>JAZKJV010002835.1:0-697988 GCA_037367405.1 Ottelia alismoides
TATTTTTCCCTTGCTTTAATATGCATATGTTCTTAAAACAAATATTTTTCTTATCAATGTTATTATGGTTGCATACCTACATCGGTCTGTTCTGGAAATCTATTGAAAATCGGATTTTTGTATGTATGCTAATGTCGGTTTTCTCAACAATCTTAGAGAGACAGCATAGTAATGTGATAAGAAAAATGTCAGATTTGAGGTTTCAGTCTCGTGTGGATTTCACTGGTATGCCAGAGAAATTCGGTGGTCAGAATTTCAAATGTTGGCAACAATGCATGAAAATCTGGCTGACCATGATTGGCCTGATTTCGGTTCTGGAAACCGACTGCCCTAAGTTATCTGAACAAAATACGGATCTTGAGGCGGTTAAGATGGCGGATGCATGGAAAGAACATGACCGTCTGTGTCATGGATGCATTCTTACTGCACTATCGAACGTTCTGTTCGATGCCTATGGCACATCCACCAAGACTGCTAAGGATCTGTGGGAGGAACTGGATAAGAAATACAACACGGAGGATCTGGGTATTGAAAAATACTCAGTATCCAAGTTCCTGAAATTTCAGATGATTGAGGGCAAATCGGTTTCGGAACAGGCTCATGAGTTTTTGTTATTGCTCTATGGGTTAGCCGGGGCAGAAATGAAACTTCCTGAAAAATTTCAAGTTATGTCGATCATTGAGAAATTTCCCAAGTCATGGGAAGATTTTAGGATGTCCTTAAAGTATAGGAAGGGGAAAATTTCTCTAGATGATTTGATGATCTCGATAGCTATTGAAGAGGAGCATAGGAAACAAAAACCTGTGATGCCTGTAGACTTGAACCCTAAGGTTAATGTGATAACCTCAAAGGCAAACATTGCTAAAGGGAAAGATAAGAAACTGAAAGCCAAGGGAAATTCAAGAAAAAACCAAAGAACAAACCTTGCTGGCAGTGTGGACAGGTTGGACACTGGAAGAAGGATTGCCCTTCTCTAAAGACCCAACAAAAGTTTGCGGATGTCGTTCCTCAAGCTCTTGTGCTGACTGAGGGAGGCGGGCCCAGTGAAGGGTATGTCTCAGTGAACCCTGAACTCTATATAGTAAATGAGCCTAATGAGTGGCTTGTTGACACTGGTGCAAATGTACACATTTGTACTGACATGACCTTCTTCGTATCTTATCAGGCTTCAGTCGGTGGAACAGTAATGATGGGGAATAGATCTGCAGCCAAGGTGCTTGGGTCTGGACGAGTCAAGCTGAGATTCTCAACAGGACGAGTTTGGAATTTGCGTAGGGTGCTGCATGTTCCTGATATTAAGAATAATGTCTTGTCTGGTTCTTTATTAGTTAGAGAGGGTTTTCAATTAGACTTTAAATGTAATAAAGTAGTTTTTTCTGAGACATGATGTTTTCTTTGGCAAACGATATTTGGCTGATCGTGATCTTCTATTTAGAATAAGATGTGACATTGATAGTTCAGTCAATAATATTTCTGGTTTTGATTCTTCTACCTATGTTGTTTCAAATATTGAATCTACTGATTTATGGCATGCTAGACTAGGATATGTGAATTTCAATTCTATGAAAAGAATGATGAAACTTGACATAATTCCTAATCATACTACAGACAAACTCACCAAATGTAAAATGTGTGCTCAAGCTAAGTTGCCTAGAAAGCCTTTTCATTCTGTGAATAGGGAAACTGAAATCCTAGACTTAGTGTATTCTGATATTTGTGAGTTTGGTGGCGTGATGACTAGAGATAACAAAAGATATTTTATCATCTTCATAGATGATAGCAGTAGATACTGTTATATTTATCTGCTTAAAATAAGGGATGAAGCCTTAGAAAAATTTCTTATTTTTAAGAATGAAGCAGAAACACAAGTCGGAAAAGTAATTAAACATCTAAGGTCAGATAGGGGTGGTGAATACACATCTAAGATATTTGATGAACAATGTAAATCATTTGGCATAGTTCATGAGGTCACTGCACCATATTCACCACAGTCCGATGGAATAGCAGAACGAAAGAATAGGACCCTAACTGATATGGTCAATGTACTTTTACAAAGTTCTGGGCTACCATCTTACATGTGGGGGGAAGCTTTGAATACGTCCTGCCATATTCTGAATAGAGTTCCTCTAAGGCATAAAGATAAGAGTCCATTTGAACTTTGGAGAATTAGGAAGCCAAGCCTTAAATATCTCAAAGTGTGGGGATGCTTGGCTTATGTCTTAGTCCCAGAACATAAGAGAAAGAAGCTTGTACCTAAAACAGTTGACGCGGTCTTCTTGGGGTATCTGGAAAATAGTTATGTCTATCGATTCTTATTAATTCGGTCTGAGATCACATGCATAGATACTAATACTATTATTGAACTTCGTGATGCTACATTTTTCGAGAATATTTTTCCAATGAAAAAAGAGATTCCTGAAAATCTGACTAGTGATGTAGCCTCAACATCTGGTTCTATTCCACAACAAATAGAAAAGATGTCAAATGTAGGGGCTACCTCTTCTGAACCTAATGATTATTTGGAGGATGTTGAACCTAGACGAAGTAAGAGACCTAGGATTGCCAAGGATTTAGGTAACGACTTTGTCTCCTACCAAATCGAGGGTGATCCTCCCACATACAAGGATGCCATGGCTTCTAATAAAGTAAGGTATTGGAAGGACGCCATTAAATCTGAAATGGATTCGATCATTTCAAATGGCACGTGGGAATTGATCAATCTACCTCCTGGATGTTCCACCATAGGAAGCAAATGGGTATTCAGAAGAAAACTTAGACCGGACGGATCCATAGAAAAATATAAGGCAAGACTTGTAGCCAAAGGTTTCAAACAGAAAGAGGGTATTGATTATTTTGATACCTATTCTCCTGTTACTAGAATGACTACGATTCGGATGCTCATTGCGTTGGTCTCCATACATGATCTCACAATTCATCAAATGGATGTAAGACTGCCTTTTTATAAGGCGATCTTGAGGAGGAGATCTATATGGACCAACCTGAGGGATTCGTAGCATCTGGTAATGAAAGAAAGGTCTATAAGCTTGTAAAATCTCTTTATGGATTAAAACAAGTACCGAAACAGTGGCATGACAAGTTTGATAAGACTATCCAGTCTTATGGCTTTATTGTTCATGAATCCGATAAATGTGTGTACTCTATGATTAAAGGTGATATGTTTGTTGTCTTATGCCTATATGTAGATGATATTTTGATATTTGGATCAAACATAAGGATAGTGGAAGAAACCAAGAGGTTCTTGAGCAGTAAGTTTGAGATGAAGGACTTAGGAGTTGCAAATGTGATTTTGGGGCTCAAACTAATTAGATCTACTAATGGGATAGCTGTGTCTCAGTCACATTATACTGAGAAGGTTCTTGAAAAATTTGGCTATTAGAGCTGTAAATCTGTATGCACTCCTTATGATTCATCTAAACCCCTCTGCAAGAACAAGAGTGGAGTACCTGTAGCACAACTACGATATTCCCAGATTATAGGAAGCTTGATGTATCTTGCAAACTGTACTCGACCTGATATTTCATTCACGGTCGCAAAGTTAAGTAGATATACGAGCTGTCCTGACCGTACTCATTGGGAGGCCTTGGATCGAGTGTTGAAGTACCTTAAGGGTACTGCACTTCTTGGACTGCATTATGGTAAATATCCCTCCTGTCTTAGAAGGATATAGTGATGCAAGTTGGATAGGTCAAATGGAGGACTCCGGGAGTAACGGTGTGACTGGGTATGTATTTACCCTTGGAGGCGGTGTAATCTCCTGGAGGTCTGTGAAACAGACCATCTTGGCTCGGTCTACCTTTGAGGCAGAGCTGTGTGCTTTGGACACAACAGGTATAGAGGCTGAATGGGTTAGGGAGCTTCTCTCTGAGATGCCCATAGTGGGTAAGCCGATACCGGCAATTTCTTTACATTGTGATAGCATGACTACATTGCAAAGGTAAAGAGTTCAAAGTACAATCAGAAAACTAGAAGATATATCGAAGTTAGACTTAAGTCTATTAGGGATTTGGTGTCTTCTGGAGTGATTGCTGTGCAATTTGTTGGTAACAAAGATAACACGGCAGATGCACTTACAAAGGGACTTGATAGATCTTTAGTCCAAAAATCCAGACTTAGGATGGGGCTGAAACCCACTGAGAGTTTACCCGCAGTAGCAACCCAACCTAAATGAGTGGAGATCCCACAAAATATGTTCAATGGGAAAACAAGCTGTAAGGGGAACTAGCTGGCACTCAATATGCAATACTTTGCATGTGAGTCCTATCCCTGAAAAGTCGAGTGCCTGAAAACTGCAGGAAAAGGTTGAGCATTATGCTCTTAATGGATTCAAGCTTTATAAGCAGGATGTGAGCAGTGCATCCTTGGAGAATGCCACCTATATGATTATTTCTGTGGGCTGCAGATAAAGGATGAGGGTTTATCCTTGATATACTCATGAAATAGGGTAGGATGCATGGCCGTTAATAGCATCAAAACCAGAAATTGTCACCATAGACTTCACTATGTTGTTACCACTCGATACCATTATATCAAAGGATTAAAGTTCAAGACTTAGTTCACTTTATTGTGATGGTGAAAGGGGATAACTTAGGTAAAGGTTCGAACCGGAAGGTACCTTTACTAAAAGCAGAGTGTGGAAACCCAAGATCCTTGGCTCCTTGTGTTTCAACAGTGAATTCGTGGGGGATTGTTGGAATTAACTGTATTGGGATAGTTTGATGCAATTTGATGGTCAATATCAAGTTGTATTAATGTATCTCAATTCTTGGAATTCAATGTTTCAACCCTCTAGGGTGCTGTTTAGTCCCACACGTGGAGAGATAAAACTGGTACTTGGTTTTTATGTGGGAAGTCCTGAGACTAGTCTGGAAACAGACTAGAGAGGACTTTAGACCACAACACACGCACGCACGTGCACGCCGCGCCGGGCTGGGCTCGGGCTCGGGTGTGGGCATGGCGCAACGCGACTGCGGCTGCGGCATGGCATGCAAAGATCGGGTCAATTTTGTAACCGCACGTTTGAATTCCAAGGGTTACACCACATTATCCTCTCACGAAGCGTAACCGCCGGGACACCTTTAAGTATCTCTTAAAGTACGTGGGCGTAAGTTACGAACATTCTATCCTCATTCTCAGCGTCTCTTCTCTTTGGAGGACGCTCGTTTTCCTCTCCTCTCTCGATCTCGGGTTTTGTCTACGGAGGTGAATTTCGAGGACGCTCAAGCACGGTGCGCACCGTCGACGAGCGTGGACCGTCGGACCCTGGGAGCGGCACATCAAGGTCCTGTGCGCCGGTAAAGTGGGGGGTGCTGTCTCTCTAAGGGGAGTCCTACTATAGGACGCTTCGGTTGTGATTTCTAACTCTACTCTTTCTTTGTCGCATTGTTTGTTATGATATTGGTTTTCGGATTTTTCCTTGCTTTAATATGCATATGTTCTTAAAACGGATATTTTTCTTATCAATGTTATTATGGTTGCATACCTACATCGGTGTGTTCTAGAAATATGTTGAAAATCAGATTTTTGTATGTATGCTAATGTCGGTTTTCTCAACATATGTAACAAAAAATACATAATAGTACGGGCCATGACACCATAGTAGCAAAATAACATCGACATAAAATAAAGTAAATGAAACATTTAGGCTTTATGTTAATCCCCTTTTTGGTAGATCCTTTTCATACTCTTCTCCCTCAATGCCACCATGTCGAATTGCTTAATGACATCAACATCCGACGGTCAACGTGCTCTACATATTGTAGATTGAAAATCGTGCAATCTGCTGTCCGGATTTTGATGAGGTATGTTGTCAACTACGGAGATCTTCCATGTTGATACTTCCGTCATATCCAAAAATCTGATCATACATCGGTTGGTCCATCCAACCTGAGTTATACATGGTTATGTTAAATGAAAAAAGGATAACAAATTAATACAATATGTACAAATGAAAAGGTGACACTTATAAAAAAGGTTGCCTTCTTGGCCCTGTGATGCCTAGTCCTGGAATTATACATCTTAAAACACTTGGCATTCATGTCAACGATAAGATGAGAATGCACATACAAAAAAAGATTTTTATAAAATATAAAGACAACATCTTCATGTCATCACGATGAAAAAATATACCAAACTCCAACACCTCCTCATGCAAATTATTTGTTGGATCTGCTTGATATTTATTCTGCTGTGAAATTACACATTAATGGAGAAATAGGAAACACTGATAACAAAAAAACATTACTTGGGTGTACACATACAAGAAGACACGCTTGTGGCGAGTCTTCATGTTGTAATTCTCGACCGTAAGGATGTAAAGATGTGCATCAATCACCTAAAAATGATAATAAGGATGTGAAGCCAATGTTTTTTAACACACACAGCATAGTATCTTAATATCCATAACTTACATCATCGACCCCAAATCCTCTCCCTCTCCTGGCATCTTCTAACTGTGTTGTCGTGCAATAATTACCAGAAGATGTATGATAAATTATGTCCTTTGACAACTAAATAACAATTTAGAAGTTAATGTCAACATAATAGATCTTTAATGTAAGACTTAGAGGATCAAAATATAGGTTACTTCCGGAGTCTCGGTGTTCACTTCTTCTCCACATTTCCTTTCTTCCCCATGCTCTTTACTTCTTTTTAGGAGATTCTCCAAGTATATGATGCGTTGTCTCAAACGCTTGTTCTCCTTCATCTATCGCTGATGAGCATATGGCATCCCTTGGAGTGACTTTTAATCCATATGGAGTCTCCAGTCGAGTCGTCAACTGACTGAATGATGGCACATTTTTCATCATTTTTTCATCATTAGATAGACGATCTTTTTCTCTTGTTTGGACCACTGTGCATATACAATGACATGTGCATCAAAATGTAGTTAGCATAATGTACTGCAAATATCTTAAAATATAATTAATTAAATTAGACCAGTAATATACATCTCCAGATTGCAGAGTAGCAATGGTCCTTACTTTCTGATCTTCTTTACTCCTACTTGCCCATTTCTAGAGACGGATAGAGGTACTGAAGAATGTATGAGAGCAAAGAGCAGTGTGCTCATAACATCATACCTACAATAACTCTATTATTAGAAATGATGCATCATTGATGATGTGGACATGGATGGCTAATATATACTAACCAGTAGAGCAGCAACACACCCAACTATGTACCCCACTGATTGGTCAACCCAATCCTCATTTCTCCTCTTCATGCAGTTAGATACGTCATCCACTTTGTCCATAATTAGTTGATGAAAAACACTACCACAGCTGTAATGCTTCACATCATCTAGGTGCACTACATATACGATAGCGTGCCATGAGCAAGTGTAGAATGCAGTGTACATAATGAATGATGAACACATCAATAAAATCCACAAAGAAAAAATAGTTCAAAGTTGTCTTCTTGATCTGAATCTACAAAGCACTTCATTCTCTTCGTCAAAAATTCCCTGGATAAGTCTACCCCTCCCTCAGAACCGAAGAGTCTCTTTTCCAATCATTTAATTTTTTTGATTTTACTGACCAACATAATGGAGTATCCATTACATTGTCGACATGCACCACACTCAAAGTTTGTAAATTCTACTGGATCCTCCCCTCTAGATCAAATTTGTTGTCCCTCAAGTATCTACCCAAAACTTCGTCAAGTAAATAAACATTTACATCAACCTCGGGGATGGTCAATAGTCTACAAAAAGGTATCGATCGCATGTGCCGTAAGTGAATGTCTCTTGCAAAAATTTCTTTGATGGAAGACAAGTAAAACCAAATAGAATACCTTGTTTTTACAAGGTTCCTCTATGTTTGCAAAGTATGCTTTAATGAAATGGTAAATTAATTGGAGTTCACTTCTTTATATCAAAAGTTATATAGATAGCTTACAAGAAGCTCAATCTTCAGCAGTAGATGGCATATGTCTCTAATCTCAATCAACAAAGATCTTCTTGCGGCCGTCATTCTACAAGATTAAATAGAAATATTCATCAACTTAATACAAATAACTTCTAAAAAAATTAGGAATAACAGAAATGCAATGGATATGACAACTATAAATTAATTTTTGATATCCCGCTCATGGCATGAACATACTCTCAACATTGCTCCATACCATCAACATCGTTCGAACAAATGACAATCCATGTGGGAATGTTCACACAAATTATTTTGTTTGAGTGTCTCAATTGCAGCAATTTAAAACTCAGCGGAAGCTCAAATGATGGCTGCTAAGCTGCGCCAAAATCTCGCGGATACAATGCATGATTATGTGTTCGGATAATGGTTACTCTTGAAGTTTATGTTGATTAAGTTTCTGAATTGATGTCTTCTTGAATATTAGTTCAACTAAAAACAATATAATGTACAAATACAATATACATTTCAAATACACTAGATTCGATGGAATATGTTGATCTTAGAAGGAAAGTCATCGTTAATGTGCCTTAAATTTTAGAATTCTCTTAGTTAAAAGAGAGGAATGCAGCAGGTTGGTTATTACATTACGGATTATGCTTGAGATTGTAACAAATGACGATCGACCACTGGATATGCTTTCAAATTTGGTTCTTCAGAAATTTCTTGATGCTGTAAGAGGTAATCTACAATATCCTTATTAACCATAAGATCTGTACACAGAGCATTGTGTTGGAGTGTTGAAGTGTGGGGTTTGAGGGCATATGAAACGTGTGCTGAGAAAGGAAGATCCGATTATTTTTTTTCTTCTAGATCTTGCTAAGTTAGCAACAATTATTCCAAATTTCTAAAGGAAAAGTCAATCTAGCCCATCCACGTAAAGTCAGCCGAAAGGAAGATCCGATTATAGGCTTTAAAAATAGTTTAAATTTGATCTGTTAAAATGAAGAAGGTATGGGAATCTGATTAAAACGAAACATGATATAGATCAAATTGCACAGATCCAATCAATAAGGATTGATTTTCAATTTAGATTTTGCAAAAATAAAAAAAACATTTTAAGGTTTCTTTTCCGTTACCTTTCACAGGTAAGTTATGCTTCTTATGGATCACCTTACGACGAGTACTCTTAATCGCCGCCGAGCACATCTTTCTCTAGATTTCTCTTGGTTTTCACTGTCTGTGATCAAGGCATGTCGACAGAATCATAGGTATCTACTTAATCCTCGTAGATATATTTGAAGAGAGAAGGTTAACAGCACTGATGCAGATGAAGGCCATGCATCAGTTCTGATCACGACACATGAATGACTAAACTTGGCATCCATCTAAGTTCTAAACCAACAAGAAGAACAAGTTGTTACAGGAATGGCGTACCGACTAAGTTCATAGGTATCCAGCTTAAATATGTTGGTTCGTTTGAAAATAGTCTAAGCTCGACTGTTAATTTCTAACCAAAACCCACGAGCCTAACCATCTGGTGAACAGCAACTCATACCTAAAGTCCAGTCTCATTTTTTCCCAATAATTAGTAATGTTGTCAGATGTGTGCACGAAGATGCCGCACTTCACCAACAAAATATTTGAGTGGGTAATTAAATATTGACAATTAAAAAAAAGGATATTTACCCAGCAGACCCTAAAATCTTTCGAAATTACCTTTACGACCTTTGAAACATCGTAATTCCTCCCTCGACCCTTTAAACTTGCCAACCCTTACCCAATAAACCCTGTGGTTAACCCCCATCCATTTACCCGTTAAAACTAACCAGATTCCGTAAAATTCTTTTATCTTATGCCTATTTTATTTGTCGAATTTACCTTAATTGCCACTCCCTCTCACCCTCCTCCTTTTCCCCACCACCCAACACCCAACACCTCCTCCCTCCATGGCCCTCCTCCCCGACCTCCGCCTCCTCCTCGTTCCCGACTCTGCCCTCACCCTCGGCACCCCCTCCTCCCGCCGCCTCCTTTCCCCACCACCCAACACCTCCTGGCCCCCCTCCCGGCGGCCGCTCGAAGCTCCCCACACCTCCAGCGCTCGAAAGCCCCCCCGCACCCCCAGTGCTTGAAGCTCCTCCCCTCCCGGCGGTCACTCAAAGCCCCCCGTACTCCCAGCGCTCGACCCGCCGCTCGAAGCACCCTTGCCCCCTGTCGCTCGAGCCCCCCCTTCCGACGGTCCGCTTGAAGCCCCCAACGCTCGAAGTAACCCCCCCTGCCGCTCGAAGCGCCCTTGCCCCCTGCTGCTGGAGCCCCCCCTCCCGACGCGCGGTCCGCTTGAAGCCCCCAGCGCTCGAAACTCAACCCCCCTTCCCCCAGTGCTCGAAGACCCCCCCCGCCGTCGCTCGAAGTGCCCTTTCCCCCTGCCGCTCGAAGCGCCCTTTCCCACTGCCGCTCGAGCCCCCCCTCCTGGCGGCCGCTTGAAGCCCTCCCTCCCACTCGAAGCGCCCCTGCCTTCCGCGCTTGATCCTCCCTCCCTTCCGGCAGCCGCTCGAAGTCCCCCCCTCCCCCACCCACCCGTCCGCCTCTCCTTCTCGAAGCCCCCCACCTCCCTCCAGGCCGTCGCCAACCTCCTCCCTTCCATGAACTTCCTCCAGCCCAACCCCATCTCAGGTCGAGCCGAAGTGCCACACCCCCTCACGCACACCTCCTACGGCCAGGCAAATGCCCTCGTTGAGGGAGGAGAGATGGAAGAGGCTTTTGGTTGATTCTAGCCGTCCGATCACGGATTGGTTAGATTAACTCGTTTTTAACTCAATGAAGTTAACTCAAGATGTGTCAATTTAATGGTAGGGTTCGTGGGATAAGACGGAGCAAGTTTACGGGGTCGTGGGAGGAATTATGATGTTTCAAAGGTCGTAGAGGTAATTTCGAAAGATTTTAGGGTCTGCTTGGTAAATATCCCTTAAAAAAATGCAGAATGGGTTTTAGTTATCTAGTATTTATAATAACTATTTTATAAGTCATCGTCAACGACCACATCTCGAGATTATTCAAAATATGCATATCCGTCCATCAAACTTTATTCAAAATCCTGTCCAATTCTCCATCAAACCACAGAAGACGGTACCTGCTCCGAGGCAGAGCAGATCACCTCAGGAGGAGTGGGGACTCGTCGGGGGAGGAAGGAGGCGACGCAATGGTCTGATCATGTCGAGGGAGGAAGCAGGCGTCGGGGAAGGGGGGAGGGTGTGTGCGGGCTCGGTTCATGTCAGGAGAGTGAGGCGTCAGGGGAGGAGGATCGTCTAGGGAAAAACAGAAGGAGGGAGGAGTCCGGTGAGGGGGTTTCAATTTGGGGTTGACCCCAGTCATCGGATGGGTTCCTTAAACGTGGCACCCATTGGGGCCGCTACAACAGAGTCAGTTGTAATTGCCTTACAGCAAACGATCCAATTCCTGAAGCAACAACCACCCTTCTCATATTAAGTCGACGCATGGGATCTCCTCTCCATCTCATCTTTAATAAGCATGCCATTGGACACCTTCAGCTATAAAAAGAACAACCAACCAACATGTATGGGATCAGGAGTTAAGGGAGATGAAACCAACACATTGTGACCCGATCAACTGCAACTCCTTGTCACTCTCAAGGCGAAGACGTTCCCCAATGTGCATCCCCCTTGCTCCATTGTGCTCCCATTTTTAACTCGATCCTGCTAGGTGAAATCACGGATTTTGCAAGGGTCTAAAGTAGTCTACACAAGGCGACACCACGATGTCGTTGAAGCGACCGCTCACGAAACCCGGGTAATCAACAATTAACCTACAATGATAATTAAGCAATAAAAAGCTATACAGAGTTAAAATTTATTATAACTCTATAAATGTGTGTATAGTGTAAGTATGTAGAGTGTCAAACACATGGAGCAAATGGCTAGATTGGGGCAATGAAGCTCAAAATGATGATTGTGAGATTATGTGTCTATATTTTTAATGTAGGCTTTTTATTTTTTATTTTTTTATTTTTATTTTTGATTTTTTTGTTTTTGTATTTTGATTTTTAATTTTCCGATTTTTAATTTTCTTTTTATATTTTATAATTTTTTTAAATATATATAAAGCTATATATGGACTATATATACAATATAGACTAGTATAGATATAAATACTAATAAAAATAATGAAAATAAAATAAATAAAATATTTTTGAGTTTTAATTATTTTTTACTATTTTTGTGATTTTTTAGGAGTTTTGCCAATTTTTATATATTTTTAAGAGTAAAAAATATCCTAAAACGGGGATAAAATACTTGAAATTAAAATGGAGATTAAAAATGGAAAATAGAATAAAAAATTCTCCAAATTAATTTTAAAATAAGAAAATTCAGAGACAGAACATATACTTTTGGGATTTTTTATATTTTTATAGCGATTTTTAATGTTTTTCAAATTTTTGAACTTTTCTTTTGTATTTTTAATGGTTTTTTGTCTGAAGATTAAAAACACATAAATAGACAAAATACATTTTTCGTGATTTTTCAAAATGTTTTTGTATTTTTATGTATTTTATAGGCTGGATAGGAGAAAATATGAAACTTTTTCTGATTTTTTATAAATATTAAAAAATCCTAAAATTGAAATCTAAAATATGTGCGTGAAACTACAATGAAATCAGAGTCTAAAACTATTTTTGAGATTTTTTCGCATTTAATTGCTATTTAAAATAAATACAAACAACAAAGAGAAAATGCAATACTAACAGGGGCATTAGTGTAAATATTAGAAAGTTGAGGGGCCTGTATGCAATTTTTCCAAAAAAATATAATTGAGTAAAATAGTTTCTAGACTAAATGGAAATACACTAAGCTGCAGGGATCCCCTTGCAAAATTGCCAGCACTCACGCGTGCAGGCACGTGAGGTGACGCGATCGGGGACCTGTATGTAAATATGAAGAGTTCGGGGGTCTTTTAGAAATTATTACAAAACATAAAGAATTGCAAATGAATGATTGAGTTTTAAATATTAAATACACAAAACGACTGGGGCGAAAGTGGAAAATGCCCACAGCGTGCGATCAGACGGCCGGAAGCCTCTCACTTAACACGTGGTGCCCCCACAAGGCGCGATACCGATTCAGCTTCGACTCCTAGGATTAGATGAGCCCAGAAAGATCAACCATCGGCAGCGCCTTCGATCGAACGGATCCTGCTCGCTTGGAAGAACGGCGTAGATCGGACGACTACAAGGGTGCTTGCACGAACAACAGAAGAACTGAGCTCATAGCTGCTTTGATCAGGCGCGTCTTCGAATCCTCTCATCCCCAGGAGCTCGGGTCATCAACAAAATGCTCCTAAGGGTCTTCCACATTGGGTGGCCCTTTCAAAATGGGTCAGATCCTCGCAAGCATCTCCAGTGAGGTTAAAGGCCTGGGGCGAGTTCCTGGGATACAACAGGAGTGCAGATGCCCTCTTCCAGTCACTAAATCTGTAAGATAGAAACACCGAAGCAGATGCGAGGCGACTGGGTGGTTATTGGCGAAGGTCGGAGGTGTAATAGTGAGTGGGTGGCGAGGTCCGGCTTAGGGCGACAGAGGGACCTCGGGTCGCAGATCCTAGGGGGATTTGGTTGGGCTGATGAGTCGTGGAGATGCAGAAGGCGAGGGCTAAGATGTGAAGGTGGTCGTGGGGATTGGAACATGGGAGTTGACAGTGAAAATGGGTTCACCGGAGCTCAGTGATGAATCCACATTTCATCATCTTTATTCTATCATTTTGGCCTCAAAAATCCTAGTAAATGCGTGTAAATACCCTTAATTAGAGCATCTTAGCATTCATGCATGTGCATGTAAATAGTGTATAAAATAATGTAATTAAAGCCAAAATTATAGAATAAATAAAAGAAAAGAAAAAGAATAAAATATTGTAAATATTTTATGACCCGAAACCCCGAGACCTAGGCATCTCGATGAATAGATCGACAATGAATAAAGTAGGGGGAGATAAGGGTTAAAATACAGTATAAATACCTATTCATTTCATTCATTATTTATTCATTTTGGGACCCATTTTTGGTTCCACTTTTTATACCTAAAACAAAGAAACTTTATACATGAAAGTTGTAGATAATTAAATATAGAAAAATACAAAATTGATTTCATTCAAAAAAAATCTACAGATAAAAAGTTATGATCTGAATAAAATTCTAGAATCCCAACTTCCCAGACCCGTATCTCACAAATGAAAACTCCAAATGCATTAAACTCACCTTTAATTGTATATAATTTAAAATAAGCTATTTAATGGCGGTAGTTTCGCATTTGGCGGAGCTACGGTTTGAAAGTTGAGTTTTGGACCCCTATTGTATACTTGTACAGATTAAAATATTCATTATATTATTTATTCATTATTTTTATAATTTTATATTTTTATAATTTTGTAAATATTATTTATAATAATTATGTACATTAAAATCAGAATAAAAACATAAAGGAAACATAAATAAAATACATGTGTATATACTACATAGGTATAATACCTATACTTATACCTGTATAAATTATACTTATATTTTATTAGATATACAAACATGTCATAAAAATAAAATAAAAATATTTTTAAGTGTATAAAAATATTTTATAATTTTATAAGATAATAAACATAAATAAATAAATTAAATATACAAAACAAAAATAAAAGAATAAAATATGTAGATAATATACCTATAAAGGCTATAAAAGGTAACTTATAAAATTATACCTCATAAAAATAATTAAAAATCACCATAATATAATTTATAAAATTACAAACATTTTTTAACCTTAAACTAAATAATTCATTTTCTATTTTTAAATGATTTTACAAAAGATTTTTTAGGGATTTTTCCTGGTTGGTCCACGTGGACCAACCAGGCGCAAACCCTAGTTGACCCTGGTCAACTAGGCATCCTTCCCCCATGTGCGTCTGTCAGACCTCGTTTGACCCCATCTTCGCCGATTTATCGAGGCTCTGTCTTGCACCATTTCATGATGAAACCTTCACGACTTTTTCTCCCTTTCGATCAAGGATTCATGCCCTTGCGTTTTTTGGGGGAGAGAGCCATCGATTCGCTCGATACACCTTGGTCATTGGAGCGTCAGAGTTACATAATCAATCCCCATATAATGCACCTACTTCTTCCCTTTCGATTTTGAACCCCTCACTCCATAGCTACGCTCCCCTTTCGTTGCCTAGTCGGTCAAGGGAGGTGACAGCTCCCTTCGGCGAGTCTCAGGCGGGTCGAGCAAGGCTCGAGGTGGCTCCACAACCTCCCCCTTCACCGGCGGTCGAGGTACCCCTATCCCTCCGGTTTCCACCGTCGAGGCAACCCCTATTCCCCTTTATTTCTTTCGCATTTCATTTCCCGTACCTTAGGATTAAAAGCCCCAAAGAAATTTCCATTTCCATCGAGTAAATCATCCAATCAGATCACCTCGCCGGAGCGCTCCTACGGCCGAGCTCCGCCATGCTTCGTTTCACCGCCATTTCACCACCGCGGGACCCAGGCACTTTTCCCTGGGTCCTCTCACGATTTTTTGCAGGTCAAAGCCCGTTCACTCGAGCCTAGGAGCATTTTTGAAGTTCGCCGGAGGTCCGTGGAGCTCTCCAGCTCCGCCGCCCTCCCTCGCGAGCCTTGGCCACCACCGAGGTCTTTTGAAGCCCCTGGGAGATAGCCCAGACCTCCAGGAGCCTCCTGTCGTCTTTTGAAGCTGAGAACTTCGTCGGAGAAGGAGCAGGAGCTCGAAGAAAGTCGTCTCACCGGCGCTCCTCTACTGTTCTTGCTCCGGTCTTCGGAGCCGTTGGATCAAGGCGGAGCTCCAGATCGCCCAGCCGTCGTTGGATCACACCAAGCTCTGACCGTCAGATCTTCAGTTGAAGATCTAATCTTCGTCGTCCATCGCTGAAGTGTCATCGCGCACTCTCAGCCTGACACGTGTTAAGTGGGAGAGATCCCACCGTCCATCATCGCGCAAGGTAGGGTATTTTGCACAACTCCCCCTGCCGATTTTTGTAATAGTTATTTAGTACTAAAACATTCATAGGCCGTTCACAAATTTTGTAATATTTGCAAGTAGCCCCTGGACCTTTTTGTGTATTGCATTCCAGTCCTCGCCACATCACCTCACGTGACCAGTTCACGTGAGGCGTGGGGCATTTTGCAAGGACCCCTTCGCGGGTTTGGATATTTAACTTTAGCCTAGGAATTTCAATATTAAGTGTAAAACTTTTGGATAAATTGCATGGTTGCCCCTGGAGTTTTGTAATATTGCATCCATACCCCTACTAGGGCACGCGTTTATACACGTGAGCTTCGTGATTTTGCAGTGAACCCCTCCCGGGTTTGGGTATTTGTAATTGGTCCATGAACTTTGTTTATTAGTTTTAAATTTTTGTGAAAATTACACTTTGGCCCCTATACTTCTGGATATTTGCATTTATGCCCCTGCCAGCCGTGTGATTTTTATTGGATGTTTGTATTTATTTTGTACATCATTTTAACTCAAAAAATTACCAAAAAAATACCATAGGCTCCTGTTTACTTGCTGATTCATGCCATATTTTTGCATTGCATTTTTATTGCATTTTAATATTTATTAAAAATAAAAAACATGCATTTTAGCTATTGTTTGCATTAGAAAATACCAAAAAATATATCAAAACCTCTTGAAAAATTTCAAAAAAAAATTACCTTAGTCTATTTTAGTGTCTTTTAATTACTATCCAAAAATCATTAAAAATTTCAAAACAAAAACCTTAAAAATTAGAAAACACCTAAAAACTTCAAAAAAATCTAAAAAATTCTAGAAAATTCTTAAAAATATAAACTCAGTTCCTGTAGTTTCCTTATTTTATTATCTTTATTTTAAAATTAATTTGGGAAAATTTTGTCACTGTTTGCTATTTTTCATTCCCATTTTAATTTCGGCCAGTTGTTAATTCACTGATTTCTCTTATTTTGACTTTTAAAAATACCAAAAATATTCAGAAGAACCCCCAAAAATCACAAAAATAGTAGAAAATTATAAAAAGACCAAAAATATTTTATTTCATAATTTTTGAGCATTTTTCCTTATTTTATAAATATCTTATCACCTCTTTTCATGTAGTATTTATATATTCTATTTGTAAAAACAAAAAAAAATATAAAATATAAAAAGAAAATATAAAATCAGAAAATTAAAAATCAAAAAACAAAAAAAATTTAAAAAAATAAGTAAATTAAAAATAAAAACCCACAAAAAATTGCATGCTTGTAGACACTTAATCACATCACACATTTTGCATTTACTTGATCTATCCTGCCTTGCTCCCTGTGTTCGACCTCTACATACTTACACCTATACATCTTTTATGTAGAGTTAATAATAAAATTTGACTCAACATTTATTTTTCATTGATTGATATTTATATTGTGGGTTCATTGTTGATTAAATTCGGATTTCTTAGCGGTCACCGCAGCGACTTTTGTGTTTTCGCTTTGTGTGGAATACACGAACGTTGGAAATTCTGGTTTATCACTCAGCTCCGACGAACTACGAAGGGATGGATTTACAGCTACAACACGCGATCAAATCACGAAAAAAAGGTAGAAATTACACCTAGGGGATAAACTAAGCGAGGAAATGTAATAAAGGAGAGACCTCGGTGACCGAAGCTACGAAGTACAACCTCGACGCCGGCATGCAGCGAAGATGGGGTGGAATCACTTGAAACTTCGCCTGGAGCCGCTCTACCTGGCTGGAGGAGGTCCTGTCATGACCTCCCATCTTGAGCGCGAGAATGGAGGGCCAAGCTAGGTCAAAAAGTCTTCAAACTTGGAAGAGAAGGTCGGATGGGTTTTTTTGTACAAGGGACTAGGCGACTCCAAAGATCGAAGGATATCCGACGAATCAATGATCCAATCCTCAAGGCAAACATTGGGCATGTAAGAGCATTATACGAGGAGAAAAAAGTCATGAAGGAAGCGAAATGGATTGGTGAAAGGGTTGGCCATGGAAAAAAATTGAGAAAATGAGCAAGAAACGAGATTCTGACAACTACAGCAGGCGGGTCAGAGAGTTGACCGAGGTCAACGAGCGAAGAGAGCTGGTTGGTTCACGTGGACCAACTAAAAAACTCTGCTCGAAATTATTTGAAAATTTAATTAAAAATAATAAATGAATTTATTAATTTTAGGTATTAGAATAAAAAAATGTTTATTATTTTATGAAGTATTTTATTATGATTTTTTATTTTAGAGCTTTATAATTACAAGTTACTTTTTAAGGGTTATATATAGGTGTATTTATCAATGTATTTATGTATTTTATTTTTAGTTTATATATTTAATTTTATCATTTTAATTTATTATTTTATATATTTTTCAATTATTTTTAGATACTTTAATATATTTTTATTATATTTTTCTGATGTAATATATATACTTAATTAACTAGATGTATTTATTCTATAGGTATAGATTTAGGTATTTTACCTATGTATTCTATGTACATAATTTTTTTAGTGTTTAATTTAGTATTTTATTCCCATTTTAATATGTTCATAAATTATAACTAATATTTATAAAATTATAAAAATATAAAATTATAAACATAATAAATAAAATGAATATTTTATACAGGTATATTATACAAGGGATTTTTACCCGTCATACCCTACAAACTTTTTAAATTACCTCTACGACCTTTTGCACAACGTAATTGCCCCATCGACCCTGTAAATTACCCCAAGAACCCCTACGGGCTTGAAAAAGAGTTACCCGGAGGGTTCATGGGGTAAGAGTTGGCAAGTTTACGGGGTCGAGGGGGAATTAGGTTTCAAAGGTCGTAGAGGTAATTGGCAAAGTTTATAGGGTCTGCCGGGTAAAGATCCCATTATACAATAGGGTTCCAAAACCTAACTTTCACACCTTAACTCAAAAAATATGAAACCACCTTCATTAAATAGTTTTTTAAAAGTTATATATGATTAAGGTGATTTTGATGTGTTTTGAGTTTTACTTGAGAGATGTGGGTCTGGGAAGTTGGGAGTTTGTAATTTTATTTAGACCATAACTTTTATTCTGTATATTATTTTTGTATAAAATAAATTTTGTATTTTTCTATATTTCATTATCTATAACTTTCATGTATAAAATTTCTTTATTTAAGGTATAAAAAGTAGAAAATAAAATAGGTCCCAAATTGAATAATAAATGAATTATAAAAGGGATTTTTATTGTTTACCCTTATATACCCCTACTTTATCCTTGTCGACCTAGTCATCAAGATGCCTAGGTCTCGGGGTTTGGGGTCATAAAATATCTTCAATATTTTATTCTTTTTCTTTTCTTTTCTTTTCTTTTCTTTATTCTATAATTTTGGCATTAAAAATAGTATTTCATATACATTTTTTTATAGTAATGCATGAATGCTAAAATGCATGAATTAGAGGTATTTACACGCATTTACTAGGATTTTAAAGCCAAAATGATAGAATAAAGGTGATGAAATGGAGATCCATCACCCCTTATACTTGCATTTGCTAGTCCCCAGCAAACACTTATGCAATAAATACGGAAAATAAAAACAAAAGAAAAGAAAAAGAAAGAAATTGGATTAAGTTAATTTATCAAACTTATCTTTATAAAATCAAAGTTTGGAGCTTAAGTAGGACCTTTAGAATTTTAGTGCGGGCGGAACCTTAATGGGAATCAGATTTGAAATCCAACATCCTTCGAGAATCCCAAAACTCTGCTCAAGTCTCTTTAATAGCCAGGTCAGAATACTTCAACTCATACGCAAAACCTTACGACTATGAATCGGACTCGTACAATGTATGTGATAGTGGCTCTCCCCAACTGAAATGACAAAGAGACTGACTTCTCCAGCATGACAACCCAGTGATTCCCCAATCCAGCAACTCCTTCCTCGAGGAGTGGGGTATTCCCTTCTATGTTCAAGTAACAACCAGCTCAAGAGGAGGGGTGAAGAGAAGAATGGGTGGTAGCTAGTGTAGCCACCTATCCTAGGATGCAAGACCAGTGTAGTCAAGTTATCCAGCTACGGGCTCACATGATTTGACTTTGAAACTCAAGCTTGCTTATTGACTATACAAATATATACACTCCGGTAGGAATTTTATTTTCAATCAGGCCTGTCCACTTTTTTGGAGTTTTTTTTTCGAAATACTATATACAACAACATTTACATAAGGGGTTTTTCTTCTTGAGCCAGTAGACTATCCCTCTTTTGAAGCTTTATTACCACCCACAATCTCATGTCTTTAGATATCAATGCTACAAGACGGGTTGGGGTGCACTTCCCTCCCTAGACGAGGACAAATGTTTCCACTTGTGTGTGTCTTATACAGGCAAATCCAATCCCCTCACCACTCCAACTGAGTTGAGCCAAGTGAAAGGTGCAGGTGTCCAAGTTAGGTCATTATCAACAAGAGTCATGCGTGTGCTCTGAAATACTCTACTTAGGCAGTCAAGAATCCATTGAACCAAGTCTCACAATTCTCAAAGAATTAAGTCAACTAGACCTGAAGTACCTCAATTCCAGCTCCTATAAGGTTCCTGTTATTAGGTAGATTTAAGGTCCAACCAAGCTCCAATCTTTGGATTTTACTTAGACTTGTTCAATTATCAAACTCAATCTGAAAAAATGCTAATGCTACACAAATGCTATGTAGAAAATATTTATGTGGTGCAATTTTCAAGAATTTTGAACTTTTTATGGATTTTTGAAAAAGATGATGCATTTGTATTTTTTATTTTTCAAAAAGATTTTGCAAATGTTCTTGGTCTTTTAGTTTTGCAAATGTTTTTGTGATTTTTGAAAACAAAAGTCTTTGGATAAAAACTAGGTACAAATATTTACACGAGGATGCATCTTATATTTACAAGAGTCGGGTTTTAAGAATTTACAAGGGATAAGTGCTCATCTTTATATATATTTATATACAGTTTAATAAAGAATTTTATGGTGATGTATATATTCCTCAAACTTATTTGAAAAAGATTTTACAAATAATTTTGGAAACTATAGTCCAAAATAGTTTTTACTAACATTTACACACATTTGAAAATCATTTTATAAAGGTTTTTCAAACAGTATAAACAGATTTTTCAAAATATTTTTGCAACCATTTTCAAAACCGTTTGCAAATAGTTTTTAACCATTCTATTTCACACAAATAAAATAATTTTACAAAAAAATTTACAAAGGTTGAAAATATCTAACAAAATGTTTTCTAAATTGTTGTCAAAAGATTTTTCAAAAAGGTTTTCAAACTATTTTTCAAATATTTTGCAAAAAATATTTTTACCTGATTTATTAATCAGTATATAAAAAGAATTTGAGGAATAATATGCTTCTTTTTATTAAGTATTTTTAATGAATTTTATAGATATTTTCAGCCATAAATATTATTAAAAATACGAAATTACGAGTTATGGCTAAAGTATATACGAAGTATATACGACCCCTATACTTAGCTTGAGCTATGTCCTCATAGATCAGAGAGAAAGAGAAGACACAACTCGTACTGAATATAGAAAAGTCCAAAGAATAGATGAATGAAGAAACGAATGAACGAATGAGAAGGTGACCCACCTATACTTAGGATCAAATAATCCTAAGTATAGCAGACTGTACACAAAGCAGGGAGGGTCAAGGGTGGGAATGAACAGATGTACTCAGACTGTCTTCCCCTATACTTAGGGTAAAATATCCTTGAGTACAGATAAGAATAGGAGACAGTCGAGAGGATCGAAGAATGAAAGAAATCGGGGTGCACCCCCTATACTTAGGATAAAATACATCCTAAGTATAGAAGGCTGACAAAAAGGGGCGACATCTTTTTGGTAGAAAAAGAAATATGAAAAGGAAACGAATAAAAGAAGAAATGAAGAAAAGTCATATAAAGATAGAAGAAGAGATCATGGAGAATGTACGCATCACTCCATCTATACTTAGGGTAAAAGAGCCCTAAGTATAGGCAACAGGAGTGATGAAACAGAATGAAGAAGAAAACTCGGCTCATCCACCCCCTATACTTAGGCAAAGTACGTCCTAAGCAAGCCACACACGAGAATGTGGTGATGAGCAAAATGGAAGATGGATAGAGGTAGATGAAAGCGAATATACAATAAAGTGGATATATAGAGGTCAAGAAGGTTGAAAGCAAACCTTCTTGCGAGACCACTGAGGAATGGATCTGACAAGGTGCAGATCGATATCAGGGTCCACAGTGGATGGAAGTCGATCATGATCGACCTGGTGAAGATCCTCAGCAGTCGCATAGTGAGAAGGCACGGACGGGTCAGTGGAAGTAGTGTGGCTAGGTCCGGCCTTAGGTGTCTCGCTGATATCAAAGTGAAAAGGGATGAACTCATCATCAGAAGAAGTAGAGTCAAGGTCATCCTGCGAGGTCTCTTCTAGGTCAAAACCAAAAGGAATGAACTCATCAGTGGAAGTAGTCGAATCATGTTCATCTTCAAAAGTCTCAACCAGATCATCATTTTCATCAAAGGCCCAAATTCCTAGATAAAAGCGACAAGATCAAATTCGACCTTAATCTCATCAATGTCAACCCTACGCTCAATGGTGTCATTTGTGTAAATCCCACAGATGTCATCAACACATCGCCAAACACTAGAAAAAGGAACTCCGAGGTCCATGCTTTCCGAGTCTTCCTCCATGGGGAGGAATTCTCGGGTCTCAATGGAGTCCAACATACAAAAAAGTCTCTAATGATCTCGTCAAGGTCATGATCCTCAGGGTCACCTAAGATTGGAGTAGTCACACCAGTTGCAGGTCTATGATCGACAGTGGGTGTAGTGATGATCACTTCGCTTTTGTCAACAAGACGGAAGCGAATCTCTCTTGATTCGTAATCAATAACAACCCTTGTGGAGGCGAGGAAAGGTCAACCGGGATGATTGGAGAGTGCTCCCCAGTGGAGGTTTCCATGGGTATAATAACAAAGTCGATGGTATAGCTCATGCCCTGAATCGAAATGACGACGTTTTCAAGGATACCCTTTGGCCTCTTAATAGATCTATCAGCAAACTGAACTATCATCTTGGTCTTATTGAGAGGCCCTAAGTGAAGAGACTGTACCAACGAGAAGGGTATGATGCTAATCGAAGCACTGCGTCCATGAGAGTGTGATCACCAGTATGGTCAAAGATGGTGCAGCTAATGAAAGGAGTAACAGTGTTCCTCTTCCTAGAAATGGGAGGTGTGTGATGGCGTGGGCAGTGGTCATGGTCAAGATATGACGCTCAGATATGCTCCTCCACTTTCTCTTCTTATGATGAGGAGCAGATAATTGGGTCATATCCTGCTGAAGTGGGCCATGGATGATCTCAAAAATAGTGGCCACCACTTCGGGTTCAGTCAATATATTTTTTAATTTTTGGACCTCCTTCATACAAGGGAGGAGATCGGAATCATCATATACACGAGGAATGCCAAGAGCAGTCTGTACAGTAGCATCCTCAGGGTCAAAGTTGGGTCATGAAGTGAATGAGTGTGTGGGTGAAGGGTCTGGAAGATAGGACCTCTCCTCATAGTCTGAATCAACAATAGCTCTCCCAAAAATCTTTTTGGATTCTTAAATTTTGCTCATTTTTCTTATTTTGGGCGATTTCAAGCTCTCATGAAAATCCTCAAGTGAATCCATATCGTAAGATCGTGAAGCATCAGTAGGGCTCTTATTTCGGTAAGTGAGGTCGTCAATCCTCGAATTCATATGCTCCATGAACTGGGTCAAGGTCTCAAGTGCGGAAATCGTGAGAGGTGACTCCGACAAGTCAGTCTCAAGTAGATGTGAAGGTGGAAAATATGGAGGTAGAGGTGGATAAAAATCTGAGTCCTGAAACTGTGGCTGAGGGGGGCATATACAAAAGTCAGGAGAAAAGTCATCCTGAAAAGAAGGAGGGGGACCAACTGGAGGGTAGGAGGGATCCGTGAAGGTCGGATAAAAATCGCTCCGGTCGGCCATCTCGAAACAAAAGGAAAAATGATCGGGAGAGCATGATGGTCAAGTCAAGAGAAATGAGAAGAAAGGCACAAATGCGCAGAAGCAATCGAGTATGCACACAATCAAACACAAATAGACGCACACCAAACAAAACCCTCAATTCACCTACTCAACTCAGTGAAGATCATAAAGTGGGGTCTTTTTATCTTGTCTATTTTAGAGTTAGGTGAGAAGTCCAAAAAGTTGTATAAACACTTAAGAAGGCTGAATATGATTTTGGCACTACTCCTTAGTGCGTACGCGAGCAATGTAAAATGAAGACAATGAGGGGATTACTCGCCCCAAGACAAATGTTTTCTTTTTTATATTTTTTAGGGTCAAGTAGTGTTAACTGTCTCAATTTTATTAGTTATCATTTTTTTTGGATTTTTAATAAGAAATGCACGAGCCTATCATGGAGTTAATTTTACTTAGCACCCAGGTAGTCAAAATCAGAGGGAGAGAATTAAAAAAGCAATGCAAGCGACAAAATCAATGATGCATGCTAAAGCGTAAATGCTCGCCTTGACTCGTGCTCTCTTCGTGCAGGGATGCTAAGCAGAATTGAAACCTATCTATATGCAAATGCAGCCGATGAAATCACCCTAGATGAGTAACTGCAATTATTATGAAGAACAATATACTAAACACCTAGAGAAGAGACCAAGGTCCGGTCTTCGATGCCACTAGGTGCCCGCCACAACGGATCCAGCACGCGTTGCCCTCTCTCGGCACACGGTCTAAAAACTAACTGAAAAGTTTTTTTAATCTTTGCCTAAGTTCAAACTAAAACTATAGGTACATGCAGTGGTTATTAGGTGTTTGGGCCTAATGCTATCTACAAATAATCCTACATCTAGGGCTCAATCACACAAAATAAAGAAATCAAAACTGAAAAACAAATGAAAAAATGCGAAGAAAATGCGATGAAAATCGGCGAGGCCCCCAAGGGAACAATCACTCGGACACTGGACCTCGTGAAGTGAGGATTGTCCTAAGAGTGTCCAAGTTTTTACAAGTTATATGGTCTCTCTCTAACTTGATTTGCACAAATAAATACAATAATGAAAATGGAGCTTTGACCTCAAAATTTCTCTTCGCCTCCTTTGGTGTTAGGTCAGGAGTCCGAACCTGGCTTCACGTGGGTGCGCAGGAGTCTTGAGTAAAGCGCCTCCCTCGATCTGCGGTACCTCGTACAAAGTCAACAAAGAGATGGGTCAGACATCTCAAAATGATATCAAATAAAGAGAAAAATAAATAAAGGAAAAAAAGTAGACAAATAATCACAATAAAAAAGAAAGCCGATCTATGCATTATTGCTCCCCAGCAACGACGCCATTTGAAAACACGGATTTTTCAAGGGTCTAAAGTAGTCTACACAAGGCGAGACCACGATGTCGTTGAAGTGTCCGCTCACAAAATCCGGGTAATCAACAATTAACCCACAATGATAATCAAGCAATAAAAAGCAATTCGGAGTTAAAATTTATTATAACTCTACAAATGCGAGTGTAGTTCAAGTATGTAGAGTGTCAAACATAGGGAGCAAATGACTAGATTGGGGCAATGACGCTCAAAATGATGATTGTGAGATTATGTTTCTATATTTTTAATGTCGATTTTTTTATTTTTTTATTTTATATTTTTGTTTTTGTATTT
Organism: Ottelia alismoides; assembly: GCA_037367405.1. Classification (NCBI taxonomy): domain Eukaryota; kingdom Viridiplantae; phylum Streptophyta; class Magnoliopsida; order Alismatales; family Hydrocharitaceae; genus Ottelia; species Ottelia alismoides. The sequence goes on from JAZKJV010002835.1 coordinate 25,590, forward strand.
TGATTTTAATTTTTTTGATTTTTTATTTTCTTTTTATATTTTTATATTTCCTTTTTTTAAATATATATAAAGTTATATATGGAGTATTTATGCAATATAGACTAATGTAGATAATACTAATAAAAATAATCAAAATAAAATATTTTTGGTAATTAATTAATATTTTACTATTTTTATGATTTTTAGGAGTTTTTGCCAATTTTTATATATTTTTAAAGTAAAAAATACCATAAAACGAAGATAAAATAAATACTCAAAATTAAAATGGAGATTAAAAATGGAAAATAAAATAAAAAATTCTCAAATTAATTTAAAAAAAGATAATAAATAAAAGAAAATTCAAAGATAGAAAATATATTTTTGGGATTTTTTAAGGATTTTTATATTTTTATATATGTTTTAAGGTTTTTCAAAATTTTAATGTTTTATTTTGTATTTTTATGATTTTTGGTCTAAAGGTTAAAAAACACATAAATAGACAAAATATATTTTTTGGTGATTTTCAAAAGATTTTTGTATTTTTTATGTATTTTATAGGCTAGACATGGGAAAATAGGACACTTTTTATTTTTTATAATATTAAAAACTCCTAAAATTGCAATCTAAAATATGTACATGAAACTACAATGCAACCGAAGTCTACATCTTTTTTTGAGATTTTTTAACATTTAATTGCTATTAAAATAAATACAAACAACATCGAGAAAATGCAATATTAGCAGGGGCATTAATGTCAATATCAAAAAATTGAGGGGAATGTATGCAATTTTCCCAAAAAATATAACCAAATAAAATAGTTTCTAGAATAAATGGAAATACACTAAGATGCAGGGGACCCCTTGCAAATATGCCAACACCTCACGTGCGCGGGCACGTGAGGTGACGTGGCCGGGGACCTGGATGCAAATACAAAGAGTCCGAGAGTCTTCAGCAATTATTACAAAACAAAAAGAACTGCGGATGAATGATTAAGTTTGAAATATTAAATGCACAAAAAGGTTGGGGTGAAAGTGCAAAATACCCATAAAGCACGATCGACCGGAAGCCTCTCACTTGACATGGGATGCTCCCACAAGGTGCGATACCGGTGCAGCTTCAACGCCTATTATATGGGCCCAGAAAGATCAACAGATGGCGGCACCTTCGATCGAATGGATCCTACTCACCTAGAAGAACGACGCAGATCGGACGGCTAGAAGGGTGCTTGGACGAACAACAGATGAACTGATCTCAGGGCCGCTTCGATCAGGCACGTCTTCGAATCCTCTCACCCCCAGGAGCTCGGGTCATTAGCAAAATGCCCATGGGGGTCTTCCGTATTGGGTGGCCCTTTCAAAATGAGTCAGATCCTCGCAAGCATCTCCAACAAGATCAAAGGCCTGGGGCGAGTTCATGGGATACAATTGGAGCGCAAATGCCCCCTTCCACCCGCTAAACCTACAAGATAGAAATGACGAAGCACGATCGAGGTGACTGGGCGGTTATTGGCAAAGGTCGAAGGTGTAATAGTAAATGGGTGGCGAGGTTCGGCGTAGGGTGGTGGAGGGACCTCGAGTCGCAGATCCCAGGGGGGTCTGGTTGGGCTGATGAGTCGTGGAGATGTAGAAGGCGAGGGCTAAGGTGTGAAGGTGGTCGTGGGGATCAGAACATGGGAGTTGATGGTGAAAATGGGTTCTCCGGAGCTCAGCTCCGGCAAACTACGAAGGGATGGATTTACGGCTACCAACGTGATCAAATCACAAAATAAAAGTAGAAGTTACACCTAGGGGATAAACTAAGCGAGGAAATGCAATAAAGGATAGACCTCAGTGGCTGGAGCCACGAAGTACAACCCCGACGCTGACGTGCTGCGGAGATGGGGTGGAAGCACCTGAAACTTTGTCTAGAGCCGCTCCGCCTGACTGGAGGAGGTTCTGTCACGACCTCCTGTCCTGAGCACGAGAATGGAGGGCCAAGCTAGGTTAAAAAGTGTTCAAACTTGGAAGAGAAGGTCGGATGGGTTTTTTGTACAAGGGACCGGGCGGCTCCAAAGGTCGAAGGATATCTGACGAATGAATGATCCAATCCTCGAGGCAAACATTGGGCGTGTAAGAGCATTATACGAGGAGAAAAAGTCATGAAGGAAGCGAAATGGATTGGTGAAAGGGTTGGGCATGAAAAAATCAAGAAAACGGGCTAGAAACGAGGTTCTGTCAACTGCAACAGGCGGGTTAGAGAGTTGAGCGAGGTCAACGAGCGAAGAGAGCTGGTTGGTCTATGTGGACCAACCAAAAAAAACTCTGTTGGAAACTATTTGAAAATTCAATTAAAAATAATAAATAAATTTATTAGTTTTAGGTTATAAAATAAAAAATATTTATTATTTTATGAAGTATTATATCATGATTTTTATTTATTTATTATATCTTTGTAATTATAAGTTACTTTTTAAGTGTTATATATAGTATATTTATCTATGTATTTATGTATTTTATTTTTATTTTGTATATCTAATTCTATTATTTTAATTTATTATTTTATATATTTTTAAATTATTTTTAGATACTTAAATATATTTTGTTATATTTTTCTGATGTAATATATTACTTAATTAATTAGATGTATTTATTCTATAAGTATATATATATATGTATTTTACCTATGTATTCTATGTACATAATTTATTTTAATGTCTAATTTAGTGTTTTATTCATGTTTTAATATGTTCATACATTATAAATAATATTTACAAAATTATAAAAATATAAATTTATAAAAATAATAAATAATAAATAAAATGAACACTGTATACATGTATATTATATAATAGGGTTCCAAAACCTAACTTTCACTTGTTAACTCCAAAAAATATGAAACCACCTTCATTAAATAGCTTATTAAAAGTTATATACCATTAAAGATAATTTTATTATATTTTGAGTTTTTATTTTAGAGATATGAGTCTGGGACGTTGGGGTTTTGGAATTTTATTCAGACCATAACTTTTATTCTTTAGAATATTTTTGTATGAAATAAATATTTTATTTTTTTATATTTTATTATCTATAACTTTCATGTACACAGTTTTTTTATTTGAGATATAAAAAGTGGAAAATAAAATAGGTCCCAAAATGAATAATAAATGAATTATAAAGGGGTTTTATTTTATAAATGGCCCCTATCCCCCATACTTTATTCCTTGTCGACCTAGTCGTCAAGATGCCTAGGTCTCAGGGTTTAGGGTCATAACATATCTTCAATATTTTATCCGTTTTCTTTTCTTTTCTTTATTCTATAATTTGACATTAAAAATAATATTTTATACACATTTTGTACAATAATGCATGAATGCTAAAATGCATGAATTAGAGGTATTTACACGCATTTACTAGGGTTTTAAGGCTAAAATGATAGAATAAAGGTGATGAAATAGTCATCACTAGGCGGCACGACCATCTCATGCACCCCCACCATCACCATTAGTTACTCACAATACCCCGATCACAAACCCAATACCTCTACCACATCTTATGGCTACGTGCTCAATTTTGGCATGCATTCTGTCGTCAGGGAATACCCATGGAAGGCTATATCGATATCGATATCGTTTCGATATCGTATCGATACGATATATCGACGATATATCGATGATATATCGTTGAAACATCACCCATATCGATGAGCCTTTGTGAAGAAAATGCCTGGAAATTGGGATATATCGCCATATCGATGCCCATATCGGTGCCATGTCGATATCGATATATCGACGATATATCGCCTATATATTACGATATTTCCTTCTATGGGAGTACCAACCTCATCTCACGTGCCAGCTTCGGCTCCCTACATAGTTCTTCCAACCAGATGATATGAAAATCCACATCTTTAATAAATATAATTTGTAGTATAGGAGGTGGAAATCAATCTATCAAAAATCAGAACTATTGAATATTGTGGAATATTTTTAATTGCTAAGTATACCAAGGATGAACTCAAAGAATAGTGATTTTTAGTTACATAGTTCTAAATTAAGTTAAATGATTAACTAATTGCTATATTAATCTCTATGTCAGAAAATTGAGTCAAAAATAATAGAGATGCAATGCAAAGCAGTGAAGCACAAGCAAAGTGAAACACATGTTCCATGATTTTTCTCCCTTTTAATCATCAAATAAAATAATTGATTAATCCTCAATTAATTAATCACATATCCATAGACATGTCTTCAAGAAATATATATCAAATTAAATCCAGGCTGCAATCTTAGAGGTCAAGAATCAAATTCTATAATCAATATTGTCATGTTATACTGAAATTTAGACCTCCATAACCCATGCAGAAAAAGATTAGGAATCACCCTCTACGCTGCACAATTATCCCCAATTAATCATGAATCTTAGATTAGCATCAAAAGAGATATTTATCAGTCAATACTCTTAACATATCTGGCCAGAAAATTCATTCCTTATTCATAAAAAATGATCGAATCAAATTAAATCCAAGTCATACTTTCTCCATACAAAGATTAATTTCTCAAAACATAATTATCAATAATCAATGGAGAATTAATCTGATTAAACCTTCTCAATCAAGTCCCTGTCGATTAAATCAAATTTTCTTAAGATATAATAGCACAAATATGTCTAAATTCAGACTGCATAGATCATTACACATCTTAAACAATAATCATCACTAAAGAACCTCTGATCTGCTCACAAAATATGTACAATGATAGAGCACAAAACAACCTTCTAAATGACGTATTATGCGCAAAAAATGAGTTCAAATGAGAAAGTTACGATAAAATGAAGTTTCAAGGACCAAAATGCAATAAAAATAAGTTTTTCTTCTAAAAAAGGCCATTGAGGGGACTTATCTGTAATTATTCAAAAATTCATAGGCTTTCTGCAATTTTCCCCAGGCGGGTACATGCACTGCACGTAATCTGGGCGACGGGAGTAACGACGTGATTTCTTGGAATGGCTTAGACCTCCTTGCAATTTACCCCCGCCTGCACATGCTTCGCACGTGCTGAGGGTGGCTCGAGCAGCTGAGGCTGAGCTTCAGGGTGAGGCTGAGGCTCGAGTGCTCGAGCCTTCACGCAACTATTGGGAGAGGCTCCAGCTCACCCAAAACCTCAAGATGCAGTCAAGATTTAGGTGAAGGAATGGCGGCTTGAGAACCGTTGGATCAAGATCCAGCCCCCTGATCCAACGGTTGTTGTATGTCGAGGAGGCGAAGGTAAGGCACATGCCCGACAAAGGAGGTTCTGATAGGTCATGGCAGGGCTCTGTAGTGGAAAACAACGAGAGCCAAGACGGCGAAGGTGAGCATGTCCGGTAAAGTTGTGAAGGCGGTGAAGGCAAGCAATGTAGGTGGTGTTCGGTGAACTCGATGGTCGAGGCGAAGGAGGAGCGATCGAGACGATCGACGGAGAGAGGGCAGCTGCAGTGGTTGGCGAAGCAGCCAAGGCGTTGCGATTTGGGTCTGCAACAAAGCTTCTGTAGCATGTAGAAGCAACAAGACTCGAGATGGTGATCAATCTTTGTGTGACTACCGAATAGAGGAGAAGATGGAGCTCCTTCGAAGGTGTGGGACAAAGCTGATGCTTCTAAGCGGATCATCGGAGGTGGAAGATTGTGAGAGGATAGATCAACAACGAAGGGGGAGAAGGTTGAGGGAGAATGTTAATCAGGTTTTGATATAAGACGGTGGTGATTTAGGAGTTTCAGATGGGTTGCCGCAGAGAGACAAAGAAGAGGGAGAAGAGAAAGAAGGGAGAGGAGGAGAGATAGAAAGGACGAAGAGGTTACCTGGGGGGGGTGTCCAGATGGCCGTCCGACCATGGTCGGTCGTCGCTCGACAGTTGGCGGAGCTGGAGCACAAGCGATTGATGGATCTGACACAGACAAAGAGAACGAGTTCCTTGGATTACACTAGCCTCTTGCTCATGGTTGCTTGACCAAGTCCTGGAGCTGTCACCTCCCAAGGTCCAGGAGCTTGAGCTTTTGGTAGAAAAATAACGGATATCGGACGAGGGCGACAAGGCTGAGACTATATATGAAGTGGGGGCTCGACGGTTACAACCATGGGCGTAATGACAGGGAGTCGGAGGTGGAGCGGCTTTAAGGGAGGTCGAGTTGCTAGAGCTGCAACGGTTGAGCATGGGGGAAGCAGGGCTCAACCATGGTTGGCGGTTACGTAGGAAGAGAGGGTGCGCCATAGATAGGCGGAGGGAGGGGGGAAGGGGGGGGGGGAGGTAGGCATGTATGCCGCACATGCCTGGAAGAGAGAGGAGAGAGAATGCCACATGACATGTTGAGGAGCGGCCATATGGTAAGAATAATAAATAATAAAAAATAAATAAAAGAAAAAGGGGGTGACACAAGACAGCTCCAGGAGCAGCCACATTCGCTCCCAAAAAATGAAAAATAAATTAAAAGAAAAATTAATAAAAATGCAAAATAAGTCAAATGAAAAAGTAGTCTTCATGAAAGTGATCGTCTCGAGAGATCTACAACTTTCACGAAGGAACCAAAACCAAAAGATAGCATCTGTACATAACGTATTTTTGGTGGTACTCTATAGATAATGAAATGTTGTATTTTTGTATTTTGTGATTTTTTGTATTATAATTAGTGAATTAATTTATATACAACATATACATAATTAATCTAATTTTTATTTTTTATAGGTTAGAAAACTTAAAAATAAATTCAACAAAGATAAAATACGTAGAAAATATACAATGTCATATTTTTATATTTTTCTTCTGAATTTTTGATTTTTTATGAGTTTTGATTCTTTATGCTAAGTTAGTTCATTAATAAAAGAATATAGTAGAGAAAGAATTAGGTCAAAATAATTAATATTTGTACCTAAAATAATAGGCTCAAACAAGGTTAAAAACACGGGTTATATAATTACAAAATTTAATCTTTATTTCAGGATAGTTAGTGAATGTTAATTAACATAATTTATGGGGTTTAAATAGTGATTTATTAAGGAGATTCAGCTAAAATCTCCATATAAAGTAGATGAATCGTGTATTCATCACACCTCTATACTTAAATCCTTGCTTGTCCCGAAGCAATTTTTAATGAGTTTGAATTGTGCATGTGCAAATTCAAGAATTGTCTCATTAAGAATCCTTAGTTTCAATGGTCCTAAAATCCTAAGTTGAACCAATCTCTAGTCAAAGGAATCCAACTTCTCTAATTATCAGACTCTCTGTTTATACATATAGCATAGAGGTATGAAGTTTATTGTGCACTACATTTTATGAGAGTCAAGTTGAAATGTCACCCAAAGTCCTGATCCAAGAGACTCTCCTCAAGAACCAATTCTCAACACTAGGGAATAAATCAATTCTTGCATTCACTCCACCATCTCAGTAGTTTGTTAGACTTGAAAGTGAACGTGGAAGGCCAGTTGATGAAGGGCATAGGATTGTGTAATTTCTTTTTTCCCTCACACTAGAACAAGGGTCCTCTCGAGTGCCTTATTATTCAACACATATTTTTGGTATTAATCAGTGTGTCCATCAAAAGTTGTTGAGTCGCATGTACTTATTTTCCTGGGAGTACACCGGATGTGTCTTTTTTATGTATCTAATATACTTACACACAGACTTGTATTGCTTCCAATGTAGAGCTCTTTCCAAGGTACTAGCCCAACTCATTTGCCCTAATTAGCTTTGGTCCAATTGGACACTTTGAAATTGTTGGGAGTGCTTGCCTTTGATGTAAACGCTTGATATTTGACTTTGTATTGAGAAAGCTTTTCTTTTTCATTCAATATTTTTTTTCTTTTGGCTGGCTCCACTGCTTTTACCAAGTTGGCGTATATTGGTCAACAATATATTAAGTTTCATCACACCCTGACACATAGGTCAATATCAAAAGGTAGCATAAGAACTTTCTCATATTAGCTAGGGTTGCTGGCACTCAGGTTTCATGAAGCTTTCATCGACTTTATCCCATCCTTGAGTATCATAAAATCAGGTCTAGACTCAAATCTCAAGTCCCGGTCCCTCAAGTGAAATCTCAACTCATCTCATCATCCATGAAGTTGTGTATGTGATGTGCTGATCATTTTCTTTAAGGTGGAGATTAAGTATGCAATATAGCACTCGTATCTTTCAAACTTAGGGAAGTGCGGATTATTAAGTCTCAATCCCTAATAACTAAGGCTGGTTAACTTTGAATCAAAGGACCTCATAAATCAGAGTTTCTTTTATTCCTCAAGTCTTAAGTGATAATGAAAGTGTCAAGGATAAAACCCTAAGTTAGTTTTTTTGTTTGCTTTTTTTAGAGTAACATAATGACTGGCCCGAATTCATGTGGCTAGCTGCATCTACTTTCAGCCAGTACAATTGTAAGTACGGACCATAGAATGGCTACTTGTATTACTTCAGGACGGTGCCTTGCGCGTTGACCTTTAACCACCTAGTCTTCTAAGGGAGATAGTAGTTCCCTCACAGAAAAGTAGCTAGTTATTTTTAAATCCAGTAACCATAATTGTCGCTATTTTTTATATACCCCCTAATTTTTCAAAAAGTTTAAAAAACATGTATTATACACACAAAAATTTTGTATAACATATATAATATACACAACTTATACCCTTACCCAGATTATGATGTGAAAATAATTAAAGTACGGGCTATGGATAAAGTATATACACCCCCTTATACTTAGCTTGTGATATGTCCTCATGGCACAAAGTGAAATATGGACATAGTTCATACCAAGCATAGTTGATTGAAAAGAAATAGGAAGTCGACTCACCCCTTATACTAGGCTTTGAGAGCCTATGCATAGAAGAGAGCAATAAATGAGGCGGTCGACGGTGAGAAGAAAGAAAAGAAGTGATGTATCCCCTATACTTAGGCCCAAGTCATTCTAAGTATGATCGATTGATTACAAGTGGGGGAACGAGTAGATCTGAGATGTATGTACAAATGATTGGTTGAAACTTCTAGCTACACTAAAGAGGAAAGCTTCTTCTATTAAGGTTTCATACAGGTCGAGGGTGTCTTTTGTCTAAATCTATGCTCCGTGTGAATAATATCTGCTCAACTTGGACCAACTGCTCATGTGATTCGATGAAGTGCTTAAGCAGATGTCTATTGACTAGGGAAATGTTTGTATTGTCTGTTGTCTCAAAATTTGTAACACCATTATTGTGTACTTTTCTGACGACAAATGGTCTCGTGCATTTTGACTTCAACTTCTCTTAGAAGATCTTCAACCTTACACTAAACAACCACACTTTCTGGCTTGGGACAAAGTTCTTGGTTCTAATGTGTTTATTATGCCATTTCTTCACTCTGTCCTTGTAGATTGTGATGTTTTCATAGGCATGGTTTCTGATCTCTGCGAGCTCATTCAGATCCAAATACATGTTCTTCTTTCCTTGGTGACAATTCCAGTTGATTTTCTTGATTGCCCATTCTGATTTGTGCACCAATTCTGCGAGCAAATGATATGTCTTGCCAAAGACCATTCTAAAGGGGGATGTATCTAATGGGGTCTTGTAAGCCATTTTGTAAGCCCATAGAGCTTGATCAAGGAGTTGGGACCAGTTCTTCCTGTCAGGGCAGACTAGCTTCTGTAAAATTCCTTTGACCTCCCTGTTTGACACCTCTGCCATACCATTAGATTGTCGATGGTAAGGAATATGTGCTCAATGTCGTAGTCCTTAGTCAACTTCTTCGTCTCCCTATTGACAAAGTGGCTACCCCCATTAGATATCAAAACCTTGGGGATCTCAAACATCAAAATAATATGATTTTTAAAATATTATAGACGGTATTGTTGTCTACGACTCTAGGGATAACCTCCACCCACCTAGATAAATAGTCCACCACTAGAAGAATATATACAAATACACGACTGTAAGGGAATGGGGCCATAAAGTCAATGCCCCTATGCATCGAATACGTCACAGACGATCACTGGTTGCATGGGAATGGCATCTTTGGGAACAATGATACCTACCATTCGTTGACAGATCGGGAATGACCTTCCAAAATTATAGGCATACTTAAACAAGGTCGGTCAATAAAATCCACATTGTAATATCTTCTCAACGGTCCTCTTCCTAGAGTGTTGTTCTCCTACCTCCAAGGTGTGGAACAAAGTGAGCACACTTCGGTATTTCTCTCGAGGAATACATCTTCTCCATAAAAATATGGTCCTTCAAAGAAGAGGAACAGATCCTCCCATCGGTAGTGTCTGGATTCTTAGTCGGTCAATTCTGTTCTTAGGCCAATCCTTGGGAACTTTTTTAGAGACAAGATAGTGATGAACCACTGAAAAGTCCTCTTTAATAATGTTGTATTATTGTAGTACATGAGATAGATTTCGATTCGTCAAAAACCACAATCTTTGAATGTTGTGGAGTATTTTTACTTGTCTAGTCTACCAAGGTTTAACATATGGAACGATGATTTTTAGTTGTGTGGTTTTAAATTAATTTAAATAATTAATTAAATGGTAGGTTAATTTCTGTGCCATAAAACAGAATGGCATGAAATGCAATGCGAAGAAAATAAACAAAGAGAAAAAAGGTGAAGCATCAGATCTGTGATTATGATTTTTAATCCAAATAATATTAATAAATATCCTTGAAATTAAATCACAAATCAAAAGATATCATTTCAAGGGAGATATATAAATTAATCCCAAAAGTACAGGTAAGAAGATTATTAGATAATTTAATACTCTTACAAAAATTAACTCAAAAATATGATCAATAATTTTTTTCCTTGGATGATCCCCTACATAGATTAAATTCTTCAAATAATAATTTCCCTTCAAAGTAAGAATATTAATCTCATAAAATATTCTCAATCGGGTCCTTGCAAATTAAGTCAAAAATTCCTCAATATATAATTTCACAAATATATCGATAATTGATCTTGTAGATGTCAACAAAGATTCGCAAATAATAATCATCAAGAAATAGCTTCAGATCTATCCACAAGATATATGAAATGAAAGAGCATAGAATAAGCTTCAAAATGACATATTGTGCATAAAAAATGGAGTTCAGATGATCAAAACATGCTAAATTGAAGTTCTAGGGATTGAAATGTAATAAAAAATTAAGTTTTTATCTCAAAGAAGTCCTTGGAAGGATTATCTGTAAAATCCAAAACCCACAGAGGGTCTTCTGCAATTTGCCCTCATGCGCATGTGCATGGCACGTGACTGGGGCACGGGGAACCTTTCTACTATTTCTTGAAAACACACGGCCTATGTGCAAATTTCCCACTACCGCATGTGCTTATCACATGCGCAGCAAGGCTTAGGGTGGCAAGGCTGAGGCACAAATCTCCACGTGACGGCTTCAGGTGCCTTGTGACGTCGGAGGCTTAAAGATCGGATTGTCGTCTTGGAGATCAATCTGATCCGCTCGTCCCTTCTGATCTGATGGTTGAGGTTTGGGTCTCGAATCAACAACGATGATTTCTTGAGTTCTTGACCGAAGGGCAACTGTGCTTCACTCCTCCTCCGTGGGAGGCGAAGCAAGAGACTGGGCTCCGACGAGCTTCCCCGAGCGCCTCCATGGTGTTGTTGACTGGTGAGGAACCCTTGAAGATCAAGGAGGCTCGCGTGAAGTCAGTGGCAGTGTCTAGAAGCTATTGTCCAGCTCACAGCACTGTGGTAATGGAGGTTTGTCAAAGGCGGAGGAGCATATTAGAGTAGGTGCGCGAGATCTGATTAATTAAGAGAGGAGGGTCCTGCAAGCGTCAGAAATAGCCAATGCAACAGAGCGTGGGAGGAGTGAGTGAGATGGAGTCTTGATCGGGCGAATGGAAGGAGGAATTGGAGCTTCCGGTTTTTGCAAGACATGAAGGAAGAGCGATGACGGGGAGGCTGCGAAGAAGGGAAGGGTGGTCGTGAATCGATCCGTGAGGATGCGTCAGAGGGTGCGTGAAGGATATGGTTAGATCCTTAAGCGCATCACGGAAGCGTGAGCATCGTATCGAATACGACGAAGAACGACTAGTCAGACTAGTTGTTCTATGCAGCGGAAATTAATTTTTTTCATGCGACGAAACCACTTGATCCAAGAACACTTCTTGAATCGTTTCGTCTAAACCACAAACAAGTAATAGGATTACCTCTTGAAGTGTGGTTGCGATCGAGTCTCTAAACGAAGAGACCTCTTGTCTCAAGTCCGATCCGATGGAGGAGATGCTTGCGAGCGTGGGGATGAATCGCGTACTTCTCGCAATCCATGTAGATGATCCAGGCGGAGGATCTCCTGATCTTGATACACGAGATCCGACTTCTTCTTCACGAGCGAGGCACACCGAAGGATACAGAGATCCACAAGCAAACGATCGGGCAGCATAACAACGACACTGCGACGATAGAGAACTTCTCTAGGGCATCCATGGTGGACGACCATGAGAGAAGAAGAGAGAGGGCTGACGTGTAGAGAGAAAAAGGGAGAGAGAGAGAGAGACTTTTGTTCTCATTGTGTGTGTAAAGAAGAGCAAAGGGGTGCCTCTTCTTTTATAATATTTTGGGATCCATGGATCCCAATCCATGGGCAACACAAATCCAATGGCTGTCATTGATTTGTGTTTCTTTTAATGGCTATTTGTGTTGGTATAAACCAACAACAATTAATTTAATTTGGATTAAATATATATTGATAAATCAATATGATTTAATCCCATATAAAATCAAGCAATCATGGAGATTATTGGAATGAAAATTGCCTCCTTCCATAATATGGGATTTGGTGGCAATCTTATGTAATCTCATCAGATCTCATGAGATTACATTATTCCATGGAAATCTCCAAGATTTACAACATCACTTATTGTAAATTATTCAACAAAAATAATTCATAATTATTTTGTGAATATTGCAATCTTGCCATTGGAAAATTATGAATCACATTCACAACCCAAAATAAAATGTGAATTACATTTTCAATTAATTGTCCAATGTGAATCTAATTCACATCAACATTTAATTAACAAATGTAAATGGCAAATTGCTCTCTCTTATATATTATAATCACATTTATAATATATATGATTAATATGGATAGTGCTATCCATATTATTCAATATCCATGATAATTAAATCACATTTAATCATCTTGGATCTCTATTCTCATGTGCCCGAACAATGTGAATCACATTCACATTATTTACATCTCTGATAATCAAATCACATTTAATTATCTAAGATAGCTCTCTTTATAATATGAATCGAATTCATATTAACTATGATAATTAAATCACATTTAATTATCCATTTTCTCAATGCTCGGATACTTATATCAACAATGAAATTATCATGAACTCTTTCAAGGATAATGCGATTTCTCCGCGAATACCTGGAGATAAGGACATGGCGATTGTATTGTTCCACGTATAGTGACTTGGATATTGAGACTACATCTCAAATCCTGATCTCAGGCCTCCCATAGATGCTTGATTAAATCAAAACTGCAAATATAATCTTCTCATTGCATCTGAATCACATTCAGACAATGTCCAACATTTGGACTAAGATCAGATTACTTCTCTACTGAGAGGAGGCACTAAAATCTAGACCCGTTTCATCACTTCCTAGGAATGGAAGCGTCATGGTTATACAACCGTTTATGATCACATCACCCTCAAGTATTCCCAATACCTGTACATCATGCATACTGGAAGACTTAGAATAAACCCGAAGTATAAGATCAATTTTACACTGTCTACTTCAGAGGTTTTATCATTAAGTTTCTCATTCGATCATTGGGAGTCGGTATCGATCATATGCTTTCCAAAAGCATATATCATACCCAAGTGTTGATCATATAATTTCCAAAAACATATATCAAACCTACAAATTCAGTCAAGCTTCCAAAGCGAGACGACCGTGCACGGAATTTAGTTTTCCCCAATATCTCATGAGTGAGCTCATATCTTCCGGTTCAGTAATGAACCTGTATGATCCCTTTGAGAGATCGTATTACTCATATGCCCTTGTATGCACACCAGCACGCCGGTGTATAGACCTTTATTAGGTCATCAACCTATTGGTCCGCTGATAAGGTGTTAAAATCAGATCGCGATTTTTTTAGAAAATAACGTTGTCGATGTAGAAAAAGCCGCGAAACAGATCACTCGAATCAAACAAATTCAGTTTTCTAAAGAAAACCTACACTATTTATTTTACCAGGTAAGTGTGGCTGGGTCGAACTCAAGGAGGCAGAATAGAGGGATTTGATTTTTTAGGAAAATATTTTTACGATTTTATTTTATCTCTTCTAAAAGCAATCAAAGAAACACGACAATTTTTATTTGAATTTTTATTTTTAATTTTTTATTTGATTTTAATCTTTTCTGATTTTTATTTAATTTTTAAAGGGTTATTTTTCAAAAGATTTATTTATTATATAATAGGTTAAATATAGGTAGATGAAATACTATAGTAGGTGGATGGGTCGAGCAACAGGCTCGAACAAGCACACAAAATCAAAATAAAACGAAGTCGAATTGCGAAGTGTCAAAACACAATAAAACTACGAGAAAAAGACATGAAAACTTAATAACTTGCTGGGGTAGTTGCGTAACTACCCTAAAGAAATCGATGTAAAAAGAGGTCAAAAATAGGTCCAAAAATCCCCTACAGCCCAGGGGTATAAGCGCAAGAAAACTAACTGAAAATTGTTGCAAAATGGTCCTTGCAGGGACTGTTCCGTGAAAAGAAATAAAGAGTTTTACATTTAGGTCCCTGCGAAGGGACCTAAATGTAATTACTGAAAACCTGTGGACGGGAATTAAATTCTGGAAGCCCTCTGGATTTATGTTTAATATTTCCACAGTTTCGCTTTTGACGATCGAGATTAGAAACTGATGGCGCGATCGAACGCTCCTGCGGATGCCACGCGTCAACAGACTGTACGCTTGGGGCTCTTGAAGTGTTCTTGAGGTTGTTGGAGATCTGACGACGGTTGCTTCTTCAACTAATTTTCTCCAGCAGCTGAAGGGGACTTTGGCTCTCCGGCGGGGCCAGAGGGGTGGCTCCTCCACCCCTCGAGCTTGCCCGCTGTAGGTGGCTGGCAGAGATGACTCCGATCGTCGGTGGAAACTCGAGGAAGGTGGCGGACTCGCAGCTCTATTCCGATGAATGTTTGTTGCAGATGTCTTTGCGTGGTGATTTCCTTGATGATGAAAGCTTCCAGATGCGTGGAAATGGCTCTTGATGGAAGAAGAACCTGCAAATTCGATGTTTATGTGCTCGATTCACAAAGAATCGACCAAGAGATTAAGAGTTGCAAGCTCAAAAACAATGGTTTCCAGAAGAACTGTGCGAGATGCATGAAAATAGTGATGAAATAAGATGTGAAAGGTTTCGATTCGAAACGAGTTCGAGAGTGGATTTGGTTAAGCATTTAAGTAGGGTGATTAAGCATCCTAATGACGACTTAATCTCGCTAATGGATACACGCAAATTGAGGAAGAAATTCGAAGAAAAATGGATGAATAGTCTATGAGTCAGAGGTGTATTTACCTCGAAAGATTGCTCGACAGGCGACCTTGGCCGGAGCTTGACGCGTATGATGGTGGCGATGCAAGGCTGAGAAGAGCCTTGGAACCTCCTCCGATGTTCCCTCCTCCACGTGAGCTCGCTTGATCAGAGCTGTCACCTCCACGTTTGGCGGAGCGAAGCTTGGAAGGATGGGGGTCAGGCACTTGGAGCTGGAGCTACAGGTGGTTGGAGAGTTAATTTGGTAATGGCGATCTTTGGGCCCTTTTATAGAGAGATTTCGTGCACCCCAAGTTAGATCTAAGGGTTGGCGAGCTTGGTGGTTGTTAGGAGAAGAGATCTGACGGTTTAAATCGCTTGGAGGAGTGAGATGCACGCGAGATAATTCAATGAAGTTGGCCGGGTGATGAACCTCAGTTTCATCATCTTTATTTCCCATAATTAACCCCCTTGCTTAAAAGTTTGTCAATAAATCCCTGTTATTGTCTAATAATTAACAGAGTCCTTAATAAATTAAAAACCACAAAAAAATGACAAAGCAAAAATTCGTGGTATTTTTAGACTCAAAAATACCTTCAAAAATATTTCGGGCCTTTGTTTGATTTCATCTCCAGTTTTGGCCAACATGAAACTTGTAGATCTCGTCAAGATCTACAACTTTCATGTTTTGAGTTTTCTCAAATTCGGCCATCTCAGCCCTCAAAAATCCAAAATACCCTCGAATAAGTCTGATTGGGCCACGTGGCCCGATCTGAGTGCGCCACGTGGCCCCCTTCCCTTGTCTTCCTCCGCCGCCATCCTCAACCGTTGGATCTCTCATTGGATCCAACGGCCCAACTTTATCCACATCCGCCTCTTCTCCTAAGCCCTCAGATCTTCTCCACACTCCATCTACACCGCACGTCCCCGCCTCGCTCTACATGCGCCACGTGTCAAAGATCTCCACCATCAGATCGGCGTTTGGAGATGCAATCACCACCGTTATCTTCTGGGCCAATCTCATCCATCCGATCGACGCCTTGGTCCCATCCAAGCCATTCGCTACTGCCTCTCGTACAGCCTGCCACGTGGCAGCACCTGACCCCTTCGATCGCATCGCCTCGGATCTTATCATAGCCGTCGCTGCGCGCCTTCATCCTCGCCGTTGGATCTACAGATCCAACGGCCACGCATCGTCGTCAACCTCCAGCAGACTCCCTCTCGCACACGATCTCCACTCGCGCACCTCTCCCCCTTTCAATTTTCTCCACGACTCCAGAGCCCCTCACACCTCGCCAACCACCGCCGGGTCTTCCCCAGTCATCCACCATCCTCGCGCACTACTTCATGACTCCAGTCGTCGTCCCACTCGCTCCTCAACAACCCTCGAAGATCGCCTCAACCACCACCACGACCGCCATCGTCCCCTTCAAATAAGCTGCCCCTCCCGTCAGTCCAATCTGTCCGCCTTTACACGGGGGCTCGCCCAGCCCTCCGCCACCTCCCAGTGACAGGGGGAGGTGGCCGGATCGAGCAAAGACGACGACGCCCCCTGGTGAGACCCTCCGCCTTCGACGGTGGAGCTGCGGCGCCCTATCGCCGCCCAAGCTCGCTGGGACGACCGCCCAGCACGTGCGAAGACCCCGAGCTCCTCTCCGAGCTCAAGCCCAGGCCACTTCCTCCGCCCGATCACCGGTAAGTTCTCTCTTCCTCCCTTGTATTTTCTTTCGATTTCGTCTATTTAATCAGGCCTCTCCGGCCATTCCCTCACTCCATTGACCGCCTTTTTAGCTACGCCACACCTCCCCCTTTTTCGCACGACCCTCCGCTCACTTCCTCCTTCCTCCAGACCCCATCGCACCTCCGACCCACCTCCTCCGCCCTCACGGCGGAGGAGCTTCGAGCTCACCACCCTCTTCTCCCGCAGGAGCTCCTCACATCACCGCCACTACGCACACACCTTTCTCCTCGCTTCGGCTATGTGCTCTAACCCTGCAGGTGTCATATACGTCAATGGACGGAGCTTCGCCTGAGCATACTTCGTCGCATCCGCCTGCCAACTTCGAGTTCCGGCGACCCTAACCCAGATGACAGACGCATCCCTCGAGCTCACAGCTTCATCGACGATCCTTCCGTGAGCTCGAGGGAGGTTCACAGTGTCCAGATGAGAGCGGCGGAGCCTGGAGCATCTCGCCGGAGATCGAACTTCGCCGCCAGCCTTCGGCCGCAGAAGGAGGAGCAGCAGTCGTTGGATGCTCCGCCCCGGAGTTCATCCAACGGCCACGATGCAGCCATGCCGACGCACCGTTCTCCTCCAGATGCCGTTGGATGCACCTGATCCAAAGGCCTCGAGCTAGCCACGCGTCGTCACCATAGCACTCCCGAACCTCCGTCTCCGTGCCTCCAGGTTTGGTTGCTCCGAGCCTGCACCGAGCCTAGGACCGTCCGAGCCTTAGCCGAAGCTTCATCCGAACCTCTACCGAGCCCGAACCAACGTCCGAGCCTGGAAGGCGCGTGCATGGCGCGTGCCTTCTGGGCAATTTGCAGAGACATCCCGCCGGCTTCTCCAATTTGCAGATAGGTCCCTGGAGCACCTGCTTTCCACGTGCACTGGGGTAATTTGCAATTATGCCCTCGCGGGTTTTAATAATTGCAAAAATACCCCTGTGCGTGTGGGTATTTTACAGGGAAGGCATCGTAGTTTCTATAATTACAATTCCATCCCTGTATATAAGTTGCTTTGTATTTTTAAATTTCTGTAATTGCAAGGATATCCCTGTGTTTATACATCAATTTGGAATTCATTTTGGCATCCTTTTATTAAAAGAAAAATAGCATTGTGTTGAGCAACTAATTGTCTACATTTTGACTATTTATTTGTATTTTTATGAGTAATGGGTAATTAATTAAAAATGTTCAACTGAAATTTAGCATACTTTACCCATTCTGTGCTCTTAAAATTATATCTCACACACGGTTGCTCTAAAAATTCCACAAAAAATATATGTGATGCCTTGAAGTTTGTTGAACTTACTGCCCAACACATATATTTTTTGTGGAATTTTTAGAGCAACCGTGTGTGAGATATAATTTTAAGAGCACAGAATGGGTAAAGTATGCTAAATTTCAGTTGAACATTTTTAATTAATTACCCATTACTCACAAAAATACAAATAAATAGTCAAAATGTAGACAATTAGTTGCTCAACACAATGCTATTTTTCTTTTAATAAAAGGATGCCAAAATGAGGTCCAAATTGATGCATAAACACAGGGATATCCTTGCAATTGCAGAAATTTAAAAATACAAAGCAACTTATATACAGGGATGGAATTGTAATTATAGAAACTACGATGCCTTCCCTGTAAAATACCCACACGCACAGGGGTATTTTTGCAATTATTAAAACCCGCGAGGGCATAATTGCAAATTACCCCAGTGCACGTGGAAAGCAGGTGCTCCAGGGACCTATCTGCAAATTGGAGAAGCCGGCGGGATGTCTCTGCAAATTGCCCAGAAGGCACGCGCCATGCACGCGCCTTCCAGGCTCGGACGTTGGTTCAGGCTCGGCAGAGGTTCGGATGAAGCTTCGGCTAAGGCTCGGACGGTCCTAGGCTCGGTGCAGGCTCGGAGCGACCAAACCTGGAGGCATGGAGACGGAGGTTCGGGAGTGCTCTGGTGACGACGCGTGGCTAGCTCGAGGCCTTTGGATCAGGCGCATCCAACGGCATCTGGAGGAGAACGGTGCGTCGGCATGGCTGCATCGTGGCTGTTGGATGAACTCCGGGGCGGAGCATCCAACGGCTGCTGCTCCTCCTTCTGCGGCCGAAGGCTGGCGGCGGAGTTCGATCTCCGGCAAGATGCTCCAGGCTCCGCCGCTCTCATCTCGACACTGTGAACCTCCCTCGAGCTCACGGAAGGATCGTCGATGAAGCTGTGAGCTCGAGGGATGCGTCTGTCATCTGGGTTAGGGTCGCCGGAACTCGAAGTTGGCAGGCGGATGCGACGAAGTACGCTCAGGCGAAGCTCCGGCCATTGACGTATAGGACACTTGCAGGGTTAGAGCACATAGCCGAAGCGAGGAGAAAGGTGTGTGCGTAGTGGCGGTGATGTGAGGAGCTCCTGCGGGAGAAGAGGGTGGTGAGCTCGAAGCTCCTCCGCCGTGAGGGCGGAGGAGGTGGGTCGGAGGTGCGATGGGGTCTGGAGGAAGGAGGAAGTGAGCGGAGGGTCGTGCGAAAAAGGGGGAGGTGTGGCGTAGCTAAAAAGGCGGTCACTGGAGTGAGGGAATGGCCGGAGAGGCCTGATTAAATAGACGAAATCGAAAGAAAATACAAGGGAGGAAGAGAGAACTTACCGGTGATCGGGCGGAGGAAGTGGCCTGGGCTTGAGCTCGGAGAGGAGCTCGGGGTCTTCGCACGTGCTGGGCGGCCGTCCCAGCGAGCTCGGGCGGCGATAGGGCGCCGCAGCTCCACCGTCGAAGGCGGAGGGTCTCACCAGGGGGCGTCGTCGTCTTTGCTCGATCCGGCCACCTCCCCCTGTCACTGGGAGGTGGCGGAGGGCTGGGCGAGCCCCCGTGTAAAGGCGGACAGATTGGACTGACGGGAGGGGCAGCGTATTTGAAGGGGACGATGGCGGTCGTGGTGGTGGTTGACGCGATCTTTGAGGGTTGTTGAGGAGCGAGTGGGACGACGACTGGAGTCATGAAGTAGTGCGCGAGGATGGTGGATGACTGGGGAAGACCCGGCGGTGGTTGGCGAGGTGTGAGGGGCTCTGGAGTCGTGGAGAAAATTGAAAGGGGGAGAGGTGCGCGAGTGGAGATCGTGTGCGAGAGGGAGTCTGCTGGAGGTTGACGACGATGCGTGGCCGTTGGATCTGTAGATCCAATGGCGAGGATGAAGGCGCGCAGCGACGGCTATGATAAGATCCGAGGCGATGCGATCGAAGGGGTCAGGTGCTGCCACATGGCAGGCTGTACGAGAGGCAGTAGCGAATGGCTTGGATGGGACCAAGGGGTCGATCGGATGGATGAGATTGGCCCAGGAGATAACGGTGGTGATTGCATCTCGAAACGCCGATCTGATGGTGGAGATCTTTGACACGTGGCGCATGTAGAGCGAGGCGGGGACGTGCGGTGTAGATGGAGTGTGGAGAAGATCTGAGGGCTTAGGAGAAGAGGCGGATGTGGATAAAGCTGGGCCGTTGGATCCAATGAGAGATCCAACGGTTGAGGATGGTGGCGGAGGAAGACAAGGGAAGGGGGCCACGTGGCGCACTCAGATCGGGCCACGTGGCCCAATCAGACTTATTCGAGGGTATTTTGGATTTTTGAGGGCTGAGATGGCCGAATTTGAGAAAACTCAAAACATGAAAGTTGTAGATCTTGACGAGATCTACAAGTTTCATGTTGGCCAAAACTGGAGATGAAATCAAACAAAGGCCCGAAATATTTTTGAAGGTATTTTTGAGTCTAAAAATACCACGAATTTTTGCTTTGTCATTTTTTTGTGGTTTTTAATTTATTAAGGACTCTGTTAATTATTAGACAATAACAGGGATTTATTGACAAACTTTTAAGTAAGGGGGTTAATTATGGGAAATAAAGATGATGAAACTGAGGTTCATCACCCCCCTATACTTAAACTATGCTCGTCCTCGAGCATCAAAAAGAATGACTAAGTTGGATTAACCCCCTTGTGTATGTGAATACCGGATCTAATCTGATCAAGTCGACTCGGCTTCAGAAATCCAAAATTCTAGAGTTCAACCCAGCCTTAATCAAGAGGCTTCCAATTCCTCCATTTCTCTAGACTCTCTCTGATGTACATATAAACTAAAGGATATGAAGTTTAGTGTTGACTGCAATTTTGAGAGTAGAGTCAAGTCTTCACCCAAAATCTTGGTCTGAGAAAATCTCCTAAGGACCCAATCCTCAACACTAGGGAATCAATCAAATCTTGCATTCAGTCCACCGTCTCTTTAGTTGTCAGACTTAGAAAATGTGGATGGCAGGCCAGAAAATGGAGGGCATGGGATTGTGTCAATTCTTCTCTCCCTCTCATTGGAACAAGGATTCTCTCTAGTGCCTTTTACGCAACACATTTTTTTTTGGTGTTGATCAGTGCGTCCGTCAAGAGAAGTTGGAGCCGTCTGCACTTGTTTTCCTGGGAGTACACCGGGGTGTGTCTTTTTTGAGTACCTATTGTACCTTCGACACCCAGACTTGTAGCATTTACGATGCAGAGCCCTTTTTTGGTGCAAGCCCGACTCCTGGTCCTAATAGCGGTGGTCCAAGTGGACACTTTGAAAGTTTGGGAGCGCTTGCCTTTGGTGGAAGCTCTTTGATTTGTAACTTTGTGGAATGAGAGCTTTTCTTTGAATTTCATTGACTTGTATAATTGGTGGCTAGCTCCACTGCTTTTACCAAGAGTTGGCGCACACTGATCAACATTTTTATTTATTTTTCACACCCAGGCACTTAGGTTAATGTCAAGAGATTAGTATAAGAATCAAGTTCTCATACTGGCTAATATTGCTGACACTCAGGTTTCATGAAGCCTCCAAAGATTTTATCCCATCCTCGAGCATCATTAGATCAAATCCAAACTCGACTTCCTCATCCCAATCCCTCAGGTGAAAAATCAACTCATCTCATCAAAAACCGAAGTCGTGCATGTGATTTGCTGATCATATTCTTTCTGTCTGAGACTAAGCATGGAATATAGCATGCAGATCTAGAAACTTAGGGGAATGTGGATGATTAAGTCTAAGACCCTGATGGCTAAAGCTGGTTAACCTAAAATCTCAAAAACCTCAAAAAGCTAAGTCTCCTTGACTAATTCAGATCCTGGGTGAAAGTGAAAGTGTAGAGGACTGATCCAACTTCTTCATTCAAAAACAAGACACTTTTTTTTTAACTTCAAGAGATATTAGAACTTCCTAAGCTCAATTGAGCATCCGCGATTCAGCCAGTATGGATGTAAGTACAGGCCGAAGCCCGTTGCTTGAGGACGGGGCCTTGCGCGATGTCCTCTAAATCATCCAATCTGCTAAGGGCGAACCCTCACTGAACACGGCTGACTTAATTGGGTTTAGTAGTCACCAATGACTCTTAAAGGATTTTTAGGAGTTTTCTAATTTTTATGGATTTTAATAAGAGAGTTAAAACACAAGTTAGACTCAACTTTCCTTGAAAAAGAGATGGCGATTTTTCAAAACCATGTCACACAAAAAAAAGTTTTCAAAACATTTTCAAAAATCATTTTCGAAAATATTTCTATAAAATAGTGTAACATAATATCGAAAAACCGTGAAATCCTTTGAGTTCTCTTAGTCCAATGACTTTTACCTTAGCCAAAAATTTTTAATTTTTCAAATTTTTCAGATTATAGCTAAAGTAAATATACGGTATATACGGTATACCCCCCTATACTTAAACTTTGCTATGTCCTCATAGCACTAGATGTTACAAGTACATAGGTCCGTTTAAATACAGAAGAATATACGGGAGCTAAGAGGGGCTCCCCCTATACTTAGGTTAGAAATAACCTAAGTATAAAGGCAAGAAAGGAAGAGTAGAGAAAATCACGGGGACTCGGGTCCCCCCTATACTTAGGCTGAGATTAGCCTAAGTATAAAGATGGGATTTGATGTTGGAAGGGATCCGAGGTGAACGAAGAAGAGGGATGGATTTACAAGTGAGCGGTTGAATCTTTGGAGATGAAATGGAGTGACTAAGGTTTTAGGGTTGTGTGTTGCAACAAAGGCTCAATTCAAGCAAACAAACCCTTAGTTTCACCAACTCACACATGAAACCAACCAAGGTTGGTTAATTATCTTGTCTGTTTTATTGGTGATAAAACATTAGATAATTACGCGAAGAAAATGTGAATCAAGGCGTATGCGCGGGTGTTGCTCTCCCAAAACCGAATTTTACTCCATTTTAGGTTGACTTGCAATTAACAGTCCCAATTTTATTTTAAATTATCACTGAATTTAAGGTTAGCACATCAATCAGAAAATCATCGTCTACCGTTCATTCCATTTTCCATTAATCCTAGGTGATCAATCTAGGAAATGAAAGCCGTGAAAAACATGTATTCGATGAAGAAAAACACGATCTAAGCTAAGCGAGAAATCATGCAGTGATTTGACGATAAATCCGCGAAAAAACTGGGGCCGTTTTGAAAATCAAATCTGACATGTATGCAAGTCGAAAAAGCCGCACCTAATCATGCATCTATTAGCGGTGATTGATATCCATTTAAGTTTGGCTAAGTGAAGCGAGATTACGTGCGTCTATCTTTGAGTGTGTCCTACCTACGATCATGCACGTAAAAATAAAGTGAACTCGGAGAGCCGCGTGCCTATCCTAGGTCGACACTCAAGTGGGGATGATCCCCACACAACCACGATCGTTCGATTACAATCGCGAGTCTTCGATCGAAGACCGCTGTAAAAGACGAATTATTAAAAATATAATGCAACAAAAATGCGAGACACATTTTTTTCTTTTCTTCCTTATTTGCTCCAAGCATGCTCCTGCGGCTCCTCGCAGCGGGGTGCGTCTTGCTCCTCGCCTCCTTGATCCATCAAGGGCCCTGCCACAGAAACGATAGTTAGATATCAAATAAGAAAGAAAAATTTTATATGCAAAATATGGGATTATTTGACCTATAAAAAGGAACACTAAATTAAACACACAAAAATCCAAAAAATAAAAGAAATGAGCCGTGTCCCCGGCAACGGCGCCATTTGACGAGCCGCAAAATCGGCCCTTTAAGGGTGCGTTCTTAGCACCTCAACATGTCGATGCAGTCGGGCCGATTCTGGTCGTCAAAGAGATCACCTCATTTAGAGATATGCGATGATAAATCAAAATGAGGTGATCGTGATTTATTTTACTTGGCAAGAAACCAAGGTCGAACTCAGGGACACGAGCCTCTCTCGTATTAATCGAATTTAAGTATATTTAATCAAGTGTTGAATTAAAGCATATAGGTCAAAACATGCAGAGATACAACACATGACAATGCATTAAAACATAAAACATGCATTTTTTTATCAATTTTTATAATGCAAGTAAATGAACATGCAAAGAGAACGATATGCCCAAAATAATAGTCACTTGAGCCATAAGAAAATCGCGAGTCAAACCGAGTTGAAATAAAGAAGCCTCTACAAATATGAAGCAAGTGGGCATGATAAATGAAGAAATCAAGACACTTAGATAATAAAATAATACATCACGGTTCATAGTGTCAAATCTGAAATTTAACCATTCCATAATGAAGAGGACGAGAAGAGCTTCAAAATGAAACTGAAATCAACTCGATTGGAGCTATGTAGCTCAAGATACGCACGAAAGAAAGCAGGGGCATAAATGCAATAAAAACAAACAAGGATAACTACAGATATGTCCCCTGGTTTCCACGTGCACTGGGGTAATTTGCAATTATGCCCTCGCGGGTTTTAATAATTGCAAAAATACCCCTGTGCGTGTGGGTATTTTACAGGGAAGGCATCGTAATTTTTATATTTACACTTTAGTCCCTATCAGGGACCTATTTGTAGTTATCCTTGTTTGTTTTTATTGCATTTATGCCCCTGCTTTCTTTCGTGCGTATCTTGAGCTACATAGCTCCAATCGAGTTGATTTCAGTTTCATTTTGAAGCTCTTCTCGTCCTCTTCATTATGGCATGGTTAAATTTCAGATTTGACACTATGAACCGTGATGTATTATTTTATCATCTAAGTGTCTTGATTTCTTCATTTATCGTGCCCACTTGCTTCATATTTGTAGAGGCTTCTTTATTTCAACTCGGTTTGACTCACGATTTTTTTATGGTTCAAGTGACTATTATTTTGGGCATATCGTTCGCTTTGCATGTTCATTTACTTGCATTATAAAAATTGATAAAAAAATGCATGTTTTATGTTTTAATGCATTGTCATGTGTTGTATCTCTGCATGTTTTGACCTATATGCTTTAATTCAACACTTGATTAAATATAATTAAATCCGATTAATACGAGAGAGGCTCGTGTCCCTGAGTTCGACCTTGGTTTCTTGCCAAGTAAAATAAATCACGATCACCTCATTTTGATTTATCATCGCATATCTCTAAATGAGGTGATCTCTTTGACGACCAGAATCGGCCCGACTGCATCGACATGTTGAGGTGCTAAGAACGCACCCTTAAAGGGCCGATTTTGCGGCTCGTCACCGGCCAGAGCAGAATGGCTGAACAGCTTCTTGAGGAAGATGAGCCAGGTGTTGACAAGTGTCAGCACCTGGTTGGCCAGATAAGTAATAATTATTTTAAATTCAATATTAAATAGTAAATAAAGTTATTTTAATTAGGTATAAATACAAGAAATGTAAATAATTAAATAATCTTAATTATGGAATAAATATTTTTTATAAATATTAAATATTATTTGAAATATAAATATTATATTAATAAATATGTATATATAAATAGGTTTTGGATTTTTAATTTAATTAATAAATAAATAAAAATTAATTTTATATTTTCTTAATTATTAGAATAATAAATAAGGCTTGTGTGAATTTTTATGGAAATTAATAAATTAATTTACATATATTAATAAATAAGGGTATAAGTTAGCTAGTTCATTTTTACCTTTATTTTAGGGTTTTTGATTTTATAAAAATAATAAATAATCTCCAAAAATTATGAAATAAATTAGGGTTAAAATACAAGATCATGAAAATATTTAAAAAGTATAAAATTAAGAAAACTATAAATAATGTGTGTTATATAAAATAAATAGCCCAGAAACCCCGTTGTCTTTTGGTCCCAAAACTGACTTTTTGCAAACGGACTCCGAATTCAATGAAACCACCTTTATTAATTAGATAATATTATTTTATGAATTTAAAGGTGAGTAGAGTGAAATTGGAGTTCGTATGAGGAAGTTATGATGTTCAAAAGTTTAGATTTTGACAATTTACAAGTAGGATTTCTTGGCATATATATAGGGTAATATTTTAACTTATTTTTGTATTTTTATATACATTTTTAGAAATAATTAGGAAAAGAATTTGGTGAAAAATATATACATAGGAATTAATTAAAAAACTTTGAAGTTTTGTATTTATTTTATAAATAGTGGAAAGTGTACGGAGTGTGACTTAATTTATTTTTATGGTTTTCTTTCCTTATCTCCCCCTACTTATTGGTTTGTCGACCAATCCATGCTGACTTGGTCTCGGGGGTTAGGCTATAAATATACCTTACAGTTATATTTAAATTTTTAAGTCATATTGTACATATATACGTATATTCAATCTGCCTTTTGTTCTTTTTCTTGTTCTTTATTTATTTACATGATTTTGATGGTTAAAAGTGAATATTTATCCATGAATGAGGATTTGTTAAAAGATGGGAATTAATGAATATTTATATGCATTTGTTAAGGGTTTTAAGACAAAATGCGACAGAAAAGTTAATGAATCATGGATTCATCATCTGCCAAATGTACATACTTAGACATATAGTAACACATCTATCCCTGGTCAGAGGATGCGTGCCTATATCGTGACAGCATACGTCATAGGACTTTGGTTATCTCGATCTCGTTAAGTCACTCTTTGACCTAACTAATCTGACACCTCTGAATCTCTATTCCCATGCAGAGGACCTGCATCAAGAGGTCGGTCAGATATCAACCTAAATGAGAAAGGATTGGCATCTCCTACTCAGACTGGAGATCATCTCTCAACAATCATTTGACGATGCTTGATGAGTCCTCAATCTAACTCTTTAGATGTTCATCCAAGCATCAGCCTCTATAATTCAATATTTGAATCAACAGCTGTATGATCATCAAGATGGCCATGGTACATAACCCTAACTGTACTAAGGGACCTATTATGCAAATTATCTATTCTTCATTTCAGATCAGGGAATGATATTCGCAATAACATTTATTGCATAATGGCTCGTCGTGGGCTCGCATGTCCAACAATCTCCCACTAGTCCAAAGAGCCATTAATGGGCTAATCATTTAAACCCACACTCATTTGACAATCATAGGCTATTTAGAAAATAGCCAGGTAAGCTAATCAGTCACTCTGTTCCCAAGAGACTACGCCAAGTCCTTTTATGACACTTGCATATCCCCTAGTAACAGTTCTCGCATCCAATGCGAATGTTGCATCTTATGCAACGAATACTCAATTTTATTATAGTGTCCTTGACACTATAGCTCGATAATTATTATAACTAGTATGTCCATATTCCTTACTAGAATACCTTTATTCCTAGATATCTCTATCTCCTAAAGTATCTACAGTTAAGACCCTTAAAGATCTATATCTACAAGGTCTTAAACTTTTGAAGATAAGACTTTGAGATCACTATCTCTAAGTTTCATCATCTTTGAAGATATTGTTATTACTGCAATCAAGTGTTTAATCACCATAGTAGGATCAACAACCGTTTACTATTCCCACTGCATGGCAGACATCTGGCTTTTGTACACATCTAGCATACACTCGAATTCTCAAAACTGATGCACAAGGGCAAGCCGTTTTAGTATTCACATCCTCAACTCTTTGAGGTGCTATTCCTTTAGATAGATCAGTACCATATCTCAAGGGAAAGAATCCTTTCTTGGAATTTTCCATGGAAATGTCCAAGGTATACCATTAATGTGATGGTCCCAATACCCTCTTATCTTTGCTTCTGAACAACTTCAGAACTAAGATCTAAGAGGTATACTTGAGATCATATCTCGAGGTATGGAACAACCAGATTATAAAAGACTTATTATTATCATCTTTAGATCATTCCAAATGATTAGGATATCTACATTTAGCACGATGAACACAATGGCACTCCCACTAAGCTTCATATGGTTTATCAAGATTCAATCTGAAACCATAACATTTACGATTTCATCAAAAACAAATATTCCAACTACAAGAAGCTTATTTGAGTGTAGCTATGGTCAGCAATATTTTGATGGGTTAAAGCAAGGTCACTGGAGAGTAAGTCTCATCGCAAGCGATGTCTTCTCTTCGATGTGTAGCTCATGACCACGAACCGTGCTTTGAAGGTCTCTACCTTTCATCTGATTTCCTCTTTCTCTTGAAGATCTATTTACACCTTAATGGGTCTTACCCATATAGGTGGATCCTCGAGGGTCTATATACAACACTTATATATGAAGTCTACTTTAGATTTTATTGCTAACATCTATCTTTCCATGTCATGATCTTTAGAAGCTTCATCATATGAAGTTAGATCATTGTCATATTCAACTGACACATGGAACCCATCTTCAAACTTATTTGAAGAGGTATTAGTGTTTCATCTTTAATTGTCAATTTAGTTTCTGATTCCAGGAGCCTCATTATCATCTCAAGATTAAATGAGTTCCTTTACTTCATTTTCATCTTGATTCTCAAGAGAATCATCCTATAAGAATCATATCTCAAAGATGAGATCTTTTAAGAATCTCAAGGTCATAAAGTAGGTATCCAATACCATCCTTTATTTTCCTAATGAAGTAGCACTCTCCAGTGCCAGATTCCAGATTACTTACATGGAATCTTATTAAGGATATATATTATATTCTATACTACATATATACCTTGAAAACTAATAGATAATTATGCTAATATTCATCATTGATCATATCATGTCACACATGATCCAATTGTATCTCTCTATAACTCTTATTGAGTTTAGGTTTATAAGGAGGAGTGAGATAAAAATAATATTCATATCTCTATAAAGGTATTCCATGAATTCATCTAATAGATACAAGCTACCTAGGTTATATCAAATTCATTTCATCTTCCTTCAGACTTTGGTTCAAAACCAAAATCGTGAAATCTTTGAACATTTCAAAGCTTTATAAGGAGAAGGAAAGAAATCTCATATCTCAAATAATCATCAATAGATATCACATATCCATAATGTTTATTCTGATATAGATAATTCACATACATCAATATGTATGAGATTTTGAATACCTTGACATCTTACACCATTCCCAAGGAAGGGTGTATTGGATATTTCTACTATTGAATACAGTATTCACAAGTATGTAAGATTTGAACCTTTAGACAATCTAACATTTCATTTCTTATCAGTCTATTGATCACATCAACAGACAAATGTCCAAAACATGATGCTAGATCATTATCAAATGATCTTCATCCTCCTATTGATCTTTAATGGTTTAATTTTCAGTATTAGAAATCTTAATGAACCATTCATTAATTTTCTAATTTAGTAGAGTCCACAAAATTTTAGATTACTATCTGAAATATCTCCATCACAACTCTTTATGATAGGTCTATTGCAGAATTCATGTTTATTTCCAACATTTAGAAATAAACAATGAGTGTATTCTAATATCTAGGTCATAGAGACATTCTCTAAGACTAAGGGCTCTCCCACTGAAATTAACAAGTCCATCTATCTAATAGATATTGTTGCAACAATTGCATCAATATCCATGTGGATGACTATTAAACCTTAAAATCAAATTTTATAGTCTTCTAATACATATGCAACTAATTGCAAGTGTTATTAGAAGAATGAGATACAATTATTATACTTTGATCTTATCAAATAAGAAAATCAATTTCAATGATTAAATGTAGATTATCCCAATGCACCATCTAAGTCCTTCTCTAAGGATTCTAGATAGACTTGATAGTCATACTATCAATACATCGGCTTATTGTAGTATTGGCATTCATCCAATTATTTGGATGTCATATGGAAGCTACAGAAGTACAGTCAACTCTTTGACTTTCCTTCTCACTTGGGTCCAACCCGTGCTTCCACTACGCTCCCTTTATCTATAAGCAACCATTGCTAAAAAAAGGATCTCTTATGTCGAAATCAAAAATTTAAATATAAGAGTATTTCAACATTTGAACATGCTTCATTCAATTCATACAATATGAAAGCTTCATGAATGACTAGAGTATATATAGTAGAATCATGACACTCATCGTATCTACATCCATCTAAACTCTTAAAACATTGGTTCAGGTAGGTATTCAAACAATTTGAATACAACATCTCTTATAGAGCCACCATTCTGCATGATGCAGAGAACCATGTCATTCATGATTAAATGTCGAGAGCACATAAGCATGCCAAAATATCTTCTTAGATTTTATAAGGATTATTTGACAATTACAATCATTATTGACATGTCACTTCCAAAGTACATTCGATGAGAGATCGAGACTGTAGAGACATACAAATCCTAGGGTTGTAGTTCTATTGTCTATTTAATTGTCATTCCTAATTATTATGAGGAAGACCTGCACATTGCAACCACATAAATTATGTGTCCAACTGCAAGTATAATATCTTGATCATGGATCCAATCCATGATAATTTACTGGTTATTATTGAGTATAACATTGAGTGGGTTTAATGAAGGATTATCTGAAATAAGAAATTTGCATAAATATACATAAATATATACACATTTTACTTTGATTTAGAAATTTTTATATCAAAGTTGTCTAGCCTTGTCAACATTAAAAGTTCATTCCCTTAATCACTTTCAATGTAAGAGATATACTTACCATTATATCTCAAGCAAGATCTGGGATCTCCTTCCTTATCTTTGTTACATCCCAATAATATATGAGAACCTGTAACTCCGATAAAAAGAAGCGGGAACACATTCCGCCTTGTAAGTCCAACTTGCATATCCCAATTCGATCTTTAACACCCGATCCCACCACCCCTAAGGTGATGTTGACCCGTCATTAATTGAACCAACCGTCAACAGGAATACAACTCGCTATGCGCAATCCAATATCGCCCCAATAATATGAGGACCCGATATTGGGGTCACTACGCATACGTCCTTACTCTTTTGAGAAGCGAAGAGCCCGATCCAAATGGATTGTATGCAGGAGTTGTCACTTCGGCAGGCGTCTCCTACATACAATATCTGGCGACGGAACCCTTCGCCTTGACGGGAGACCATGGATGTCACTTATGTGATCCTCCATATCATATGCAGATTTTAATTAATTATTATGAATCATATTCACATAATTAATTCTTCCAAGGGAAATGCACATCTATTCAGAATAGAGTGTTTTTAATTGGATATAATTAATTCAATCTCATTAAACCAATTATCAGTCCAATTCAATCAACAAACTTGATTGTTTTTACTTGAATACATATATGGTATTATCCCAAAATACATATTAATTCGAATTTTAATAATTAGAAAAATACATATTGATTTCTCCGGCATTATCGAGTCCCTACCCGCTGTCATGGCCAGTACCGACGGAAGTGGGACAGACCGCAACCGGTGCGACCCGCTACCCCAATGCTTCCCAACTAGACACCATATCCACCTCAGGAAAGGATAATTCCAAATAGATCAATGTGTACTTTGAGATGATCATCGATTCTTCAACCGAAATTATACCATATAGTAATAATCAAAACATTTTTGATTATAAGAAAATTTGCTAGACAAATTCCCAATCCAATTCAAGCAAGGAGTTTGATGATTGTGTTTCCAATTATGATCTAGATAAAATCTAATCAATTTATTGGTTGAGGCCAAGTCAATTAAGGAAGTAATCATCATTCAATATTTCTCAAATATTTTTCAACAGTGACCCCTACTTACTAAAATTAACATATCTCAATCAATTTAAATCCAAATTAGACAAAATCAATTTTCAAAGATTGATAATTTGATTTAGGACAGAACCTAAGTGATATTTCACGCATTTCGAGGTGGATCAAAACAGTAATTAACTCACTAATCATGTTAAGATTCACAGTTCCCATAACAGTGAATACATGTTCATTAAAACAACCATATCTCGAGCAAACGGAATCCAAATTACGTAAACTCAGATCCTATGGTTTTATTATTTAATGGGGAACAAAATCCAAGTTTTATTTTCGTGTTTAAATAATTTAAACAAGGCCAAAATAATCACTAAACAGATGTGCGAAAAAGAAATGCGACAAAAAAAACTTTCACAACCTTAACGAACCCAAGACGTCTTCGGTTTTTATGGATCGTATCCAAAAACTTCGACCTAAGTCTCTGATACCACTTGAAGGATATGGTTAGATCCTTAAGTGTATCATGGAAGCGTGAGCATCGTATCGAATACGACGAAGAACGACTAGTCAGACTAGTTTTTCTATGCAGCGAAAATTAAAAATTTTTTCATGCGACGAAACCACATGATCCAAGAACACTTCTCAAATCATTTCGTCTAAACCACAAACAAGTAATAGGATTACCTCTTGAAGCGTGGTTGCGATCGAGTCTCTAAACCAAGAGACCTCCTGTCTCAATTCCGATCCGACGGAGGAGACGCTTGCGAGCGCGGGATGAATCACGTGCTTCTCGCAATCCATGTTGATGATTCAAGCGAAGGATCTCCAGATCTCGACACAGGAGATCCAACGTCTTCTTCACGAGCGAGGCACACCGAAGGTGATGGAGATCCACGAGCAAACGATCGTGCAGCATAACGACGACATTGCGACGATAGAGGACTTCTCTAGGGCATCCATGGTGGATGGCCATGAGAGAAGAAGAGAGAGGGCTGGCGTGTAGAGAGAAAAAGGGAGAGAGAGACTTATGTTCTCATTGTGTCTGTGTAAAGAAGAGCAAAGGGGTGCCTCTCCTTTTATAATATTTTGGGATCCATGGATCTCAATCCATGGGCAACACAAATCCAATGGCTCTCATTGATTTGTGTTTCTTTTAATGGCTAAGATTTGTGTTGGTAAAAACCAACAACAAATAATTTAAGTTGGATTAAATATATATTGATAAATCAATATGATTTAATCTCAAATTAAATCAAGCAATCATGGAGATTATTGGAATGAAGATTGCCTCAATCCATAATATGGGATTTGGTGGCAATCTTATGTAATCTCATGAGATCTCATGAGATTACATTATTCCATGGAAATCTCCAAGATTTACAACAACACTTGTTGTAAATTATTCAACAAAAATAATTCATAATTATTTTGTGAATATTGCAATCTTACCATTGGAAAATTGTGAATCACATTCACAACCCAAAATAAAATGTGAATTACATTTTCAATTAATTGTCTAATGTGAATCCAATTCACATCAACATTTAATTAACAAATGTAAATTGTAAATTGCTCTCTCTTATATATTATAATCACATTTATAATATATATGATTAATATGGATAGTGCTACCTATATTATTTAATATCCATGATAATTAAATCACATTTAATCATCTTGGATCTCTATTCTCATGTGCCCAAACAATGTGAATCACATTCACATTATTTACATCTCTGATAATCAAATCACATTTAATTATCTAAGATATCTCTCTTTATAATATGAATCGAATTCATATTAATCATGATAAGTAAATCACATTTAATTATCCATTTTCTCAATGCTCGGATACTTATATCAACAATGAAATTATCCTGAACTCTTTCATGGATAATGCGATTTCTCCGCGAGTACTTGGAGATAAGGACAGGGCGATTGTATTGTTCCACGTATAGTGACTTGGATATTGAGACCACATCTCAAATCTAGATCTCGGCCTCCCATAGATGCTTGATTAAATCAAAACTACAAATATAATCTTCTCATTGCATCTGAATCACATTCATATCAATGTCCAACATTTGGACTAAGATCAGATTACTTCTCTACTGAGAGGAGTCACTAAAATCCAGTCCCGTTTCATCACTTCCTAGGAATGGAAGCGTCATGGTTATACAACCGTTTATGATCACATCACCCTCAGGTATTCCCAATACCTGTACATCATGCATATTGGAAGACTCAGAATAAACCCGAAGTATAAGATCAATTTTACACTGTCTACTTCAGAGGTTTTATCATTAAGTTTCTCATTTGATAATTGGGAGTCGGTATCGATCATATGCTTTCCAAAAGCATATATCATACCCAGATGTTGACCATATACTTTCCAAAAGCATATATCAAACCTACAAATTCAGTCAAGCTTATAAAGCGAGACGACCGTGCACGGAATTTGGTTTTCCCCAATATCTCATGAGTGAGCTCATGTCTTCCGGTTCAGTAATGTACCTGTATGATCCTTTGAGAGATCGTATTACTCATATGCCCTTGTATGCACACTAGCACGCCAGTGTATAGACCTTGATTAGGTCATCAACCTATTGGTCCACCAAATGTACATACTTAGACATATAGTAACACATCTGTCTCTGGTCAGATGATGCGTGTCTATATCGTGACAGCATACGTCATAGGACTTTGGTTATCTCGATCTCATTAAGTCACTCTTTGACCTAACTAATATGATACCTCTAAATCTCTATTCCCTGCAGAGGACCTGCATCAAGAGGCCGGTCAGATATCATCCTAAATGAGAAAGGATTGGTATCTCCTACTTAGACTGGAGATCATCTCTCAACAATCATTTAACGGTGCTTGATGAGTCCTCAATCTAACTCTTTAGTTGTTCATCCAAGTGATGATCGAAAATCCACCTAGAGATCCGGGTAAGGTATAAAAACACGGGTCGTTGCGACCCGAATCTCGGAGATTGATCAAAAAGAAAAATCAGACCACTAAAATAAGTCAAAAAGCCAATGAAATCGAAGAGATGTCCTCGCTATTTATTTAACCTCGTATAGCGACCAAGTTTGAACTCAAGGAGCACGGGTTGGCCGAATCGGCCTACGAAGTAGTCAGAAATATAATAAAATAAAGAAAGTGATTTTTGGTGGATTTTATTGGTTTTAAACTTTTTTTTTGTGATTTTTAGTTATAAAGAAAATAAGGAAAAGGCTAAAAAGATCACATTCAACAATTTATTCAATGCCTCAAAACAACTCAGAAAATTCAAATAAAATTATTTCTGTATTTTATATATTTTAAGTATTTTTGGTAATTTTTTCAGAATTTTATAATTTTTAGTTGATTTTATAAAAATCAAAAAAGGAAAAAACAGTAAACTAGTGTGCAGCCAGATTTGAAAGGCTAAATAAAAATATCTAATTAGCCTCTAAAAATCTGAAGACAATTTTTTTATGAAAAATAGAAATAAAAACTAAGCTAGCATAAACCAAAATTGCAATTTTTTGATTTTTTAGAATTTGTAATAATTTTTATAAGGTTTTTAGGGTTTTATATTTTTATAGGTTTTATAAATCCAAATTCAACAAAAATTGGACGGAAGCTAAAAGATACTAAAATAAACAACACCTAATTTTTTTGTAATTTTTGGACGGGTTTTTATACTTTTTCTTGATTTTATAAATCGAACAGTAGAAAAAATAAGAGTTTTTTATTTTTAAAAATAACAAACAGTAATAAAAATGTCCCAAATATTTTTGAAATTTTTACACAGTGGCAGAGGCCACGTGTCCAAATTTCACAAGATTTGGAGTTTATTTGATATTTTATTCGACCAATGAAAAGAGCACAACACATAGGGACCAAAGTGTAAGAAAAACTAAGTTGCAGGGCCAGATAATAACACGTGTAAGAACCACAGGGTCAAAATTGTAAAAAGTCCAAACAAGCACGCGGCACACACATGATTCACATTCACAGGGACTAAAATATCATTCCTATTTATAAAAATATAAACAGTAACACCTCAAAACTACGGGACATAAAGTGCAAATGTTCTACAAATCACGTGGTGAAGCACGTGTTCCACACTTATAGGGACTAAATCACAAATAAAATAAACATCAGGTCCAAGATGCAAATATTCCAAAATAAAAACAACTAAAACTAATATTTACAAGACTAAACTACATATACGAAAGGAGGAGGGACCTAAGGGAAATTTACCCCTTTATTAAAATCCACGGATGACGGAGGTCCACGTGTTAGATCTGACGACTGAGCACAGTGGGGACCCCTTCGCTGATGTGTGTCCTAGATCAGCTCCTCAGAAGATCAGACGGCTGAGATCTCTCCCTAAATGATCGGCTGTGATGAACCTGGAGCGAGGCACTCAATCGGACGGCTCAGGAAGATCCTCGAAGAACAAGTTTCCAACGAGTTTCACCGGCCCAATGAGTGCGCGGTGGATCTCCTCAGGTGCTGCGGAGGTGGGCGAATCGAAGAGGAAGCTCATCCGCAGCGATGGGTGTGCTCAGTTGGGGCCGGAAGCGTCGGAGGAGCTCTGACGATGGGGGTGAGCTGGAGCACCTGTGCCTGAATGGTTGGACCCCCAGACGAGGTCCTTGTGCGATGAAACCTGCACAGAAAGAAAGCTGGGTCGAGGGAAAAGTGCCTCGACCCGTTAGAGCGCGAGAGGAGTGAAGGATGAGGCGATGCGTGACTCTCTGGCGAGGTGGAGGTGGAGGGGAGTCGCTACCCTGCTCCGAGGCGAGCTAGGGGGAATGGCTGGGCAGAGAAGATGGAGAGGGGTCTGGCGAAGGTGAAGGAATGGTCGATAGGTGAAGTGGGTGAATGGAGTGGACTGGGTAGTCGGATGAACGACGGAGCTCAGAATCTGAAAAATCAAAAATCAAAAATCAAACAAAACTAGAAGGACTTTAACCTAGTGGGTGGCTGAGGTCGTCTGTGCTGGAGGTCGGGAACCTCCGGGGTTTGTCGCCTCGATGGTTCAACATGTCCAGAGGCTCAAGCTCGCTTGGTGGCGGAGCACGGTGGCGAAGACCGCCGGATTAGTGGTTCCCGACTGCTTGTCCCTCTCTATGACTCTCTCGTACGCGTCTGTCACCTAGGTGAAGGAGAGGAGATCATCGGAGGCGAGGGGAAAGGCCAAAGATGTGTGAAAATGCAGCGGAGGCTCAGGCTATATAGTGGCAGGGGTCCGAAAAGATTGGAGTCAGGCAAGCAATTGTGGTGCACGGATCCCTAGGAAGAATGGCGGGCGTGGATCATGGATGTATCGTGGATAATCGGGGTCTGAGGTTTTAGTAAATGGGTGACGGATCGATTTGGCAAAATTCGGAGAAGCCGGGTCAAAAACCAGATCCGCGGAGAGTGGTCCTGGGGGGGGGAGTTGACCGGGGGTTAACGTTCCCCCGTGGACCAATGAGAAATCAGGGATTGGAAATTATTTGAAAATTCAGAATAAAATAGAAGAAAATTTTATTCAAAATATTTACAAAATAAAAAATGATTATTTATTTTCAAGGTATTTTTTTAGTGATTTTTATTTATTTTTTTTGAAAAATAAATTATGTATTTACATTATATTATTATTATATACAAGTTTGTGTACCTATGTATTTTTAAATTTTATTTTTATTATTTTATTTATGTATAATTATTCTAATTTTATATTTTATTTATTTACATCATAAAATTTGGAATATAAAGAGATTTTTATTTGATTTTTATTAATTATTTACAAGGGTGAAATAAATACA
Organism: Ottelia alismoides; assembly: GCA_037367405.1. Taxonomy (NCBI): domain Eukaryota; kingdom Viridiplantae; phylum Streptophyta; class Magnoliopsida; order Alismatales; family Hydrocharitaceae; genus Ottelia; species Ottelia alismoides. The sequence continues at coordinate 63,481 of JAZKJV010002835.1, forward strand.
TCTTTTATTTTATATACATGGTATATGTACACTGAGGAGAGAGAAATTATTTATTTTTATTTTTCTTTTATTTTTACCATTATTATTTTATTTTATATAAATATATACAAATTAATAAAAACCTATTTTTGTTTTATATTTTTTAATAAAATAAAATATGTACATGAAGGAGCATATTTATGGGGAATGGCCCTATCTCTCTCTACTTGGGTTCTTTTGCGGTCAGGACAATGCTTGGCCCTCCCTTGGGTTCGGGTCACTCGATATTTATTCTAAATATCTCCTTCTTTTTCTTTGTTTCTTTATTCTTTTATTTTTGCACAAAAACATGCTAATTATTATATTTACACAATGCATGCATTTTGGTAATTTATTCTATTTACAAATATCTACATGGTGTTTTGCAAAGTTTTGTAGCTAAAATAAAAGAATAAAGAGTGATGAATGGGGATTCATCACCCCCTATACTTAACTTTGCTAGTCCCTTCGCAAACACTTATTTGAAAAAGAAGTGAAAAAGAAAAGAAAAAGAAAAAGAGGGAGAAAGAATGAATCAATGCCGAATATTAAACTTGCCTTCATTAAATTGAAGTATGGAGCCCAGTCAGATCTTTGGATTATTAATGTGTCGGAACCTTATTTGGACTTAGGTTTAAAACTTAACAGCCTCTAAGTCCACTAATCTAGTCAAGACTCCTCAATAATCCAGATCAGAACAAGTCTACATACACAAACCATGAAGACCATGAATCTTTCCTTGTACTGTATAAGTGAGGTCTAGCTCTCCACCTCAGAAGTAGCAAAATGACAACCCTCTCCAACAAGGTAACTCTAAGACCCTAGTCTGGCCACTCTTTCCTCGAGGAGCGGGGTATTCCCTTCTAAGTTCAAGTTCAACCCGCTCAAGAAGAGGGGGAAGAAGAGAATGGACCATGGCCAGTGTAGCCAAGTATCCCTGGGAGCTCAATCAGTGTAGCTAAGTCTTCATGCTGCAAGCTTCATAAGATGGAACATGGATCTCAAGCTTTGCTTATTGCACTATATACAATCCGGTGGGACTATCATTTTCTATCAGACCCACCACTTTTTTGGAGTTATTCTTTTCTTTTTGCAATTTTTTGATGTGCATATATACAACATATCTACAAAGTGCAGTATATACACATAAGGAGTTTTTCCTCTTGAGCCAGTAGACTATCCCTCTTTTGAAGCATTATTGCAACCCACAACTCCTATCGTTAGACCTCATGGCAACCAGACCAAGTTGAGATGCACTTCCTTCACTATAAGAAGAAGAGAGGTTCCGCCTAGAAGTACTACCCTCATATGCTACCCCAAGTCAAGGAAAACTGCCTCCTCACCGCCTCATCCGTAGAGAGCTCGGTGTAAAGTGCTGGTCCAAGTAAAGCCATTATCTGAAAGAGTCATGTGTGTGTTGTTAAATGCTCTACTTAGGCTCATCGAGATGACATATGATCATAGCCTAGTGGACTCAAAGAATTAAGTCACCATGGGCCTGAAAAGTCTCAACCCTAAGCCCTATAAGGTTCCTCTTAGAATTAGGTGGATTAAGATCTTAACCAAGCTCCATTTTCCAATTTAATTCTAGGCTAGTTTAAATGTCAATTATGATTCAGGAAAAGCTATACAAGTATTTACAAAGATGCAATTTACAATATATTTACACATGTGCAAAATTTTAGAAAAATATTTTGAAAACATGGATGTATGCATGAATGCAAGTTTTGCAAAAATATTTACACAAATTTACACAAGGTTTTTGCAAACTTTTGATTTTCAAAACATTTTACAAAAATTTTGTACTATATACATAATTTTGATATCAAAATATTTACAAGCTATTTACGCAAAAGATTTTTACAAACCTTTTTACAAAAATAATTTGTACAACTAGCTATGTATGTGCAATAAAAGAATTTTATCTACAAGGAAAATTTTTTAATTTTTATGGATTTTTGGGTTTTAGCCATTTTTATTTATTAACACACTCACACAAAGTACGAGTTATGGCTAAAGTATATATGAAATATATACGCACTCCCCTATACTTAGCTCGAACGATGTCCTCAGAGTCAAGAGCGATGAAAAAGACATAACTCATGCTTAGTTTAGGGAAGTGAAAAGGAAGGCTATATACAAAGACGAATGAAAGAATAGGAATGCAAGAATAAACTCGAGGTTTCACCCTATACTTAGGATCAAGTAATCCTAAGTATAGCAGGATGTACACAAAGGGAAATCCCAGTGAGAATGTACATGGTCTACCTCCCTTATACTTAGGGTAAAATATCCCTAAGTATAGGCAACAAGACAGAGTAGAAATGGAACAAAGAAAACAAGTATATGCAAGATGGAAGGGCATCACTCCCCCTATACTTAAGGTGAAGAATCCTTAAGTATAGGCAACAACAGAAGTGATGAAAAACAGAACGAAAGGAACAACTTGGTGTATCCACCCCTCTATACTTAGGATGAGGTATATGCTAAGTATAGCAAAGATAGTCCTATACAAGACCTGGGGTGAAAACAAAAATGGAAGAAAGAACGATCAAACCAAGACGAAACACGTATATACAAAACGGTACAATGTTGAGGTGCCTCTCAACAAGCGCTATATTTTACACCCCTAGCTGGGCGCAAAGGCTAGGACAACGATGTGTCAAGGTTCAAGACGACATCTGTAAGGCGAATGTCGTACTGTCATCGCAGTCTCGGTATGAGAACAATGATGAAATCAACAGTGTAAAGAAGGACACCCAAGTATGCAATCAGGAGGGTGTCTGCTACCGGCCAAGGATATGGGAAGATGTGATCGGGATCCGGTAGCCCAAAAGAAATCAACGACTCAGGATCAGACTGGAGTGGAAGTGTAGAGCCAAAGAAATCAAACGTGGGGAAGGATGGATCAGTCATGGAATCCTCCACGTCAATTATCGTCTCAAAAAGGTGTGTATAGTCAAGATCAGGAGACTCTCTAAGAAGACTGATATCTGATGCATATAATAGAGACAAATCGGGCAGATCATCGAATATCTCCAGAATCAGCTAATCCTCGTGAGGGTCGTCGAGGTGAGGCAAATCAGAAGTAGAAGGATCAGAAGACTCGGTTTTGTGGTCCGCCAGATCAGATACACTCTCAGAAGGTGAAATCGAGTATGCATCGTATTTGGCATTCTCCCGTAGATAACCCTCGGGGAGAAATGCAAGATCATGGGTGAGAAATCGAGGATCAGGATCTATAAGGGCATCTGCGCTGCTGTCAAGCACCCACTCTGTGAACCAGGATGCATCATCATCTGAAGTCTGGCTCTGGGCAATCTGGAAGCAGGAGAAGGTACTGTTCAACACTGCGGAGGCTGGCACTGTGGTTGCGGCTAATCCTCGCTCTGTTGCAATGCTGGCTGTTATTTGGTCCTCAGCAAACGTATCTGTCTCATCACAATGGAGGACATAATGATCAAATATGAGACTCTCTATGTATGGCCTCTCAAAGTGGTATCCCATATCGAGCTCTGGCTGTCGGGCTGAGGCCTGGTATCTGTCTGAATCCGATAAGTAACTCTGCAGAAGAAAAGCTAAGTCGTCCGGGACTGAACACTGAAGTGTCTGGATCAATGGCTATAGTAGTGGGGGCTCCTCCGTCTCCTGGAGTATCATACGATCTGATATCCAAGAATCGTCAACTGAAAACTCTGGGGCTGACTCGAACTCTAGATGGAAGATGAACGGGAACTCGAGTAGTCTTGGGTCAGAACCTACACTATAGAAGTCATCTCCTCTGTACTCTGTGGTGCTACAGAATCCAAGTCCTCGGGCTGGTGTATAGAAACTGTATCCTCATGTAGTGCGACACACTCCACTGGTATTGCAACATCCTCATGTGTTGTCCCGACTACGACATCTCGTGAAGATGGTCTCTATGAAAGTAACCTCGAGATGGCATCCAGTAAGTCAATGTCGGAACTGCGGTGTGAACCACCACATGAGGTAATCACCAGTGCTAACCGATCCACAGTCATCCCCCGCATGGATATCTCAATAAGGTCTGTCATTGAAAGTCCGTGGTCAGGAAATCTCCGCAAGAGGTCAAGAAACCTCAGCCATGCCTCATGCAGTGGCTCCTGGGGGTCTACTGAAAACTCTATGATCAAGGACCGCATCATCTCTACTCTACACTGGGGAAAGTATCTCTGTAGAAACTCGAATCGTAAGTCTCCCCACATAGCGAATCTCCTTCCCAATCATTGGTGCCATCTTATGGCTCTATCCTAAAGTGTGAATGGGAAGGTCTTCAGCATCATCTCCTCTGCAGTGATATCTGAATAAATCTGTGTCCTGCAAAACTCCTAGAACTCAGACAAGTGAAGATAGGGCTCCTCGTGCACCTCTCCTGAGAATGTCGGCAGTTGCTGAATAAACTCCAACTCTAGGATGAATGGTCCTAATGTAGAAGCTGACTCAGCTCCATGTCCTATCTGTTCATCCATCATGCTAGCATAGGAGGTATCTGATACTTGCATCTGCTCTCTATGATCGCATACGAAGTGCACTCTCAACTCAGCAGTGGCATCGTCCGGGCCTCGCATCTGCTCAATCTGATCTTCGTGGACGTCTAGCACAACATGCCCAGAAGAATGAAAGGGATGGGAGGGAGGGAATGGGAGGTTGGTAAGAGATCTGACCTCCCTCGAGGGTGGACTGGACTAATGGGAAGAAGGAGAAGAAGCCGCAAGAGTCGGCAAGAAGTGAGGGGGGTCCATCATCCAGGGATACAGAAGAGGAAGAGAAAAGTGAAGGGAGGGTGGGAGGGAGAAAAATGACTAGAGGATAGGCAGAGAAGATAGATGGGAAGGCAGAAGGGATCTGGAAGCACACAAGATGAGAAAGCAAACCCCCGATTCACCTACTCAACACTGAGCTGAAGATCGTAAGGGATCGGTCAATTATTTTGTGATTTTATTTAGGTAATCAAGTCAGTCTTTCAGAGCGATTACGTGAGCTGATAGGAATCCAATACTCTTAACCGACTGTCCCGAATAAAAGGCCGGTAGTCTGTCAAGAAATTAGATATGGCTCTAGCCTAGGATGCGAGTCACTCTCTCGCTCATCCAAACCAAAAAAGGAGGGGGTTACTCTCCCCAAGACAGATTTTTAAGTGAGGTGTCTTTTAGGGTCAAGTGTGATTAGCAGTCCTGATTTTATTGTTTTTGTTTTTAGGTATTTTTCAAACAAACAACGTCTAATGAATTTTCCGAATTCCTTTTTATTCCTAAATCCAGAAAACATAGAGAGGAAGATGGAAAGGTCGATGCGCGAGGAAATCAATGATGCATGCACGAGATAGAAGGCGCACCTTGCTCCAGCAGTCTACATGCAATTATGATCCACGCATAAATTAAAACCAATCTATATGGATGCAAAGGTGAGAACCGTCCTAAACAACAACTCCTATTATCGTGAAGCACTGGTTTATTTATCTAAGTTCAAGCGTGATCTATCGGAACAGATATTCTTATTAGGGCTTTGAACATAATGCTACCTGGCTCAACGAAATAAAAACCTAGATCTAGGGGCTCAAGCATAGAAATCCATGTGAAATCAAAGAAAAGAAAAGCGAGAAAATCAAAATAACGGTGGGGTCCTCCGAGCACACCGGCGCTTGGTGAAACAGACCCCAATTAGTCACAAGTCTGAAAGTCCTGTCCCTGTATTATTACAATAATATGATCTGCTGAAAAGAAAACTAACTATCCTAAACCTCTCCTCTCTATCCTACTCAACTCCTCGCTCTCTTGCGGCTTCGTACAGAAGGTAGCCGCCTCCGGCTTCCGCGGTTGCTTCGGCTTTCCGAAGAAAGCCGCCTCGGTCCTCGGGCCCTCGCAAGAAATCAAACAAGAGTGCAGACACAATTATTATAAAAATATGTAAAGGAAAATAAAATAAAATAGCAACTATATGCAAAAATAAAAATAAAACAAAAAACAAAGACAAATAAAAATAAAACAAAATAAAAGAAAAAGAAAACAAAATAAAATAAAATAAAAAGAAAAAAAGCCGCGAAACCACGAAAGAAACAAAAAGCCGCGGAAAAAGCCGCAAACGAAAGAAAAGCCACGGGATAAGCCACAAAACTGAAAAGGAAACAAAAACAAAAATAAAAAGACTACTAAGCTGTGCTCCCCGGCAACGATGCCATTCTGATGACCAAGAAAACCTCTCACTATCGGGCTAAGGAAAAAATCTTCGGTGTCGTTGCGACCCGAATAGAGAGACTCAGTCAATTAAGAAAAATCAGACCACTAAAATAAGCCAAAAAGCAAATGAAATCGAAGAGCAGTCTTCGCTATTTATTTAACTTGGTATAGCGACCAGGGTCGAACTCAAGGAGCACGGGTTGGCCGAATCGGCCTATGAAGTAGTCAGAAATAAAATAAAATAAAGAATGTGATTTTTGGCGGATTTTATGGTTTTTAATTTTTTGTGATTTTTAATTATGAAGAAAATAAGGAAAAGGCTAAAAAGATCACATTCAACAATTTATTCAATGCCTCAAAACAACTCAAAAAATTCAAATAAAATTATTTTTGTGTTTTATATATTTTTAATATTTTTGGTAATTTTTTCAGAATTCTACAATTTTTAGTTGATTTTATAAAAATTGAAAAAGGCAAAAACAATGAACTAATGTGTATCCAGGTTTGAAAGGCTAGTTAAAAATATCTAATTAGCCTCTAAAAATGTGAAGGCAATTTTTATGAAAAATAGAAATAAACCAAAATTGCAATTTTTTTAATTTTTTAGAATTTTTAATAATATTTATAAGGTTTTTAGGGTTTTATATTTTTATGGGTTTTATAAATCCAAATTCAACAAAAATTGGACTGAAGCTAAAAGATACTAAAATAAACACTACCTAATTTTTTTTTGTAATTTTTGGAGGGGTTTTTATATTTTTTCTTGATTTTACCAAAAAATTTGTGAAATTTTTACACAGTGGCAGGGGCCACGATCCAAATTTCACAAGATTTGGAGTTTATTTGATATTTTATTCGACCAATGAAAAGAGAACAGCACACAGTGACCAAAGTGCAAGAAAAACTAAGTTGCAGGGCCAAATAATAACACATGTAAAAACCACAGGGCCAAAGTTGCAAAAATTCCAAACAAGCACGCGGCACACACATGATTCACATTCACAAGGACTAAAATGTCATTCCTATTTATAAAAATGTAAACAGTAACACCTCAAAACTATAGGACAGAAAGTGCAAATGTTCCACAAATCACGTGGCGAAGCACGTGTTCCACACTTACAGGGACTAAATCGCAAATAAAATAAACACCGGATCCAAGATGCAAATATTCCAAAATAAAACAACTAAAACTAATATATACAAGACTAAACTACAAATACAAAAGGAGGAGGGGCCTAAGGGAAATTTACCCCTTTATTAAGATCCACGGCTGACGGAGGTCCACGTGTTAGATCTAAAGATTGAGCACAGTGGGGACCCCTTCGCTGATGTGCGTCCTAGATCAGCTCCTCAGAAGATCAGAAGGCTGAGATCTCTCCCTAAATGATTGGCTATGATGAACTTGGAGCGAGGCACTTAATCGGACGACTCAGGAAGATCCTCGAAGAACAAGTCGCCGGCGAGTTTCACCGGCCCAATGCATGCGCGAAGGACCTCCTCAGGTGCCGCGGAGGTGGGCGAATTGAAGAGGAAGCTCGTCCGCAGCGATGGGTGTGCTCAGATGGGGCCGGAAGCGTCGGAGGAGCTCCGGCGACGGGGATGAGCTGGAGCACATGTGCCTGAATGGTTGGACCCCCAGACGAGGTCCTTGTGTGATGAAACCTACACAAAAAGAAAGCTGGGTCGAGGGCAAAGTGCCTCGACCCGTTAGAGCACGAGAGGAGTGAAGGATGGGGCGATGCGTGACTCTCCAACGAGGTGGAGGCGGAGGGGAGTTGCTACCCTGCTCCGAGGCAAGCCAGGGGGAATGGCTGGGCGGAGAAGATGGAGAGGGGTCTGGCGAAGGTGAAGGAATGATCGATAGGTGAAGTGGGTGAACGGAGTGGACTGGGTAGTCGGATGAATGACAGAGCTCAGAATCTGAAAAATAAAAAATCAAACGAAACTAGAAGGACCTTAACCTAGTGGGTGGCTAAGGTCATCTGTGCTGGAGGTCGGGAACCTCCGGGGTTCGTCGCCTAGATGGTTCGACGGGTCCAGAGGCTCAAGTTCGCTTGGTGGCGGAGCACGACGACGAAGACCACCGATCAGTGGTTCCCGGCTGCTCGTCCCTCTCTACGACTCTCTCGCACGCGTCTGTCACCCAAGTGAAGGAGAGGAGATCATTGGAGGCGAGGGGGAAGGCCAAAGATGCGTGAAAATGTGGCGGAGGCTCAGGCTTTATAATGGCAGGGGTCCAACAAGATTGGAGTCGGGCAAGCAATTGTGGTGCATGGATCCCTAAGAAGAATGGTTGGCGTGGATCATGTATGTATCGTGGATAATCGGGGCCCGAGGCTTAAGGAAATAGGTAAAGGATTGATTTGGCGAAATTCGGAGAAGTCGGGTCAAAAATCAGATCCGCGGAGAGTGGTCCTGGGGGGGCAGTTGACCGGGGGTATGAGAAATCAGGGATTGGAAATTATTTGAAAATTCAGAATAAAATAGAAGAAAATTTTATTTCAAAATATTTACAAAATAAAAAATGGTTATTTATTTTCAAGGTATTTTTAGTGATTTTTATTTATTTTTTGAAAAATAAATTATGTATTTACATTATATTATTATTATATATAGGTATATGTACCTACGTATTTTTGAATTTTATTTTCATTATTTTATTTATGTATAATTATTCCAATTTTATATTTTATTTATTTACATCATAAAATTTGGAATATAAAAATATTTTTATTTGATTTTTATTAATTATTTACAAGGGTGAAATAAATACATCTTTTATTTTATATACATGGTATACGTACACTGAGGAGAGAGAAATTATTTATTTTTATTTTTCTTTTATTTTTCTCATTTTTATTTATTTTTATAAATATATACAAATGAATAAAAACATATTTTTGTTTTATATTTTTTAATAAAATAAAATATGTACATGAAGGAGCATATTTATGGGGAATGGCCCTATCTCTCTCTACTTGAGTTCTTTTGCTGTCAGGCCAATGCTTGGCCCTCCCTTGGGTTCGGGTCACTCGATATTTATTCTAAATATCTCCTTCTTTTTCTTTGTTTCTTTATTCTTTTATTTTTGGACAAAAACATGCTAATTATTAATATTTACACAATGCATGCATTTTAGTAATTTATTCTATTTACAAATATCTACATGGTGTTTTGCAAAGTTTTGTAGCTAAAATAAAAGAATAAAGAGTGATGAATGAGGATTCATCACCAAGCACCAGCCTCTATGATTCAATATTTGAATCAATAGCTGTATGATCATCAAGATGGCCATGGTACATAACCCTAACTGTACTAAGGGACCTATTATGCAAATTATCTATTCTTCATTTCAGATCAGGGAATGATATTTGCAATAACATTTATTGCATAATGGTTCATCGTGGGCTCGCATGTCCAACAGTGCGAAGGTGATGGGACCCTGAAGGGGGTCTCAGATGTGTAGGGGTGTACGTGTAAATCAGAGAAGAAGCAGGATATGGTTGATACTTGAGCTGTTCGTCGGAGAAGATGAAATCGAGGCGGTGTACAGGCGCCTGGGCTAGAGCTGAGATGAACCCCTAGGCCGTGACTCGACGTGGGCGGTAGACCACAGAGCTTAGTTGCTGCGGGAGGCAAAGCTGCAGCACGGTGACAACCGTGGATCACACATGGAGGGCAGAGGTCTTGGCTTGATGATCGAATTGTTCCTGTCACTAAGAAACTCGTCGGAGATCGTCCTTCCTCATTGGAGTAGTTGATGGCGGTGAAGGTGAGCGGAGGAGGTGGCTTTATAGGAGAAGTTCGACCTTTTCAAGTGGTAGAGTTGGAGGTTTGCAATGGCTTGATGAAGGCGCTAGGGATTGGGATCTGGAGCAATGAAGGTTGGGCGAGGATGGCGGATTGAGGAGTTATATGGTGGTGTTATGATTATGAGAGAGAGCTGGAGTCGACGACGAAAAAACGGAAGGGCATGAGTTGTAATGCTTGGGGAAGGGAGGATGTGAAGGTAGGAGGCGAGCAGGGACTATTGGATCGTGTGATCCAACGGTCCAGGTAGGGGCACGTGCGAAGGGCGTGGATCAGATTCATCGGATCTGATTTAATGGCTAGAAGGAAAGCGTGGGTGTGTGATCCAGATGCACAGCTGGGGATTGATCCGACGACACGAATTAAAGGCAGACAAGGATAGCTTGGTTGCGTTATGGGGATCTAATCCAACGATGAAGAGAGGAAAGTGTGTGGCAAGAGGAGTAAGTGGCCACGTGGATGGTGGATTGAGGAGTTATGTGGTGGTGGTGTTATGACAAGAGTTGTAGTTGACGATGAAAAAAGGAAGGGTGTGGTCTGGATGCAAGTTGTAATGCTTGGGGAAGGGAGGAGGCGAAGGCAGGAGGCGAGCAGGGACTATTGGACCGCGTGATCCAACGGTCCTGGTAGGGGCCTGGGCGAAGGGCGTGGATCAGATCCATCGGGTCTGATCGAACGACTAGAAGGCGAGCGGGGGTGTGCGGTCCAGATTCATAACTGGGGATTGATCTGACGGCGAGAATTAAAGGTGAACACGGATGGCTTGGATGTGTTCTAGGGATCTCATCCAACGATAAGAGAGGAGCGTGTGTGGCGAGAGGAGGAAGTGACCACGTGGGCAACCCAGAGGGTACCACGTGGCCCAACCAATCAACAAAAAGTCAACATGAAAGTTGTAGATGTCGATGAGATCTACAAGTTTCATGTTGAATAAGAGTCAAAGGAGGTCATTTGTACAAAGGAGAATTTTTACAAGTATTTTTAAGGACTAAAAAACATGTATTTTAAGGGTTTGTTATTTTTTTATAACTTTAAAATATTTTTAAGGCCCAAATAAATAAATATAATATTTAATCTAATTTTTAGGGAATTCTAATAAATAATAAAACAAAGGAAAATGTTAGTATTAAATATAATAATTAGGGTTAGCTTTTTAATGTTAATTATAAACAAAGTTAATAAAAGTTAATAACTATGAATTAATTATGGTTGTTATTGATTTGTTTAATATTAGAGAATAATAAATGGATTTTAATATGATGTATATGAGATTCATCATCCCCCTCTACTTAAAATCATGCTCGCCCTCGAGCATTTAAAGAATGAAGGAGCTGGATTAATTCCTGACAGTGCATGTGAATTTTCATGGCTCAATTCGTCAAAGACCCTCAATATAAGTGATCCTAAATTTCTGGTCTCAACCATACTTTAGTCAAAAGGAATCCAACTTATCTATTTATCAGACTCTCTGTTTGTATATAAAATATAAGGATACAACTTTTAGTGTACTGCATTCATGAGAGTCAAATCGAGATGTCACCCCAGGTTCTAGTCCAGGAGACTCTCCTATAGACCTAATCCTCAACACTAGGGAATAACTCGATTCTTGCATTCAATCTACCATCTCATTAGTTTATCAGACTTGAAAGTGTAGATGGATGGCCGGATGATGGAGGTCATAGGATTGTGCATTTTCTTCTCTCCCTCACATTAGAAAAAGGGTCCTCTCGAGTGCCTTATTACTCAATATATGTATATTTTTGTTTTATTGATCAATGTGTCTGTCAAAAGAGTTTGGAGCCGTCTGCACTTGTTTCCTGAGAGTACACCAGGGTGTGTCTCTTTTGAGTATCTGAGATGCCTTCGACACCAAGACTTGTATCACTATACGAGACAAAGCTCTTTTTTGGTTCTAGCCCGACTTCTTGGTCCTAATAGCATTTGGTCCAAGTGGACACTTTGAAATGGTTGGGAGAGCTCGCCTTTGGTGGAAGCTCTTTTGAATTTGTACTATTTGTAATGATAGAGCTTTTCTTAGAGAGAACTTCTCTCAAAATTTATTTCATTGATGTTTTGCTAGTTCCACTGCTTTTACCAAGAGTTGGCGCGCAATGATCAATAATTATTGTGTTTCATCAAACCTTGGAACATAGGTAAATATTAAGCAATATCATGCGAACTTGTTCACATACTGGCTAGGGTTTTGCTGTCACTAAGGTTTCTTGAAGCCTTCGTTGATTTTATCCCATCCTCGAGCATCATTAAATCAGGTCCAAACTCAATCTTCAGTCTCAGATCCTCAAGTAATAACGCAACTCATCTCATCAACCATGCAGTTATGATATTGATAGATCATATTCTTTAGAAGGTAGAGATAAAAATTGCAATATAGCGCCCAGATCTTTCAAACTAGGGAATTTTAGATTTATTAAGTTTTACAACCCTAATGACTAAGGTTGGTTAACTCATATTCTTAAGATCTCATAAACTAAGTGTCCTCAAATCCTCAAGCCTTAAGTGATAGTGAATGTGTCAGGAATATACCTACTCCAAAGTTAGTGAATTTTTAGAATTTTTGAGTTTTTGTAATTTTGTATGGAATTTTTTAATCTCAAGAGAAATAATGACTGGCCCAAGCTCATCTGTATAGTTGCATCCATTTCTAGCCAGTATGGGTGTAAGTACGAATCGCTAGATACCTGTATTGCTTCAAGACGGTTCCATTCGCATTTTCTTTTAACCAACCCTCTACTAAGGGAGACCGTAGTTCCCTCACTGAGAAATGGCTACTCATTTCTAAGCTTAGTAGTCAGAATCACTGCTTAAGATAAGATTTTAATTTTTTTTTCAGATTTTTATGGAATTTTTAGAAAATAATTACTGTTAGTCCCTCAATTTTGAAAAAGAATTTTACAACAATTTTACAAAAACCAGTTCACAAGAATACTAAAACCCTAGCCCAAAAAGGTTTCAAAAATTTCAACATACGAGCTATGGCTAAAGTATATACCCCATATACTTAACCATTGCTATGTCCTCGTCACATAAAGTGATATGCATGCATAACTCGTGAGAAATATAGGAGAGTGCCAAAAATAGGAAGTTGACTCGCCCCCTATACTAAAAACTTTGAGGGCCTAATCATAACAGAAGAGCAAGAAATGAGGTGGTCGAGGATGAGAAGAAATAATTGAAACATAGAAATCACAATGTGGTCGGTGACGAGCATTGAAATCCCTATGCTAATTTTGTATAATTAACAAATAAAATGTCGGAGTTGTTGTAGTCGAGAAATTCAGCGATTCATCAACAGTGATTACACCGTGAAATGATACAAAAAAATCAAGTCTCGATGTGATTGGATTTATTTATTTTACTTGGTAAGTCCCAAGGTGGAACTCAGGGAGGTAATATGAGGGTTCAAATTTTATCTCTAAATAATTCAAGAAGTTATGTTTTTCGGAAAAAGAATTTTTTTTGATATTTTTCTCTTTTTCAGATTTTTATGGATTTTATTTAAAGATGTAATTAATAACAAAAAGAAGAAATGTGATGCATGATTGCAAAATACTTTTATTGAGCATGCGAAGAAAATAATGACATGCTATGTGGCAAGGAGTAAAGAAATGAGATATTTTGTGATTTTTGAATGAAGATGAAGGTGATGCAAGATGAAGATGCAAAGATAAAGGTGAATGTGCAGCAAGTCATACCAAGTCAAGCCAAGTTAATAAAATGAATTCAAGTGCCCTCCTCTCTGATTTAATTAATGGTTCAATTAATTTCCTAAATAAATTCCCAATCAAATCACAAATTATTGAGCAATGAAAGAACTGATATCAAAGAATAGAGGTGCTCAAATTAACAAAATGAATCCTTAAGTTATTTAACGCTAAATAATATCTCAAAAATAGAATCTCAATGTTTAATATGAAAGACAACAAATCAGGGATCAAAATGATAACAAAAATGTTGAAAACTGACAAATAATGTTCAAGATATGACTAATTGAAATTCATGGACTAATTAGTAATTAAAATAAATAAACATATTACAGATATACCCTTGTAGAGGGTCATTTGTAGTTCTTCATAGGGGGGTCCTTGTAATTTCTCCAGGGGGCACATGTGTAATTCTTGGATCTTCATAGAGCTTCAGTGTAATTTTCCCACAGAACATGTGCAAGCCACATGACGTGGGCCTCTTTGTTGTTCTAGAAGAAGGCGAAGGTCGGGGCACAATTTCCAGCATGTGCATGCTACACACGTGGGCGCCACAGGCTCGGGTAGTAGTTCGGGTCTAGGCCTCCACGCGGCACTAGTTGATGGCTTCGTCTCACTCGAAGCGTTAGGCTTGGAACATAGGCTCGGGTGAGACGTGGGGCGTCCGGTGAAGATCGATCCGAGGGTTGTGCTTTGGGCAGCCTTGGAAGTTCTGGATGGCTTGTGCTCTTGATCCTAAGGTGGTTGTAGTCTCAACCTGGGATGGACAAGATGCAGGGGCTGCTGCAGGGTGGGCCCTATCTCTCTCTACTTATTTTATTTGGAGATCATGCCAATGTTTGGACCTCTCTTGGGGTTCGGGTCACTCTGTATTTATTCTAAATACCTCCTTCCTTTTTCTTTTCCTTTATTCTTTTATTTTTGCACAAATACAAGCTAATTATGTATATTTGACACATGAATGCATAATGCTAACTTATTGTATTTATAACTATTTACATGATGCTTTGCTAAGATAATCATATAAAATAAAAGAATAAAGAGTGAGAATCAGGTATTCATCACCCTCCTATACTTTATCTTTGCTAGTCCCTTAGCAATCACTTATTTACAAAAGAAGCGAAAAGAGAAAGAAAAGAAAAAGAAGGAGAATCGAGGTTGATTATTAAACTTGTATTCATTAAATTGGAGTATGGAGCTCAGTCAGACCTTTGGATTATTAGTTTATCGGAACATTATTTGGAACAGCCTCTAAGTTCCACTACTCTATGGTCAAGACTCCTCAATAATCCAGAGCAGAACAAGTCTACATACACAAACTCTAATGACCATGAATCTTTTCTTGTATTGTTTAAGTGATATGTAGCTCCCCACCTCAGAAATGGCAAAGTAACAACCCCCCTCAACAAGGTAACTCTAATGCCCTAGTCTGGCAGCTCTTTCCTCGAGGAGCGGGGTATTCCCTTCTAAGTTCAAGTTCAACTAGCTCAAGAAGAGGGGAAAAAGAAAATGTACCATGACCAGTGTAGCCATGTATCCTTGGGAGCCCAACCAGTGTAGCTAAGTCTCCCTGTTACCAGCTTCATGAGATGAGAATGGGTAACATAAGCTTTGCTTTATTTGGCTATATACACTCCGGTGGGTATTTCATTTTCTATCAAACCCACCACTTTTTTGGAGTTTTTCTTTCTGTTGCACATTTTGTTTGATGTGCATATGTACAACATATCTACATGGTGCAACATATATACATGAGGACTTTTTCCTCTTGAGACAGTAGACTATCCCTCTTATGAAGCATTATTGCAACCCACAACTCCTGTCTTTAGACGTCAACACTACCAGACCAAGTTGAGGCACACTTCCTTTACTAAAAGAAGACGAGAGGTTCCGTTTAGAAGTACTACCCTCGTATGCTACCCCAAGCCAAAGGAAACTACCTCCTCACTACCTCATCCATAGAGAGCTATGTGTAAGGTGTTGGTGCAAGTAAAGCCATTGTCTGTGAGAGTCATGTGTATGTTGTTAAATGCTCTACTTAGGCTCATCAAGATGACATGTGATAGCCTAGTAGACTCAAAGAATTAAGTCACCAATGGACATGAAAAGTCCCAACCCCTAATCCTATAAGGTTCCTCTTAGAGTTAAGTGGATTAAGGTCTTAACCAATTTCCATTTTCCAATTTAATTCCAGGCTAGTTTAGACATCAATCTATGATTCAAAAGAATGTACAAGTACATACAAAAATCTTTTAATGCAAAGTTTTTGAAAATGTGCAAAATTTTTGAAAAATGTTTGAATGTATGCATGGATGCAGAAGTTTCGCAAACTATTTACAAACATTTACACAAGGGTTTTGCAAACTTTTATTTTTCAAACATTTTACAAAAATTTTGTACTATATACATAGTTTTGCTATCAAAATATTTACAAGCTTTTTACAAACAAAACATTTTTACAAACATTTATACAAAAATAATTTTTATAAATAACTATGTATGCATAAGAAAGAATTTTATGTACAAGAAAATTTTTAAATTTTTTACGATTTTTGGATAAAGGATTTTAGCCATTTTGTTTATTAACATACTCAGACAAAGTACGAGTTATGGCTAAATTATACATGTAATATATATACGACACCCCCTATACTTAGCTTGAACGTTGTCCTCAGAGTGAATCAAGAGCGATGAAGAAGATATAACTCATGCTCAGTATAGGGAAGTGGAAAGGAATACTATACTACAACGTCAAATCAAAGAATAGAATGAAGAGGGCTCGGTGTTTCCCCCTATACTTAGGATCAAGTAATCCTAAGTATAGCAGACTGTACAAAGAGAGAAAATTGAGTGATAGAATGTACAGGGTTTACCTCCCCTATACTTAGGGTAAAATATCCCTAAGTATAGGCATCAAAACAGAGGTAAAAAGAATCAAAAGAATAATCAAGAGTCTTATACCCCCTATATGTAGGGTAAAGTACACTCTAAGTATAGCATAATCACAATATGCAGATGGGGTGTTAGATTAAAGAATGAGATGATATGGACATCTGGATCTATACAAGGTGGAAGATAGTGATAATCAGGCAGGAGATGTAACTGATGTGAGTCAAAGACCACAACTCATGTAAAATAAATCAGGGCAACGTTAACGACTAGCGGCTCATGATCTAGATATGGTTTGAGACACCGACTGTTAACACGAAAGGTAGACTCAGATGACATCTCAGATATGTCGATACTCCCATTGTCATGTACCTTTCGGACCAGGTGTGGTCCCTTCCACTTGCTCTGCAATTTCCCTGGAAATAATCTAAGCCTGGCGTCAAACTATCATACTCTCTGATCTGGCTCAAACTGCTTATGGCTGATATGAGAATCATGCCATATCTTCACTTGCTCCTTCTACTGCATGCTGCTCGAAAAGGCTGTATCTCTAAGCTCCTCCAGGGTTGCCAATTCTGCCTTCCTTTGATCACCTATACACACTGGATCCAAAAATATATCTGTGACAACCCAAAGTGACTTGTGCCTAATCTCAACAGGTAAATGGCAGGACTTGCCATAAACGATACGAAATGGAGATGTACCCAGAGGAGTCTTGAAGGAATCCGATATGCCCACAAGATCGAGTCCAAAAGCTGTGACCAATCCTTTCGATATGGGCGGACTACCTTATGCAATATCGTCTTGATCTCCCTATTCGATACTTCAGCAAGACCAGTGGTCTGAGGGTGATATGGAGTGGCAACTCGATGGTCTATGTTGAACTCTCTAGCAAGGGCCTTTACCTTATCGTTGATGAAATGAGACCCCCTGTCAGATACCAATACTCTAGACACCCCAAACCGTGAAATGATGTTCTTCCTCAAAAATTTGCAAACCGTCTTGGCATCTGTCGTTCGGGCGGGAATGTCCTCAACCCAACGACTCACATAATCCACGGCCAATAAAATGTACTCGAATCCCTGACTCTTAGAGAATGGACCCATGTAATTGATTCCCCATGCATCAAATACCTCACAGAAGTGAATGGACTGCATCGGCATCATATCACACTGTCCACAAGTGCCCATCCTCTGACAGTCAGTACACCTCTTCACGAATTCATCAGAATCCTTGATGAGGGTAGTCCATCATAGGCCGGATTGGAGCACTTTCTGTGCCGTTCTCCTCCCAGAGTGATGTCCTCCTGCCTCAAGCTTGTGGAAGTATCTGAGGGTGATATGGAGTGGCAACTCGATGGTCTATGTTGAACTCTCTAGCAAGGGCCTTTACCTTGTCGTTGATGAAATAAGACCCCCTGTCATATATCAATACTCTAGACACCCCAAACCGTGAAATGATGTTCTTCCTCAAAAATTTGCAAACCGTCTTGGCATATGTGGTTCGGGCGGGAATGGCCTCAACCCAACGACTCACATAATCCAAGGCCAATAAAATGTACTCGAATCCCTGAATCTTAGAGAATGGACCCATGTAATTGATGCCCCATGCATCAAATACCTCACAGAAGTGAATGGACTGCATCGGCATCATATCACACTGTCCACAAGTGCCCATCCTCTGACAGTCAGTACACCTCTTCACGAATTCATCAGAATCCTTGATGAGGGTAGGCCATCATAGGACGGATTGGAGCACTTTCTATGTCGTTCTCCTCCCAGAGTGATGTCCTCCTGCCTCAAGCTTGTGGAAGTATGTGAGGACGCTATGGTGCTCCTCCTGAGGAATGCACCGACGCCAAACGCTATCCCCTCCTTCATGATAAAGGATGGGTTCCTCTCAATGGTAAAACTTGACCTTCGCAAGGAAAGACTCAAGTCGCTGCCTGGGCCAACCTTGAGGAACTTTCTTGGCAACAATATAGTTCACAATGTCAGCGTACCACGAGAGCAAGGCGATAACAAGGATCGCCTCATCTGGGAAGGTCTCAGAAATGGGATCAGTCTGCTCAGATTCCTCAAGATTCTCTAATCGAGAGAGATGATCCGTCACCACATTCTTGACTCCAGGTTTATCCTTAATCTCAATATCAAACTCCTGGAGTAGATGGATCCATCTAGTCAGTCTCGCTTTGGCATCCTTCTAGCCATGAGGTACTTGATGGCGGTATGGTCAGTAAAGATCGTCACTTTGGATCCAATGATATAAGATCTGAACTTGTCCAAGGCAAAAACTATGGCTAGCATCTCTTTCTCAGTGACGTTGTAGTTCCGCTACACGGCATCCATTGTACGGTTAGCATAGTGAATGATAAAAGGCACTCCATCCCTCATCTGTCCTAGAATGACCCCTACGGCAAAATCAGAGGCATCCGTCATGATCTCGAATGGAAGAGACCAATCAGGCAGTTGAAGGACAGGAGCCTCAACAACTAGACTCTTGAGAGTCTCAAAGGATGAAAGACACTTATCATCTGCAATGAACTCGGTGTCTTTTGTCAGCAAATCAATTAACGGTCGGGCAATCCTGCTGAAATCATGAATGAATCATCGGTAGAAACCGGCGTGCCCTAGAAAAGACTGTAACTTTCACAGGTTGGGCGGTGGATTGAGTTTCTTGATGATATGCACCTTGGACGGATCAACGTCCATGCCCTGTTGGAGATTATATGACCAAACACTATCCCTTGAGTCAACATGAAGTGACTCTTCTACCGGGATAAAACAAGATGAACCTCAATGCATCGCTGAAGGATGCGGTCTAAGCAGTCAAGACAAGCATCAAACCCATCGCCATAGACCGAAAAGTCATACATGAAGACCTCTAAGCAATCACCTACCATGTCCGAGAAAATGGACAACATGCACATTTGGTATGTCGCCGGGGTGTTACATAGATCAAAGGGCATCCGTATGAAAGAATAAGTCCCAAACGGACAGGTGAATGTCGTCTTGTCCTGGTCTTCGGGCGCAATGGCCACTTGATTGTAGCCGGAGTACCCGTCAATAAAGTGATGAGCGCTCCTCCAACTAGGGTTAAGTGTCATAAATAGATCAAGGTCATTGCGACCCCAACCGGCGAAGCAAAACTCAACAAGAAAAATATAGACCACCAATGAAAGCAATCAAGCACGAAAATCAAAACAAGTGGTCTCGCTATTTATTTAACATAGTATAGCCACCAGGGTTGAACACAAGGAGCACGGGCTAAGCCTATGAAGTAGTCGAGTAGTCAAAAAATAAAAGAAGTATTTTGATGGTTTTTAATTTGCAATTTTTTTTATATTTTCAAATAAGAAAAAAATAAGAAAATAAAAGCAATCTCACTACAACAATTTTTATTAAGGTGAAAATGCTCAAAAATTCAAAATAAATATTTTTATATTTTTAAAATATGCAAGTGTTTTTGGGTATTTTGTGGACCTTTTCAGATTTTTATATAATTTTCTATAAATGAAATAAAGACAAAACAATAAAACAATGTGTAGCATGGATAAAAAGGTAACTTTAAAATATCTAAAGTACTTAAATATCCTGGTTGCAATTTTATGTCAAAATAGATAACAAAATCTAACTACAGAAATTGAAAACACATATTTTTATTTTTATTGAATTTTTAATGTTTTTATAAAGTTTTAAGTCTTTTGAGATTTTTATGGGTTTTATAAAAGATAATGAAATACAAATACTGCATACATTTAAACAAACCAAAATACACACTTAGGATTTTTTTAGAATTTTTAAAGTGATTTTTATATTTTTTATGTATTTTCTAAATTAGACAGACACACTTTTTAGGGTTTTTGAATTTTAGAAAATAGTAAATAAATTCAAATTACGTCACAACAATTATTAAAAATATTACACAGTAGCAGGAGGTACTGGTAGTTTTTTGGGAATTTTGGAGTAGATTTGATATTTATTTAATTAAAAACAACACACACAGGTTGTAGGGACCTAGATGCAAATAGTTTAGGTTTTCAGACTAAATAATAACAGGCGCTAAAAGTCTAGGGGCATCTCTGTAAAATTTCCAATTAATTCTAGCACATGCGTAATACAACGTTCATAGGGGCATACATGCAAATTCAGAAAACTTCTCGTTTAAACAATAACATAGAAATATCCAGGGCCAAACATGCAAAAACACCACTGTTCACGTGACCGAGCACGTGTCTCCAGACAGGGAGGACTAAAACGCATGTATCAAAAACTCTAGGGGCTACAATGCAAATAAATCCAACTACAATTTTATTACAGACTAAAACATAAAGCATAAACAAATGTAGGGTAAAAAGAGCAATATACCCCTGCAACACGTGAGAGGCGCGTGGGGACACGTGGCGGCCGCTGGTGGAGGCGTGATCGTGCAGCTCTGATCTGCAGTAGGTGTCAGATCTGACTCTCCAGAATTGGTCAGGGACGTGGGGCGCAGATGCACCAGAGATGACATCCAACGGTCTGACACGTCTGCCGTGCCGACGGTCCGGATGCGATCTGGAGGTACAAGGCTGATCTAACGGTGCTAGAAAAGCATGGACGAACAACACAGGGTTGAACTTCACCGGAGCCAAGGAGGTGATCCTCAGCTCCGATGGTCGATCAGGAAGCACATGAGTGGTCATGGAAGGCTTCCGCATCGACTGAGCGGACCCGATGGAGCAACCACCAGCTGGATGAGCGTGGCGAAGACGGAGGCCTGGAGCTGCTCCAGCGAGCCTCGGATGGGTGGAATGGAGGCTCCCAACGCATGCAAAAACCTGTAAGGGCAAGCTGGGACTTGGGAAGATGCTCCGGTCCGGGTTATTGGAACTATAAATCAAAGAAGCGGAGGGAGGCGGGAGTCGATCTTCGGCGAAGGTGGTAGGAGAGATCTCGATCCTAATATCGACCTGATGGTCGAGGCTAAGGGTGATCAGGTTGCGGAGCGAGATGGGGGGTGAGCGTGTGGGTCGATCGAAGCGGTTGGAAGTGGGTAACGAGGCTCCGACCGGCTGGTTGGAGCAGGTGAACACATGGCAGTGCTAAATGGAAAGATCCGATCGAATGGAAAGATGTGAAGGATAAAAGGGGTAACTGAAGGTCGGGATGTGCTCGTAAGCTCCATGAGAGGATGAACGTCGGGGTGATGGCCTCGACCTCGATGTGGAAGTCAGGGGAGGCTACTTGCGGCGGAGGTACGGCCACAAAGATTGAGCGTCGGCTCTACTGCACCAAATCGAGCACCGAGCAAAGCTCCGAGCAGCTGTCACTCAACTGGGGGTGGCTAGGGTTCGAGAAGGGAGTGAGGAGCGAGCTACCTCTCCTGGGAGGCGAATGAGAAGCTTTATAACATTCCTAGGAGGCTGGAGGAATCGGGCAAGGGCGCGCGAACCGAAGGAGATCCGTGCCTTCCTAGGGATCCGCGAGGGTCCTGGATCCTAGGAGGGTCCACGGGAGAAATATCGGGGCGAGGGGTTACGTGATCCGCCTGAGAAAATTCGGAGAAAACGGTCTGGTGAAGAGGTCGGGTCGGGTCAAGCCTGGGAAGAGAGGGTTGACCGGGGTCAACGACCTGACATGGACCAATCAAGAAATAGGATTTACAAAAATACTTACAAATTAAATAAAAATAGTAAATGACTTTCAATCAAAAAATGTATAAAATGAAAAATACAAATACCCTAATTTTACATTTATTTATTTACAACATAATTTTTGGAGTACAAAATAATTTTTATTATTTTTTTATTATGTATTTATAGGTATATAATAAATAAAGAAGAAAATATATATACATGTATTATGTACAAAGGTGAGAGAATTTTATTTTATTTTTATTTTATTTTTCTAATTTTTGTTTTATTTTTAGAAATATATACAAGGAGGTAAAAAGAATATTTTTATTTTTATTTTATCAAAAATAATTTATTTATTTACACCCATGATATATACAATATAGAGTGGGCCCTATCTCTCTCTACTTATTTTATTTGGCGATCAGGCCAATGCTTGGCCCTCTCTTGGGGTTTGGTTCACTCTGTATTTATTCTAAATACCTCCTTCATTTTTCTTTTTCTTTATTCTTTTATTTTTGCACAAATACAAGCTAATTATGTAATATTAACACATACATGCATAATGCTAACTTATTATATTTACATCTATTTACATGATGCTTTGCCAAGATAAATAACTAAAATAAAAGAATAAAGAGTGATGATCAGGGATTCATCAGAAAGCAGTAATGACTCTTCCCATTTAGCCTCTATAATCTGATCAATAAAAGGTAGCGGGTGACGAGTCGCAAAATCGGCCCTTTAAGAAAGTGCTTTTAGCACTTGATAATGTCATCGCAGTCGGGCCGAGATGGACTCGTCAAAGACCATCTCATTTAGATATGCGAATATCAAAATGAGATGGTCGTATATATTTTTTATTTTACTTGGCAAGAAACCAAGGTCGAACTCAGGGACACGCGCTTCTCTCGTATTAATCGGAGTTTTATTTATTTAACTAAGAGTTGAATGAGAGACACTATAGGTCAAATGATGCATGAAGGACAAGGGGACACAACAGAGCATTAAAATAAAACATGCATTTTTTATATATTAATCATGTAGAAAATATGCCCTAGATCAGAATGATGAGCCACGTTAAGAGACATCAATTTCAGGTTTAATGAAGAAGACCTACTTGATTTGAAGGTTGAACAAGGCACACAGGACACAAGGCTTAACAAAATAATACATAAAAATTCAAGTGTCCAGAATAAGAAATTTAATACGCCATTAGGAAGAGCATCAAACAAGCTTCAAAATGCCACTGAAATCATCTCGATTGGAGTTACGAGGCTCTAGATATGCATGAAAGTAACCAGGGGCATAAGTGAAAGAAATCTGAAAACAAAATTACAAACAGGTCCCTGGAAGGGACTAAAATGCAATTATGAAAAAGTTCGGGACTTCCCTGTAAATTAACCTCATGCACGGGGGTATTTTTGCAAATACTAAAACCCGCGAGGGTCCAAGTGCAAAATTCCCACTGGGCGCCTGGGCTACACGTGATCTAGACCCATTTGCTATTTGGAGAAGTCGGCAGGGCTTCTACGTAAATTACCCAGATGGCACGTGCTATGCACGCGCCATCCAGGCTCGGAGGGTGGCTCGGGCTCGGCAGAGGCTCGTAGCTGCTTCGTGCTGGCTCGGCGTACACGAGCCTCCAGGCCTGGTGACGATGAGGCTCGGCGTGGGCTCAGGGACTACCACGTGGTATCAGGACCTGGATGCAATATGCGGGACTTGCGAGGGCACTGATGCAAAAAGCCCAGGACTCACGTGCGTGAGGCACGTGAGCTCAGGCTCGGAGGGGGGCGAGGCTCGGTGCAGCTTCGGGTGGCTTTAGCAGGTGGCTCGGGCTACGTGGTGGCTCGAGGGCGCCTCGGGCGAGACTTGGTCCCACCGAGCCTCCGCGCTCCGGGATGGTCGACGTGGTCGCTCCAGGACCGTTGGATCTCCGCCGTGGGGCGAGATCCAACGGTGGCTGCTCCTCCTTCCTCCTCGATGGCTGGCGGCGCTATTGGAGCTCCGGCGTGAGGCCTGGAGCTCCGCCGTGCCTCGCCGCGCTTGGTGAAGCTCGGGGGCTGGCTCTGAAGATCTGGCGATGAAGCTCCGAGGTCGGAGAAGCTGCAGACACATCTGGAGTGCGCCGTCGACGCCTGATTGCCGGAGGCGGAGCTCTAGAACCTGGCTCCGCCCAAGGTCCGGCCATTGGTGCTGGTTGACCTGCAAGGGGGTTAAGGCGTGCGTGCGTGCGAGATGAGGTGGACGGAGGGCTCTTGTGGAGCGAAGAAGGCGAAGCCCTTAGTGGGTCCTCCTCCGCCTCCGGCGGAGGAGGAAGCTTGGTGTGAAGGAGGTCGCGACGGAGGAAGGGGGTGATCGGAATGGCTGGCGAAGTTGAAGGATGCGCGGTGGATCTAAAGAGGTGATCGGTGAAGGGCGAGGAAGAGTGGCGAGGCCTAATTAATTAAGGAAAATTAAGACGAAATGCAGAGGAAGAAGAAGAAGACCTACCGGAGGTTGGGCGGAGCGGGAGCCTGGGCTGGGCATCGGAGAAGATGCCCTGGTCGTCGCACGTCGAGGTCGGCAACTCCTCGGAGCTCGAGCGGGGCTTTGAGCCTCCGCGACGCAGCGGGCAGCTACGGATCTCATCGGTGCATTTGGGGTCGTCATAGCTCGATCCGAGCTCCTCCCCCTGTCACAGGGAGGAGATGGAGGGCTGGGCCTCAGCCCCTCGGTTGGTGGATAAGGTGGATCGATGGGGGAGGCGACGCTTTTAAAGGAAGGTTCGGCGGTCCAGGTGGTGGGGAGCCGAGATATTCGAGGAGATGTGGGACGACTGGAGAGGTGGACGGAGTTTGTGGGAGGTTCGCGAGAATCATGGAGGAATGGGCTCGGACGTGGTGTGGTTAGAGCATGGCGAGGATGACCAGGGCTCTGGCTAAAAATGGAAGGATGGAGGAGGTCTGCGAAGCGGGGAGCTCGGGCTAAGGATGCGGGAGGAGGAAGACGAAGCCTCGGCCGTTGGATCTTGCGATCCAACGGCTGAGAGAAGGGTGCTAAGATGTGGTGAGGATTTAGTCTGGGCGATGCGAATCGAAGGGTATCGATTGTGCCACGTGTCGGATCGAGAGGGGGGGGGGGCGCTAAAGGACGGTGATGATCAGAAGTCAGGGCTGATCGAGCGGTTAGGAATAGATAGCGAATTGAGTGGCTCAGATCAGGACCGGGGTGAAGTGATCGAGGGCTGCAGAGCACGCCACGTGTCGAGCTACGGGCTCGGCGCTTAAGGACGGCTCAGATGGACCCCAGGATTCGATCGGATGGTGGAGATGGCTGATCAAGAGTGGGATCGAGTGGCCCTCCACGTGACATGTGGCGACTTCTGGCTTAGGCACTAACGTGCGGTGATCGATGGGCCAAGGGTTAGATCAAACGGTAGTGGAGAATAGCAGGCGTGGACGTGCTCTGGCCGTTGGATCAGAAAGGTGATCCGATGGCTGGCGATGGATGCCGAAAAGACAAGGGGCGCGGGCCACGTGGCTCACCCAGAACGGGCCACGTGGCCCAATCAGATTATTCTGATGGTATTTTTTATTTTTGAAGGCTTAATAGGTCGAATTTGAGAAAACGTAAAATATGAAAGTTGTAGATCTTGATGAGATCTACAAGTTTCATGTTGACCAAAACAGGAAATGAGATCAAACAAAGACCCGAAATATTTTTGAGGGTATTTTTAAGTCTAAAAATACCACGAATTTTTGTTTTGTCATTTTTTTGTGATTTTTAATTTATTTAGGACTCTGTTAATTACAAAACATTAACTGGGTTTTATTGACAAAACTTTAAGCAAGGGGGTTAATTATAGAAAATAAAGATGATGAAACTGAGGTTCATCAGCGGGAAGTGATCCTTCTTGGTGGTCTGATTCAATCTTCTGCAGTCCACACAGACCCTCCAAGAAGTGGGTACCCGGGTAGCTATCTCCTTTTGTGATTCTTATTGGGCACCACATGTAATGGACTAACCCACTTGGAGTCAGAGATGGGGTAGATAAAATCGGCGCTCCACCATTTTGAGATTTCCTTCATGACAACCTCTCGAAGATTCGGGTTCATCCGTCGCTGGAACTCATGCGATGGCTTAGTGTCCTCTTCGAGATAGATATGGTGGGAGCACGTGGCCGGACTTATCCCCTGGAGATCAGCTACGCTCCATTCTATCACCTTGTGGTTCTTTTCAAGAACCTCCATCAAACAAGATTCTTGCTCTCCAGTAAAATCTGTTGAGATAATGACTGGGTGTATCTCATGCTCGCCCCTAAGGAATCTATACTTCAACGACTGCTGCAAAGGCTTTAGTTATGGGCAACTGGGAGATGGCAAATCTGGCCTCTGAAATGTCTGAGTAAATGCAATCAAATCTGCGTGGGAGAACTCTCGCTGATCATGGAAAGCTGGTGTAGACTGCCCTGCTGATGTATATGTAATCTGTATCGAATCAATCTCCACCCTAGCTATTGGATCTGTAGGAATCAGGCACTGTATCAACTCATAAAAGTCAACCCAATCTATATCTGACTCCGAGGGATGAGAATCTGAATCACCAGAAATAAAATCTGCCTCACTATCCTGGACACGGTCCGCAACCTCGAATGTGTCCTCTGCCAAGAGTGTGCTCTCCACGTTCTCCTCTGCTGGAATCTGTAAATATGCAGTATCTGAATGTGAGAGGATGGCTCGTGAAATGGGATTAGATCAAGCGGCTTCATCATCAGTAATCACAAAATCGTACTCCTGGTGGACGTCTCGCTCTGCCTCTGTCATCTGCTCTGAATCACTGTGCTGCTCTGAGCAAGCTGAATCTCGTTCTCTAGTCTCGTTGATCGTCTCTATCTGCATACTCTCACCCTCGACACGAAAGTATACCTTCCCACTATTATGGTCGGACACTTCTTTGGCTGTGTCTAAGAATGGACATCCTAGAATGATGGAGGTATCTGTCACAGACTCAGGGATCTCCATGTCCAACACAACAAAGTCCACGGGAAATTTCAGGCCCTGAATTGTGACGACCACGTCCTTCAACAACCCCTTTGGCCTCTTGACAGATCTATCAGCAAACTGAAGGATTGTCCTGCTCTGTCGAAGAGGGCCAAACTCGAATCAGTCGAGTAAGGCAGCCGGAAGAAGGTTGATGGAAGAGTCGTTGTCTAATAGAGTCCGGTCGAATCTCTACTCATGGATATGGCATCTGACATAGGGAGCTCCTGCATCTGGCCTCTTGGCTGGCAGACGGTTCTGGATGGTGAAGCAGGTGGCACGAGTGAGCACATAGATCTCTGCATGATGGTTCCTCTTCTTCCTGCAGATGGTAGTCTTCTCTCTTAGGTTCCTCTGGAAGAGAGGGATGTGCTCAAGTGCCTCCTATAGAGTCAGCTGAATCTGAAATCTGTTGATCATCTGCTGGATGAAATCTAACTGCTGGGATTTTTTTGGATTTTCTTTTTTATTCCCCTTAGCCAAGTAGAGTGCTTGAGGAAAGGGGATGGTTGTGCCCTCCTCAGATAGAGGGCTAGGAATGGGTCCTTGCTGCTGGGAAGAAATAGAATTCATACAAGTATCGTCATGCATCACATATGGACTCGAAGATAAAGAACTCTTTCCTTTTTTATTTTTTTGGTATTTTCTCTAGAGTCCCGGGGTACAGAAACTGAAGGAAATATAACTGGAATAGAAGGGATGGCCTCAGTACCACCCACGGCATCACGAACTGTGGCATCAACACCGCACTCTGGCTCAGCATCTAAACATCTGGTGGCATCAGTACCACCCTCTGCAACTAGGGACACGATGGCCTCAGTACCGTCTCCTGGATCAACATCCTTGGTGGCTTCAGCACCACCGTCATCATCATCATGAGCGGCATCAGCACTGCTATCCTCCTCATCTGGCGCTCCTTCATCATCGTGGTATCGTCGCTCAAACGAGGTGTTGTCGGCTAGCATCCTACCGCTCTTAAGTGTAATAAAGTCAGCATCAAATGTATATGAAGCAATATCACCCAATGAGTCACTAGGAGTGGTAACCTCTGTGAACTGTACCTGCTCAGACTTTCTCTTTAGGTTGTTCGGGTTTGTCTCGATCTGAGCGGGTATGGCGGCCTTTCCCTTGATGATCTCCCTCATCTCCTGGAGGAACTCATCCATCTCCCGCCTGAAAGTGGCCTGCTGATTGGAAAGAAGGTGGGCTAAGTCGTAGAGTGTTGGGTTCTCATATGCTGCCCCATGAGAACTAGATGGGTTGCCTCTCTGGAAGTGAGACTGTTGTTATGAGGGGGATACTGAGAGTACTGATGAGGCTGCTGTTGGTGCTGCCTCCACGATTGTCCCTGCTGGTAGGGACGAGGAACCTGTTGGTAATGCTGTTGCTGTTATTGTGGCTTGTGTGGGAACTGGGGCTGCTGCTGTTGGGACTAGTTGTACTGTCCACCTTGAACTGGAGGTTATTGCTGGGATGAGGCACCTCCGGCCGACCACTGGAATCCGGGATGGTCCCGGTGAATCTCGTGTTGTTGTCGGTCATACCAAATCCCATTGACTTCCATCAATGGTTCCTACTCGAATGGGGGTGGAGGAAGGACTGCCAGGGGCTAATCATGCTGGTATACCATCTGAGTGTACTGAGACGGTGGTGGTTGAACGTACTAGTGTTGTAGCTGCTGGAATGGCTCCACCTGAACATGGTGAACATGTCTGTACTTGGCAGAGGGCTGGGTCAAGGTGCTGCTGCTGGGGTCAGTCCGTGATCTGAGACGGGGCTAAGAAGTCGTCTATGCCTCCTAGAGATACATGATCTGGGTCTTCAGGTCACTCAGTGTCTGTGCCAACTGGTCGATCTGTGTCATGCCCAAGCACTGTTTCTTCTCGATGATCTCTATGCGATCCAGCTTTCGTTGATGATGCCCATATCAGTGGCCGATGACTCTGCATGTGCTGCAGCTGCTAAAGAGGTGGAAGGACCTGCATCGACCCGTGATATCCTCTGATAGGTCACGGCCTGAGGTGGGGGCTTCCCCTGAGTGTAAAGACGGGTCTAGGACATGACGGTGTAGTTCTTGGCCATCTCCTCGTATATGGCCAAGACCTGGTCTTCCTCCTTGGTGAAGTAGGATCCC
The DNA here is from genome assembly GCA_037367405.1 of Ottelia alismoides. Classification (NCBI taxonomy): domain Eukaryota; kingdom Viridiplantae; phylum Streptophyta; class Magnoliopsida; order Alismatales; family Hydrocharitaceae; genus Ottelia; species Ottelia alismoides. Next base: position 92,889 of record JAZKJV010002835.1, read on the forward strand.
CCACAAGATGCGTTCATGAGCCCCTACAGCTTTGGTATCAACCCACAAAAGAAACTCTGCACTAGGTTGGGCTTGGATATGTCATGGTGTGGACACCGGTTAATGAGATCTTTGAAGCGGTCCCATGCCTCATGGAATTGCTCGTTGGGAAGCATGGAGAAGTTGTCGATGAGGGCTCAAGCTGCATTCGTCTAGCCGAGTGGATAATACTTGTTCAAGTATGCGTTCCGGAGTTGTTCCCATGAAGTGGCGTATCTCTCCAAATGCTTCAACCAGTAGGCCGCTCTGTCTATCAGGGAGAATGGAAAAGCCATCATCTTGATGGTATCCTCATCCACGAATCTATCGTGGACCGTTTTGCAAATCATCTCGAACTCCTGGAGATGTAGATGCGGCTCCTCAGTGGCTAGCCTGTGAAATCTGGGCAACAACTGGAACGTCTGAGGAGGGAGCTTGAAATCTCCCAGAATCATCAGTAGTCGAATCCAACGGTGTGTAAGAGTTGCACCAGGGTTGTGCAACTCTCTCATTGGTCTGGCTGGTCGGACTGGCTCCTGTGGCTCCTCTGGCTGTCCTCCATCTGCTCCTCCTAGCTCTGGTATCTCTCCACCACCGGCTCGGTTCTCTCCTCTGTCAGCTAGCATTTGAGCCATCTCTCTGCGTATATCAGCCATGAAAGCCCCCTGGTCTCGGATCTGTTACTGCATCATCTCCAAGGAAGCTAACAGGGTGTTGTTGATGGCGCCCTGATCTAGAACATACGTGGTGGTCTGGGCTGGTCCATCAGTGTGCTCCTCACTGGTGGCCATCTCTTGGGTCTCTGTAAAGGCAAAAGACCCGAACTCAAGTGCCGTCAAATGAATATATATCTGCTCTAGTCTCTGCTTGGGCACCTTGGGATTAGAAGAAGCGTGGTCGAGGGGGAACATGCGGAGTCAAACTCGGGTTCGGAGAGCGGGTCTGGGATCTCACGAACCAACCTAGATGAATGGGGTGGAGTGCTCGAAAGCAGTGCAACCAAGGGCTGCCTAAGCGACCTCCTGCCCATCATCGTGATCTGGAGAGGAAGATGGATGGGATCTGGAAACAAACAAGATTAGAAAACAAATCCCCAATTCACCTACTCAACACTGAGAGCTGATGACCGTCAATGTTCGGTCATTTATCTTGTCAATTTTATTTAGGTGATAGTTCAGTCTAGCAGAGCGATTAAGCGAGCTGGTAGGAATCCAATGCTCTCAGGAAACTGGCCCTATCCCAAAGCTAGATCTTTCCTAGCCAGTACAAGTCGTGGACCGTGTACCGGCTACCAGATCAACTCGATCTGTTAAGGATATCGTGGCCCGCTTTACCAGAAACTGGAGCGATCCTCACTGGAGAATGACTAACCCCAAGACCAGTAGTATGATGAAAGATCAGGTATGGCTCTAGCTTAGTGTGTGGGTCACTCTCTCACGCATGCAAACCAAACAATGAGGGGATTGCTCTCCTAAGACAAATTTTTAAGTCAGGTGTCTTTTAGGGTCAAGTTTTTTTAACAGTCCCAATTTTATGATTTTCACTTTTTATGTATTTTTCAATAAACAAACGCCTAATGACTTTTTCGATCTCCTGATTTATTTAAAGTCCAAAAACAGGGGGAGAAGTCGAAAAAGCCGATGCACAGTTAAACACGATGATGCATGCAAAGTCAGAGATGCGTACCTGTTGCCAACACTCTACATGTAGGGTGATCCACGCATAAAATAAAAGACTGAAATAAAACTATCTATATGATGCAAGAAGAAAACGGCCTTAGATGAGCAATTTCTACACATGAAGAATAATAGCTAACAGGTCAAAGAGAGAGGTCGGAGTCCGATCTCTGATGCCGATCGGTGTCCGCCACAACGGATCCTACACGTGTTGTATGCAGCCTCTAGCGGCACGTAACCTCTCAAGTGACCAAGTTAACTTTTTCTTGTGATTTAATTAATTAAGTTCAATTACGATCTATAGGTGCAGGCATATAATTAAGGATTGAGCCTTAATTACTTACGTCACAATCAGAGAAAATCCTAAATCTAAGGGCCAAATTCTTCAAGAATTAAAAATAAAAGAAAAGTCGAAAGAAACCAAAACCGACGAAAACCACAATGAAGTCCCCCGAGCACACCGGTGCTCGGCAAAACAAACCCCAAACGCCATGTTCACAACTGTCCAAGGGTCCATGTATTATTATAATAATAATAATCAAATGAAATGTGTTAACTACTCTATGCTACTCTATCAACTATAACTACTCCTGTGCTGCTCCTGCTTCCCTCCTAGTACGGGTCTCCTCCAAAGCGACCTCGGGTGGTTCCTCGCACAAAAGGTGAAACAAGAGTGGGTCAGAAACACAGTTATATCAAATAGAGCTAGAGGCTAATAAAATGAAGTAAATAAAGAAAATAAAATAAAAATAAAAATAAAAAGAAAGCAAATAAATAAGAAGAAAGATAAAAAGGAAAAAAAAATGGAAAAATGAAACAAAGAAGGCTGAAAACCGACTACTAAGCCATGTTCCCCGGTAACGGCGCCATTCTGATGACGGCCCTAGGCAACACAGGTTAAGTAATATCTATGGTCGTTGCAACCCGAATCACAAGGCACGATCAATCAAGAAAAATAAGACCACCACTAAAAGCAATCAAGCATGAAAATCGAAAGAAGCGGTCTCACTATTTATTTAACCTAGTATAGCCACCAGGGTCGAACACAAGGAGCAAGGGCTAAGCCTATGAAGTAGTCAAGAAATCAAGGAAGAAAAGGCATATTTTTGGTGGTTTTTAATTTGCATTTTTTTTATATTTTATAATAAGAAAATGAATAAGAAAATAAAAGAAATCACATTACAACCATTTTTATTAAGGCAAAAAAACTCAAAAATTCAAAATAAAAATATTTTTATATTTTTAAAATATGCAAGTATTTTTGGGTATTTTGTGGGATTTTTCATATTTTTATATATTTTTTAAAAATGAAAGAAAGCATGAAAACCAAAACAGTGTACAACCTAGATAAAAAGGCAACTTTAAAATATCTAAAGTGCCCCTAAATTCCTGGTTGTAATTTTATTCAAACTAGATACAAATAACTAACTACAGAAATTGAAAAAAACTTTTTTTTTGATTTTTATAGAATTTTTAACAAATTTTATAAGGTTTTTGCTCTTTTGTGATTTTTAAGGGTTTTATAACGGATAATGAAACAAATTAAAACAAAGCAAAACAAGCATACACGAATTTTTGTAGAACTTTTAGGGTATTATATATTTTTTGGATTTTCTAAATTAAGCAGACACGCTTTTTAGGGTTTTTTATTTTTAGAAAATACCATAAAATCAAATTGCATCACAAAAATTATCAAAAATATTACACAATAGCAGGAGCTATTGGTACTTTTTTTGGGAATTTTTGGAGTAGATTTGATATTTATTTAATAAAAAACAAGACACACATGTCATAGGGACCTAAATGGAAATAGTTTAAATCTTTGGCCTAAACAATAACATGCATAAAAAGTCCAAGGTAAATAGTGCAAAATTGCCACGAAAACACGCACTTGTCATTTAATCTACGCATAGGGGCATAAATGTAATTTCGGAAAATTTCTCATTCAAACATTAATCATCAACAACTACAGGAGAAAAGTTGCAAAAACACCATGATGCACGTGATCAGGCACGTGTCTTCAGACACGAAGGACTAAATAGCAATTACCAGAAACCTTAGGGACTAAAGTGCAAATAGTTCCAACTACAACTTTTATTTAACAGACTAAAACATAAAGCATGAAAAGTGTGGGGTAAAAAGTGCAATATATCCTTGCAGCATGTGAGGAGCGTGTAGGGACACGTGGAGGCCGCTGGTGGAGGTGCGAACTGCGGCTCTGATCCGCTGCAGGTGTCATATATGACGCTCCAGAACTGGTCTGAAAAGGTGCGGACGTGAGGTGCGGACGTGGGGTGCAGATGCACCAAATCTGACATCCAACGGTCTAAAAAGTCTGCTGTGTCGGCAGTCCAGATGCAATATGGAGGAGTTGGGATGATCTGACGGTGCTGGAGATGCTTATACGAACAATATCGGGCGAACTTCACCGGAGCCAAGGAGGAGATCCTCAGCTCCGATGGTCGATCGGAAGGCACATGAGTGGTCGTGGGAAGCCTCCGTGTCGACTGAGCGGGCCCGATGGAGAAGCCAGCGGTCGGATGAGCGTGGCGAAGACAGAGGCCTGGAGCTGCTCCAGCGAACCTTGGATGGGTGAAATAGAGGGTCCCAGTGAGCGCAAATACCTGCAAGGGGAAGCTGGGACTTGGGGCAGAGCTCCGGTCCGGGTTATTGGAGCTAGAAATCAAAGAATCGGAGGGGGGAAATGATCGATCTCCGGCGAAAGTGGTAGCGGAGATCTAGGCCCTGATCCCGACTGGATGCTCGAAGCTAAGGATGATCAGATTGCGGAGTTAGATGGGGGGCAAGCATGCAGGTTTATCAAAGCGGCTGGATGTAGAAAATGAGGCTCCGACCGGCTGGTCAGAGCAGGCAAACATGCGACGGCGATGAACGATGGAATTGAATTGAAATGGGAAATGCAAAGGGTATAAAGGTTACCGGGAGATCGAGGAGTGTTCCTGAGCTCCAGGCGAAGGTGACCGTCGGGGTGATGGCCTCAACCTCGATGTGGAAGTCGGGGGAGGCTACTTATGGCGGAGGTCCGGCCACAAAGGTTGAGCGTCATCTCTGCTGCACCAAATCGAGCGTCGAGCAGTGCTCCGAGCAACAATCACTCAGCTAGAGGTGGCTAGGGTTAGAAATGGGAGCGAGGCACAAGCTAGGGCACTGTGGAGGCGGAGAAGAGGTTATATAGGATTGTCGAGGGTCTGGAAAGATCGGAGAGAAGCGCGAGATCCAAGAAGGAATCGGATCGGGCAATGGACCCGCGAGGATGTTGAAGGTACGAGGATTATCGGGTCCAAATCCTGAGGCAAGAGGCGAGCAGAGTTGGGCTGGAAAATATCAAGAAGAAGCTCCAACGATGAGGATCCGAGTCTGACCTGGGAAGAAGGCGCCGCTGACCTGCGGTCAACATTCCAGCTGGCCAATCAGAAAATAGGATTTACGAAATACTTTACAACTTCAATAAAAATAATAAATGATTTTAAATTAAAAAGTGTATAAAATGAAAAAAGTTTGTTATTTTTTAAACTATTTTTCTATGATTTTTATTTATTTTTTTCAAAAAATAAATTAATCTATATACAATATAATATATTATATACATGTATAATATACCAATGTATTTTGTACAATTATTTTTATGTTTTTATTTTTGTAAATAGCTCTGTGATAAGAAAATTCCTTTAAAAATTAAAGGAAAGTTTTACAAAGCTGTCGTGAGACCTGCTATGCTTTATGGTTCTGAATGTTGGCATGTGAACCATAGACATGTGCAGAGAATGGCTGTAGCAGAAATGAAAATGCTAAGATGGATGTGTGGACATACACGTAAAGATCGGATTCAGAATGATGCAATCCGAAAGAAAGTTGGTGTAGCTCCGATCGAGGATAAGATGCGAGAAAACCGCTTAAGATGGTTTGGTCATTTGCAAAGAAGGTCAACTGATGCACCGGTTAGGAGATGCGAGTGTTGGGATGTTGAGCCGGCTAAGAGAGGGCGAGGACGACCCAAGAAGTGTTGGAAAGAGACTATACGAAGGGATCTTAGTTTTTTGGATATAAGTCCGAGATTGACCCAAGACAGATCTGAATGGAGGCGAAGAATCCATGTAGCCGACCCTACTTAATTGTGGGAAAAGGCTTTGTTGTTGTTGTTGGATTTTTATTTTGTTATTTTTACACAAATACCCCAATTTTACATTTTATTTATAACATAATTTTTGGAGTACAAAATAATTTTTATTGTATCTTTATAAATTATTTACAGGTATATAATAAATAAAGAAGAAAATATATATACATGTATTATATACTAAGGAGAGAGAACTTTATTCTATTTTTATTTTCTTTTTCTAATTTTTTTATTTTAGAAATATATACAAGGAGGTAAAAAGAATATTTTATTTTTGTTTTGTCAAAATCATTTATTTATTTACACAAATGATATGTACAATATAGAGTGGGTCCTATCTCTATCTACTTGTTTTTATTTGGCGATCAGGCCAATGCTTGGCCCTCTCTTGGGGTTTGGGTCACTCTGTATTTATTCTAAATACCTCCTTCCCTTTTCCTTTCCTTTATTCTTTTATTTTTTCACAAATACATGCTAATTGTGTATATTTGACACATGCATGCATAATGTTAACTTATTGTATTTATATTTATTTACATGATGCTTTGCCAAGATAATCAGCTAAAATAAAAGAATAAAGAGTGAGAATCAAGGATTCACCACAGGGTGCTTTTGTGAACGACGAAGGAGGAGCGAAGGCAAAGGCATGGATGTGTTGATGGAGGCTATCGGCTGGAACGAGGAGATGACCGTGCGGAGCGAGGCGAAGGAGGCTTGCTCCTGGGCTCGGATGAAGTGGTGGATGGGGATGCTCTGCTTGGCGATGGATGGAGCAATAGATGAGGGGTTGCGACGAGGTAGAACGAGATGGCGTAAGAGAGAGATGGGCGAGTGGATTGGCGAGTGATGTCGGTGCAGGTCGATGAAGTTGCAGCGGAGCAGAAGGAGAAGAAAAGGTAAAAGAAGGTGATACCTGGATCTATGCGGAGGAAGGAGGAAATAACAGAGAAGCGGAAAGCAGAATGAGCACCTTTGGGCTTCAGCCCTTTCCGATGTCTTCGCTTTGAGACGTGCGACGGATCACGACGAAGCTTGGGATGATCGCGCCTTGGAGGTTATTTCTAGAGAGAGGAGGGCCGTCACTGCCTCCTCCCTAGGCTTTCTCTATATCTCTCTTGTTCATTGGTGGCTCTAGCAGATAGCCTGTAGATCATTGAAAATGATGGGTTTAATAGGAGAGGCAACGAGGTGCAACCGGAGGGGGTGACGAGTTGTTGGCGTTCGATGGAGATAGGATAAGAGAGGGAGAGAGCGGGGTTGGCCGGTGATTGCGGGGCCATGGAGTTGGGAATAAGGTTATTAAGGGTTATGGTTACGATCGGAGTAGGAGGGCACGCCAGGGTCTCAACCGTTGGGGTTTGTTGGTTGATGGGAATGGAGATAAGGAGATAGAGAGATGGTCGGAGGGGATAAGGTGCAGCCGTTAGAGGTGGTGGCATGCAAGGTGGAGCTGACTGGGGAAGGATAACGACACGTGCAACACGCGTAAGGAGGGAATCAAGGGGCTCACGTGCCTTGCACGTGACCAAGAAGATGATGAGTGAGGTTGAGCATCACATGCAGGACACGTGAGGAGAGAGGATATGAGGGCACGTGCCTTGCAAATGAAGAGAGAGAAAATGAGGGGGATTACTAGGACTAAGTGATCCAATGAATACACTCCACGTGGCGCGTAACCAAGACTGTTTGACCAAGCATAAAATGCACAATTAAATGCATTAAAAATAGAAAATGGACTCGGGGTGCAAAAGTGCTCAACACGAAAAATGTGTAACTAGTTTTGATCTACAATGCTCACGAAGGATTCATGTGCAAACGAAATGCAGAATGCAATTTTTGGTAATATTTTATGTATATAAAATATCATTTTTTGTAGTATTACCATTTTTATTTGATTTCCTGATGATTAATAAATGTATGCAAAAATCAGTCATGCTATGAAATAATGCAATGGACTTAGATGTGATTTTTTCGAATTTTTATGGGTTTTTATTAGGTCAGAAAAATTAAGTTAATTATGTACAAATGAATTAAGTGAATAATTGCTTTTCTGACTCTTTTGGATTTTGATTTTTTTGTGAGTTATTAAAACAATGAATGAATTAAAGAAATGAAAAAGAAAATAATTAAAATGAGTGAAATATGCACATGAAATGATATATCAAAATCAGTGAAAATGCACAATGCGCAAAAGAGGCACAAAATCCAAGTTCACAAATGAGCTCCTATTTTTATGAAATTGGTCTTGTTTTGAAGGCATTTGAATGTACATTACTTTAAAAATGAGTAAAGTGAAATTGGAAACTGCATGAGAAAAATATCAACATTTTAGTTCATTTGTCCTGAAATTAGGGTTTGGGTTTATTTTGCATATGTACAAGTTAGCAAATTTTTAGGATTTTCCATGGATTAATGTTAGTGATATGTACACAATGGAATTGGTTTTATGTCAAATGGAGTTAGCATGATTTAATTAAAATACATGAATTTAGGTGAAAATACATGGATGACTATGAATGTAATATAAAGTGTAAATTATTTATAGATGCCTGGAGGTTAATTTTATGAAATTAACATGCAAATGAACCTAAATTTTCTGGACGGAGCTTTATTTTCAACTAATTAGAATGATGAGTCATGGATTCATCATCCCCCTATACTTAAACCTTGCTCGTCTTCGAGCAACTAAAGATGAAATAAGGTGAAATGAGATTAGGTTTTGTACCAAGATCATGAGCAAAAGGTGAAAATAGAGCTAGACCTGACTTTTGGATTACTAGTTTGGCAAAACTTCTGTGAGAATTGAGGTTTTAAAAATCAACTGCCTCCAAGTTCTACACATCATTGTCACGTTTTAGCTCATAAGTCATCTTAGATTAATCCTCCTCCCAAAGCATTACACATAAACAATGAATAAATGTCTCATGTGTATGAAAGGTTTTAGCTCTTCTCATCAAGAATGTCACACTACTATGCAAGCCTCCTCTCCAATAACTCATCCTCTAGGAGTCAGGTATTTCCTTTTAAGGCCAGTCGTGTTATGTTCACAATTGAAAAGGGGGAGAAATTTAGAAGAAAGGGAAAGGAACTGGAGGGTAACCAGTGTAGTCACCTCTCCTTGTGAAGCCGACCAGTTTAGTTAAGTCTCCACCAAGATATGCATGTTGTCTTGAAGCTTGGACCTTTTTGGTCAAATATTTATTTAGTACTTGGCTTCTTTTTGTTTGTATTTTGGTAGCTCTATGTGGATCTTGTTGTACCCCTACGGATATGGAATCTTTCTTTCCGCACATGTTTGGGATCTTAGAAAATTTTGTGCCCAGCCGTCCATCCCTTATCCTAAGCTTTATTTCAACTCGTACTCCGGTCTTTAAATGTCCATGCTACCAGAAAAGAGAATCATACAATCTTCCAACACCATGTCTGAGTTGATCTAAGTGCATAGTGTGAGAGTACAGATTAATTCCCTATTCAGAAGTCATACCCAGAATGAGGCAACCATGTTAGACACTAAGAGTCAAAGTCTACACATTGTCATGCAGAACTCGAAGAATTAAGTCAAAGACCCGAGGATTCTAAAATCATATTTCTCGATGATGTTCATCTGAAAATTAGGTGGATTAAGGTTTAGTCAAGACCATTCTCGATTTTTGCTTATAACTCAGTTCAGATCCCATGGGCTTTTGACCAATGCAAATGCATGTAGTGCTGGATGAAGTGCATATACATGAAATGCAAACAAAAAATTTTTGTCACTTTTTCCATTTGTGATTTTTTTGGATCTTAGTTTTTTACAAAAATGTCACCCACCCTGTAAATAAAATATAGACTTATGCAGAAGTACGAGCTATATGTAAAATATATATATACAAAGTATGCACACCCCTCCATACTTAACGAGTGTTATGTCCTCGGAGCACAAAAAGCACAAGGAAGCCATAGCTCGGGCTAAGCGTAAGAAAGTGAAAAAGAAAATAAAACAGGGAGTACGAATTAGTGAGGAATAGAATGATATGTAAATACTGATGGCATCGGCCACCCCTTTACTTAGGCCTTGTCCAAGGTATAGGAAGAAGGTTTACAAGGGAACTGATGGGGGCGGGAGGGAGGATGGCCGATGATCAAGGAGCTTTATGGTCGATCTTTTTGGAAGCATGTGGTGGAAGGAAATAATGATGGAAAGAAGATGAAGTAGGAGTTTTACAGCCACCGTCTGAGTTGTCCTTAAAAGAATAATACTGAAAGGTGGAGGCATTCCAACTATTCCTATTCTTAAGCTGCTTTCTCAAAGTTTGCTCAGTCTTAGGGTCAATCGGTTTGTCCTTGGATGAATACTCTGGTGAACAAGTCTCACTCAGGTCATAATAAATTGTTCTGGTGTATCGAAAGGGACCAGGGGAGTCGGCCCTAGAAGAATAATAGTGAGGGGCAGGGAAAATCCAACACAGATTGACATGTGGAGCATCAAGAGGAAGATGAGAATGATACGGCTTGAGGGGTTCTGGAGAATGCCTTGAGGATCAATGATCTCCTTCTTCTTACCAAACAACTGACTAGTGGATGGAGCAACTGGTTTATCGGGATGGGTCAATCTGGTCCTGGTTGTCTCTTTTGGTGGCAGTCCAAGAAGTGAGGTGCTTATTTGGGTCCCCATAAGATGAATAATCATGGTAATATTCTTCCATGGTCAGCAGACGTCTCACGTATGGTGTGTCTGTGGTGCTCCAAGTTGGCTTCGCTTGTGTGGAATCATAGTAATGATCAAGGCCATCTGAAATAACTGTGTCCGAGAGTGGTGAATCAGATGTTTTTGGTTTGGCAGAAGATGTCACCTTCTGATGTTCCAAAGTTTGGGTGACATAAGAGATTTCTCGAGTCAACACTTTGATAGGTTCTCGAATTTCATTAATTACAGCTGCCTCAAAAATTGTACCACTAAGATAATCATGATAATCCTCATGGAAATGGCCCATATCTACATATCTTGCATCTGGTTTCATCACGGGAGCGATGTTAGGTTGGTATGACTCGAAGTTCGGTTCAACAATCGATTTCTCTGGTGTCTCTCCTAGGGTTTGTGTATGTGTTTCATGAGGTGAGGTCTAATTATGTGAAGTAGTAGTCTCATGGTCATGACTATTGGTTTCATGTTCAATTGTCTCAGAGTCAGGTGTGTCTTCTAAAGTTTGATCATTAAGTTTCTGATTTGGGAATTTAATGTCTTGAGTCTCACAATCGATAATCGCTCTAGCAAAGGCTAAGAATGGCTTACCAGAATGATGGGAGAGTTAGACAACTCTCCTTGGTGCTCAATGTCTAAGATAATGAAGTTCACTCTATGTTTGACACCTTGGAACTTCATGGTGACAGAAACAATTCCTCTTGGTCTTTTTGTGGACCAGTCAAGAAATTGAACAGTCACTCTAGTCTTTTTGAGTGATCTGAATACGGACTTCGAAAGAATGTTCAAGATCGAATCATCGTCAATTCGAACAAGGGTATTCGGTGTTCTCAATTTCACAAGTAACCCTCATCAACCATTTGACTTTGCGATTTTTGCTATTTTGGGTCAGCACCATCGAACTAGCCATAGCGATTAATTGATATTTGTTCGAGATCTCTTATTGTCTGTCTTCTTAGCAGATAATCGACTCTTCACAAATATCTGAAGATTAGGTACATGCTCTATGGACTTGATTAATGGAAGCTCTAAGATTATACTTTTACAAAATGCTTTCATATCTGTGTTGTCCAATTTTTTTGAATTTTTTATTTTTTTCTCATTTTTTGTATTTTTTCTGGAGTTAGAAGAATGGTCAGTGGACTGGTCAGTTGCTTGTGGTACATGTGGTGTATTTGATTAAAAATTGTGCACTGAATGTATCTCCGATTCGCTCTGTGTGGTCCTCACTTCTCCTTGGATTTTCACCAAGTCCTTTACTACATGGATGACATTATCAAGTTGTTCTGTCAAAGCATCAGTTCTCTGATTGATTCGAGCTATCTCATCCACTATTGTCTCATGACTCAGAGATGATTGACTATTTTTGACATGTCCTGACTCCGGCATGTATTTCTGAGCCAAGTAGTAGTCATTCTCAGTGGTGTTGGCTGGGTCATGAGTCATATTTCCTTGACTCTGGCTCTCATGGGTCTGGTCAAATGAATTGTATGTGAAGAGAGAGTTATTTCAACTAGGGGATGGTTTCAACAGTGAATTCTTAATCATAATAGAGAATCATGTTTCTCTATCAAATTCGTTATGAACATGTCCATGCTCAAGTTTGTTCGCTCCATTGTGTCTACATAATAATCATTTGGTTCTGTGAGTGGTTCATGTCGTGAATATTCAATCGAAGGAGTGGGGCGGAGTGAGGTTGGAGTGTATGATGGTTGGGGGAGAACCAACTTAAAGGGAGGATTCTCCTGATTTGAAAATGAAGACGAAGATGGTTAGGATTCGATTGTGTAAGTACGACCCACAGAGTATGGATATGAATGCCAAAATTCCGACATCTTCGAAAAGGGCGGTGAAGATGATTAGCGAACCTCGATCTGTATGTGCAAGTTCATTGTCTTTGTAATACAATACACAATGCAATCCCCAAAATCACCAACTCACACAGTGAAGGCTGTGAAAGTTCGACCGTTTATCTTTTCAGTTTTAAATTGGTGATAAAACAATCATGCATTCATAAACGAGTTGTTAGGTGCCGGAAATTTTTCTAAAGAATGGCTCGAATTCTAAGGCTAGTTACATCCATTTTCAGCCAATATGGGTGTAAGTACAGACCGTAAAACGGCTACCCGTGTTACTTGAGGACGGTGTCAATTGCATTGTCCTTTAACCACCCACTCTGCTAAGGGAGACCGTAGTTCCCTCACTGAGATGTAGCTAGTCATTTTTAGAATCAGTAGTCAAATTGAAGATTTCGGAGCTTGGTTCTATCCTAAGTGTGTGTTCCTCACTTACTCAGAACAATAAATGAATACAAGGACGGGGTTTCTCTCCTGCAAACTATGAGATTCAATTTTTATCCACTTTTAATTAGTCAATAATGTTAGCAGTCCCCTTGTTTTAATTTAGTTATCACTTTGAATTTGAGTGGAGATCAATACACGTCTACACATGGATTCAAATTTCCTTTAATTCCTATGTGAATAAAAATCAAAGGAGAATTGAAAAAATTGTGCAGCGGGAAACGTGATGATGAATGCTAAGTCAGAGATACTTACAGTGCTTTCTTGTAATCTTCAAGCAATATGCCAAACAGAATTGAAATTTCCCTAGAAAAATAAATCTAATGCATGCACAGGAAATCACACCAAAAATAGGAATTTCTATTAACGAGTTATAGAACAATATAATTTGCCTAGATGAAAATCGATCTAGTGCTTATAATTAAGTGCAGTATGGTCTCAGTCCTACAAGCTTAAAAAATCCTAGTAGCTCTAATAGATGTGGTGCAATCCTAGGACTACGAACTACTCAAGTTGGGCCCCACCTGCACCGGATAGTGTAACATGTCCGACACACCATAGGAAAATGTCCAGCATCTCTACACATGCATGAACCCAATCGGAAACCATTGGAAATGAGCAACTAATTACAAGTTAATAAAAGACGAACATTCTCTCTCCAAAAATAAGAAAATAAATTCTCCATGTGTCCAGTCACTTCGAGTTGCATCAACTTTAAAGAAAGCTGCTCCAAGTCCACCAGGTACCTCTAACAAAAAATAAAAGATCAAATATTAAAGAGGCATTCACCGAGGAACATACAAAAAAATAAAAAATACTGTAAAATAAATGGATAAACCGAGTGTCAAAGTACCTAGAAATTGAAAACCTAAAAATTTAAATCACCTAAAAAATAATCCTAAACCATATACCTCCCCGACAATGGTGCCATTTGACAGGCGCTCAAATCCCTACGTTAATTTTGTGGAATTAACAAATAAAATGTCGGACTTGTTGTAGTTGGGAAATTCAATGATTCATCAAAATGATCGCACCGTGAAATGATACAGAAAATCAAGTCTCGATACGATCGGTTTTATTTATTTTACTTGGGTAACTCCCAAGGTCGAACTAAGGGAGGTAATGAGAGGGCTCAAATTTAATCTATAAATAATTCAAGAAGTTAGATTTTTCAGAAGAAGAAGAATATTTTTGATGTTTTTCTCTTTGTCAGCTTTTTATGGGTTTTATTTAAAGATGTAATAAATAGCGAAAAGATGAAACATGATGCATGAATTTGCAAAATATTTTTAATTCAAAGAAAATAATGACATGCTATGTGGAGAGTAATAAAGATATTGGTTGTTTTTGTGATTTTTTAATGAAGACGAAAGTTATGCAAGATGAAGATGCAAAGATAAAGGGGAATGTGCAGAAAGTCAGACAAAGTAAAACCAAGTACATAAAATAAATTCAGGCACCCTCCTCTCTAGTTTAATTAATGGTTCAACTAATTTCCCAAATAAACCCCTATCAAATTACAAATTATTGAGCAATGAAAGAATTGATATCAAAGAATAGAGGTGCTCAAAAATAAAAAAAATGAATCCTTGAATTATTTAACACCAAATAATGTCTCAGAAATAGAATCTCAATGTTCAATATGAAAGATAATGAATCAGGAATCAAAATGACACCAAAAACGTCGAAATACGATAAATAATGCTCAAGATATGACTAATTGAAATTCAAAGACTAAATAGTAATTACAATAAATAAATGTATTACGGATATACCCTTGTAGAGGGTCATTTTGTAGTTCTTCAAAGTCATAGGGGGCTCCTGGTAATTTCTCCATGGTAGGTGCACTTGTGGAATTCCTGGATCTTCGTAGGTCTTCAGTTTAATTTGCCCACAGAACACGAACAAGGCATGTGGCATGTGTCTATTTGATGTTCTTAACAAAAGGCAAGGGCCGAGGCGTAATTTCTCGCATGCGCATGCCGCGTACATGGGTGCTGCAGGCTCGGGCAACGGTTCGGGTCCAAGCCTCCACGCAACACTAGTTGATGGCTTCGTCTCACTCGAAGCGTTAGGCTTGGAACCTAGGCTCAGGTGAGACCTGGGGAGTCCAATGAAGATCGATACGAGGGTTGTGCTTTGGGCAGCCTTGGACGGTCTAGATGGCTCGTGTTCTTGATCCTAAGGTGGTTGTAGTCTCAACTTGGGATGGACGAGATGCGGTAGCTGCTGCAGGGTGCTTTTGTGATCGACGAAGGCGGAGCGAAGGCGAGTGCATGGATGCATTGATGGAGGCTATCGACTAGAGCGTTGTGATTGGCGCTTGAAGTGGTGGTGTGAGGCAGCTCTGCTCAAAGATGACCATGCGGAGCGAGGCGGAGGAGGCTTGCTCCTGGGCTCGGATGAAGTGGTGGATGGGGATGCTCTGCTTGGCTATCTATGGAGCAATCAATGAGGGGCTGCAACGAGGTAGAACGGGAAGGCATAAGAGAGAGGGGGGCGAGTGGATCGATGAATGATGTCGAAGGGGGTCGATGAAGTTGCAACGGAGTGGAAGGAGAAGAAAGGTGGAAGAAGGTGATACCTGGAGCTATGTAGAGTTAGGAGGAAATAGCAAAGAAGCGGAACGAGCACCTGGGTTAGGGATTGGGCTTCTTCCCTCTCTGATGTCTTCGCTTTGAGCCACGCAACAAATCACAACAAAGCTTGCGATGATCGTGCCTTGGAGGTTATCTCCAGAGAGAGGAGGGATGTCACCACCTTCTCCATACACACACACACTCTCTCTCTCGTTCACTAATGGCTATGGCAGATAGCTCGGTGGATCGTTGGCAATGATGGGTTTTAGGCAGAGAGGTGCAACCGGAGGGGGTGACGAATTGTTGGCGTTCGACGGAGATAGGATAAGATAGGGAGAGAGCGGAGTCTGCCAGTGGTTGCGGGTCCATGGAGTTGGGGATAAGGTTGTTGATGGTTTTGGTTACGATTGGAGTAGGAGGGCACGTCAGGGTCTCAGCCATTAGGGTTCGTTGGTTGATGGGAATGGAGATAAAGAGATAGAGAGATGGTCGGAGGGGATAAGGTGTGGTCATTAGAGGTGGTGGCACGCAAGGTGGAGCCAGCTAGGGAAGGATGACGGCACTCGCAACGCGTGCGAAGTGGGAAGGAAGAGGGTCACGTACTGTGCACGTGACCAAGAAGATGATGAGTGAGGATGAGCCTCATGTGCAGGACACGTGAGGAGAGAGGATATTAGGGCACGTGCCTTGCATGTGAAGAGAGAGAAAATTAGGGAGATGAGACCAAGTGATCTAATGAATAAGACCAAGTGATCTAATGAATACATGCCACGTGGTGCGTTGACCAGGACTGGTTGACCAAACAAAAAATGCAGACTTAAATGCATTAAAAATATAAAATGGACTCGGGTGCAAAAGTGCTCAACATGAAAAATGTGCAACTAATTATGTCTGCAATGCTCATGAAGGAATCAAGTGCAAACGAAATGCGGAATGCAATTTTTGGTGATATTTTATGTATATAAAATACCATTTTTTTAACTTTACAATTTTTATTTGATTGTCTAATGATAAATAAATGAATATAAAATCAATCATGCTATGAAATAATGTAATGGACTTAGATGTGATTTTTTCGATTTTTTTGGATTTTAATTAGGTCAGAAAAATTAAGGAAGGTAATTATGTACAAATGAATTAAGTGAATAAAGTCAAGTTAGAACCTGTCTTTTTAATTGCTTTTCTGATTCTTTTGGATTTTGATTTTTATGTGATTTATTAAAACAATGAATGAATTAAAGAAGTGAAAAAGAATAATTAAAATGAATGAAATATGCACATGAAATGATAGACTAAAATCAACGAAAATGCACAATGCGCAAAAGAGATCCAAAACCAACTTTCACAAATGAGCTCTGATTTTTATGAAATTGGTCTTATTTTGAAGTATTTGAATGTATATTACGTAAAAGTGAGTTGAGTAAAATTGGACATTGTATGATAAAGATATCAGCATTTTAGTCCGTCTTTCCTGAAATTAGGGATTGGGTTTATTTTGAGTATGTTTAAGTTAGCAAATTTTTAGGGTTTTTCATGGATTAAGGTTAGTGATATGTACACAATGGAGTTGATTTTATTTAAAATGGAGTTAGCATGATTTAACTAAAAACACATGAAGTTAGGTGAAAATGCATAGATGCTTATGAATGTAATATGAAGTGTGAGTTATTTATAGGTGCCTAAAAGTTAATTTTATGAAGTTTACATGCAAATGAACCTAAATTCTTAGGATGAAGCTCTATTTTCAGCTAATTAGAATGATGAATCATGGATTCATCAGTCAGTCCCCCTATACTTAGACTTAAGTCAGTCTGAGTATAGGAAGTACTTACAGTTGGGGGACCGAGGAGATAAACGGAGTGATGGATATACCGAAGAGTGACTGAATTTTTATGAAAGCGGTGGTTCATCCGGGCCGCTTGAGTCTTTCTTCTAACATAGTGCCCTGAGTGAAGGAGATCTGCTCAACTTGTAGTACTTGATCATTTGATTCGATAAAATGTTTAAGCAGCTGACCATTCACTATAGAAATTTACATGTTGTCTGCGGTCTCTGAGATCTCAACACTTCCGTTATTGTGAACCTCTCTCATGATGAAGGATCCCGTCCATTTGGATTTCAGTTTGCCTTGGAAAATTTTCAATCTTGCATTAAACAACCACACTTTCTGCCCTGGGACAACGCTCTTTGTTCGGATGTGCTTGTCATGCCATTTCTTTACTCTGTCCTTGTATATGGTGTTTTTCTCGTATGCATGATTTCTGATCTTTGATAGTTCATTTAAATCCATATCTTTGTACTTATTTTCTTGGTTACAGTTCCAATTGATCTTTTTGATTACCCACTCTGATTTATGCACTAGTTCTGCAGGCAAATGACATATTTTTCCATATACCATTAGAAATGGGGAGGTGCCCATTGGGGTCTCGTAAGCTGTCTGGTAAGCCCATAGAACTTGGTCCAGGAGTTGGGATCAATTCTTCCTGTCAGGGCGGACTAGCTTCTGTAAAATTCCTTTGACCTCCTTGTTTGACACCTCGGCCATACCATTGGATTGTGGGTGGTATGGACTCGCGACATGGTGCTCAATGTCATAGTATTTTGTCAACTTCTTTACTTCTTGATTGACAAAATGGCTACCCTCGTCAGATATTAATACCTTATGGATCCCAAACCTCGAAATAATATGATCTTTCAAAAACTTGCAGATGGTCTTGTTGTGTGCGGCTCGAGTAGGGATAGACTCCATACATCTAGATATATAGTCTACAACGGGAAGAATATATTCAAATCCTTGACTGTTAGGGAATGGCCCATAAAGTCAATGCCCCATGCATCGCATACATTGCAAATGATCACTAGTTTCATAGTTATGGCATCTTTGAGACCAATGGTCCTTCCCATTCTCTGATAGATCAGGCACGACCTGACAAAATTGTAGGCATCCTTAAACAAGGTCAGCCAATAAAATCTACATTGTAGTATCTTGTCAACGGTCCTATTCCCGGAGTGGTGTCCTCCAGCCTCCAAGGTGTGGCATAGAGTGAGGAGACTTTGGTATTCCTCCTGAGTAATACATCTCCTCCATATACAATCTGATCATTCAAAGAAAAGGAACGGATCTTCCCAATGGTAGTGTCTGGCTTCTTACTTGAGTCGGCCGCATCTGTTCTTGGGCCAACCTTAGGGAACTTTCTCGGAGACAAGATAGTTAACTATGTCGACATACCATGGGAGATAGTCAATAGCAGAAATTGACTCATTTGGGAAGGTCTCGCAGATCGATTCTGAGTCAAGGATTTTATCTTGCTCGGTCTCTGATAAATGATTGGCCACCACATTCTTTACTCCAGGTTTATCTTTAATCTCTAAATCAAATTTCAGCAGTAAAAGTATCCATCTAAGGAGATGTGGTTTTGCATCTTTTTTCTCCATTAAGTATCTGATGTCTAAGTAATCTATGTATACTGTCACTTTTGATCCTAGAAGCAAAGATCTGAATTTTCCCATGGCAAAGACTACTGCAAGCATTTCCTTTACTGTCACTGTATAATTTTTCTGAGCTGGATCCAGAACTTTGCTTTCGTAGTGAATAGCATAAGGAACTCCATGTCTCACTTTCCCTAACACATCCCCTATTGCAAAGTCTGAAGCGTCTGTCATGATCTTGAAGGGAAGAGACCAGTCGGAGGCTTACGACGGGAGTCTCAATGATGTTGTTTTTTAGTAGCTCGAAGGTCTCAAGACACTTATAATCTACAAGGAACTCGGTGTCTTTCCCTAAGAGCTCAGTTAGCGGTCAGGCAATTTTTGAAAAATCCATAATAAATCTTCTATAAGATCCAACATACCCAAGAAAAGATCACACTTGTTTTATGTTGGTCGTTGGCTCAAGTTTCTTGATCACATCCACCTTAGCAGAGTCAACCTCCGTTCCCCTCATGGAGATGACATGCCCCAACACGATGCCCTCTTTTACCATAAATTGACTTTTCTCCCAAGAGAGAACTAGATTCACTTCCCTACATCTCTTGAGGATTCGATCTTGGTGTGCAAGGCAATCATCGAATGAATCACCATGGACAGAGAAGTCATCCATAAAAACTTACAGGAAATCTCCAACCATTTCGGCAAAAACTACAATCATGCACCGTTGCAAGGTGATGGGGTGTTGTAGAGCCCAAAAGGCATGCACATGAATGCAGAAGCGCTGATAGGACATGTAAAAGTATCCTTTTCCTGGTCCTCTAGGGTTATGGATACTTGGTTGTAGCCCGAGTACCCGTCTAAGAAACAGAAGTATTCTCTTTCTACCAATCTCTCCAAAATTTTATCAATAAAAGGCAACAGGAAGTGATCCTTCTTCGTCGTGGCATTCAGGTGCTTATAATCCACACAGACATGCCACTACGTGGGTAGCCGTGTTATGATCTCCTCACCCTCCTTATTGGTAGTAATCTGAAGTCCTGACTTTTTCGGGACGACGTGCAAAGGTGACACCCACTTGGAGTCTGAGATGGGATAAATGATCTCAGCCTTACACCATTTTTCGATCTCTGTCTTAACCACTTCCCGTAAATTTGGATTAAACCTATGTTGGAATTCATGGGAGGGTTTAGCATTATTTTTAAGGTATACGATGTGAACAAAGAGCTGGGTTAATCCCTTGGAGATCCGACAATCTCTAGCATATAGCCTTGCGATTTTTCTCAAAAACTTTAAGTAGGCGGGTCTCCTGCTCTTCGGTCAGATGTAAGCTGATGATGATCGGAAACTGGCCCTTATTTCTCGCAAGGAAGGCATACTTAAGAGTAGGGGGCAATGGTCTAAGCTCGGGTAAATCTGTATCATCCAAAAAATCTGGCTCTATCATTATTGATTCTGGTTGTGTTGTGTATGAGGTGTGTGTAACATTATCGGTCATTGTCTGAATTGTTTCAGGGACCGGATCGCCAAAGATATAACGTGGTTTGGCAAACACCACGTCCAATCCATCTACCTCACTTTGGGATTGTACAGAAAGAGAATGGACTGACATGTCAATAGGGATCTCTAAGTCGTCGGGAGTGTCTGTTGATGCATGAATAAGCTGGCAGATTAATTCATCAACAATGTCGTCTTTAGATGAGAGTGATTCTATAATTATGGTTGGGTTCTGTTTCCATGGACCAAATGTTGCTTCTGTATTTTCTTTTTCCTCAGGTTCGAATTTTCAGACTCGATGCTAGATTCAGTGTCAGGTCCTTGAAACTTAGTTTGCTTCATTTCTAGCTCAACTTTTCCAAACTGAATCCTCCCATATGTATAATCAAATAGGGCTCTAGCGCTCCTGAGAAAGGGCCTCCCTAATATCATCTGAGACTCTTTCTAGTTTTTAGGGACATCCATGTTAAGGGCTGAAATCTACTAGATAGTCATGTCCCTCTATGTTGATAACAATATTTCTGATCTCACCTCTAGGCCTCTTAGTTGAAGAGTCGGCAAATTGAAGTATAGATCTAGATTTCTCTAGAGGACCTAGTTTTATATTCTCATAAAGAGTAGTGGGCACGAGATTGATGGAGGAGCCATTGTCCAACAAAGTTCGGACAAACTTAATTTCATTGATCTGGCTTGTTACAAAGTGGACACCCATGTCTCTTTTTTTCTTTGGTAGCTCATTTCTGTTCAGACGAGATGTGGCAATAGAGAGTATGTGCTTCCTTTGTCGGCTTGGGTTCTTTTTTCCTATTATTGTCGGTGTGCATCTCATCTTAAAGTACTTACAAAAAGCTAGGTCTCTTTCAATCATCTCATCTAATGACAAATTAACCTTGATATTTTGCTTTGCATATGGGGGCCATCTCGTCATAATTTTTTATTTTTTATGTTTTTTCTTCCTTGCTGTAAGAGCACAGGTAAAAGGAATTGGTTGATTGTGATTGAAAACATCACCTTTATTAAAGGAAAAAGTATCTACGGGACTTGGAATGACTCGACTCAAAATAGGGAAATCAGTGTACGACTGTTGCTGATATTGTTGTTGTTTTGGTGATGCATCTCCTTTGGATTTCGATCCTGACTCTCCTAGGTCCTCAATGGTATAGTGCTTGACAGGTGGTGTGGGTTGGACTTCTTCTTTCTCTTCCCCGTGCCTCTCTTCCTCTTCTTCCCCAGAATTATGTGAATTTGTAGACACTGAGGCTATGTCACCGTGTTATTTTCCTTGATGAGGCATGATTTCTATCTTTCTGCTCCTAAAAGAAATACGATATGTGTCATCATGCGAAAAGATCTCGTATTCAGGTAAAGAACATTCAGAAACTAATACATGATTCTGTCCGAGGCTATTTGGATTAGCTTGGACTTGAGCTAGAATTATGGTTTGGGGTACAATCAACTCATCTCTCTAACGAAAGAGTCGATTGATGTCAACTCTCATATCATGAAACTCGTCCAACACTCACTGGAGTTCGGGAGAGATCGAAGAAGAGGAAGACCCCTGGCCTTACTTGGCCTGAGGCTGTGAATTGGCCCTACTGGCCCTAGCGCTGATACTACTGCTGTTGAGGCTGTGGGTTCTTAATACCCAGATGGTACTGTTGACCGTTGTTGTTGTTGCTGTTGAGGCTGGTAGATGGGCCAAGACTGTGGTGGACGAGGTTTTAGGGTAGAGTTTGGATTCGATGTATTGACAGGATCAAGGTTATACCAGACTTCATTTATCTCCATGACATGTGGAGGTTCCTCGTAAATAGTTTGAGTGAAGGTTTCTTCTATTTGATGGGAAAAGACTTGAACTCCACCCTAATGGTTCTGTTGCCCTACCCCTTGCCCTTGAATGTAGTTAATTTGGTGAATGGGGGCATGGGGTGAAGTCAGGGCAGGTATCTAGATCTTAGGTATCATGTCAGCTAGTTCCTCCATTTGCTTAGGCAATTTAGACAATTTCTCCATATCAAATGATTTATGAAGTTCTTCCACCTTTTTATAGATATGTTTGACCATGTTAAGCTTATCAGCTATTATTCCCGTGTCAGCATTCTGATCGGTCGACAGATTATTAACAACCTTCTTGGATCCAGCTGCGTAAGCCCGACCGGTGATTTGTGCTCAGATAGATTCTGCTAGTCTCTCAAACACCTTGTAGACGGTGTCCTCGTGGCATCCCATGTAGCTTCCTCTACAGGATGCACTCACTAACCCTTGGGTCTCAAGTTCAACCCACTGACAAGACTTTGGACCAACATCATTTTGCTTATCCCGTGCCATGGGCATTTCTGGATTAGGTCCGTGAACCTTTACCAGATTTCATGGAATGGCTCGCTCGGGTGTTGGGTGAAGCTTGTGAGCTTGATCTTCATTTGATTAGTTCTGCTTACATATAATTTCTTGAGAAACATGGTCTTGAAGGTGTCCCAAGTGGTGACCACTTCCCCTAAATTTTTCATCCAGTAAGCCGCCTTATCAATCAAGGCGAAGGGGACAACCCTCAGCCTAATGTAGTTTTGACTAACCCTAGGGTGGCATAGGTTGTCACAGACTAGATGGAAGTCTCAGAGGAAGGCATATGGTTCTTCATGATTATTCCCCCTGAACTTAGGAAACAATTCGAGGAAATGGGGGTTGTGCTCGAACGCATCCTCGAGAGGTACATGCCTCAACCAATTGTAGTCTTCATCTATCTTGGGGAGGTATGTATCTTCCATAGCATCCTATCCTCGTTGCAGTTCGGCCATCTATGCTTTAAAGTTGTGCATTATGTTGTTTGACAGCAATTATCCTAGCCAAAAGTGCTCGCATCTGGTCATTGTCCTCATCTTCACCAGGGTTTTTCTTAGGAGGCATCTTGACTTCTTCACCTTTAGATGCAGATAAATCTAAGTTAGGCTCATGTTTGAAAGGTTTTGGAGTTCTGCCAAAGATGAAAGTGTCTTTGGCAGGAGGGGAGTAGAAGAGAGGGTTAGTCTGGGGTTGACTAAACCCTGAAGGGGACTTGGGAAGAGGGTCATCCCAATACCAAGGGGTTTTGAGAAGAGGGTCATCTCGAAATCGAGGAGATGAGTTACTTGAGGAGCTCGAGGATTTATTTGCAAAGTCCGAACGAAGAACTCTAGAAGAATCCATCTCTAATGAAAGGAGCAGTTTTGGAGCACAAATAAATACTTAGGAGAGAGAATACACGGGAAGTACAAATGTATAGAAGACGCACAGATCAAACTCATCAATTCACCTAATCAACACTAGTGAAGGCACATCAGGGCTCGGATGCTTATCTTTTCAATTTAGTTTTCAATGATCACACAATCTTGAAGATTAAGCGGAGCGTTAGGTGTCGAAATTATTCACAATGACTATTTCAAGTTCATACAACTAGTTGCACCTACTTTCAGCCAATATAGGTGTAAGTACGGACCATAAAATGACTACCCGTTACTTAAGGATGGTGCCTTACACAGTGTCCTTTAAACCACCCATTCTGCTAACGGAAGTACGGATCGTAGAGCGGCTACCCGTGTTCCCTCATTGAAAAGTAGCTAGTTGTTTCTAACAACAGTAGTCTAAATGAAAATTTTCGATTTTTGGCTCTGTCCTGGGGGTGTGATTCTGTCCTTTCATACAATAAGTGGGTTTCTCTCCACCAGACACATGGGTTAATTTTATGTCAATTTTATTTACAGTCTCTTTAAGTAGCAGTTCTGATTTTAGATGAGGGTTATCACTGAGGTCTTAATTGAGCACAAAAATATCACGCCTAACGAGCAGTCCCAATTCCTTGAATTCCTAGGTTGTGAAAACTGATGAGGGAGAATCAAAAAAGCCAATGCAAGCGTAAATCAATGATGCATGCTTAAGAAGGAGACTTATAGTGATTCCTCATGTTCTTCATATAGGATGCAATACAAGAAATTTAAATTTACACTAAAGGATATGCACAGATGAAAAACTCCCTAGACGGATAGTTCTATTAGTGGGAAGAATTGATTTCAAGTTTTGACTAAGTAGAACGATTTATAGTATGTATATTTAGTGAAAATTGTGTGGCCTAAAAATTAGGAGCACAAGCAAAAATAACTCCAAGCTAGCGTATGTGCTCCTAATTTCTGCGCTACTCAAGTCGGGTCCCAACTGCACAACAGTGGTTGAAACAAACCTGACACACCACAGAGAAGTCTAGTCTAAATTATTATAAGTTGGCATGGTTCATAAAGACCCTATAAGTGTTGCAGTAAATGAAATTTAATATAACTCTCTCTTACAGAAATAAAATTCAATCTTCTTCGCATGCCTTTTATTGTATCCAAAAATCGCTCCGATTAATCTGCGAAGAGAGGATTTCGGTTAGTATCAGAAGTGAGAGAAAGATGCAAAATAAAATACAAAAAATAAAAATACACAAAAATGATATAGAAATTAATTTCAAAAAAATAATTATAGAAATTAATCTAAAACCTTAAAAATACATCGATCCCCAGTAACGATGTTTATTGATTTGTTTAAGATTGGAGAATAATAAATGGATTTTAATATAATGTATATGAGATTCATCAGATAGTTAACCATGTCGGCATACCATGGGAGAGAGTCAATAACAGAAATAGACCCATTTGGATAGGGTTCACGAATCGATTCTGACTTAGTGATTTTATTTTGTTCTATCCAGACAGATGGTCAGCCAGCACATTCTTTACCCATGACTTGTCTTTAATCTCCAAATAAAATGCATGGATCAAGAGAATCCATATGAGGAGACACACTTTTGCGTCCTTCTTTACCATTAAATAACTGATGGTTGAATGATCTGTAAAAATTATCACCTTTGATCCAAGAAGTAAAGATCTGAATTTTTCCAAGGCAAAGACTACGGTAAGCATCTCTTTTCCTGTCACAGTATATTTTTTCTAAGCTGGATCTAAAACTTTACTTGCATAGTGAATAACATACGAGACTCCATCTCTGCTCTATCCTATCACAACTCCTACTGCAAAATAGAGGTGTCGGTCATGATCTCAAAGGGAAGAGACCAGTTAAAGTCTTGTAGCACAAGAGTTTCTATGATCTTTTTCTTCAGTAGCTCGAAGGCCTCAAGACACATGATCTACAATGAACTATGTGTCTTTCCCTAAGAGCTCAGTCAATAGTCGGGCAATTTTTGAAAAATCTTTGATAAATCTCTGATAAAATCTGACATGCCCTAGAAAAGACCGTACTTGCTTTACGTTGGTTGATGGCTTGAGTTTCTTGATCACATCCACCTTGATTGGGTCAACCTCCATTTCCTTCTTAGATATGCTGTTCCCCAACACAATGCCCTCCTTTATCATTAAATTACTTTTCTCCTAGGAGAGCACCAGATAACTTCCCTACATTTCTCGAGGACTCGGCCTAGGTGCACGAAACCATCGGTAGATACCGCAATCATGCACCCCTGAAAAGTGTCAGGGTCGTTACACAACCCAAAAGGCATGCACTTGAATGCGTAAGTATCGAAGGGACAAGTAAATATTGTCTTTTTCCAGTCCACAGGGGCAATGTCTACTTGATTGCAGCCCAAGTACGCATCTAAAAAGCAGAAGTATTCTCTCCCTGCTAGTCTCTCCAGAACTTGATCAATAAATGACAGTGGGAAGTGATCCTTCTTCATTACAGCATTCAAGTATCTGTAATCCACACAACGTGACATGACATGGGTACATGTGTCGTGATCTCCTCTCCCTTCTTATTGGTGATGATCTAGAGTCCCTAATTCTTCAGGATAAAGTTTAAGGGTGCCCCCACACTTGGAGTCTGAGATGGGATAAATGAATCCTACTCTACACCATTTCTCTATCTCCATTTTCACCACTTCCTATAAAGTTTGATCCAGTCTTTGCTGAAATTCAAGGGAGGATTTGGCGTTTACCTCAAGGAACAAAGAGCATGGTTACTCCCTTGGAGATCTGACCATCTCCAACCTATTGCCTTGCAATTTTTCTCTAATACTTCTAGCAGGCATGTTTCCTGCTCTTCGGTCAGATGTGAGTTGATAATAACAGGAAATTTTCACTTAGGTCCCGCAAGAAAGCATATTTGAGAGTAGAGGGCAATAATTTGAGCTCTGGTATATATGTACCATCCAAGAATTCTGGCTCTACCAATGTTGAATTTGGTTGTGTTGCTGATGCGGTTGGATTCTGTGTAGTATCATCTGACACCAACTATACAGCTTCGGGGGTCGAATCACTATAGATGTATCTTATTTTGGCAAAATCCACGTCTGACCTATCTTCCTTGCCCTTGGATTATCCTGATAGAAATGGAATTGATAGGTCAAGGTAGACCTCTGAGTCTCCATGAGTGTAAGGGGAATGCATAGAGATTGTCATTTCGAATGAGCTGGCAGACTGTTGTGTCGACAATATCTTCTCTAGGTGAGAGTGATTCTTCAATTGTGGTCAGGTTTTGTCTCTAGGGTCCAACTGGTGTGACCGTACTTCATTCTACCTCAGACCCGAAAGAAGTGAATTCGGTGCCGGATTCTGAATCAAGCCTCTGAAATATTGTTTGTTGCATTTCTAGATTAACATCACCGAATTGGATTTTCCCAGAAGTGTAGTCAAATAGGGCTCCTGCAGTCCTTAAGAAGGGTTGCCCTAAGATCATATGGGTATCCTTCCAATTACTAGGGACATCCATGTTTAGGACTATGAAGTCTATCAGATAATTTTGTCCCTCGATGTTGATTAGCACGCTCCTAATCTCGCCCTTGAGTCTCTTAGTTGATGTGTCTGCAAACTGGAGTATGGCTCTAGATTTACTAAGAGGACCAAGATTTAGATGCTCAAAGAGTGTAGTGGGCATGAGATAAATAGAGGAATCATTATCTAACAAAGTTATTGCAAACTTGACATCGTTGATCTGACTTATTACAAAGTGTGCACTCATGTCCCCCTTCTTTCTAAGGATCTCATTTTTTATAATCGAGATGTAGCGATGGAGAGAATATGCTTCTTTATCTGATTTGAATTCTTAATGCTGACCTAGTTGGTGAGCATCTCACCCTAAGGTACTTTCTGAATATCTGATGAACCTCAGTTTCATCATCTTTATTTCCCATAATTAACCCCCTTGCTTAAAAGTCTGTCAATAAAATCCTCTTAATGTCTTATAATTAACAGAGTCCTAAATAAAGTAAAAACCACAAAAAAATGACAAAGCAAAAATTCGTGGTATTTTTAGACTTAAAAATGCCTTCAAAAAAATTTCCGGCCCTTGTTTGATCTCTTTTCCAGTTTTGGTCAACATGAAACTTGTAGATCTCGTCAAGATCTACAACTTTCATGTTTTGAGTTTTCTCAAATTCGGCCATCTTGGCCCTCAAAAATCAAAAATTTCCTCGAATAAATCTGATTGGGCCACGTGGCCCATTCTGGGGGCGCCACGTGGCCCCGCCCTCCTTGTTTCAGCCGCCTGCTTCCTTGGTCGTTGGATCCTTCTCTGATCCAACGGCCCATGCCTCTCCACGTACCCGCCTCTTCTTCAACCCTTCGATCAGACCCGCACCTTAATCTCCACCGCTCGTTGCCGCCGCTCTTCCCTCACGCCACGTGGCGGTGTGCTCACCACTGGATCGCTTATATGATCTTTCATCACAGCCGTCTTGTCGAAGATCGCGTCCCTGCCATCCGATCATTCCCCCGTCTCATCATCACCGCATGCTTGCGCCTCACCAGGAGCGCGCCACGTGGCGCTTTGAAGACCTTCTGATCGCGCGCCAATTCTCTAATCCGAGCCGCTAGACCTTCCTTTATTTTCAGCCATCAGATCAGAGCTTCCTTCGCATCTAGGCCGTCCTTTAGCGCCTCGCTCTCGATACGCCACGTGGCAGCTCTATCTGCCATCGATCGCTCCGTCCCCCGATCTCATCACCACCGTCTCTTCGCGCCTAAATGCTCGCCGTTGGATCTCCAGATCCAACGGCCAGCGGCCATCGTCAACCTCCAGCCTGCTCTTCTCTCTCCCACGATCCTGCTCAACGACCACTCGCCCTTTCCATTTTCACAGCCACTCCCGTGGACTTCCTCCTTCGCCAAACGTCCCACGATCTTCCCCTATCATCCACCTCCTCCGCGTAAGCCTCCACGACCCATAACAAACTCCCAGTCGCCCCATGTTCATCACGAAACCCACGACCTCCAGCACTTGCACCGCCGGTTACTTCTTCAAATACACCGGTCCCCCCTCCATTTGCCGGTGTCCATCTTTACGCGGGGAGGGGCCCATCCCTCCTCCGCCTCCCCGTGACAGGGGGAGGCGAGAGGATCGAGCGAAGACGACCCAGCCCCCGGTGAGACCCTCCGCCTTGAATGGCGGAGCTGCGGTGCTCTAAGCCTGCCAAGCTGCTCCCATCGGCTTGGGGAGTCCAGCGATGACCCAGAGCTTCTCCTCGGAGCTCGAGCCCAAGCCATTCACGCCGCCATCGCTCAGGTAAGGTCGCTGTTCTCTTCTCTGATTTTTTTTTTACTTTGCTCGATTTAATTAAGCCTCTCCGGCCACTGTCGCCTCCCATTGACCATTCCATTAGCTCCGCAACACTTCCCCCTTCCACGCGCCCGCCTCCGACCATCCTCTTCGTTTCTTCCATACCTCGAACACCGCCGACTCACCTCCTCTCCGACCACCGGAGATGGAGCACTGGTTCCTCGTCTCCCCTCACCCGCACGGAACCTCATTTCGCTCGCACACGCTTTCCTCTCGCTTCGGCTATGCTTTACTAAGTTGCAGGTCATCGAAGCGTTCAATGGACGGAGCTCTGTCGGAGCTAACTTCATCGACGCCGTAGCTGTTCTCCGAGCCTCGGCGAGCAACGCCAGAGGCTCCTGCGTCTTCCCCCGAGCTCCAAGCTTCTCCGATGATTCTTCCTTGAGCTCGGGGGAGGCCCACTGCGCCCATAATGGAGCGGCGGAGGAAGAGCTCCTTCGCCGGAGCTCTGATTCCGCCGCCAGCTTGCGGTGGAGGAGACAGCACAGGAACCGTTGGATGGTCCTCCCTCAGCGACCATCCAACGGTCCAGATGGAGCCGCGCCATCGCCTCCAGATGCCGTTGGATGCGCCTGATCCAAAGGCACCGAGCCTAGGACCGTCCGAGCCTTAGCCGAAGCTTCATCCGAACCTCTGCCGAGCCCGAGCCGACTTCCAAGCCTGGAAGGCGCGTGCCTGGCGCGTGCCTTCTGGACAATTTGCAGAGACACACCGCCGTCTTCTCCAATTTGCAGATAGGTCCCTGGAGCACCTGCTTTCCACGTGCACTTGGGTAATTTGCAATTATGCCCTCGCGGGTTTTAATAATTGCAAAAATACCCCTGTGCGTGTGGGTAATTTACAGGGAAGGCATCGTAATTTTTATAATTACATTTTAGTCCCTATCAGGGACCTATTTGTAGTTATCTTTGTTTGTTTTTATTGCATTTATGCCCCTGCTTTCTTTCGTGCATATCTTGAGCTACATAGCTCCAATCGAGTTGATTTCAGTTTCATTTTGAAGCTCTTCTCATCCTCTTCATTATGGCATGCTTAAATTTTAGATTTGACACTAAGATCAGTAGTGTATTATTCTATTATCTAAGTGTCCTGATTGTTTTATTTGACATGCTTATTTGCTTATTAAATGTGGAATGCTTCTTAATGCCAACTTAGTTTGACTCGCATTTTTTTCTATGGCTCAAGTGACTATGATTTTGGGGCATATCATTCGCTTTGCATGATCATTTATTTGCATTATAAAAATTGATAAAAAAAATGCATATTTTATTGTAATGCATTGCTTTGTGTTATTGTCTACATGCATGATTTGACCTATATGCCTATAACTCAACGCTTAATTAAATACACTTAAATCCGATTAATACGAGAGAGGCTCGTGTCCCTGAGTTCGACCTTGGTTTCTTGCCAAGTAAAATAAATCACGATCACCTCATTTTGATTTATTATTGCATATCTTTAAATGAGTTGATCTCTTTGGCGACCAAAATCGGCCCGACTGCTACGACATGTTGAGGTGCTAATTCCGCACTCTTAAAGGGCCGATTTCGCGGTTCGTCAATATCGGATCTCGCTCTATTATCTCATCTAAAGATAAGGTGACCTGGATATTTTCTTTACAGATTCAAGCCATCTCTTCATCATTTTTTTTGGTTTTTTGGATTTTTCTTTCTTTCAACTGTTAGAGCATGAGGGAAAGGGATTGCGTAATCAAATCTAGGAACTGAAACATCACTTTTATTGAAAAAAAATCTGTACATGACTTGGACACATACTGACAATTGGACTATGACTCAAATTTGGAAAAGAAAATGATTGTTGATGTTGTGGATGATGTTGCTGTTGAGGTATGTCCTCCTCATTCTCTGATTCAGACTCACTTGACTTTAGTGGGGACAGGTGCTCTGACGCTGGTGTTGAATGCCTCTCCTCCTATTTAATTCCATATGTATGCTCGGATATGGACATCAGGGCTTTATCGTCACGTTCCCTTGCTTGATCAGGCACGGTTACAGTCCTTCTGCTCCTGAGAGAAATATGATTGGTGACATCATGTGAAAAGATCTCATATTCAGGTAAAGAACATTGTGAGATTAATACTTGATCTTTGTGTCCAAATTATTGGGATTTGCTTCAACTTGAGCGAGAATCGCGGTGAGCTCGTCTCTCCATCTTGAGAGTCGATTGACATCCGCTCTCATATCATGTAGTTCATCAAGTACTCTCTAGAGTTTGGAAGAGATTGAAGAGGAGGGCCCCTGGCCCTACTTGGCCTGGGGTTGCTGGTATTATTGGTTGGGATGGAACTGGCCCTATTGGCCTTAACGTTGATACTGTGGCTGCTAGCATGGCTAATAACTAGGACATGGCTGTTGATATGGGCGATGTTGCTGTTGGGTTTGATATCGGGGATGACACTATGGTGGATGAGGATTCTGAGTATAATCAGCATCATGTCGGTTGATTGGATCAACATTGTACCAAACTCTATTGATTTCCATGACTTGTGGAGGTTCCTCACAAACTGTCTGAGCAGAGGGTTCTTCGATTTAATGGGCGAAGGAATGATCTCCATCCTAGTTGCTCTGTTGCCCTATTCCCTACCCTTGAATGTAATGAATCTGGTGTACCGAGGTAGGGAGTGTTGTCAGGGTGGGTATCTTGGATACCCTATCAGCAAGTTCCTCCATCTGCTTGGCAGTTTAGATAATTTCTCTTGATCGACAGATTTATGAAGTTTGCCCACCTTTTTGTAAATCTGTTCGATTACTTAGTGTATCGACTATGATTCCTATGTCAGTGTTCTAATCAAAGGATAGATTATTTAAGGCCTTCCTTCTACCTTCTTTTGACATGAGTGAAAGGGGGTCGATCATGTATGTCTGGCTTGTAGTTTGTGCTCGGCTTGTGTCGGCTAGTCTTTCGAATACCTTGTAGGCTATGTCCTCGTGAAATCCCATCTAACTTCCCCCATAAGAGGCACTGATGAACCTTTGCATTTCAGGGTTTAACCACATACTTGACTCCGGACCATCATCATCTTGCTTATGCCATGTCCAGAGTATTTTTGAATTAGGTCTATAAACCTCTCCCAGGTTTCACGAAATGGTTCATTTGAGAACTGTGTAAAACTTGTGAGTTTCTACTCGTTGGGTAGAATTTCGTTAAAATAGAGTCTTAAATGCAGCCCAGGTTGAGTCTACCTCCCCTAAATTATTTTAACCAATATGCAACCTTATCAGTCAAGGAAAAGGGGGTAGTGATTAATCGAGGAATCAAAGGAACAGTCTTGTGGTCCACACAAGGCGGGACCAACAATAGTTGAAGTGATAGCTCACGAAGACCTCAATTAAATCAACAATTAACCCATAATAAATCAACAAAGCAATCAAATCAAGTGTGTATCAAATTTTATTACAAAACCCTTCAAATAAGTGTGTATAGTGGATAAGTATGGTAGGATGTCGAACTCAGGGAACAAGGGTGTAGCAGTTGTATTATTTATCTCTAAATAACATGAGTATGTATGTATGTATATGCACAATATTCAGTCAATGTTTTTGTAGGTTTTTACTTTTTAAAATATTTTTTCAATATATTTTTAAATTTTTGTTTTTTTTATTTTTTATTTCTTTTCCTTTTTTAATAATATATGATAAGTTTATATACGTGTATATACATGTAATATAATGAAATATGTAAAATATATGGGATATATAATATATAATAAATATTTAAAAATCAGGAAATATAAATAAAAACAATCCCTCTTATTTTTTAAAGGATTCAAAATATATTTAGGGCAATTATAATGATTAATAACAATATAAACTACATATAATAATATATAGGTATAAAATAAGCTATAAAGGGTATTATAATTATAAGTATAAATATATAATCAAAAAATAACAAATAAATTATTTTTTATTTTTCCTTCTATTTTTGAGAACTTTTACTATTTTTTGTATTTTTAAAATAAAAAGTAGTCCAAAACATGGAACATTTAAATATGTCGAATTGTTTTGAGAATTAAAAATAGCAAATCGATCCAAAATTTTTCAATCCTAATTTTTGTATATAGAAATAGGTTTATATATGGATACAAACTATGTTTTGGATTTTCAAAAATATTTTGTTTTTTTTAGGGTTAGTAAGGTTTTGTTATTTTTTGGAGTTTCTTTTGATATTTGTTTGTGATGTTTGGTCTATGGTGATAAAATAGGATAATAAATAGTAGGTATTTTTTTGGAATTTTTAAAAGAAGTCTTATTTTTTTGTATTTCCTAAAGTAAATAGGGAATAAAAGATACTTTTTATTTTTAATAAATAGTATATGTGAAAAATGATAAACAAATCACATAGCGTAAACAAGCATTATCCCAGATATTTACTCCTATTTTTGTAAAATTTTTAAAGAATAAGAGCTATTTTTAGAAATTTAAAATGCACAAAATAAAAAACAAGCAGCTAGCGGGGGCATATTTGTAATATAAAATATTTATGAGGAATCACCTACAAAGTATCCAAGGTTTTGAACTGTAACTTGATTTTTAAAGACTAAATAATAATTACAAAGCTGGAGGGGTACTAAAGCAAAATTTCCACTCACGTGGGGGGGGCACGTTAGGTGACCTGACATAGGGCTAAAGTGTAATATTAAAGCGTTACAGGGGGTCCCTTACCATTTTTCCTAGAAAGTTAAGCCCAAACAGAGGCGGGTGAACTCTATTTAATGGATAAATGAGGAGGTGGATTGCGAGGCATATCTTGATCATTCAATGAAGATCAGGCGTACCTGAAAATCAGGCAAGAATCGTGGAGGTCGGTGGCTCAGAAGATGTTCAAGGTGCGAGGCGTTTTGATCAATTGGGTCCCTCGGAAAAATGCAAAAAGTTAGGTGCTCGAGATGTCAGACAGGTCGGAGGAGGCAGAGGGGGTAGTTGACCAAGGTCAACACGTGAATAAATCTAGTTGGTCCACGTAGACCAACCAGAAAAATTCGATACCAAAATTCTTTATTAATTAGATAAAAATGTTAAATAATTTTATTTTTGGTGAAAACATAAAAAATGTTTGTAATTTTATAGTATTTTATTCCTATTTTTATTTATTTTTTCGAGGCTATTTATTACAAGAAAATATTTACACGGGTAACTATATGTAAAAATACATGTATTTTAGTATTTTTATTTTTAATTTGTATTTGACACTTTATTATTATGTACATGTATTTTATATATTTTTAAATTTATTTAAATACATATTTAGGTATTTTTATTGCATTTTTCTAAATTTATTTGTATACTTAATTAATTATGTACATATATATTGTAGATATATAATAGTATATTTGAAATACTTTATTTATTTTCTTTTATTTTTGATGATTTTATTCTATTTTAATTATGTCCATACGTTTTAAATAATATATTCAATTTTATAAAAATAAGATAAAGTGAAAATATAAGGAATAAATATATTGAATATAATACACATGTATAATGAGGGCCCAAAACCTAACTTTTGCATCTTAACTCCAAATTGAATGAAATTACCTTCATTAAATATCTTATTAAATTGCATTTACAATCAAAGTGAGTTTGGTCAATTTGATATAGTATGGAGAAGATACATGTCTGCAAAGTTTTTATTTTGACTTTTTATTTGTGTGCCCGGGCACACTATGTTCAGTAAAATCAATTTTGTATTTTTCTTTGCATTTTTATCTACAATATTCATGTATAGGATTTTGTCTATATTCTGTACAGTTTTTGTCTATATTCATGTATAAGGTATAAAAGCTATAAAATAAAATAGGTCCTAAAATACAATTATTGATGAATTGAAAACTAGGGTTTTGTCTATATTCTGTAGAGTTTTTGCCTTATCTCCCCCTACTTTATTCCTTATCAATCAAGTCATCATGATGACTGGGTCTCGGGGTCTAGAGTCATTCAATACCTTTGGTATTTCATTTCTTTTTTCTTTTCTTCCTTTATTCTTTTATTTAGGAATTAAATATAGTATTTATACATTATTTTATACAATATTCTGTACAATTTATAGAGTATTTATATTGACAAATTAATGATATATACATGTATTTAGCTAGGGATTTAAGGCCAAAATGAGAGAATAAAGGTGATGAAATGGAGATTCATCACCCTCCTTTACTTGCCTTTGCTAGTCCTTAGCAAACACTTATGCATATAGGTGCAGAAAAAGAAAATAGAGAAAAGAAAAAAAATTAACTTGTATTGCTTTTAACTTTTAAACTTGTCTTCATAAAATCAAAGTTTGGAGCTCAGTCGAACCTTTGGATTTTTAGTTTGGTCGGAACATTATTGAGAACCAGATTCAAAATACGACAGCCTCTGAGAATCAAAAAAAAATTCCCATGCTCCTCAAAAGCCAGGTCAGAACAAGTCGATGTCATACGCAGTCCCTTATGACTATGAGTCTATCTTGTACATTGTCAGTGATATAAAGCTCCTCTCGGCTGAAGCGATAAAAGTCACGCTTCTCCAACATGGTAACCATTATTCCCCAATCCAAAAACTCTTTCCTCTAGAAGCAATGTATTCCCTTCTAAGTTCAAGTGCAACTAGTGTAGCTACCTATATTGGAATGTTTGACCAGTGTAGCCAAGTCATCCAGCTGCAAGCTCACATGTATCTTTGACTTTGAAGCTCAAACCTACTTATTATCTAAATACATGCTCTGACTGGAATTGATTTTTCATTGATTTTTGCCCGTCTATTTTTTTGTAGTTTTTGATTTTACATTTTTTGAATACTATATACAACAGCATTTGCATATGGACTTTTTCCTCTTAAACCAGTAGACTATCCCTCTTTTGAAGCATTATTGCAACCCATAACATCCTGTCATTAGACCTCATGGCTACTGGATCGGGTTGGGGCACAATGGCCACAGAATCACGACTTTGTATGTTTCCATTTACGTGTTTCTCATACCGACAAATCTAGTCCTCTACCCCTTCAACTGAGTTGAGCAAAGTGTAAGGTGCAGGTGTGCAAGTTAGGTTACTGTCAACAAGAGTCATGCATGTGTTCCGAAGTATTCTACTTAGGTAGTCAAGATGACACTGTACCTGGTCTTGTGGTCTCAAAGAATTAAGTCTCATAGACCTAAAGTGCCTGAATTCCAGTTCCTATAAGGTTCTAGTGATTAAGTGGATTAAGGTCCAACCAAGATCGAATCTTCAGATTTTATTTAGACTTCTTCAATTGCCATTATCGATACAAAAAATCAAATGTTATGGAATGCAGATAAAAATCTTTTTGTGAATCAATATTCAAATTTTGAATTTTTTTCTGGAGTTTTTGAAAAAGTTTTGCAATTTTTATGCAATTTTTGGAAACCTTTTGCAAAATTTTATGGATTTTTGGTTTTTCAAATTTTTAATGATATATGAAAAAGAGTTAGCCAAATAATTATGCGTATATATTTTCATGAGAGTGTATTTAGGTGAAAGATTTTACACTAAGTATTACAGAGATTAGGTTAGATGATTTGCAGTTTTCTATACAGAGTTTGTAAACAATCTTTATTTGCTTAAATTATGTGTACAGTTTTCAAAATAATTTAAGAATATTTTGACAAACTTTTTGAAAATGATTTGACAAATAGTTTTTGCAGATATTTACAAAATTTGAAAATCATTTTACAAAGGTTTTTCAAACAATATGTATAGAATTTTCAAATTATTTTTACAACCATTTTCCAAACCATTTGCAAATATATTTTCAAACTATTTTATTCAAACAAAAGAAAGAAATTTTTTCAAATAAAACATTTTACAAAGGTTTGAAAACATTTCATAAAATACTTTTCAAACTGTTTTTACAAAAGATTTTTCAAAGAAAATTTCCAACCATTTTTCAAACATTTTGCAAAACATTTTAACTGGTTTATTAACCATAATTACAAAGAATTTATGTATGTTTTAATTTTTATTAATTATCCATATTATTGAAAATATGAAAGTACAAGTTATGGCTAAAGTATATACAACGTATATACGACCCCCCTATACTTAGCTTGAGTTATGACATCATAGATCGGAGAGAAAAGAAAGACATAGCTCATATTGAGTATAGGAAAGTCTATACTACAATGACTGAATAAAGAATATGAAGTCGATCGTCCACCCTATACTTAGGATCAATTAAACTTAAGTATAGTATACTGTGTACAAAGCAGGGAGGGTCGAGGATGGGAATGAATAAAATCATCGGCTCGGCCTGTCTCCCCATATATTTATGGTAAAATATCCCGAAGTATAGATAGAATATCGAGTTGAGGAGACATGCGAGGGATAAAGAATGAACACCCATATACATGCATCCCCCTATACTTAGGATGAAACATATCCTAAGTATAACAATGATGAATGGGATGAGTAAAGCTTTCGAAAGAATGAAAGAAGAGAATTCAAAAAGAAGAAAAGGATTAACTAATCAAAAATATTTTTGGGTGCCCATCCTGAATCTATTGATGCTACAACTTGAAGTTCTTCATCATAAACCACCTATATAGAATCAACCACGGACAAGAATGTATCGTGCTCAAGATATGGCTTTAGTAGCTGTCCATTGATGACGAAGGGATGTGTGTCAGCTGACAATCCGGAAATCACGATACTTCCATTATCATGCACATGCTTCACTACAAACGGCCCGATCCACTTTCACTTTAACTTCCCTGAAAAAGTTTCAACTTTGCATCGAACAACCAAATCTTCTGGCCAGGATCGAAAGTCTTTCGATGGATGTGCTTGTCGTGCGACTTCTTGACTTCCTCCTTGTATTTCAGGATGTTGTCATATGCATAGTGACGGAATTCAAGGAGTCTGTTCAGATCAACTTTTATGTTCTGTTTTGTCCTACCTTCTTGGAATTCAAAAATTATAGATAATAATTACCCATAAATATTTATGAACCAATTCCATGGGCAAATGGCATGGCTTGATGTAGACAAGACGGTAGGGAGACATTCTCAAAGGTGACTGATATGCCATTCTATATGCCCAAAGAACTGAGTCAAGCATTTGAGATCAGTTCTTTCTGTCAGAACATACAAGCTTCTGAAGAATTGTCTTAATCTCCCTATTTGAATATTTTTCCAGGCTATTAGATTATGGGTGGTACAGACAGGCGATACAACATTTAATGCAGTATTCTTGAGTTACCTTCTTCACTTCTCTGTTGATGAAATGCCTACCACCATCAGATATCAGAATTTTGGGAATTTCAAACCGTGTAATGATGTTTTCTTTCAGAAACCAATAGACGATGCAACTGTCAGCAGCTCAGATTGGATAGCCTTCACCTAATGACTTACATAATCGAGAACGAGCAGAATATACTCAAATCCACGACTGTTGGGAAATGGGCCCATAAAGTCAATGCCCCATGCATTAAATACATTTAAAATCCGAATGTACTATAGGGGCATTGTGTCTCTCATTCCTATAGTTCCTCCAATTCTTTGATAGTCAGTACAACATTTAACAAAATCTTCTGTATCTTTGAATAAAGTCGACCACCAGAGGTTTCATTGTAGCACTTTCACTACCATTCTTTTCCTAGAGTGGTGTCCTCCTGATTCTCGAGCATGGCAATGTTTGAGGACATTGTGAACTTCCTCCTAAGGAATGCACCTTCTCCAGATGCAATCTACCCCCTCACGAAAGAGATGTGGATCCTCCCACTGATAGAAATGAATATCTGACAAAAACTTGTCAACTTTCTATTTCAACCAATCTTGTGGAGTTCTCTTGGAAATAAGATAGCTCACAATATCGAAGAAGCAGGGAAGAAAGGTGACTGACAAAATGGCTTCGTCTGGAAAGGTCTCTGTGTGTGTCTCTGGTAATCTTGAGATATGATCTGCCACCACATTTTTTATTCCAGGCTTGTCTCTAATTTCTAGATCGAATTCCTGGAGTAGAAGGATCCATCTGATGAGTCTTGGTTTGGCATCCTTCTTGTTTTGTAGGTATTTGATGGCATAATGGAATGTGTGAATTATGACCTTTGACCCCAACAAATGCGATCTGAATTTCTCCAAGGTGAAGGCAACTGCTAGCAGCTCTTTTTCAGTTACCGTATAATTCTTTTGAGATTCATCTAGTGTTCTGCTAGCATAGTGAATTGCAAATGGTAAACCATCTCTTCTCTATCCCAGAACCACTGCAATGGAATAATATGAAGCATATATCATGATCTCAAAGAGGAGACTAAACAAGTAGTTGAAGAACAGGGGGCTGAGTGATCGGATCTTTCAATTGATTGAAGGCTTGGAGGACTCTAGCATCTACAATGAAATTCGTTTCCTTGCTTAAAAGCTCAGTCAGCAACCAAGAAATTTTCCTAAAATCTTTGATGAATCTTTGATAAAACCCTACATGCCCCAAGAATGATCGTACTTGCTTCAAATTTGTAGGTGGCTTGAGTTTTGAAATGACTTCCACCTTTGCTAGATCTACTTCCATGCCATGCTTTGAGATGACATGGCCTAGCACAATCCTGTCAGTCACCATAAAGTGACTCTTTTCCATGAGAGCATCAGGTTCACTTCGTATCATCTTTTCAATAATCAATCTAAACAAGAAAGACACGGATTAAAACTGTCTTCGTAGACTGAGAAATCGCCCATGAAATCCTGGAGAAACTGCCAATTATTTATTTGCAAATACTACCAACATGCACCTCTAGAAGGTCACATGAGCGTTGCACAATCCAAAAGGCATACTGCGGAAGGCATATGTCCTAAATGGACAGGTGAAGATAATCTTTTCTTGATCTTCTGAGGCGATTGCAACTTGATTGTAACCAGAATATCCATCCAAGAAGCAGACGTACTCCTCCACAGCTAGTCTTTAGACTATCTAATCAATGAAGGGAAGCGGGAAATGATCCTTCTTGGTCGCTAGATTCAGGCATTTGTAATCCATACAGATGTGCCAAGAAGTTGTAACTCTGGTTACGATCTCCTCTCCTTTGTCATTCTTCGTGATGGTGATCCCTAATTTCTTGGGCACAACATGAAAGGGACTCTCCCATTTTGAATCGGAGATGGGATATATGAATCTTGCATCACACCATTTAGTAATTTCATTCACTACAAACTCCCAAATATTTGGGTTCAATCTGTGCTAGAACTCATGGGATGGCTTGCTATCTTCCCCAAGGTAAATATGATGGGAACACATTAAAGGATTGATCCCATGGAGATCTGGAACTTTCAACCTATGGACTTGCAGTTCCTTTCTAGAAACCTCGAGCAGATGAGATTCATATTCCTTGGTCAATTAGGAATTGATAATCACCGGGAACATATTCTGTACACCCACAAGGACGGCGTATTTCATGTTCGCTGGAAGTGGTTGGAGCTCAAGTGGGGTCTGAATCATGTTAGTGGCAACTTCTGCAACTGTGAGGGTGGTGGTGTCATATCTTTCAACTGTACGTTGTCCAGCATTGGCATTTCAAGCTGTGAACTCAGTGCTACATAAAAATTTAAATGATATCATTTTATTCAAAGAAATTTTCAATAATCTTCTCTTCATATGCAAAGGACAGATAGCCATCAATCAGTTCTTTTGTCAAATCAGCAAAAATCTCTTCTTCTAAGATAGAGGGGAATTCGATTGTGTTATCCACTCCTTCATCGGTGGAGAGGAATTTGTGGATCTCAATGTCGTCTATGAATAGATTTGTATCTCTGATCTCGGCTAGAAAGTCACAGTCTTCTGTTCTCTATTCTATTGGCTCACTCACATCTTATGCAAACTCGGAAGGTTTGGGCATTGGATCGTCTGAACTAGTACCTTGTCGCTGATGGAACAAAAGGTGATCAGTCAAAGTCCATAGTCCACCACTACTTCAGTTGTTTGAAGGAGCGGTTGTCCAAGTATAATCGGGGTAAGCAGTAAGGGAGCTGAGGTATGTTGGACATGCGAGCCCACGGCGAGCCATTATGCAATAAATGTTATTGCAAATATCATTCCCTGATCTAAAATGAAGAATAACTAATTTCCATAATAGGCCCCTTAGTACAATTAGGGTTATGTACCATGGCCATCTTAATGATCATACAGCTGTTGATTCAATTATTGAATCATAGAGGCTAGTGTTTGGATGAATATCTAATGAGTTAGATTGAGGACTCATCAAGCACCGTCAAATTATTGTTGAGAGATGATCTCCAGCCTGAGTAGGAGATGGCAATCCTTTCTCATTTAGGTTGATATCTGACTGACCTCTTGATGCAGGACCTCTACATGGGAATATAGATTCGGAGGTGCGAGATTATTTAGGTCAAAGAATTGACTTAACGAGATCGATATAACAAAAGTCCTATGACGTATGCTGTCAAGATATAGGCATGCATCCTCTGACCAGAGACAGATGTGTTACTATATGTCTGAATATGTACATTTGGCAGACCAATAGGTTGATGACCTAATCAAGGTCTATACACCGGTGCGCTGGTGTGCGTATAAGGGCACATGAGTAATACGATCTCTCAAAGGGATCATACAAGCTCATTACTGAACCGTAAGACATGAGCCCACTCATGAGATATTGGGAAGAATCAAATTCCGTGAACGGTGGTCTCGCTTTGGAAGCTTGACTGAATTAGTAGGTTTGATATATGCTTTTGAAAAGTATATGATCAACACCTGGGTATGATATATGCTTTTGGTAAGTATATGATCGATACCAACTCCCAATGATCGAATAAGAAACTTAATGATAAATCCCTGAAGTAGACAGTGTAAAATTGATCTTATACTTCGGGATTATTCTGGGTCTTCCAGTATGCAGGATGTACAGGTATTGGGAATATATGAGGGTGATGTGATCATAAACGGTTGTATAACCATGACGCTTCCATTCCTAGGGAGTGACGAAACCGGTATGGATTTTAGTGACTCCTCTCAGTAGAGAAGTAATCTAATCTTAGTCCAAATGTTGGACATTGATCTGAATGTGATTCAGATGCAATGAGAAGATTAGATTTGCGGTCTTGATTTAATCAAGCATCTATGGAAGGCCCGAGATCTGGATTTGAGATGTGATCTCAATATACAAGTCACTATACGTGGAACAATACAATCGCCTTGTCCTTATCTCCAAGTATTCGCGGAGTAAGCGCATTATCCATGAAAGAGTTCAGGATAATCTCATTAATGATATTATATATCCGAGCATTGAGAAAATTAATAATTAAATGTGATTTAATTATCATGAATAATATGAATTTGATTCATATTATAAAGAGAGTTATCTAAGATAATTAAATGTGATTTAATTATCAAAGATGTGAATAATGTGAATGTGATTCATATTATTTGCACATGAGAATAAGAGATCCAAGATGATTAAATGTGATTTGATTATCATGGATATGAATAATGTGGATAGTATTATCCATATTAAACATATATATTATAAATGTGATTTATAATATATAAGAGAGAGATATTTGTAATTTAAATTTGTTAATTAAATGTTGATGTGAATTGGATTCACAATGGACATTAAATTGAAAATGTAATTTACATTTTATTTTGGGTTGTGAATGTGATTCACAATTTTCCAATGGTAAGATTGCAATATTCATAAAATAATTATTAATTATTTTTGTTGAATAATTTACAACAAGTGTTGTTGTAAATCTTGGAGATTTCCGTGGAATAATGTAATCTCATGAGATATCATGAGATTACAAGAGATTGCCACCAAATCCCATATTATGGAAGGAGGCAATCTTCGTTGCATAATCTTCATGCTTGATTGATATAATTTGGGATTAAATCATATTGATTTATCAATATACATTTAATATAAATTAATTGTTGTTGGTTTTTACCAACACAAATCTTAGCTATTAAAAGAAACACAAATCAATGAGAGCCATTGGATTTGTATTACCCATGGATTGAGATCCATGGATCCCAAAATATTATAAAAGGAGAGGCACCCCTTTGCTCTTCTTTA
The DNA here is from genome assembly GCA_037367405.1 of Ottelia alismoides. Taxonomy (NCBI): domain Eukaryota; kingdom Viridiplantae; phylum Streptophyta; class Magnoliopsida; order Alismatales; family Hydrocharitaceae; genus Ottelia; species Ottelia alismoides. The sequence goes on from JAZKJV010002835.1 coordinate 135,817, forward strand.
CACACAAGAGAACATAAGTCTCTTTCTCACTCATTCTCTCTCTACATGCCTACTCTCTCTCCCTCTCATATAGTCGTCCACCATGGATACCCTAGAGGGAGTCTTCATCGCCGTAGCGTCGTCGTTATGTTGCCCGATCATTTGCTTGTGGATCTCCGTCTCCTTCGGTTTTCCTCGCTCGTGAAGAAGACGTTGGATCTCATGTGTCGATATCAGGAGATCCGCCACTTGGATCGTCAACATGGATTGCGAGAAGCACGTGTTTCATCAACACGCTCGCAAGCGTCTCCTCCGTCAGATCGGACTTGAGACAGGAGATCTCTTTGTTTAGAGACTCGATTACAACCATGCTTTAAAAAGTAATACTATTACTTATTTGTGGTTTAGATGAAATGATTCGAGAAGTGTTCTTGGATTATGTGGTTTCGTCGAATGAAAAATTTTAATTTCTGCTGCCTCGAGCAACTAGTGCGACTAGTCGCTCAAAATCGCATACGATGTGATTCTCATGCTTCCGTGATGCTCTTAAGGATTATCCCATATCCGTCAAGTGGTATCAGAGCCTTAGGTCGATGGTTTCGGATACGATCCGTAAACCTAAGCGACTTGGGTTCGTTAGGGTTGCAAAAGTTTTATCGCATTTCATTTTTGCATCTCTGTTTTGTGATTATTTCAGCCCTGTGTAAATTATTTAAACATGAAAATAAAACTTGTATTTTATTCCCCATTAAATAAGGAAACCACAGAATCTGAGTTTACGTAATTTGGATTCCGTTTGCTCGAGATATGGTCGTTTTAATGAACATGTATTCACTATTGCGGGTACTGCGAATCTTAACATGATTAATGAGTTAGTTATTATTTTGATCCGCCTTGAAATACGTGGAATATCACTTAGGTTCTGTCATAAATCAAATTAGCAATCCTAGTAAACTGATTTTGCATAATTTGGATTTGTTTTGATTGAGATATGTTAATTTTAGTAAGTAGGGGTCACTGCTGAAATTACATTCCTAATCAAGAACCAAGTGATTGTCAATTAGTAAAATTAATTATTAATTTCATGAAATAATTATGGAAAATATTTGAGAAATATTTAATGATGATTATTTCCTTAATTGACTTGGCCTCAACCAATAATTGATTAGATTTGATCTAGATCATAATTGGAAACACAATCAACAAACAACTTGCTTGAATAGGATTGGCAATTTGGTTAGCAAATTTCCTTACAATCAAAATTGTTTTGATTATTACTATATAGTATAATTTTGGTTGAAAAACCGATGATCATATCAAGTACAAAGTGATTGGTTCGGCATTATTTTTTTCTGAGGCGGATATGGTGTCTAGTCGGGGAGCGTTGGGGTAGCGGGTCGCATCGGTTGCGGTCCGTCCCACTCCCGCTGGTACTGGCCATGACAACAGGTAGGGAACGAATGATGCCTGAGAGATCATGATGTATTTTCTAATTATTAAAATTCAAATTAATACGTACTTTGAGATAATACCATATATTCAAGTAAAATCAAGTTTATTGATTGAATTGGATTGATAATTAATTTAATGTGATTAAGTTAATTATATCCAATTAAAAACACTCTATTATGAATAGATGTGTATTTCCCTTGGAAGAATTAATTATATGAATATGATTCATAATAATTGATTAAAATTTGAATATGAGGTGGAGGATCACATAAGTGACATCCATGGTCTTCCGTCAACGCGAAGGGTTCCGTCGCCAGATATTGTATGTAGGAGACGCCTGTCCAAAGTGACATCTCCTGCATACAGTCCATTTGGATTGGGATCGTTGCTTCTCTAAAGAGTAAGGATGCATGCGTAGTGACCCCAACATTAGGTCCTCATATTATTGGGGCGATATTGGATTGCACATAGCGAGTTGTATTCCTGTTGACGGTTGGTTCAATTAATGATGGGTGAACATCACCTTAGGGGTGGTGGGACCGGGTGTTAAAGACCTAATTGGGAGATGCAAGTTGGACTTGCAAGACGGAATGTGTTCCCACTTCTTTTTATCCGAGTTACAGGTTCTCATATTATTGGGATGTAACAAAGATAAGGAAGGAGATCCCAGATCTTGCTTGAGACATAATGGTAAGTATATCTCTTACATTGAAAATTATTAAGGGAATGAACTTTCATTGTTGACATGGCAAGACAACTTTGATATAAAAATTCCTAAATCAAAGTAAATTATATATTTATATATGTTTATGCAAATTTCTTATTTCAGATAACCCTTCTTTAATCCCACTCAATGTTATACTCAATAATAACCAGTAGAATATCATGGATTGGACCCGTGATCCAGATATTGTACTTGCAATTGGACACATAATGTATGTGGTCGCAATGTGCAAGTTTTCTCACAATAATGAGGAATGATAATTAAATAGACAATAGGACTAAAACCCTAGGGTTTGTATGTCTCTATAAGTCCTGATCTCATCGAATGTACTTTTTGAAGTGACATGTCGATAATGATCGTAATTATCAAATAATCCTTATAATATCTAAGAAGATGTTCTGGCATACATATGTGCTCTCGACATATAATCATGAATGACATGGTTCTCTGCATTATGCAGAATGGTGGCTCTATAGGAGATGATGTATTCAAATTATTTGAGTACCTACTTGAACCTAAGTTTTAAGAGTTTAAATGGATGTAGATACGATGAGTGTCATCATTCTACTATCTATACTCTAGTCATTCATGAAGCTTCATAATATTCATATTGTATGAATTGAATGAAGCATGTATAAATGTTGAAATACTCTTATATCGATATTTTTGATTTCAACATAAGAGATCCTTTGTCTTGAGCAATGGTTGCTTATAGATAAAGGGAGCGCAATGGAAGCATGGGTTGGACCCAAGTAAGAAGTATAGTCAAAGAGTTGACTGTACTTCTATGACTTCCATATGGCATCCAAAGAGCTGGATGAATGCCAATACTGCAATAAGTTGATGTGTTGATAGTTGACTATCAAATCTATCTAGAATCCTTAGAGAAGGAATCTGATAGTACATCAGAATAATCTACATATAATCATTGAAATTGACTTACTTATTTGATAAGATAAAGTCTAATAATTGTATCTCAATCTTCTAATGACATTTGCAATTAGTTGCATCTGTATTAGAATATTAGAAATTTGATCTTAAGGTTTAATGGTCATCCACGTTGGAAGTGATGCAATTGTTACAACAATTTCCATTGGATCAATAGACTTCATATTTTCAGTGGGAGCCCTTAGTCTTAGAGAATGTCTTTGTGACATGGATATTAGAATATACTCGTAGTTTATATCTAAATGTTGGAAATAAACATGAATTCTGGAATAAACCTATCATAGAGAGTTATGATGGATATATTTCAGAAAGTAATCTAACATCTAGTGAACTACGCTAAATTAGAAAATTAGTGAATGGCTCATTAAGATTTCTAATACTGAAAATTAAACCTTTAAAGATCAATAGGAGGATAAAGATCATTTGACAATGATCTGGCATCATGTTTTGGACATATGTCTATTGATAAGATCAATGGATAAGTAAGAGATGAAACTTTAGAATGTCTAAATTTCAAAACTTGCATACTTATGAATATTGTATTCAAAGTAAAATGTTCAATACACCCTTCTTTGGGAAAGATGTAAAATGTCAAGGTATTCAGGATCTCATACATATTGATGTATGTAAATCATCTATATCATAGTAAACATTATGGATATGTGATATCTATTGATGATTATGTATGATATGAGATTTTTTCTCTTCACCTAAGAAACATTTGAAATATTCAAAGATTTCACAATTTTGGTTTAGAACCAAGGTTTGAAGGAAGATGAAATGAATTTGATCTAACCAAGGTAGCTTGTACCTATTAGATGAATTCAAGGAATACCTTATGGAGATGTGAATATCATTCCTGTCTCAATCCTCCTAATGAACCAACTCAATAGAGTTGTAGGGAGATACATTTGATCATGTGTGACATGATTTGATCAATGATTAATCTTAGAATAATTATCTCTTAGTTTCCAGGTGTATATATATATATGGTAGAGACTACATTATATATCCTTAATAAGGTTCCATGTGAGTAAGCTGGAATCTGGCACTAGAGAGTGCTACTTCATTAGGAAAATAAAGGATGGTATTGGATACCTACTTTATGACCTTGAGATTCTTAAAGGATCTCATCTCTGAGAATGTGATTCTTAGAGGATGACTCTCTTGAGAATCAAGATGAAAATGAAGTAAAGGAACTCATTTAATCTTGAGAAGATAATGAGGCTCCTGAAATCGGAAAATAAATAGACAATTAAAGATGAAACATTAATACCTCTTCAAATAAGTTTGAGGATGGATTCCATGTATCAGTTGAATCTGACAATGATCTGACTTCATGTGATGATGCTTCTGAAGATCATATCATGGAAAGATGGATGTTAGCAATAAGGTCTAAAGTAGATTTAATATACAAATGTTGTATGTAGACCTGTTAGCAATGTGAGCCCGAGGCAAACCATTCCTACAATAAATGTTATTGTAATAAATGATTTATCAATAAAAGTTATTGATTTTGTTTCACTCCCTTTCTGATATTGAATGAATGAATGCACTATAAGGTCCCTCTGTACAATAAGGGTTATGTACCATGGCCAACTTGATAATCATACAGCTGTTGATTCATTAAGTGAATCATAGAGGTTGATGCTTGGATGAATTTCTAAAGGAGTTAGATAGAGGACTCATCAAGCATCATCAATGATTGACAAGTAGTGATCTCCAGTCTGAGTAGGAGATGGCAAACCTATCTCATTAGACTAATATCTGATCGACCTCTTGATGCAGGTCCTCTGCATGGGAATATTGATTCGGAGGTATCAGGTTAGTTGAGTCAATGGGTTGACTTAATGAGATCGAGATAACCAAAGACCTATGATGAATACTGTCACATCACAGGCAAACATCCTCTAACCAGAGACAGATGTATTACTATATGTCTGAGTATGTACATTTGGCAGACCAATAGGTTGATGACCTAATCAAGGTCTATACACCGGCGAGCTGGTGTGCATGTAAGGGCATATGAGTAATATGATCTCTCAAAGGGATCATACAGGTTCACTTGTGAACCGGGAGACATGAGCTCACTCATGAGGTATTGGGATTGACCAAATTCCATGCATGGTCATCATGCTTTAGAAGCATGATATGAATTTGAAGGTAAGATATATGCTTTGTGAAAGCATATGATCTGTACCATATCCCAAGGACCAAGATTGAGAAACTTAATGATCAGACTATGAAGATAACAGTGTAAAAGTGATATATATCTTCATGATGATCATGAGTCTTCCAGTATGCAGGATGTGCAGGTATTGGGAATACCTGAAGGGTGATTTGATCATAAACGATTGTATAACCATGACACTTCCATTCCGAGGGAGTGATGAAACAGGTCTGGATTTTAGTGATTCCTCTCGTCAGAGAAGTGACCTAACCTTAGTCCATTTACTGGACATTGATCTGAATGAGATTCAGATGCAATGAGAAGATTAGGTATACGGTCTTGATTTAATCAAGCATCTATGAGAGGTCCATGGGATCTGGATTTGAGATGTGATCTCAATATCCAAGTCACTATACGTGGAATAATACAATCGCTATGTCCTTATCTCCAAGTATATGAGGAGAAATAGCATTGTTCTTAAATGGTTTAAGAACAATTCCATAAGATCTAAGCAAAGAGAAGTTGATAATTAAATGCGATTTAATTATCATGATGTATGAGAAATTATCCAATATAATTAAATGTGATTTAATTATTATGGATAAGGATAATGTGGATAGTAATATCCAATTATTCATAATATGTTATAAATGTGATTTATAATATATTAGAGAGAGTTAAATATAATTTATATTAGTAGATTAATTATTAATGTGTATTGGATACACATTGTCTAATTAATTGAAAATATAAATTACATTTTGTTTTGGGTTGTGAATATGATTCACAATATTCCAATGTCAAGATTGCAATATTCCCAAAATCAATTGAGAATTATTTTGGTGAATTAAAATACCAACAAATAGTTGTTGGAAAAATAAGTAGAGAGAAAATCAAGGAGATGTGCAATCTCATGGGAATCCATGAGATTGCCCTCCCATTAGGAAAGGAGGGGGGCGGCACCAAATCCCTTGTGGGATTTGTGGCCGTCACCTCCCTCTAAATGGGAAGGATGATCTCCTTTGCCTTCTCTCTCCTTATTTGATTGATTTAATTTGGTATTAATATTTATTTGATTTATCAAATATATTTTATCAAATTTAAATCATAAGTTGTTGGTTTTTACCAACAACAATCTTGACCATTGGATTGGCATAAATCAATCTCATCCATTGATTTTTTATGTCACATGGATTGAGATCCATGGATCCCAAAACCCTATAAATAGAGAGACATACTTTGCTCTCTCTTTACATGCTATTGTAGCACACAATTCTCTCTCTCTCTTTCTCCATACTCGACAGCCCTCTCTCTCTCTCTTATTGGTGGTCGTCCACCATACCTTGGTGGAGAGAATCGTCGACACCCACGCCATCGTGTTGCCGCTTCGACACTCTGCGGTTCTCCGTCTACTTGGAGTGCTTCGCTCACGAAGGAGACGTACGATCTCGTGCGACGAGATCAGGAGCAACCGTGCTTGGATCAACTTCTTGGATTGCGAGGACTACTCGGTTCATCCCCGCGCTCGCAAGCAATCTCTCTGACGATCGGACTTGAGACAGGAGGTCTCTTCTCTTAGAGACTCGATCAACCATGCTTCAAGAGGTATTGCATTATACTTGTTGTGGTTATAGATGAAACGATCCGAGAATTGTTCTTGGATCATGTGGTTTCATCGAATAAATTTTTTAAATTCCGCTGCACCGAACAACTAGTACGACTAGTCGTTCTTCGTCGTATCCGATACGACGCTCACGCTTCCGTGATGCGCTTAAGGATTTCTCCATATCCTTCAAGACCCTCGAGGATCCAACTATATGGGTAAGACCCATTATGGTGTAAATGGATCTTCAAGAGAAAGAGGGAACATGATGAGAAGGTAGAGTCCTTCAAAGCACGGTTCGTAGCCATGAGCTACACACCGAAGAAAAGACATCGCTTGCGATGAGACATGCTCTTCAGTGATCATGCTTGTACCCATCAGAATATTGCTAACTATAGATACACAACTTGACTTTGACATCTTTAAGATGAAAGTCAATATTGCATTTCTCCATGAATACCTCTCTGAGGACATTCACATGAAGCAGCCCAGGGCTTCATGGTTGAGGAAAGCAAAGAGTGCAAGCTAAGGAGATCCATATGTGGACTCAAATAAGCTTCTTGTAGTTGAAATATTGGATTTGATGAAATCATAAATGTTATGATTTCAGATAAAATCTTGATAAACCATGTAAAGCTTAGTGGGAGTGCCATTATGTTCATCGTGCTAAATGTAGATATCCTAATCATTTGGAATGATCTAAGGATGATAATATTAAGTGTTTTATAATCTGGTTGTCCCATACCTCGAGATATGATCTCAAGGATACCTCTTAGATCTTAGTTCTAAAGTTGTTCAGAAGCAAAGAGAAGAGAGTATTGGGACCATCTCATTAATGGTACACCTTGGACATTTCTATTTTCTGGAAAATTCCAAGAAAGGCTTCTTTCCCTTAAGATATGGTATTGACCTATCTAAAGGGATAGCACCTCAAGGAGTTGAGGAAGTGAATGCTAGAACTGATTGCCCTTTGTGCACCAGTTCTGAGAAGCCGAGTGTACGCTACATGTGTACAAAAAGCCATATGTCTGCTATGCAGTGGGAGTAGTAAACTATTACTAATCCTACTATGGTGATAAAACACTTGATTGTAGTAGTAACGATATCTTCATAGAAGACAAAACTTTTGAGATAGTGATCTTAAAGTCTTATTCTCAAGAAATTAAGACTTTATAGATAGTGATCTAAAAGGTCTTAACTATGGATACCTTAGGAGATAGAGATCTCCAGAATTAAAGGTATTCTAATAAGGATGATAGAAATTAAATACTGGTTAAATGATTATTGAGTTGTGGTGTCAACGACACTATAATTAACAATGTTGAGTATTGGTTGCATAAGATGCAATTTTCGCATTGAATGCAAGAACTGTTACTCAGAGATATGCAAGTGCCGTAAAAGGACTTGGCGTAGTCTCTAGGGAACAGAGTGACTGATCAGCTTACCTAGCTATTTTCTAAATAGCCTATGATTGTCACATGAGTGTGGGTTTAAATGATTAGCCCATTAATGGCTCTTTGGGCTAGTGGGAGATTGTTGGACATGCGATCCCACGGCGAGCCATTATGCAAAAAATGTTATTGCAAATATCATTCCCTGATCTGAAATGAAGAATAACTAATTTGCGTAATAGGTCCCTTAGTACAATTAGGATTATGTACCATGGTCATCTTAATGATCATACAGCTGTTGATTCAATTATTGAATCATAGAGGCTGGTGCTTGGATGAATATCTAATGAGTTAGAATGAGGACTCATCAAGCACCATCAAATGATTTTTGAGAGATGATCTCCAGCCTGAGTAGGAGATGGCAATCCTTTCTCATTTAGGTTGATATCTGACCGACCTCTTGATGCATAGAGATTCGGAGGTGTGAGATTAGTTAGGTCAAAGAGTTGACTTAACGAGATCGAGATAACGAAAGTCCTATGACGTATGCTGTCACGATATAGGCACGCATCCTCTGACCAGAGACAGATGTGTTACTATATGTCTGAGTATGTACATTTGGCAGACCAATAGGTTTATGACCTAATCAAGGTCTATACACTGGCGCGTGGGTGTGGGTATAAGGGCATATGAGTAATACGAACTCTCAAAGGGATCATACAGGTTCATTACTGAACCGGAAGACATGAGCTCACTCATGAGATATTGGGAAGAATCAAATTCGTGAAGAATCAAATTTCGTGCACGGTCGTCTCGCTTTGGAAGCTTGACTGAATTAGTAGGTTTGATATATGCTTTTGAAAAGTATATGATCAACACCTGGATATGATATATGCTTTTGGAAAGTACCAACTCCCAATGATCGAATGAGAAACTTAATGATAAATCCCTGAAGTAGACAGTGTAAAATTGATCTTATACTTCGGGATTATTCTGGGTATTCCAGTATGTAGGATGTACAGGTATTAGGAATACCTGAGGTTGATGTGATCAAAAACGGTTGTATAACCAAGATGCTTCCATTCCTAGGGAGTGATGAAATAGGTATTGATTTTAGTGACTCCTCTCAATAGAGAAGTAATCTAATCTTAGTCCAAATGTTGGACATTGATCTGAATGTGATTCAGATGCAATGAGAAGATTAGATTTGCGGTCTTGATTTAATCAAGCATCTATAGGAGGCCCGAGATCTAGATTTGAGATGTGATCTCAATATTCAAGTCACTATACGTGGAACAATACAATCGCCCTGTCCTTATCACCAAGCATTCGCGGAGTAAGCGCATTATCCTTGAAAGAGTTTAGGATAATTTCATTGTTGATATTATATATCCGAGAATTGAGAAAATTGATAATTAAATGTGATTTAATTATCATAAATAATATGAATTTGATTCATATTATAAAGAGAGTTATCTAAGATAATTAAATGTGATTTAATTATCAAATATGTGAATAATGTGAATGTGATTCATATTATTTGGGCACATGAGAATAAGACATCCAAGATGATTAAATGTGATTTGATTATCATGATATGAATAATGTGGATAGTACTATCCATATTAAACATATATATTATAAATGTGATTTATAATATATAAGAGAGAGCTATTTGTAATTTATATTTGTTAATTAAATGTTGATGTGAATTGGATCATTGGACATTAAATTGAAATGTAATTTACATTTTATTTTGGGTTATGAATGTGATTCAAAATTTTCCAATGGCAAGATTGCAATATTCACAAAATAATTATTAATTATTTTTGTTGAATAATTTACAACAAGTGTTGTTGTAAATCTTGGAGATTTCCATGGAATAACGTAATCTCATGAGATATCATGAGATTACATGAGATTGCCACCAAATCCCATATTATAAAAGGAGGCAATCTTCATTCCATAATCTCCATGCTTGATTGATTTAATTTGAGATTAAATCATATTGATTTATCAATATACATTTAATATAAATTAGTAGTTGTTGGTTTTTACCAACACAAATCGTAGCCATTAAAAGAAACACAAATCAATGAGAGCCATTGGATTTGTGTTACCCATGGATTGAGATCCATGGATCCCAAAATATTATAAAAGGAGAGGCACCCCTTTGCTCTTCTTTACACACAAGAGAACATAAGTCTCTCTCTCACTCTTTCTCTCTCTACATGCCTACTCTCTCTCTCCCTCTCATATAGCCATCCACCATGGATGCCCTAGAGGGAGTCTCCATTCGCCGCAGCGTCGTCGTTATGTTGCCCGATCATTTGCTTGTGGATCTATGTCTCCTTCGGTGTGCCTCCTCTTGAAGAAGACGTCGGATCTCATGTGTCGAGATCATGAGATCTGCCGCTTAGATCATCAACATGGATTGCGAGAAGCACGTGTTTCATCAACACGTTCGCAAGCGTCTCCTCTGTCAAATCGGACTTGAGACAGGAGGTCTCTTCGTTTAGAGACTCGATCACAACCACGCTTCAAGAGGTAATCCTATTACTTGTTTGTGGTTTAGATGAAACGATTATAGAAGTGTTCTTGGATCATGTGGTTTCATCGAATGAAAATTTTTAATTTCCGTTGCCTCGAGCAACTAGTGCGACTAGTCGCTCAAGATCGTATATGATGCAATCCTCACGCTTCCGTGATGCGCTTAAGGATTATCCCATATCCTTCAATGTGTCCATGTCAAGTACAATGAAGTTCACAGGGAACTGGATCCCCTAAATAGTGATGTTGAAATCCTCCAAAATTCCATGGGACCCCTTGATTGATGTATATGCAAACTATAGAATCATTCTTGTTGATTTGAGCGGTCACAACCCAAATTCTTTCAGTAGTGAAGTAGGCATCAGATTGATGTACAATCCACTATCAAGAAGTGTTCTGCCAAACTCTTAGTAGAATATCTAGCATCTGATAAGAGGGGCTCTCATGTCTTTCTTCTTGCTTGGGAGATTGCAAATTGCATTCACTATCGCCATAGTCAGAATGTGCTTCACAGTATCTTTGTAAGGCTCTATATGGTTGTCTTTTTGAAGTACAAATGAATGACAAAATGGAGTGCATTCATCCCTGAGAGGTGGGCAAACAAAAATGGCAAATGGGGCTCCATTGGTTGACATTGGATCGGTTATAGATGTGGTTGTATCCAATGCTAACATGCTATCGCTTCGGCTGCTGCTTTATTTTTGATATTTTGTTTTTTTTCATTTTTTGACTTTTTGCTTCTGGTGCTTCTCCTATGTCTTCTTCTTCCTCACCTGACCCGACTGCTGGATCAGCTGAAGCAGAAGATGATGATAATTCGCTTATAGAAGCTTTATTCTTACCCTTCATGGTGGTAGAAGGCTGCAAGGACCTACCACTCCTGAGAGTAACAGCAATAGACAAAAACATATCATTCACATCTGACTCTGTGGGATAGGAGGGAACATCACAAACTAACTTCTCACTTCCTGAAAATACTGGAGTTTGCCTCCACCTGTGTCAGAATGGGAGTCTTGACGGTGGTGAGGTCATCTAGCTTTTGGCTCATTTCTGCAAGGTTCTTCAGCAACTGAGCCAAGCAATCTAAAGCAGGGTTCACAGGAGCACCCTCGGATGGTTCAACGTACTAACCACGCTACGACTGGGAATGGTGTAAAGGTTATTGGTAAGAGTACTGAGAATGGTAATGGGGAGAAGGTTGTTATTGATGATATTGAGGATGGGGATGCTGATATGGAGTAACCGCCTACTGTTGGTATGGCTACTATTGACGGTACGATAACTGCTTGCACTGGTCATGTCTCCAATTCTGCTGGTACAACGGAGACTGCTGGTGGTGAGGCTATTGTTTGTTTTGGACAAACCTCGCTCCTTGATGTTGAGGGAATGGACGGTTACCTGAAGATTGTCCATGTTGGTGTATGTTTGGATGGGTTAGGTGTGCAGCATTTGACCATATGCCATTCACCTCCTTAATGAGAGGTGGAGGTAGAGAACATGGATATTGAATGATCTAAAGCTCGAGATAGTAAACTACAGGTTGCAACTGCAGCTACTGAAGCAATGTAGGTTCGGGGGCCTGCACGTAGTACACGTGTTGGACCGTTGGTTGCGCTAGACTCTGTTGAGGAGGATGAGGTGATGATGGCTCCTTCGTCTCAGCAAGTGTCGTCAATGATGCAGAAACTGACTGGCAAGAGCTTATGGTGCTCACCACCAGCTCCAACTGCTTCGTGATTTGATCCAGTTTGTCTAAATTCTGAGTCCTCTGTTCAATCACATAGAGTTTTTCAAGGTCATGTGATCATTTTTCGATGATATCCACCTTGGACAGGTGGCTCCCAATGATGCTTAGGTTGGATCTTTCATCCATGTACAAATCATGTGATGTCATCATATGAACTAATTTCTGATGGACCTGTGGCTTGCATGGGTATACACGAGATGACGACAAGGCAGCCTCTCCTTCATCCATTTCTTTAAAAATCTTACATACCACATCCTCGTCTTTATTAAAATGTGAACTGCCACAAGCAACATCTATGAGCCTTTGTCTCTCGAGAGTGAGCCCCCCCAAAGAAGTGTTGGACCAGGCTGGTCCGAGGAATATCGTGGTGAGGATACTTCTCTTGAAAATCTATGAAACGCTCATGGGTGGCTAGGGAGAAGTTGGCAATGTAGGCTCGCATCTGATTTAGCCGCCTGAGAGGGTAGGATTTATGCAGGAATGCGGACTTTATCTCCTCTCAGGTCGTGATGACTTTTCCTAGATGATTGATCCAATGGAGCACCTTATCTTAAAGGCTGAATGGAAATGCCATCATCTTGACTACACCTTATGGTATGTTAGGTCAGTACGTTGCTCTATAGATGCGAGAAAATTATTGAATATGAATATATGGTTCTTCATTGGCATTCCCACGGAAGGTGGGAAGAAGATCCAACAGTTGAGGCTTCAACTCAAAATGTGCATGGACCGTCGGGATCTGGATCCACTTGGTCATCTGTCCTGATCCAGGGTTGTAAGTCTCTTTGAGAGTAGTCTTGGGCCTCTCTCCTCTTCGCTCATATGCCGCCCCTCCACAACCTCCATCTTCTCTTTCTTCTTCTTCTCCTCCTCCTCCTGGGTTGTCTCTCCTTCTCCTCGGATCCTTTAGCATGTTTTGGAAGGTGACTTGAGCCAATGCAAGGTCGATGAGTTGTTGTTGGATTGTATGTATGGAGGCAAGAAGCCGGGCATTCACTACATTCTAGTATGGTTCTCGGCCTGGCTGTGGTTGTAGGTGTTGCGGTCCCTTCCTTTTCTAGTTGGAGCCATCTCTGAATATGAAAGAATTTCTAGCTCCATATCAGGCACTTGATCTACATATGGAATAATGCCTCGATCAGTCTGAATTGAAGCAGCATATAGAGAATCATTATGTGTTAAGGTCAACACAGAATTTCATTAAGGATGGAGAAGTATATGGAGTGAAATCAATTTCCATCCAAAATGGGCAGAGTTTGGGACAAGAGGTCCTGAATTGTTGAAGAAGGTGGGAGTCTAGAGAGCGGTTCGCAAGGTCCGAACCGTGATCTTGGGAATTGCCTTGAATTATTGGAGAAGGTGGTTGCATGGAATCAATATGGTAATCGACGGAGTTCTGAATAAGCCATCCATGAGTCGCCATCTCAAGAATAAAGAAGAAGATCGAGATTTGATGAATGATACAATAATGAACAAGGAATAAAAGGAGTGCAAAATAGTAGAATGGCTCAAAGTGAGCAGGGGGTCAAATGAGAATAAAAAGAGAAAATGAAAGGAGAAAATGACACCAATGTGCGGGACTGATCTTTGATCTTAATATAAATCAAACAAACACCAAACAAGTTTTGGATTCATCAACTAAACACAAGTTAAGTCGTAAGAGTTCGACTTTCAATTTTATTTTTGTTTTGCATGAAAATCTCTTAACAAGTCCTCAGGAGGGCTATCCCTATAGGAGTGTGTGTACAGACGGGAAAGTATCTCGTACTTGTTCCACCTCCTTTGTAACTTATGATCTGCGCACTTAGAGGTCCTTGACCTCGTGTCTGGGGGGCTACTCAGCCAAAGAATAGAGAAATTAAGCTAATAGATGAAACCATTACTTCCCTCGCAAGTAAGGTACTCAGACACAAAGAGATGAGACAGACACTCCCGTGAGGGTGTGTCCTATGCTCAATACTTTAGACCAAGTCGGATACTCCACACAAAGCGGGAACACCATCATCGACAAGGCCCTAGTCGCCTATGTATGATAGAAGCGCCAATACTTCACCTCCCAGGTGATAATCAAGGTTGCCATATATCGGAATTTGAGCTCTAATCCTTAGGGGTTGCGCCTCACTCAGTCTGAACGGTACATGAAAATAATGAGGTATTTATGAACCCAAAACAATGATGTCCATTAAGGATTTTAACTAAGGTCAAAGTTATTAGCAGCCCACTTGTTTCAAATTTTAATTTTCATTTTTTGAGTAATTTTCAATCCAAAGTGTCTAACCATTTTTTGTATTTTCTTTTTGATCCTAGGTGTGCAAAAGCAGAGGGATATAGCGAAAAAGTAATGCAAGTAGATACTATATGGAAATCTCACTCTCGTATCAAATGACGCATGTAAAGTAAGAGGACTTACAATGCTTCCTAACTCTCTCCACGCGAGATGCAAGGTAGAAATATAAATATCTACATTATATGCACGATATGCAAAAAAACGTGAAATCACCCTAAACAAGAATTGTTATTAGCAGGAAGAACTAAATGCTAATCACTCAAAAATAGATCCTAAGTTTTCGATCTTGGAGACTCCTCGATGACGGCCACAACGGATCCTGCAAGCTTTGTATGGTGTCTCACACGACATGATGTTCCAAATCCTAGTAACTAGCAATTAAATTTGACTAGATCCAAGCGTATATCATTATAGGTACATGAGTCTAATTAAGATGTGGACCTAATTTATCGATGCAAGCAATCCTAGATCAAGGGTCCTAATCACATAAAGCAAAGAAAAGAAAGGTGAAAAGCTCGAATGCATGAAACAAAATGAAATAAAGGCAAAAAAAACAACAATAAAATCGGTGAGGCCCCTAAGAGAACAAACACCCGGACAATGGACCTCGTGAAATGAAATTGTCCAGAAGTGTCTAAATTATTACAAATTAATTTACAAAAATTAAAATAAAAACTCTCCTCACAAAATAAAACAAAAAATTAGAGTGTCTGCTCATCTCCTCTCTCTGCCTCCTTCTCTTGCTCACTCCAATTGACACACAAGTAGAAGCGCTGATCTCCTCGCAGCTCGGGTGCATCAACCTCCTAATAAGTAGTCATCTCCACGCGTTCCCTCGCAAGAAAGTCAAACAAAGAAGAATGGGTCATAAACAGATAATTGTTGGACATGCGAGCCCACGGCGAGCCATTATGCAATAAATGTTATTGCAATTCACTCCTTGATCTGAAATAAAGAGTATATAATTTGTATAATAGGTCCCTTAGTACAATTAGGGTTATGTACCATGGCCATCTTAATGATCATATAGCTGTTGATTCAATTATTGAATCATAGAGGCTGGTGCTAGGATGAATATCTAAAGAGTTAGATTGAGGACTCATCAAGCACCATCAAATGATTATTAAGAGATGATCTCCAGCCTAAGAAGGAGATGGCAATCCTTCTCTCTAAAGGCTGATGTCTGACCGACCTCTTGATGCAGGTCCTCTGCATAAGAATAGAGATTCGGAGGTGTCAGATTAGTTAAGTCAAAGAGTTGACTTAACGAGATCGAGATAACCAAAGTCCTATATCGTATGCTGTCACGATACAGGCACACATCCTCTGACCGAAGACAGATGTGTTACTATATGTTTGAGTATGTACATTTGCAGACCAGTAGGTTGATGACCTAATCAAGGTCTATACACCGACGCGCTGGTGTGCATATAAGGGCATATGAGTAATACGATCTCTCAAAGGGATCATACATGTTCAGTTACTGAACCGGAAGACATGAGCTCACTCATGAGATATTTGGAAGAATCAAATTCCATGTGCATGGTCGTCTCGCTTTAGAAGCTTGACTGAATTTGTAGGTTTGATGTATACTTTTGGAAAGTATATGATCAAGACCTAGGTATGATATATGCTTTTGGAAAGTATATGATCGATACCGACTTCCAATGATCGAATGAGAAACTTACTGATAAAACTCTGAAGTAGACAGTGTAAAGTTGATCTAATACTTCGGGTTTACTCTAAGTCTTCCAGTATGCAGGATGTACAGGTATTAGGAATACCTGAGGGTGATGTGATCATAAACGATTGTATAACCATGACGCTTCCATTCCTAGGGAGTGATGAAACGGGTCTGGATTTTAGTGACTCCTCTCAATAGAGAAGTAATCTGATCTTAGTCCAAATGTTGGACATTGATCTGAATGTGATTCAGATGCAATGAGAAGATTAGATTTGCGGTCTTGATTTAATCAAGCATCTATGAGAGGCCCGCGATCTGGATTTGAGATATGATCTCAATATCCATGTCACTATACGTGGAACAATACAATTGCCCTGTCCTTATCTCCAAGTATTCGCGGAGAAAGCGCATTATCCTTGAAAGAGTTCATGGATAATTCTATTGTTGATATATGTATCCGAGCATTGAGAAAATGGATAATTAAATGTGATTTAATTATCATGACTAATATGAATTTGATTCATATTATAAGGAGAAGTTATCTTAGATAATTAAATGTGATTTAATTACCAAAGATATAAATAATGTGAATGTGATTAATATTATTTGAGCACATGAGAAGAAATTATCCAATGTAATTAAATGTGATTTAATTATTATGGATAAGAATAATGTGGATAGTAATATCCAATTATTCATAATATATTATAAATGTGATTTATAATGTATTAGAGAGAGTTAAATATAATTTATATTAGTAGATTAATTATTAATGTGTATTGGATACACATTGTCTAATTAATTGAAAATGTAAATTACATTTTGTTTTGGGTTGTGAATATGATTCACAATATTCCAATGTCAAGATTGCAATATTCCCAAAATTAATTGAGAATTATTTTGGTGAAAAAAATCCCAACAAATAGTTGTTGGAAAATAAGTAGAGAGAAAATCAAGGAGATGTGCAATCTCATGGGAATCCATGAGATTGCCCTCCCTCCAAAGGGGAAGGTTGATCTCCTTTATTCTCTCTCTCCTTATTTGATTGATTTAATTTGGTGTTAATATATATTTGATATATTTCATCAAATTTAAATCACAAGTTGTTGGCTTTTACCAACAACAATCTTGACCATTGGATTGACATAAATCAATCTCATCCATTGATTTTATATGTCACATGGATTGAGATCCATGGATCCCAAAACCCTATAAATAGAGAGGCATACCATGCTCTCTATTTTACACAACACTTCTCTCTCTCTCTCTAGAGGTCAGCCCTCTCTCTCTCCCTCTCATGGCCGTCCACCATGGATGCCATGGAGAGGTTCTCCATCGCCGTAGCATCGTCGTTATGCTGCCCGATCGTCTGCTCGTGGATCTCCGTCTCCATCGGTGCGCCTCGCTCGTGAAGAAGACGTCGGATCTCGTGTGTCAAGATCAGGAGATCCGCCGCTTGGATCATCAACATGGATTGCGAGAAGCACGCGGTTCATCCCCGCGCTCGCAAGCGTCTCCTCCGTCGGATCGGACTTGAGACAGGAGGTCTCTTCGTTTAGAGACTCGATCGCAACCACGCTTCAAGAGGTAATCGTATTACTTGTTTGTGGTTTAGACGAAATGATCCGAGAAGTGTTCTTGGATCATGTGGTTTCGTCGTAAGAAAATTTTTTAAATTCCGCTGCATCGAGCAACTAGTGCGACTAGTCGCTCCTCGTCGTATTCGATACGACGCTCACGCTTCCGTGATGCGCTTGAGGATCTAACCATATCCTTCAAGTGGTATCAGAGCCTTAGGTCGACGGTTTCGAATATGATTCGCTGACCGATGACGATTTGGGTTCGTTAAGGTCGCGAAATTTTTTATCGCATTTGATTTCGCAGATCTGTTTGGTGTAATTTTTCGGCCATGTTTAAATTGTTTAAACACGAAAATAGCACTTGGATTTTGTTCCCCATTAAATAAGGAAACCATAGGATCTGAGTTTACGTAAATCGGATTTCGTATGGTCTAGATATGGTAGTTTTAATGAACATGTATTCACTGTTACGGGAACTGCGAATCTTAACGTAATTAAAGAGTTAATTACTGTTTAGAGACGCCTCGAAATGCGTGAAACATCACTTGATTTCTGTTCTAAATCAAATTAGCAAACTTTAGAAATTGACTTTGCTTAATTTGGATTTAAATTGATTGAGATATGCTAATTTTAGTAAGTAGGGGTCACTGCTGAAATTACTTTCCTAATCAAGACCATGTGATTGTCAATTAATGAAATTAATTGCTAATTTCAAGAAATAATTATGGAAAATATTTGTGAAATATTAGAGAATGATTATTTCCTTAATTGACTTGGCCCCAATCAATTAATTGATTAGATTTGATCTAAATCATAATTGAAATCACAATCATCAACCTCTTGCTTGAGTAGGATTGGGAATTTGTCTAGCAAATTTCCTTATAATCAAAATTGTTTTGATTACTATATGGTATAATTTCGGTTGAAAAACCGATGATCATCTCAAGTATAAAATAATCAATTTGTCATTATCCTTTCCCGAGGTGGATATGGTGTCTAGTCGGGGATCGCTGGTCAGCGGGTTGCAACGTATGTGGTCCGCCCCACTCCCGTCGGTACTGGCCATGACAGCGGGTAGGGCCGGGATATGTCCGAGGGATTATGATGTATTTTTCTAATTATTAAAATTCGAATTAATACGTACTTTGAGAATAATATCATATATATTCAAGCATAAAATTAAGTTTGATTGATTGAATTGGATTGATAATTAATTTAATATGATTAAGTTAATTATATCCAATTGAAAATACTCTAATATGATTAGAGCTAATAATTCCCTTGGAAGAATTAATTATATGAATGAGATTCATAGTAATTAATTAAATTTGAATAAGATATGGAGGATCACATAAGTGACATCCATGGTCTCCCGTCAAGACGAAGGGTTTCGTCGCCAGATATTATATGTGGGAGACGCCTGTCCGAAGTGACAGCTCCTGCATATGATCCATTTGGATCGGGCTCGTCGTTTCTCGAAAGAGTAAGGACGTACGCGTAGTGACCCCAATATCGGGTCCTCATATTATTGGGGCGATATTGGATTGCGCATAGCGAGTTGTATTCCTGTTGACGGTTGGTTCAATTAATGATGGGTCAACATCACCTTAGGGGTGGTGGGCCCGGGTGTTAAAGACCAAATTGGGAGATGCAAGTTGGACTTGCAAGGCAGAATGTGTTCCCGCTTCTTTTTATCCGAGTTGTAGGTTCTCATATTATTGGGATGCAACAAAGATAAGGAAGGAGATCCCAGATCTTGCTTGAGATATTATGGTAAGTATATCTCTTACATTGAAAGTGATTAAGGGAATGAACTTTCATTGTTGACATGGCAAGACAACTTTGATATAAAATTCCTAAATCAAAGTAAATTATATATTTATATATATATATTTATGCAAATTTCTTATTTCAGATAATCCTTCATTAAACCCACTCAATATTATACTCAATAATAACCAGTAAAATATCGTGGATCGGACCCTATGATCCAGATATTGTACTTGCAATTGGACACACAATGTATGTGGTTGCAATATGCAAGTTTCCTCATAATAATGAGAAGTGATAATTAAATAGACAATAACTAAAACTCTAGGGTTTGTATGTCTCTATAAGTCTTGATCTCATTGAATGTACTTTGGAAGCGACATGTCAATGATGATCGTAATTATCAAATAATCCTTATAAAATCAATAAAGATTTTCTGGCATACATATGTGCTCTTGACATTTAATCATGAATGATATGGTTCTCTACATCATGTAGAATAGTAGCTCTATGAGAGATGATGTATTCAAATTGTTTGAGTACCTACCTGAACCTATGTTTTAAGAGTTTTAAATGGATGTAGATGATGAGTGTCATCATTCTACTGTCTATACTCTAGTCATTCATTAAGCTTCATAATATTCATATTGTATGAATTGGGTGAAGCATGTATAAATGTCAAAATGCTTTTACTTTAAATTCTTTTGAATTTAACATAAGAGATCCTTGGTCTTAAGCAATGGTTGCTTATAGATTAAGGGAGCGCAGTAGAAGCATGGGTTGGACCCAGGTAAGAAGTATAATCAAAGAGTTGACTGTACTTCTGTGACTTCCATATGACATCCAAAGAGTTGGATGAATGCCAATACTGCAATATGTTGATGTGTTGATAGTATGACTATCAAATCTATCTAGAATCCTTAGAGAAGGAATCAGATAGCACATCAGATTAATCTACATATAATCATTGATATTGACTTACTTATTTGATAAGATAAAGTCTAATAATTGTATCTCAATCTTCTAATGACACTTGCAATTGGTTGCATATGTATTAGAATATTAGAAATTTGATCTTAAGGTTTATTGGTCAGTGATGCAAGTGTTGCAACAATTTCCATTGGATCAATAAACTTCATATTTTCAGTGGGAGCCCTTAGTCTTAGAGAATGTCTCTGTGACCTAGATATTAGAATACACTAATTGTTTATTTCTAATTGTTGGATATAAACATAAGTTCTATGATAAATCTATCGTAAAGAGTTATGATGGAGATATTTCAGATAGTAATCTAAAATCTAGTGGACTCTAAAAACTTAGAAAATTAATGAATGGTTCATTAAGATTTCTAATACTGAAAATTAAACCTTTTAAGATCAATAGGAGGATAAAGATCATTTGACAATGATCTGGCATCAAGTTTTGGACACATGTCTATTGATGAGATCAATGGACTAGTAAGACATGAAACTTTAGATTGTCTAAAGATTCAAATCTCACATACTTGTGAATATTGTATTCAAAGTAAAATGTCCAATACACCCTTCCCTTGGGAAAGGTGTAACATGTCAAGGTATTCAGGATCTCATACATATTGATGTATGCAGATCATCTATATCATAGTAAACATTATGGATATGTGATATCTGTTAATGATTATTTATGATATGAAATTTCTTCTCTTCACCTAAGAAACCTTTGAAATGTTCAAAGATTTCACATTTTTTGGTTTAGAACCAAAGTTTGAAGGAAGATGAGATGAATTTGATCTAACCAAGGTAGCATGTACCTATCAGATGAATTCAAGAAATACCTTATGAATATCATTCCTATCTAAATCCTCCTAATGAACCTGAACTCAATGAAGTTGTAGGGAGATACAATTGATCATGTGTGACATGATTTAATCAATGATTAATCCTAGCATAATTATCTCTTAGTTTCAAAAGGTATATATGTAGTAGAGACTACATTATATACTTAATAAGGTTCCATGCATGTAAGATGGAATCTAGCACTAGAGAGTGCTACTTCATTAGGAAAATAAAGGATGGTATTGTATACCTACTTTATGACCTTGAGATTCTTAAAGAATCTCATCTTTGAGAATGTGATTTTTAGAGGATGACTCTCTTAAGAATCAAGATAAAATGAAGTAAAGGAACTCATTTAATCTTGAGAAGATAATGAGGCTCCTGAAATCGGAAACTAAAAGAATAATTGAAGATGAAACACTAATACTTCTTCAAATAAGTTTGAGGATGTATTCATGTGAAAATGATTGGACTTCATGTGATGAAGCTCCTGAGTATCATGACATGGATAGATGGATGTTAGCAATAAAAGTCTATTGTAGACTTCATATACAAGTGTTGTATATGGACCCTCGAGGATCCACCTATATGGGTAAGACCCATTAAGGTCTAAATGGATCTTCAAGAGAAAGAGGGAACCTAATGAGAAGGTAGAGACCTTCAAAGCACGGTTCGTAGCTATGAGCTACACACCGAAGAGAAGACATCGCTAGCGATGAGACTTGCTCTTCGGTGACCTTGCTTTAACCCATCAGAATACTGCTAACTATAGCTACACAACTTGACTATGACATCTTCATGATGTGAGTCAAGATTGCATTCCTCTATGAATATCTCTTTGAGGATATTTATATGATGTAGCCCCAGGGCTTCATGGTTGAGGAAAGCAAGGTGTGCAAGCTAAAGAACTCCATCTTTGGACTCAAATAAGCTTCTTGTAGTTGGAACATAAGATTTGATGAAATTATAAATGTTATGATTTCAGATAAAATCTTGATGAACCATGTGAAGCATAGTGGGAGTGCCGTTGTGTTCATCATGCTAAATGTAGATAATATCCTAATCATTTCGAATGATCTAAGGATGATAGTAGTAAGTGTTTTATAATTTGGTTGTTCCATACCTTGAGATATGATCTCAAGGATACCTCTTAGATCCTAGTTCTGAAGATGTTCAGAAGCAAAGAGAAGAGGATATTGGGACTGTCACATTCTTAGTGCACCTTGGACATATTCTATTCTTAGAAATTCCAAGAAAGGCTTCCATCCCTTAAGATATGGTACTGGCCTATCTAAAGGGATATCACCTCAAAGAGTTGAGGAAGTGAATGCTAGAACTGCTTGCACTTGTGCATCAATTATGAGAAGCTAAGTGTATGCTAAATGTGTACAAGGGCCAGATGTCTGCCATGCAGTGGGAGTAGTAAACTGTTACTAATTCTACTGTGGAGATAAAACACTTGATTGCAGTAATATCAATATCTTTAAAGATGATGAAACTTAGAGATAGTTATCTCAAAGTCTTATCTTCAAATACTTAAGACTTTATAGATAGTGATCTAAAAGGTCTTAACTTTGGATATCTTTAGAGATAGTGATCTCCAGGGATAAAGGTATTTTGATAAGGATTATGAAAATACTGGTTGAAATAATCGAGGTATAATGTCAAGGACACTATAACAAAATTGAGTATTGGTTGCATAAGATGCAACATTCGCATTGGATGCAAGCACTGTTACTAGGGGATATGCAAGTGTCGTAAAAGGACTTGGCGTAGTCTCTTGAGAACAGAGTGACTGATCAGCTTACCTAGCTATTTTCTAAATAGCCTATGATTGTCACATGAGTGTGTGTTTAAATGATTAGCCCATTAATGGCTCTTTGGGCTAGTGGGAGATTGTTGGACATGCGAGCCCACGGCGAGCCATTATGCAATAAATGTTATTGCAATTCACTCCTTGATCTGAAATAAAGAGTATATAATTTGTATAATAGGTCCCTTAGTACAATTAGGGTTATGTACCATGGCCATCGTAATGATCATATAGCTGTTGATTCAATTATTGAATCATAGAGGCTGGTGCTAGGATGAATATCTAAAGAGTTAGATTGAGGACTCATCAAGCACCATCAAATGATTATTAAGAGATGATCTCCAGCCTAAGAAGGAGATGGCAATCCTTCTCTCTAAAGGCTGATGTCTGACCGACCTCTTGATGCAGGTCCTCTGCATAAGAATAGAGATTCGGAGGTGTCAGATTAGTTAAGTCAAAGAGTTGACTTAACGAGATCGAGATAACCAAAGTCCTATATCGTATGCTGTCACGATACAGGCACACATCCTCTGATCGGAGACAGATGTGTTACTATATGTTTGAGTATGTACATTTGGCAGACCAGTAGGTTGATGACCTAATCAAGGTCTATACACCGGCGCGCTGGTGTGCATATAAGGGCATATGAGTAATACGATCTCTCAAAGGGATCATACATGTTCAGTTACTAAACCGGAAGACATGAGCTCACTCATGAGATATTTGGAAGAATCAAATTCCATGCGCATGGTCGTCTTGCTTTAGAAGCTTGACTGAATTTGTAGGTTTGATGTATACTTTTGGAAAGTATATGATCAAGACCTAGGTATGATATATGCTTTTGGAAAGTATATGATCGATACCGACTTCCAATGATCGAATGAGAAACTTACTGATAAAACTCTGAAGTAGACAGTGTAAAGTTGATCTAATACTTCGGGTTTACTCTAAGTCTTCCAGTATGCAGGATGTACAGGTATTAGGAATACCTGAGGGTGATGTGATCATAAACGATTGTATAACCATGACGCTTCCATTCCTAGGGAGTGATGAAACGGGTCTGGATTTTAGTGACTCCTCTCAATAGAGAAGTAATCTGATCTTAGTCCAAATGTTGGACATTGATCTGAATGTGATTCAGATGCAATGAGAAGATTAGATTTGCGGTCTTGATTTAATCAAGCATCTATGAGAGGCCCGCGATCTGGATTTGAGATATGATCTCAATATCCATGTCACTATACGTGGAACAATACAATTGCCCTGTCCTTATCTCCAAGTATTCGCGGAGAAAGCGCATTATCCTTGAAAGAGTTCATGGATAATTCTATTGTTGATATATGTATCCGAGCATTGAGAAAATGGATAATTAAATGTGATTTAATTATCATGACTAATATGAATTTGATTCATATTATAAGGAGAAGTTATCTTAGATAATTAAATGTGATTTAATTATCAAAGATATAAATAATGTGAATGTGATTCATATTATTTGAGCACATGAGAAGAAATTATCCAATGTAATTAAATGTGATTTAATTATTATGGATAAGAATAATGTGGATAGTAATATCCAATTATTCATAATATATTATAAATGTGATTTATAATGTATTAGGGAGAGTTAAATATAATTATATTAGTAGATTAATTATTAATGTGTATTGGATACACATTGTCTAATTAATTGAAAATGTAAATTACATTTTGTTTTGGGTTGTGGATATGATTCACAATATTCCAATGTCAAGATTGCAATATTCCCAAAATTAATTGAGAATTATTTTGGTGAAAAAAAATCCCAACAAATAGTTGTTGGAAAATAAGTAGAGAGAAAATCAAGGAGATGTGCAATCTCATGGGAATCCATGAGATTGCCCTCCCTCCAAAGGGGAAGGTTGATCTCCTTTATTCTCTCTCTCCTTATTTGATTGATTTAATTTGGTGTTAATATATATTTGATATATTTCATCAAATTTAAATCACAAGTTGTTGGCTTTTACCAACAACAATCTTGACCATTGGATTGACATAAATCAATCTCATCCATTGATTTTATATGTCACATGGATTGAGATCCATGGATCCCAAAACCCTATAAATAGAGAGGCATACCATGCTCTCTATTTTACACAACACTTCTCTCTCTCTCTCTCTTTCTCTCTAGAGGTCAGCCCTCTCTCTCTCCCTCTCATGGCCGTCCACCATGGATGCCATGGAGAGGTTCTCCATCGCCGTAGCATCGTCGTTATGCTGCCCGATCGTCTGCTCGTGGATCTCCGTCTCCTTCGGTGCGCCTCGCTCGTGAAGAAGACGTCGGATCTCGTGTGTCGAGATCAGGAGATCCGCCGCTTGGATCATCAACATGGATTGCGAGAAGCACGCGGTTCATCCCCGCGCTCGCAAGCGTCTCCTCCGTCGGATCGGACTTGAGACAGGAGGTCTCTTCGTTTAGAGACTCGATCGCAACCACGCTTCAAGAGGTAATCCTATTACTTGTTTGTGGTTTAGACGAAACGATCCGAGAAGTGTTCTTGGATCATGTGGTTTCGTCGTAAGAAATTTTTTAAATTCCGCTGCATCGAGCAACTAGTGCGACTAGTCGTTCCTCGTCGTATTCGATACGACGCTCACGCTTCCGTGATGCGCTTGAGGATCTAACCATATCCTTCAATAATCACTTATTAAAAATAAATAGCAAATAATAAAGGATAAAATAATGTGCAAACAATATACAAAAATGCTACACTATCTGTTTCTCCCCAGCAACGGTGCCATTTGATTTAATCAAGGAATTAAAGGAGCAGTCTTGTGGTCCACACAACGGGATCAATAGTCGCTGACGTGACAGCTCACAGAGACCTCAATTAAATCAATAATTAACCCACGATATATCAACAAAGTAATCAAATCAAGTTTGGATCAAAATTCATTATACAATCCTACAAACAAGTGTGTATAATGCACAAGTATGGTAGGGTGTCGAACACAGGGAACAAGGGGCGTACCATGTATATTATTTATCTTTAAATAATATGAGTATGTATATATATGCACAATATTCACTCAATGTTTTTATGGGATTTAATTTTTTTAATATTTTTCCAATATATTTTTTAATTTTTAATTTTCTTATTTTTAATTTCTTTTTCTTTCTTTAATAAGATATAATAATTATATGTATGTGTATATACATGTAATATAATGTAATATATAAGGGATATATATAATAAATATAATAAATATATAAAAATTAGAAGATACAATAAAAACAATCATATTTATTTTTTAAAGGATTTAAAATATATTTAGTGTAATTATAATGATTAATAATAATAGAAACTATATATAATAATATATAGGTGTATATAAGCTATATAGGATATTCTAATTATAAGTATAACTATATATAATCAAAATTACAAAATAAAATATTTTTTATTTAAAATATTCTTCTATTTTTTAGAATTTTTGGGAATTTTTTATTTTTTTATTTTTAAAATCAGAAATAGTTCAAAACAAGGAAGTTTAAATAGGCCGAATTATTTGAGAATAAAAATAGCAAATGGGTCCAAAATTTCTCAAAATTAATTTTTATATATAGTAATGGGTTTATATAAAAATATGAGACACAAACTATTTTTTTTATTTTTGAAATTACTTTATATTTTTTTAGGGTTTGTAATTTTTGGAGTTTAATTTGATATTTTTTGTGATTTTGGTCTGCGATTATAAAATAGGATAATAAATAGTAAGTAATGTTTTGGAATTTTTAAATGAGTTTTTATAATTTTTTGTATTTTCTAAGGTAAACATGGGAAAAGTGTGCTCTTTTGATTTTTTAATAAATAGTATATGCAACAAAAATGTTAAAAAAACACATAGCATAAAAAGCATTGTCCCAAGCATTTACTCCTATTTTTTGCAAAATTTTTGAAGCACAAAAGCTATTTTTAGAAAATCAAAATGCACAAAATAAAAAACAAACAGCTAGTAGGGGCATATTTGTAATATAAAATATTTGTAAGGAGTCACATGCAAAATATCCAAGGTTTTTGAACTACAACTTGATTTTTAAAGACTAAATAATTATTACAAAAAATAGAGGGGTACCAGAGCAAAATGTCCACTCAAGTAGGGGGAGGCACGTAAGGTGACCTAACAAAGGGCTAAAATGCAATATTAAAGAGTTACAGGCGGTCCCTTAGAATTTTCCCAAAAAGTTAAGCCTAATTAATATATTTACAGGACCTTTGATGAAATACAAAATTTGTGGAGGGTTAGATGTAATTTACCCCACCTATGTGCTTTCAATCAAGCCGTCTAACTTCTGCCACATGTCTGATCGGATGGTGGAGGAGGCATAACTCTTCACAATGCTTGGACGACCCATATTAGATATGTTCCATGTTCTTCATCTGATGGCGGTGGAGGCCTCTAGAAGAACGACAGACGAACTCGATGTCGTTGAACTTCGAGCACGGATCCCGGGTGACTTCGACATCCTCTCCTCCGACTGACGGCTGCTAGAGCTTGTTGTTGTTCCTCCGCACATGCAAGTATGCTCAGGTGAGCTCGATAGGGTTCAAAGGAGCATCTGGAGGTGCTCTTCTTCTTTTCTGACCTGGAGGTGCTCCAGGCATCCTTCTTTGCTCCAGATGCCCTCTTGAGGCATCTAACCTGCACCAAACAATGCATGGCTCACGGTGAGTTGCCATGCCACTTGTTGAACTGCACAACAAGGCAATGTGTAGAGTGGAAAGACTCCAATGAGGGGTAGTAGAGCGAGGCTCGTTTTATCGAATCCAGAGGGATTTGGGTTGAACACAGGGGATATGATGAAACATGTAATGGGGGATCAAATGGGATGGAAATTTGGCACTGGGGACGATCGAATCACAATGATTTGGCCTGGAGCTCAAGCTCTGAATCAAAATGGGCTTTTGAATTAAACGTAAACATAATGACGAAATGAAAAATTAAATGGAAGAATTGAAAATTAAGACCTACATTTACCAAAGAACGAAGGAAAGGGCTTCGACTTGGTCTAGAAGACAAGGAAGCTGAATCAATCGGCAGAGCTCTAGCGACAATTTAGATCTTCTCCTTAACTGCTCCTCCTCACTGTAGCTCCTCCCAACTTTGAGCTATCATCAAGAAAAAGATATTGCAGTGGACCTGAGGGGCTAAGATCGGCCAAAGAGGGATCAAATTTTAAATGGAGGCGGATGAGCTCTATTTAATGGCTGAACGAGGAGGTGGACTGCGAGGCGGATCTCGATCGCTTCGATGAAGATCAAGCACGCCTAAAGATCTGGCGAGAATCATGGAGGTCAGGGGCTCAGAATATGTTCAAGGCACGGGGCATTTTGATCATTAGGGTCCCTAAGAAAAATGCAAGAAGTTAAGAACTCGATGTGTTAGACAGGTCAGAGAAGGTGGAAGGGGAGCTGACCGAGGTCAACACATGAATGAATATGGTTGGTCCACGTGGACCAACTAGAAAAATCCGATACCAAAATTCTTTATTAAATAAATAAAAATGCTAAACGAATTTATTAATTTTTTATGGAAACATGAAATATGTTTTTATTTTTATATAGTATTTATTCCTATTTTTATATATTTTTTCAAGATTATTTATTATAAGTTAATATTTACATGCATAATTATAGATAAAAATACATGTATTTTAGTATTTTTATTTTTAATTTCTATTTGACATTTTATCATTATGTACATGTATTATATTGGTTTTTAATCTATTTATATATATAGGTATTTTATTACATTTTTTTGGATTTATTCGTATACTTAATTAATTATGTACATATATATTATGAATATATAATAGTATACTTTACCTATATTTTGAAATACTTTATTTATTTTATTTTATTTTTAATGTTTTTATTCTAATTATGCCCATATGTTTCAAATAATATATACAATTTTATAAAAATAAAATAAACTGAAAAATATAAGGAATAAATATATTGAATATGATATACAGGTATAGTGCACAATGAGGGCCCAAACCTAACTTTTGCATCTCATATCCAAATTGAATGAAACCATCTTCATTAAATAGTTTGTTTAATTTTACATAAAATGAAGGTGAGTTTGGTCAATTTTGATACAATATGGAGAAGATACATGTTTGCAAAATTTCTATTTTAACTTTTTATGTTGTGTGTCCTGGGCACACTGTGCCTATTTTTCAGTGAAATCAAATTTTTATTTTTCTTTATATTTTTATCAACAATATTCATGTAGAGGATTTTATTATTTGAGAGGTAAAAATAATAGAATAAAATAGGTGCTAAAATATAATTATTGATGAATTAAAAACTCGGGTTTTGTGTATCTGTGTACAATTCTCCTACCCTATCTCCCCCTACTTTATTCCTTGTCGACCAAGTCATCACGATGACTGGGTCTCAGGGTATAGAGTCGTTCAATACCTTTGGTATTTCATTTCTTTTTTCTTTTCTTCCTTTATTTTTTTATTTTAGAATTAGATATAGTATTTATACAATATTTTATATAGTATTTTGTACAATTTATAGAGTATTTATTTTGGTAAATTAATAATATATACATGCATTTAGCTAGGGATTTAAGGCCAAAATGAAAGAATAAAGGTGATGAAATGGAGATTCATCAGGCAGCTCTCAACCTAATGTAGTCTTGACTAACACTAGGATGAGACAGGTTGTCACAGATTAATATGAAGATTTAGAGAAAAAAGTATAGTTCTTCATGGTTGTTTCCTCCCAACTTTAGAAGAAGTGCAAGGAAATGCAATTTGTGCTTGAATGCGTCCTCAAGAGGGACTGGTCTCATCCAGTTATAGTCCTTATCAATCTCCGGGAGATACATGTTTCCCATTGCACCCTCTTCCTGATCTACTGCTCCTTGCAGCCCCGCCAACTGAGCTTTGGGTAGTTCATTATGTTGCTCAGTTGCAGTTATCTGGACCAGGATTGCTATCATTGGATCATTGTTATTTTCGTCTTCACCAGGATTCTTATTCGGAGGCATCTTGTCTTCCTCTTCACCTTTAGGTGTAGATAAGCATGAATTAGATGTAGAAGTAGAAGGTTTAGGGGTTCTACCAAAGATAAAAGTTTTCTTGGTAGGGGAAGAATTAAAGAGAGGGTTAGTTCGGGATCGACTAATCCCTGAAGGTGACTTATTGATTTTGGTATTGAGAAGAGGATCATCCCATGACCAAGTGGGCTCAAGAAGAGGGTCATATTGAGGGAGATATGAAATCTAAGGGGTTCTGTAAAGCGTTCACAAAGTCTGAACTAAATTCCCTAAAGAGATCCATCTTTGATGACAAGAGATTTGGTAAGAGCACGATGATAGAGTCAAGAGAGAGAGAATACGTAGGGGGTAAAAATGTGCAGCCTTTGAACACACACAAAGCATACATAAATCAAACCCGTAAATTCACCAACTGAACACTTGTGAAGGCACGTTAGAGTTTAGTTGCTTATCTTTTTAATTTAAGGATTATTTTCAAACAGTCTTTTCAACTATAGCACTCAATTGGCATATAGTGATTGGTGGTCGGGGTATACTTGGAGAGACTTGAAGATTCCTTACTTGAGGTATCAATGAGACAATCCTCCTATATGATCTACCACATAGAACCACTATCTAAACTGAGTATGAGAACCACTATCTAAACTGAGGATGAGTACTTGTAACACCAAAATTGTTGCTTGTCAGACTCAAGTGAGCACGAGATGATGGCCTTCACAGATGTTCCGATGAGACGAAACCATTTCACTCAATTGCTTTTTTATCTTAAGTGAGAAAGCAGAGAGAGGAATCGAGAAAAACTAATGCACGTTGAAAACAATGATGTATGCTCAGTTAGAGGACTGATAGTGCTTCCCCGCCTTCTTCATGAGGGATGCATAACAGGATTGAATTTACTCTAAATGAAAGCAGCCGATCAAAATGCTCCTAAGCAGATAGTTAGCAGTGAAGATTGATTTAAAATTTGGCTAAGTTGAACAATCTACAGTGTGTATAATTTATGTTATGTGTGTCATAAAGTTAGAGTCGAGCACAAGCAAAAAAATATTATTCTACCACGAGTGCAGGTCCTAGGTATACAAAAGGACGCATTTGAGTCCCTAACCACACAATAGGGGTCATAACTGGCCCAAGTGTCCCGCTGGTTCAGTCCATTTCAGTTACAAGTTTGACGATTCAAAGAGACCCTGAAAATAATGTAGAAAAGTAACCTTAATTAAGCTCTCTCCAACAAGATAAAAATTAAAACAATATTCTATGTAGATCCTTGAATTTTGTCCAAAAATTCTCTGAGCAAGTTATCTCCAAAGGGAGAAAATGCGGTTAGTATCTGATGAGAGATAATTGTAGAAAATAAAATAAAATTCAATAAAAAACAAAAATGAAAATAGACACATAAACAATAGTCACAATAATTAATTAATTACAAAAATTAATCTAAAATCTAAAAATTCATTGTTCCCCGACAAGACGCCATTTGATGATCAGAAAATCCACCTCTTTAATAAATATAAATTGCAGTATAGGAGGCAGAAAATGATCTATCAAAAATCACAACTCTTGAATATTATGCAATGTTTTTACTTGGTAAGTGCACCAAGGTCGAACTCAGGGAACGGTGATTTTTAGATGCATGATTCTAAATTAATTTAAGTGATTAATTAATTGCTATATTAATATCTATGTCAGAAAAATAAAAGAGATTCAATGCAAAGCAGTGAAGCATAAGCAAAGTGAAACACATGTTCTGTAATTTCTCTCTCTTTCAATCCTCAAATAGAATGAGTAACTAATCATTAATTAATTAATCACAAATCCACAGACATGTCTTCAAGAAATATATATCAAATTAAATCCAACCTGTTGGCTGGGAGATCAAGAATCAAATTCTGTAAACAATATTATCATGTTATACTGAAATTTAGACATCCATAATCCTTGTAGAAAAATATCAGAAATTTCCCTCTACGCTGCATAATTATCCCCCAATTAATCTCGAATCTCAGATATGCATCAAAAGAGATATTTATCAATCAAGACTCCAACATAGCTGGCCAGAAAATTCACTCATTATTCATTAAAAATGATCAAATCAAATTAAATTCAACTCCATGTAAAGATTAATTTCTCAAAACATAATTATCAATAACCAGTGGAGAATTAATCAGATTCAACCTTCTCAATCAAGTTCCTACATATTAAATCAAGTTTCTCAAGATATAATAGCACAAATATGTCAAAATCCATCCTGCATATATCATTAGATATCTTAAATAATAATCATAATTAAAGAACCTTTCATCTGTGCATAAAATATGTAAAATTATAGAGCACAAAACAAGCTTCAAAATGACATATTGTACGTAAAAAAAGGAGTTCGTGTGAGAAAGTTGTGATAAAATTTAAGTTTTAGGGACTAAAATACAACAAAAATAAGTTTTCCTTCTCAAAAAGGCCCCTGAGGGGACTTATCTGTTATTGTTCAAAACTACCTAAGCCTTTATGTAATTTGCCCAGGCGGGCATGTATGTTACACATGATCTAGGCAGCGACGGGGATGGCGTGATTTCCTAGAATAGCGAGGGCCTCCTTGCAATTTACCCCTACATGCACGTGCTTCGAACGTGTTGAGGCCGAGCTTCAGGACAAGGATGAGGCTCGGGTGCCCGAGCCTCCACGTGGTTGATGGGAGAGGCTCGGGCTCACTCGAACCTCGAGGTTAGGGCGAGTTTGGGGTGAAGTCATGGCTACCCTGGCGATGAGGTGCAAGGAGGATCTAACCGGTCGTTGTGAGGCTCTATGGTGTTGAATGATGAGCAGGCCAAGGCAACGAAGGTGAGGGTGTCTGGTGAAGCTGTGAAGGTGGTGGAGACGAGCGGTGTAGGTGTTGTTCGGCAAACTGAGTGGTCGAGGCGAAGGAGGAGCGGTCAAGGGCAGAGATGATCTACGGAGAGAGGGCGGTTGTTGTGGTTGGCGAAGAAGCCAAGGAGCTGCGATTTGGATCTGCAACAGAGTTTCTGTAACCTGTAGAAGCGACAAGACTCGAGATAGTGCTCGATCTTTGCGTGACTACCAAAGAGAGGAGGAGGTGGAACTCCTTCAAAGGTGTGGGACAGAGCTAACGCTCCTACTCGGATCGTCAAAGGTGGAATATTGCGAGAGTATAGATCAACAGTAGAGGGGAAGAAGGTTGAGGGTGAATGCCAATTAAGTTTTGATATTGGACGGTGGTGATTTGGGAGTTTCAAATGGGTTGCCGGAGAGAGACAAAGAAGATGGAGAAGAGAAAGAAGGGAGAGGAGGAGAGATAGAGAGGTTGATGGATTTGCCACAGATAAGGATTACAAGCTCCTTGGATCACGCTGACCTCCTGCTTGTGGATGCTCAACCAAGCCCTGGAGCGGTCACCTCCCAAGGTCCATGAGTACAAACATTTGGTGGAAAAAATGGCGGATATCGAACGAGGGCGGCGGGGTTAAGACTTTATAGAAGGGGGCTTGACAACGGGAAGCGGAGCAACTTTAAGGGAGGTCGAGCTGATGGAGCTGTAACGGTTGAGCGTGGGGGGAGCAGGGCTCGACCGTGGGTGGCGGTTACGCAGGAGGAGGGGTTGCACCGGTAGCGGGCAGAGGGAGAAAGGGGGTGAGGGGTAGGCATGTGCACCGCACGTGCCTAGAAGAGAGAGAAAAGAGAATACCATGTGGCGTGTTGAGGAACAACCACGTGTTAAGAATAATAATTAATAAAATACAACAAAAAATTTGAAAAATAAATTAAAAGAAAAATCCATAAAAAAATAGCAAACGATGTCAAATGAAAAAGTGATCTTCATAAAAGTTGATCGTCTCGACGAGATCTACAACTTTATCGATGGAACCGAAGTGAAAAGAGATCATTTGTACAAAAAGTATTTTTGGTGGTACTCTATAGATAATAAGATAGCATATTTTTGTATTTTTATGATTTTTTTGTATTTTAATTTGACTTAAATAGTGAATTAATTTATATGCAGCATATATATATAATTAATCTAGTTTTATAAATTTTTTATAGGTTAAACAATATAAAATAAAATCTACAAAAACAAAATATGTAGAAATTG
The DNA here is from genome assembly GCA_037367405.1 of Ottelia alismoides. Lineage (NCBI taxonomy): Eukaryota > Viridiplantae > Streptophyta > Magnoliopsida > Alismatales > Hydrocharitaceae > Ottelia > Ottelia alismoides. Next base: position 170,487 of record JAZKJV010002835.1, read on the forward strand.
TACAATGCTAGTTTTTTGTGTTTTCTTCTGATTTTATGATTTTTATGAGGATATTTTTACCCGGCAGACCCTATAATCTTTTCGAATTACTACTACGACCTTCGAAACATCGTAATTCCTCCCCCGACCTCGTAAACTTGGTCCGTCTTACCCAACAAACCCCGCAATCAATTTAAACTATATTTGAGTCAATTACTTGGGTTAGACTTGAGTTAACCTAACCAATTTACCATCAAACGGTTAGGATTGGTCAAAATAAAAAAATGAAAAGAACAGTAGACCTATGGGGGGGAGAGCAGGGGAGCTGCATCCGTGGGGGGGCTCCAGCCGGGGGGTGAGCACGGGCGACGCAGGGAGCAGCGGTGCGGGGGGGGGGGGGGGGGTGACCAGGGAGCGGGGGCGGCGCGGGGGGGAGGGGGGCAGGGTGCAGCGGCACGCGGGGGGGGAGGGAGGGCAGGGTGCAGCGGTGCGTGAGGGAGAGCCAGGGGGAGGGTGCAGCAGCGCGGGGGGGTGGGGGGGTTGGGGGGGGGGGGGGGGGGAAGAGCCGAGGCAGGGGGTAGCAGGGAGCAGCGGCGACGGGTGGGGACAGGGTGGGACCTGGGCAGGGAGCTCCGGTTCATACGGACCATTCGAGCAGGGGAGGAGGGAAGGAGTTGGGCACGGGGTCGGCGGCGGCCGGAGGGTAGAGAAGGGATGGAGGAGCTATTCGCGAGGCTCCTCGGCGACGGCAGTGGTGAGGCTCAAAGCTTGGCGTTGGCGGGGGAGCGGTGCAGTGGGGATCAACTCCTCTGGGATGATGGAGTGGCATTAAATGTAAATTTGATAAACAAATTGGGTATAATATAAATGAACATAACGGAATCGAGTTAATTTTAACGGGTAAATGAACGGAGGTTAACCACAGGGTCTGTAGGGTAAGGGTTAGCAAGTTTACGGGGTCGGGGAAGGAATTAGGATGTTTCGAAGGTTGTAGTAGTAATTCGAAAACATTATAGGGTATGCCGGGTAAAAATCCCTTTTATGAGTTTTAATTCTTCATGCTCAGTTAGTTAATTAATAATTGATATAGAGAACGAATTAGGTAAAAATAATGAATATTTATACATAAAATAATAGGCTCAAACAAGGTCAAAAACACATGTTATTTAATTACAAATTTTAACCTTTATTTCAACATAATTAGTGAATGTTAATTAACATAATTTAAGGGGTTTATTTAGTGATTTATTAAGAGATTATGATAAAATCTCCATATAAAGTAGATGAATCATGGATTCATCACAACCCCGCACGTTGACACCTCGTCGTTCTCCAGGTGATCCACCATGCACTCGTAGGTGCACCCCTTATACGCAACTGTTGCGCATCTGACTCTTACAAACCTGCATTTTTCTGCTCCGTCAATGTCGCAGTCACCTACTGCAGGATCCATCGCCTCACCGACCTCCTATAGAGAGGAATCTCCTCTTTTTGTTTTTTGGCATTTTCATGTCTAGTTTTAGGGGTTGTTACCCCCATCAAACCTAGAATTTCTGTAAATTACCTTCTCAACATTTAAACATCGTAACTATCATCTCGACCTCGTAAAGTTGCTTCGGCTTACACCATGAACCATGTCTTCAGCTTTAACTTTATTTGAGTTAATTGATTGGATTAATCTTGAGTTAATATAATCATAAGAAATCCGATGGTGGATCTCCCATCACCTTCTCTCCTTCATTCTTCTTTGTATGGGAGGTCAGATGGGAGGCGTAGAGGAGGAGGGGAGGTCTGGGCAGAGGCGGAGGGGAGGTCTGGGCGAAGGTCTGAGGGGGAAGGTGAGGTCTGGGCCTCTCTGATCAGATCAAGAGGAAGCGAAGATGGAGGGAAAACATCCTGACCTCACACCCAACAAGCACTCAAAGCTCTCCACCGAAGCCCTAGTCAATCCAAACCCTAACCCCGAGGTTAAGACGAAGATCGCTAGGAACAGGAAGAAGAAGATTGCAATGATGCCAGAGGCACATACGATATTTGCTTGGCCGAGGAAGGTGCGAGGTAGATCCGAGGTGAGATTGAGACTTGCAGGCATTATTTCTACTTCATATGCATCATGAAGTGGTCAAAAGTCAAATCCGAATGCCCCATGTGCAAGCATAAGTTTTCCTCGATCCGGGTCTACCCATGATTTTGCTTTGGCGAGGAGGAGGGTGAGGGAGGAGAAAGGAAGGAGGGCATTCATTGTAATTTTGATAAATAAAATGGGTATTATGAAAATAAATTAAAAGAATATGTTTAATTTTAACAACTAAATGGACAGAGTTAAATACCGGGTCTTTAGTGTAAGAGTTGGCAACTTTTCGGAGTCGAGTAGATAATAACGTTGTTTACAAGATTGAGAAGGTATTTTACAAAGATTCTAGGGTTTTTGGGGTAAATAGGCCCTAGTTTTATAGGTAATGAATTTCTCAGCAAGTTTATTTAATAGTTTCCTAATTGTTTTTTACGCAAAAATGGCAAAATCTACCCTTCTCAACCCCTGATTTTTCAACTTATTCACAAATTAGACCCTGCCTTTTTTATTTTTGGGATTTTTACTCAGCAGATCCTATAAACTTTGCCAATTACCTCCACAACCTTTGAAACAACATAATTCCCCCTTCGACCTCGTAAATTTGCCAACTCTTACCCCATGAACCCTGCAGTTACCATGTTTGAAGCTTATGAGGGTTCTTGGGGTAATTTATAGGATCGATGGGGTAATTACATTATGCAAAAGGTCGTATAGGTAATTTAAAAAGTTTGTAGGGTCTACCGGGTAAAAATCCCTTTATTTTTTATCAAAAATACCAAAAAAAACTATGTGATGATTTCTAAGTCCCTTTGGATCGATACCTATCCTTGCCCTTTACACATTTGTTTATATTTCATGGAACTATGAGTTTATAAATTGTATTTGTTTGGATTTGATTTTTATGTCAAAACGACAAGTTCATCTCTTTAAAGCACGCAAAATCTCATCAACAGATCCCAAGTGGAGTAGAGGAATTGGTCGACTCATCGAGTTCATGACTTGAAGACGACAGCTTCGAATCCCGCCCATTGATGAGAAGATCGACTGGTGGGACAAAGTCGATTAAGCTTTCTGAAATAGTTGCAAAGGAAAGAAGAAAACTATGATTTGTTCTAAGGTAAAGTAGCATTTTTTTCGTATTTCTAACTATCTTATGTGAATACCCTCCTATCACATTAATCCTTGCTTTCTTTATCATAAATCCGAGTGCTTGGCTATTTTCAAACCCTGACAAAATCCAAATGTTTGCTTAGATCCATATTGAAAATATCCGGTTGTCATGAGGCAAATTCCTGAAACTATTTTCAAAAAACTTTTGAGAACATTAAGAAATTTATCTGTGACTGTTTTGCGCTGGCCCTCGACTGTCTAACGCAACCTCCTCATTTACCCAAGCATAGGATATAGGTAAAAAAATATAAATATACATGATTTTAATCTATAGTGTCGCTTACTTTCATTCTGACATGGGTAAATATGATACGTATAACTTTCTAAGGCTCGTCTTATATTTGGAGAGGGAAGAGGTATATTGTATGATTTTTGTTATTTTATAATATTGCAATGAATAATCAAGTGGTACAATTTCTGCGATGCAAAATTCCAGAAAGTTAACATAAGTTGTGGGACACGCATATCATAAATTAATGAGGGGTAGGGTTTTAATCGAGGGAGTATTTATATGACGATAACTTCATTATCTTATGTATTATATTTTTGCATATCTAATAACCTAGCTGGGTTTTCTCTCCCGTCATTGTCACATGACATATCCTTGAGCTTCCATTCTTCTCCACCGAGTCTTCGTACGTGTTTGCTGTGAAATGTTCAATGCAGTCTTGTGATTATCACATGAGCCTTTTTGGGTAGTTGGCATATTCTTATTTTATGTTCTTATAATCTGATCGAGTAGGTTTATTTAATCCTCTAAGACATCATTATTGCTATGAGTTGGCTATGACCCAAGATATTAATGATGGATAATTCAGCTACCTTATCGGTCAACTAATTAAGATTGGAATTAGATCTTTGTATCCTCAACCAAGAATGAAAACGGTCTGACATGGATGGTAATTATAATTATATCATTATCGTCTTTTTTTCAAAATTTGGATACATATATAATGCAAATTTCATACAAATTCGTAGATCGAAGAAAGAATCATCCTAAAAAATGTCAGGTATTTGACACATAAATATTGGATTATTTTACGAATGGTTAATCTCTTTGATTTATTTAATGCTTCGAGTCTCCAACTTTAATATTAAAAATAACTTTATATAATAAAATAAATAAATTGTGATAACCACATGCTCCAACTAACAACATATGGGCCTTAAGAGAGAAGTTGATTGTTGCACTAAATGTATTTAGAAGGAAAAACTTTTTAATAGAGTTTTGTCGTTAGATTTATTGTAATTTTATTTATTTATTATCATAATAATCAAAGAATCATACAATATGTTAATAAAGAAAATCTAATATCCGCAAACATATTTACCCCTTCTTTCGAAAATTCGTATATGTAACGACTTGGATCCGTGTGGCCAGTGGAAGCATAATAAAATGACGTGCCACGTCGGATCCAAGGGTTACGAAAGAATATCAAATCAACAATACAAACATGGATACAATAAGGGCAAGTTGTAGCCTCTTTTACCTTAGTATATTTTATAAATACATTGATAATATCATTTCTTACATGTAACACAAAGCATTATTTATCTTTATGTTCAAATAATATAACAACTTTAATTTCTTAAAGAAAAATGACTTACAGCTTCTCTGTATCATGCAAATATTTGCTGGTCAGTGGAAATTTGAACATTTTTTCCTTGTCATATGATACTAATCTTCGTCTACTCTAAATTCATTATTTAATCAGATAAAAGGCAATATGCACTCAAATTGCTTATGAATGATATATGTTTGTTTTGGATGTTTTCTTTCCGTATTGTCATTGTATCTTTAAGGCTGCTAGAATACAATTTAGATTTTTTTAAAAAAATATATATATCAAAGTGATAAGGTTTTCCTTTGTTTTGACGTCGATCAATTAATTATATCTTATATGATTATAGAAATATATATTCTTCCATACGGAGACAATTTTTATACAATACCAAATCTACTGTGAAGTCTGCCTTACATTTTTTATGATTTCTTTTGCAGATTATTTTTATGTGCCATCATTGTTATGACCACATATGAGGTTGCTATATATTATACTTTTCAACTACTGTAACTTCTATTTCAATTTCCCGCGCTTTTGTTTTTAAATATTCAATTGTAAGGATATTACGCCTGCATATGAGATTGCTTTATATAACCTCACTCCTATGTTACAACTCATATTGATTTTAAGTTTCTTATAATATTTATAAGAATTAAATTAAAAGCATCAACATTCTAACAAGTTTCACTCATATGACTTCTATAACTATAATAATTCTTTTTAGAGTAAGATAATATTCTCAAATTTAAAATTTCCCTCTTACCGTCTATTAACCATGGTGCGAAGCGCAGGTATGCACCCTAGCAACTCACGAGATATACACTAGTTCCAGTTAGTAGTTGTGGATATCAACGATGGTGGGATATGTTGTTTGTTATGGTTTTGATTTTTTTATGTCACATGCATCCATTTAGCTATTGTAGACCAATTGGTTTGGATCTTGATTTTTTATTATCTAGAAGTTGGTCTGGTCCGGAAAAATATTTTTACTATCTTGAAGTTAGTTGATCCATATAATCCTTATTTTGACTTTATTTCGAAGTTGGTCTGGACAGATATTATGTATATACATCATGGACATTAATCATTTGCAATGTGCTTCATTTACATAATCTGGTAGTGGAATTTAGTTATGGAAATTAAGTGTACTTTCTTTCTTTTTTCATATTAGAGCCATTTGATATAATGGCAAGTTATATGATATCTTATATAAAGACTAGTGGAAGACGGACAACAAGTTGCGCCGTAAATTTCTTTTGGATGTCAAATCCAATTCTTCGAAACACAACATGCATAGATCTGGGAACTCTTGCCATATGTATTATTAAGTACTTAAAATCGGCATCGAGCACCAAACAGTTTCTTAGCATTCTTAATCATATGGATCGCGGTTTCTCTTGAAGTCCACGGCAAACCATTTGCAGTCCGATCTCCACGCAAGCCTACCAACCTCTCACGGGGACCTCCTTTCCTTCCTCTCGTTGGCAACCTCTTAGATCTCCTCCTCCTCTCTTTCAGCGGCTGCTCCCGCACGCCTCAGCCACTCGACGCTGCCTTGGCCTCCATTTCCCACACCCACAAAGACCTCTTCCACTTCCTCTTCGGCCACCAGTCCTTCGTCGTCGCCTCCTCCCCCACAGACACCGTTAAGATCCCCCGTACCCATGACCACATACTCTCTGCCCGCATCACCCCGACCTCTATGCGGGTGCGCACCTTCGTCAATCACAGCCTCGTGTGATCGTCACGCTGCGACAACCACTCGAGGTTGCTTCGTTCCATGGCGGATGCCCCGATTCCGACGAGGAAGAAGCTGTTTGCCGGCGAAAGGGGCATGCGGGTTTTGATGACGTTGAAGCCAGAGAATGTGAAGAGGCTCCTACCCAGGAGGGTGTCGTCTGCAGTTTTCTTTCCGTCCAAGATAGGACGTTGATTGTTGCCGGCGATCATCACGGGCATGTCGCATCTTGGAACGTAGACAGGGGCGACCGAGACGAGGCGGAGGGGGCGTAATCAGGACCTTCTCGGTCTGGGCAGTAGGAGAAGGCGCTGATCGAGACGACATCGACCTCTAGGCGTGGAGATCGGGAGTTTTTTCCCTGACTAGGCATTTCAATCACGGAAATGCCCTGTCAAGGCATCTGACCTCAAGAATTCTCAGTCAGGGCATCGATCGGTGAATGGTTCGCCGATCGGCAAACTGTTTTCCGATCAATACGTAAAAATAATATATAATATTATTCCGAAAAACTTTTAAATTTTATGTTATAAAAAATAATATATAATAATATTTGAAATTGAGAATAGGCAATTTGTCTATTCTCAATTCTAAATATTATTATATATTATTTTTTATAATATAAAATTAAAAAGTTTTTTGGAATATCATTGATCGACGAACGATTTGCCGAGAAAACGCGGAGATCGGATGGCCTTCCACGGCAGACATGCCCTGTCACTCGAATGGCACATCATTTGCCTATTCCGGGCTTTTTATTGCCCCACGCCCATTACAGGAAACTAGGTGCATACCGCGCTTCGCCACGTGATATAAAAAGTTGAAAAGATAGGAAATTAGAATAAACCATTTGCTAAATTTTATTGTGAAAATATGAATTCTTATTTTTATTGACCATATTCAATTTTCATTGAATTGATGAAGTAGTATTTTTTACAATAAAGCATGCAGTTAAGAGGTAAGAATATAGGAATATATTAGGAACATAATATGTGAAGTATGGAGGAATTCATGCATTCACAAATGGCAAATCTCGTTTTCAAAAATAAAAAATCCAGTTCGAACATGATCACCATATTAAGTATTGATATGATATATGAATGAATATAATTTTTTTGAAACAAAATATGTTCATTATGTAACCATAAAATAAAAAAATTAGAGAAATATAGTGTTTTTTAAAAAAATAATACTAAATTAATATGTAATCAAATATCTTAAACAATGTACATATTAATTTAGGAAAGCAGGATCATTTCATTTATATTTACATTATTTGCGTTAAAGATAAAAAAAGATTAGAATGTTAGTGCAAAACTTTCGGAGAAAATATAGGACATTTTACTTATAATTTTTTTAATACAAATTTGGTAAATATGCAACATGTATTTGCAGCCTCCAAGATGTTCATTTTCATCCTTATTAAATAGGCATGTATTTAGATATCTTTTGCCATCCCTTTGTTCCGTATACATTGACATCAACATTGGACAATGGAACATTGGAGAATGGTGAAAATTTAAATTGTTGGAGGGAGATAACACCATGCTTGATAAGGACTGTAGATAGGTTACTGAAAATGGTAGAATGCATAGAGAGATCACTGAAACTAATTTAACAATAGTTAATTAAATAATAGAGATGAAGTATCCAAAGAGAAAAACTAAAAAAAACAGTAGTAATATCTGGAAATTCTCATAGATTTTTTGTTTGAGGACAATATCACATCTGAAATAACAGTGGTCATTGAATATTATATGTGATAACCTCATAGTCTTAAGATAGATAATTATAACATAATATGATGTATTAGTATACATAAAATAAACATACAAATATTGCAAGTCTTAGGGAGAATATAGATAAGACTATACGTAAAATGACTTTAAAAAGCAAATATATCACACATATCTAATTTATCCCATTGTTGTGGCTAATCCTCTTAGATGGAAGTATCGTAAGATGAAAGAATCCAACTTTCATCTAAAGAATCTGATATGTGTGGGAAAATGGTTGTATACATGGAAATATCAACAAAAAACACATACATATTAATTTTAGTACTTTATATTTGATTTGGAATAATGCAATCAGAAGGAAAGTTGTTGTAACTCCGATCGCGGATAAGATGCGACAAAATCGCTTAAAGTGGCTTGACCATTTGCAAAGAAGGTCGGTTGATGCACCAGTGAGGAGATGCGAGTTTTGGGATAGTGAACTGGCTAAAAGATGGCGAAGAAGGCCTATGAAGTGTTGGAATGAGAGTATACGAAGGGATCTTAATTTTTTCCATCTAAACATGAGAATAACCCAAGATAGATCTGAATGGAGGAAGAGAATCCCCGTAGACGACACTACTAAATATGGGAAAAGGCTTTGTTATTGTTGTTGATATTTGTCAATGGTATGTACTAAAATAAAGGAGAATCCAAAATTCCTTCTCATTTGATGGCGAGACAATAAATATTCATGTTCGTTAAATAAAAAAAGTTATCATTATTGCGTCTCTTTAAAAACTAGAGTAATGTATAGTGATATATATATATATATGCATTATAGCAAAGATTATCACGTAGTTATCATATTGTATTTTTTTAAAATATAATAATAAACAATAATCATATAACAATATATGCAAATATATATTTATGTTCAATACTAAACATATATCAAAATGAAAAGTGTAAAATAGTTATACAAACATAACCGGAGTAGATAGTTTTTATTAGTTTTTAATAACATACAAAACACTCCAAAATAGTTCTAAAATAGAAATATAAGCTTATGAGATTGTAATCATCAATCTTAAAAGAGTGGACACATCCTTGGGATAAATCAACATGTGTGAAATAACGAAGGCTCATACTTGTTTATATTTCTCAACTCCTCAACATTGAAAATTTTCAAGGTGATTTTTAGAAACTTAAATTACCTCTCCATTTCAATTGCAGGAGTTTTTTTAAAAATTTTATATGCAGAGAAGATTATCATCACGACCCCTCTTATTATTATTTTCTATAAACGATTATACAATTCCGGTGTAGATAAATATATGGGATTGTCAAGGAAGGAAGTTGGAGAGATCCCAAAGAAAATGACATGATTAACATTACTAAATGATTTGCGCAATACAAGGTTGCAATGTCACCTAATCAGCTATATGGCATTATTATACATTCTTCAAGGTTACGATAACACTAACAACAATAACATACATCTACTCAACTCGACTACTAGAATCCTAATAACATCGAAAGCCAGTGTGAGCCAAGCGTATTTGGATAAAAGACCTATCACTGAATAAGATCTATAAAGTCTTTCTTCACCAACTAAGATCGTAAACCATCGCTTCCACTTTCAATCTGATATAGGCGATTGTGGAATGCAAACAAGCAGATATACAGATTGTTCATTGTAGCGTGGCGTTCTAAGTCAATACACAAAATATTTTTGTATCAATATCTCGTATAATTAATGGTTGTCTCATATGTAACTACTGTTCTCGAGGTCCTTGAATGTTCGGACATAATAGTCCTCTGCTTAAGAAGGTTTGACTATTTGCAAAGGTCGATTGATGCATCAGTTAAAAGATGCAAGATTTGAGATGTTGAACCGGTTAAGAGAGGGCGAGGAAAGCCCGGGAAGTGTTGGAATGAGACTATCCAAGGGATCTTGGTTATTTGGATCTAACTGAATGGAGACAGAAAAGCAGTGTAGACGATCCTACTGAATTGCAAGAAAAGGCTGTGTAGTTGTGATCTCTCATACTCCTCTTCCAAGCTCCTATTTAAAGCTCCTATTTAAAGTGCTCGCTCCCTCCCTCTCTCGTGATTTATAAATTTAGTAAAACACAACCTCAAAACTTAATTGCAAATCAAAAGAAGACAACGCTTTTCTTCAATGAGTTGCTATGTTAAATCTTAATATATAAATATTTAATGTGATTAAATGTATTCATGATCCGGTGCTAATCTGGACAATGGACCTCTTTCAAAGTCTATCGGAAAAGTTACAAGCATAAAACAATCGGATCCGCAGAAGAATACAAGCAAACAACAAAATGGTTTTTCAAGGATGTAGAAGAATACATCGACGATTCCACCATGAGATATAGAACAACATATAAGTTCTCATGCTTGCATATCCTTCACTTGAGTTTCCAACAATTATTCCAATAATGACATATCAGATTTGACCGATGGACAAATATGCCCACTAACAGTGAACTCCCCAAGATCGCATCATGTGCATATTCTACATTATAGCCTGCAACCGATTCAGCTTCCGCTTTTCCAAACAAACCGGGACATCTGTAGGCTTATATATAGTCATAATATGGTAGGAAGACTCCAGAGGCCGATCAAGGAGCGAGGGAGAAGCCAAGCTGTCGAAAAGCAGGCAGCCCTCCTCGCAGTAGCAAACGGCCTACTTATCCCTATGCCTCTCTCTTCAGTCCTATGTCTCTCTCTCTCTCTTCAATCCTATGTCTCTTATCCTTATGGGATCTTCCTCCACTAGCAGTTTTTTGGAAAAATCTATCTATTCTGGGTGTTACCATTTCTATTGAGTACTAATATGATTGGTGTAAAGAAAAAACAAAAGCGACTAGAAATTTCTTGTAAATATACTAGGCTCTGTCAATTTTATTTAGATTATAGGGGGCTCACATGTATGACTGAGCTTGGCTCCTACACCTATCTAATAGCCCGTTCCCACTCGGACCTTCTACACTTGACTCATACCTTATACCATGTTCTCAAGAAAGCAGCTTGATGAGAGATGAGATGGCTATGGCATGCCTACTCTCTCTTTTCCCTAATATATAGTGAAGTATAAGATGCAATTAGATTGCGGAAATTCAGATGCTGAAAGTACCTGTACATGTGTATGCAACTCCATTTCCATGCAAGCTAATGCCTGAAGCTCATTTGGTCCTGCATAATCAAGCACCGAGCACCCTTGGGAAACCTGCATCAATTGTACATTATACAAGTCACGATAAAAAAGCCAGCGAAATGATAGGCGATGTCCTAAAGACGCAGTTGGAAGAACATATCGCAATCACATCAGTTATCTCAATTGCATGACAAGTTAAAAAAATGAGGGTCGACATTACAATTACATTGGCTAAGAAAAATTGAACAGACCGTAACTTCTTTTAATCAACTAAAAAATGAATCAGCCTCGTATAGAAATGGGGAAACAAGTAATGTCCGAACGAACAGTGCCATTAACAGGTTCCGTTCTCTGTAAAAAAAAAGGGATTCCGGATGATGCACTGAAATAATTTAAGATCGAATGACCAGAGCTGGCTGATAAAGTTGCTCAGTTAATTCACAAGCTTGGCACTATTATATTCGAATAGTTCTCCATCCATCACAAGTCTCTGAGAAACTCTGGACGGCAACATACTGGAAAAAATCAACCTCAATACAGTTCCAAGAATTTCCACCAAACTGCTCCAACAGAACCCCAGATGGCAGCATTGACGAGAGCCATTAGGAATCCCACTCTGAAAATGTCAGGAAGCTCTACATAACCCGCTGAAAATATAATAATGAAAGTGATCAATTAGTAAGCGTAAGCATCTAAATAATACCGAGAGGAAGATATCTAGATGCTTGAGGACAGGTAGAAAAAATTGCAGCTGTTTAATTACTACAAAAAGGAAGATAACTGTAGAATTAATCAACGATTTGACAGTTGCCATCTGAATCAGTACATGAATTGTATCTCTGCCAGTAAAATGCTGTTGGTTTACTTGAGAAATTCTTTTCATACACATCAGATGCTGACAAGATGAAAACAATGGATAATGATATAGACCATTCTCCCAAATTACATTGCTTCAAAAGAACACTACTTTGCAGTTTATTTTATCAGGACTTCCGTAGCTCCTCTCTAACCACAGATTTTCTCAGTAACCTTGTCTTTCTTTGCTCTCGACAACCTCCCATATTTCTTCACTGTCAGTCTCTAGAAACTTGATGTCAAGCCCATGCGTATACATCTGGTATATTGAAAATACGAACTTAATAGGCTCGGTTCAAGTACAGATCAGAGACATAATGGCCCGAGCTAGCCTTTGGTGACTGTTTTTTGGGTCTGTTTACTCACTACATATGTATTAAAGTAACATCTCTTCAAATTCAAGTGCAATGCAACTCAACCTTCAGTGAAAGGAGAACTAGCGGTCCCATATTGCCACCAATGTAACTGCCTCCCACCTTGATCGACACCAACTGCTAGCAATTGTTCCCATATACAATAGCTCCACACCTTGGAGAGTGTAAGACATTTTGTACGAAGGCCTCTTATCCTCAACAGACAATGAGTGAGAAATATGTTGGGTAGGAGAGGGCTCCCGTTATCATGGTTCAGATCAACGATGTTCCCCTTCCCATGGGAGGCTCATTTATAGGCATGATTCACCTATCATCATCATCCGCCCTCATCCTCCACACCTCCGATTGTTGCAACGCCGCTCAATCACCAGCAGCGATTGCTTGACCACTAGCTCATCCATTTTATGGTTAAATTCATTAACATATCATACTTGACCGAAGTCACCAAGACTTCAATATCTCCCACTTGACTGTTGGGAAAAAAACAAGAGAACCATAGGCTCTCTTATACAGAGAGACCTATGGGTAAATTACATAAGATTAACATAAAGAAATAAAATAACAGAAAAGGTACATAAGAACATAGAAATATCTATACACTCCCCCTCAAGATGGAGCATAGATATCAATCATGCTCAACTTGGATGAATACTTCTGAGTAATGCCTTGGTAAAGATATATGTTGTTTGCTTTCCTGAACTGGCATGAGAGGTAGGAATCAAACCTTTTTGAATCATATCTGTAGTATAATGGCAATCTACCTCAATATGCTCCGTTCTTTCATGGAATGCATGACTATTCGCAATGAATAAGGCAGCCTGATTATCACATTGTAGCTGCATGGGTAGAGGTACATTGATATGCAGATCTGCTAACACTGCTCGAACGCACATCATTTCTGTACTTGCTTGTGTCATAACCCTATACTCCGATTCGACACTTATCTAATCACAACCATTTGTTTCTTACTTTTTCAAGAAACAAGAGAACTACCAACAAACACAATGAAGCTAGAAGTAGACCTCCTATCCTTAAAACACCTTGCATAGTTTGCATCAGCACATGCAGAAACAGAAAGAGTTGCTCGTTTCTGAATAATAATCTTGCGCCTAAAGAAGATTTTAGATATCTCAATGCATATAGCATCCATATGTACCTTTCGAGGACGCTCCATGAACTGACTCATCTGACTCACTAAAAAAGAGATATAGGATCTAGTAATAGTAACATAAAGAAGCTTTCCCACCATCTCTCTATATCTCCTTCTGTCGACCTCATATGTATCATCATCTTATAGCTTCATGCTAGGATCCATAGGAGTAGTAGAGGGTCGACACCCAATCATGCATGTCTCAACAAGCATGTCTGTAACATACTTCCTTTGGGTCATCACAAGACCATGCGCATTCCTAGCAAATTCTAACCCTAAGAAATACCTTAGGATGCCAAGATCCTTGGTAACAAACTGACGACCCAGAAATTCTTTTACCATCTTGATCCCTTGTACATCATCTCCTATAACAAGTATATCTTCAACATAGACCATGATGATAACAGTGTCAGTACCTCTAGGTGTTCTCTGCATAAAGAGTGAATGGTCTGCATTTGACCTATTGAACCCCTGCATTTCAATCAGATCCGAGAGCTTCTAAAACCACGCCCTCGGACTTTGCTTAAGGGTATATATTTCCTTATGAAGTCTACAAACCTAGTGATACTCCCTCTCAGCAGCAAACCCCGGAGGTTGCTGCATGTAAATTTCTTCTTGTAGATCTCCATATAAAAATACATTTTTAACATCTAGTTGAAATAAAGGCCAATCACGTACCACTGCAACTGAAAGGACACGTAGAGTTGAGTGACGAGCAACAGGAGAGAACATGTCCATATAATCCACGCCGTAGGTCTGAGTAAATCCTCGTGCCACTAATCATAAAAGGTCATATCAGCGATATATCGCTGATATATCACTTTCGACAGGGAAGGGGTTTCGATATCACCCAGTATATCCTTTTGCAGAGATATCGGCTATATATCACCATATCGGCCCATATCGGTCAAAAATGGTTGGATTCAATACAAAATAATCCCAGATATCGATCGATATCGTCGAAGTTTTGCCGATATCTCTATATATCAATGCTATTATTCATGCAAGATTGGTTCCACTACTTATCTAGCTACACCCAGTATTAAAACACATATCTAGCTACACTTAGTATTAAAACACACAATGATTTTTATATATATATTGTCTCGGGTCGGGGCCGTTGCCCCCGTACCTCCGCAAAGGGGGGGCAACCTGGACCCCCTCCCACCCCCCCCCCAAGGCTCGCTGACCGGGCAGCGAGACCCCGTACTTGTAGGGTATGGTGCGACAGGAGGGTACATGCAATGGTTCTTCAACTTGAGGGGTGTCCAATCAATTTTAATTCATCTTCTCCCCTCTCCCCTCGAGAATATTACTATGAATTATGTCTTTTAAAAAATGCTATATCCGCTATGAGAGACAACATAGTAGGGGGCTGATTCAGATCCTCCATGGAATTCTTGATTTTAGGTAATCTCTTTTACAATATTACATTGATTTAAATATTTTTCATTTATTTTTGTAAATAGATAAATCTTTATACCAAAGAAACATTGTCTCCTTAAACATCATGTACATTTTTTGAATCAAATAACTCATGTCAATGTCATTCAATATGTCATCTGACTAATATGAGTGATATGAGCGAGTGATATAAGGATTATAGATGATCTATAATTATGTGTTATGAATATCTAAGTGTACATTCGCAAGTTATTTTATTTTGTAAGAACTTGAATGAAATCATTTCCAATATCTATAAGTCAAAGCCAAGGCCTCAAATGTCGGATTTCGGTTTCGTTTCGGTAAGCTCGGAAAAGGAATTTCGGTGGAATTTCGGTGGAATTTCGGTGAAATAGCCGGAAATTCGGAAAATGACTTGAAAACTCATTTTTTTCAAATTTCAAGTTTTCTAATGTTGTTTAATCAATAACAGAGACATAAATACAAGTTTTTTTGCTTATAATAAGATGTTATAATGTTCAGTGCCTTAAAATAATGATTTTGGTCATCATATCGATGATCGTTCAGAGTGAAATTTCATTTTTCAGTATACAGTTAAATTTTGGCATTCAATTTTTCTGTCAATTCTCAAAAGAATAATAATACTTTTATTTAAAAATAAAATAAGACACACACACAAACACGAATATTTTAACATGTATGCCAAAATAAATGCATAGTATGGCTTGTGATTGTAAAATGTATGTTATACGAGACACAGACAAATTAATTAACACCAAGAAATTGTGTAGCATTTATAAGCACAACCTACGTCCAGCCTAATAGTAGAAAAATAGTTACAGTCAAAGACTTGGAAGGTTGTTAACAACCTACTACACGTACAGACACACGTACTCCTTATAGTAGAGAGAAGTAACAAGAGAGTACTAAAAAAGAACAAACTTCTAGTGTCTTGTGAGTTAAAATGATGCAATATAATGTATTAATATGTAGGGCCTAGGAAAGCCCGGAAAAGATATGCAAGGAAAAGAAGAACTCTGAAGTTTGTTAATATGCAAGGCCCTACCTAATAGTTACAGTCAAGTTGGGCTAGGAAAAGATAACAAGATGGTTATATAAAGATTCTAACTATGAAGATTCTGAACTCTGAAGTTAGCATTCAAAGATGAAAAAAATACATATTTGGCATCTCGAAGTATGTTAAAAAAAGATGTGTTATGAAAAAATATGGTAAAATACTTACCTTGCTTGGAATTTGGAAACTTGGCTCTCCAATACTTTTTTTTGAAGCTCGCTCTCCAATACTTAAGTTGGATTGTGACTTGTGACTTGTGAAGTTGTGAGATGGAATGAGAACACATACATTATATTTATTGGGTTTAAAGAGGATCCTTAGTGGCCTTATTTATTACAATGGTGGTTGGAATAGCGGCTTATATTGCAATCGTGATTGAAATAGTGACCTATAAATTTCATTTAGTGGCCAAATAGTGCCTATGAATATCAATAAGTGGCCTATGCATGACATATGGTGACCTAGAACAATTTCAGTCGAAATAAACCGAAATGAACCGAAATTCCACCGAAATCCGAGAAATCTGTGAACAATTTCCACCGAAATGGATCGAAATGGACCGAAATGATCGAAATTCGGCCGAAATTTCGGCCGAAATCTTAGAAACTGATATTATACATGGTTTCGATATTGGTATCGCCACGAAACCAAAATTTCGACTGAATTTCGGCCGAAATTCGCCAAAATTCAAGGCCATGCATCAAGCTGATAAAGGAGCCAATCTTGTATCACAACAACGTAAAGTAGAATACGCAGAGTAGAATGTCTGGTAACTGGTGAAAAAGTATCCCGATAGTCCACCCCATATGTCTGGGTGAACCCCCGTGCCACAAGTCTTGCCTTATAGCAACGCACGCTACCATCCGCACGATGTTTCACAGTGAACACCCATTTGCATCCCACAACAGATGCACCAACAGGAGCTAAGACAAGACTCTATGTACCACGTGACTGTAGCACAACCATCTCCTCCTCCATGGCCAATCTCCACTGACTGTCCTGAAGAGCCTCCTGATATGTCCGTGGTATCTCCACGACTGATAATACAAAGGTAAATCTCTTGAAATCCGCTAACAGTCTGCTTAAGGAAACATGAGCTGCAAGAGGATAAGTAGCACACCTACGCTTCGTCTTACACAGAGCAATCAGTACATCAAGATTATCTGCCAACTCTGTAACCTATGGGCCTGTTTGGTTGCTGGGTTGGACAGGGTTGGGTTGGGCTGGGTTGGGGTGGGTGAATAGTAATCTGTGAGGAGGAAGTACCCCTGTGAATAGTAACAAGGGTTGGGCCAACCCTGCCCAACCCTGCAGCCAAACAGACCCTATGAGTTCCCCTCTTGAGAGGGCACCTGCTCATCCTGTATGGTATCCTACTGCACAGACAACTCAGTAGTACCATCAGTCAAAATAATGTGCTCATTACATACCTGAGGCGTGTTGGATGACGGGCAAGATCTGTGAGCAGGGGGAGTCGTACGAGATCTGCGAGTAAAAACACGTGGCAAAAACTGAGTCTCAGTAGAAGGTGGAGTCACAAGAGTAGGTGTAACGACAGGAGCATGTGTAGGTGGTGGTGGCGGCTGAGGAGGTGGTGGGAGAACAGGAGGAGGTGGTGGTGTAACGACCGGAGTAGGTATAGGTGGTGGTGGTGGTGGCTGAGGAGGTGGTGGGAGAACAGGAGGTGGAGGAACGACGGTAGGAGGTGGAGGCATGTAGATCTCATTGTCAGAGTCAGATGGGGCAAGTCTGTCACCTATAGGAGAAAAATACATAACATACTCAAAGAAAGTGACATCAACACTGACAAAGTACTTCCGCCTTAGCGGATCAAAGCAATGGTACCCTTTCTGTGTACGAGAGTAGCCAACAAATACACACTTGACAGCTCTAGGAGAGAGCTTGTCACGACCTGGAGGGACATCATGAATGAAAGCAATGGATCCGAACTCATGAGGTGAAAGGGAGAAAAGATCCTTCTCGGGAAACGCAATCGAGAAAGGAATCTTCTCTCCCAATACAGATGAGGGCATGCGGTATACCAAATAACATGCTGCAAGGACAACATCACCCCGGTAAGAGTGAGGAGCACGACTTTGTATCAACAAGGTTCTGGTCACATCAAGTAAGTGACGATGTTTACGCTCGGCAACACTGTTTTGTTGGGAAGTATAGGCACATGAGGTTTGGTGAACAATACCAAGAGATCTAAGAAACTCAGAAAGCTGTAAGATGCATAACTCTAAGGCATTATCAGTGCGAAGATATTTGACATTAGCAGAAAAATTGAAATAATAAAATATTTTATCACAGATCCAACCTCAGAATTGTTCTCCAAAAGAAAGATCCAGGAAAGTCTAGAGAAATCGCCAATAACAATAAGATAAAAGAGGTGTCCCTGATGATCAGGAATACGACTCGGACCCCAGATATCTAGATGAAGGAGCTCAAACAATTGAGCACTGCTTCGACTCTGATGGGATGGAAAGGAGGAACGATGATGCTTCCCAAGCTGGCATGCCTCACACTGAAAGGGGGATCTCGTGGAAATCTGAGGGAGGACATGACATAGCTTCTATAGAGGAAGGTGACCAAAACGAAGATGCCACGTATAAGGAGAGACGGGTCCAGTAGGTATAGTAGAAACACCAACATGAGGAGATTGGACCAGTCTGTAGAGTCTCTGCTGCTCACGGCCACATCCAATCACCCGGCTTATGAGTATGTCCTGAAACACAAGAGACGATGGGTCAAAGATGGCACGACAATGCAGATCCTTAGTAATTTGACTAATGGAAAGTAAATTCATCTGAAAGTCAGGAGCATATAAAACATTCTGAAGACGCATGGATGACGTCAAATACACCTTCCCATGTCTTGTAGTCGCCATTGGCAATGACAACCCATCTACCAGGTGGTATGGTCCTGTAGGACCTCAGCTGAGCTCTATCTCCACAAAAGTGATGAGAAATACCAGAGCCCATAATCCATTCAGTCACATCTACACCATTACTACCAGTGAAAGTATAAGCGATACCTGAGGAGCTCGTAGAGGCTCTGGCTACGGCATCAGTGTCAGAGGAGTCATAATCTCTCGAATATGAGATACTATATTATCCAGGCGAGGATCTGCCTGGGAAGCAGAAGTATCTGAAGGCTTGCTGATGTCAAACTGTAGCTGAAGAATCTTGGCCTTATTCTTCGCTTGAGCATAGGTGGAGGCCAAAGTGTCCCACATCGCCTTGGCGGTGGGCTGGTTCAGAATGTCATTGGCTATCTCTGTGGTGAGTGTCCCACATAGCCAAACATGTGCATATGCATCATCTTGCTTCCAAGAAGCATTTACCCCAATCTTATCCGTTGGCTCTGGATCTGTCAGTATATGCTCCTTGTTGTTGCACTGCATGAGGGTGGGAAACTGCATGGACCACAACTCATAGTTGGTCCCATCCATCTTAGCGATGGGAGCCGGACCCTTGAAGGCTCCAGGCGAAAAGTTGTCACCCTTGTTCTCTGACATAATGGTAGCCAAATAGCGGAACTCACTGGGGAGTAGACTGATTGAAACCAGGGATCGCCATATCGCGATATATCGTCGATATATCGGCGATATATCAGTATCGACAGGTCACCGATATATCGCCGATATGGATATATCGGGTATCGACATCTCAAAATAGAACAATGGATACAGGATGTCGGCGATATGCGTCGATATATCGCCGATATATCGGCGATATATCGGTATCGACATTGTATCGATATGATGTCGATATCGATATGTCCTTCCTTGATTGAAACGAGTCTACACAATCATAAGGAGGATTGATTGTACATGCAGACTTATACAACCATGCTCACCAATCCTCTCTGCTTGTTAGGACCGGAAACATGATTTATAGGTCTGAAATCACAGTTTCCGGTCAAAATCAGACCACAAAACAACTTGCAGTGAAGCGCAGAGACGTACGGGAGGCCTGACTGCAGCCTAGGCTGTCAAAGGGGGGGTTTGGGGCAGCAGCCTGGGGGCCGTGCAACGGCGTTGGAGGTCGGCGTTGCAGCCCAGGGGCCTGGACTACGGCTCCCGAGGTTGGATGGTGGCCCTGGAGGCCGTGCGATGGCCCCGGGGTTCCGCTGGAGCGAGGGGCGACGAAGGAAGGGGGGGTGGCGTGCGTGTAGGGTTAGGGTTTTTGGGTAGGAGAACTCCGACCCACGACCACTGCTCTGATACCACGTTGTGAGAAAAATGAATCATTCGTAATGAGAGGTCCTAAGGTTCTCTTATATAGGAGGGGAACCTATTGGGCAAATTACAATAATAAGGAAAAAGAAATAGTAAAAACGAAAACAACAATAAAGATAACTGATATCTCAATAAAAATGGAGTTCATCCAAGTTCTTAGATCACTAAATAACTTGCAAATATACTCTTAGATCACACATGTCGATCATCTATGAAGCTTATATCACATTTATCGATCATTTCGAACATATCGATATTAATATTGATTTTTGACTTATAGTTTTTTTTAATGAACTACATAACCCAGAGCTCATAGTTTGTCCCGTCCAATTTGACAATAGACGTTGGACCTCTGAAAGTGCCTGTGGCTGGATATCGACTTTGGTTTCAGACATCTTGTCGGATGCAGAAAACGGGGGTTCTGTTGACCAAATGAGTGAATGTCTGCAAAGACATACGTGGATTTGAATGCATATGTAGATTTGTGCGCCCAAATCCATCAACCAAATAGCAGGATCGACGTCGACAGCAAAGACCAGCTGCGCAGCCACGGTTGGAGAGGCGGCCTCAGCGGAGAGGCAACGGAGGAAAGGGCTGGCTGTGGGGGCAGGGAGGGTCGGCTGGAGAGTTGGCGGCAGGAAGGGCCGACGGCGGCGGAGATGCGGTTGAGGGAAGGTGGAGGGCCGACAGGTAGGGATCTAGGGTTAGGGTATGGAGCTTCGGTCTAGGACCACGACTCTGATACCATGTTGGGAAAAAACCAAGAGCTGTTTATTTTTTAGAACCCTAGGCTCTCTTATATAAATGAGAGACATATGGGTAAATTACATAAGATGAACATAAAGAAATAAATAACAAAAGGTACATAGGAACATAGAAATATATCTACACTATTACGATCTCTTCAACGAGGATTATTATTCATGTATGCCCCTCGCTTTACTCATGCATTACAGAGTTTCATTAAAACCAACATGTTTAATGTATGTGCATGTTGTCGTGCCTTCGATTAGAAAATCAGCTAATAAGTCAGGTATGTATATTATTGTTTAGGGTTTAGGTAACCCAATGGAGATCTTCTATCATCTACATCCCCCTCTGAAATCTGTATTCAAGTTTCCAACTATCACAAGTGGTCATGTGTCATACACCAATTTCAGGTGGACATATCCTTTTTGCAGAATCTTCTTTGCAACTTCCCAATTTGTTGCTCTGGAATTACTTTGTTATCTACTAACTATATTTATTGGACAAGCCAAATCAGGTCGAATGCACATATGCATACATCTGACATCCTAATGCTTGTGTATATGGAACATCTAGTGCATGTTATCATGTCCTCGGTTAGAAAATCAACTAATAAGTCACTTGTAAGTATGTAGGTTACTGTAATTTCTTGGCTTACCACTATATCTTGTATATAGTGATATTGGATCTCAATGTGATTTCTTTTAAAACTTTTAGCCCCACTATTGGTCAAGCTTATTGTGGCTTCATTATCACAATATATTTCAATCGGGTTCTTTGACCAACCCAACACTTAAGTTCTCCAAAAGCATTTTAATACAAACACGAGTGTCGGGCTTGTCGGCCATGTTATATACAATGTATTTTGCCTCTTTTGTATGTCTAGACACACATCCTTATTTCCTACTACTCTAAGACATGGTTGCTCCCCAAAATATGAAAAGTAACCCGATGGAGATTTCATATCATCTACACCCCCTCCGGAATCTGCATTTGAGTTTCCTACTACCACAAGTGGCCAGTGTCATACACCAATTTCATATGTACATATCCTTTTTTAATATTTTAGAATCTTCATTGCAACTTCCCATGGTGTCATTCTGAAATTATTCTGGTATCCACTAACTACACTTGTACTCATTTCAATAGTTGGTGGCAATGCATGGTACCTACCAACCAAAAGATCAGGGTTCAAATCCCTCCTTGTGGGAGTTGCGTTAGGTAGCCGACAGCCATCATAAAAAATAGTCAGATCTTTCAATGTGGATTTGAGCAAGAATCCATGTAGCCGACTCTACTTGAAGTGGGAGAAGGCTTCACCATCTTTTTATCTACTAACTACACTTATTAGACAAACCAAATCATGTCAAATGCACATCATTGCATACATCGAACATCCCAATGCTCGTGTATATGGAACATCTAGAGATTTTTACCATATTCAGAACACTGACTCTGATTAAGTCTCTTTCCAATCACACGTGGTGGA
The DNA here is from genome assembly GCA_037367405.1 of Ottelia alismoides. NCBI lineage: Eukaryota > Viridiplantae > Streptophyta > Magnoliopsida > Alismatales > Hydrocharitaceae > Ottelia > Ottelia alismoides. Next base: position 193,246 of record JAZKJV010002835.1, read on the forward strand.
GCTGAAGTGTTGTTCTGCATTCCAAATCTCTTTATTGCGGTAAGAAACTATTTTTCTTAACTAAGACTAGGTCAAGAAAAATACTTCCATAAATGGGAGTGCGTGGATTGATTTGAATAAAAATAGAATTTTTATCCCACACTTAATCGAACGAGAGACGGGAATTCCGACTAGACTCCTCAACAGTGGCATGGTGTGCAAAGGCCAGACAAATATGCTTTCAATAGGTGTCCTCTACATCAGGGACGGAGGGAAGAGGGCGGGATGGGCCTGGCCTCTCCATGTTCCCCAAGTCTCCCTTATTTGAGGAGCCCTGATTTCAGTTCTCAATTTTAGGAGAGATTGGCCTCCCCGTCAATTACTTGTTATTGCTTTCTATTTTAGATAGTAAAAAAATCTATTAATCATACACTATAAACAGGTAGCAAGCTCTTTCTCCTCATTTCCACTTTTTTGAAGTTTGTACGTGAGTAGGGACTAGGGAGATTTCAAGACTTTAGGTGAACATAATAAATCAAGGACTTGATTTATTTTGATTTTTTCTCATGTTACTCATATGCAAATGTATTCTAGCTTGTTTATATCAATATTATTGAAATTATTTTTTAGCCTTTATGGATAAATGACTTTATGTTATGGATAAATGAAGTGTAAGTGATGAGCCCTAAACTCCCATGTAAAAAATACTATAATCAATTCAATTATCATGTTGAAAGTTTTATTAGAAAAAAACATAAATTACAACTAATCCAAGTATACAATTTACATACTACAACAAATTTGATCAATGGCAGTGAAAAGTTTAATATTTGTTAACATATAATCCACAAATATAACAATGATTATTATTTATTTCAAAATTATATTAGATTCTTTTAATTCCAATTATTATCATATGTTTGATTATATCACAGGGACGAATCATATAATAACGATTACTTATAGACTTTTCTTATTATAGCTAAAATAGCAATGAGAAGTACAAATTTCAATGAAAATGTCAATGGATAAATCGCCATTATATGAACATTTAGTAACGAGTATGACATTTGTTGCAAATAATAAGATAATTCAATTTTACGTTGAATAATATTTTTTGTTATAAATTTAATATCGTAAGAAATATCAATGAATATTCAAATTATTCATTGTCAAAAGTTAATTGTCCAGTAGTACCACATGCAGCAAGATAGAAAACATGTATATATAATGAAATGGTGTCAACCTAGCCCATTAATTACAAAGAAGATAAATTACTGCTTATATTTATATTTTTATCAAAAATATTATATATAAGTTTGAACTTTAAACTAATAAGTTTATTGGTAATTTTGTTATTCAAGTCTTTCTCTCTATATTTTTTCAAATGATGTAACATGTGAAAAAAATCTCAATATTTTTTAAGATGATGGATATGAAGTCGAAATAATTTCTTGTAACATCTTAAGTAAAAAATATCTCCACCTGTATTAAAAAATATCTTTCTATTTTATTTAGCGCCCCCCCATGCCAAAACTCATGGATTCGTCCCTGCTCCACATGACCCGTCTTCCAAAATATGTGCATTGTTTCGTGGATCCATGCATGGTATTCACAAGTTAACGTCCTCTTAAACCACATCCTCGACCAGGTCCTCAACCATGGGAGATCATAATGGCAGAGGTTGTCTTGGAGTCAAAGTTGTGAATAAAAAGATAGACATTCAGCTTAACCTAATGCAAGCCTCTTCCATAGAAGGTATCACAGCCAAAGTGAGCATCCGACTACAAGGAACCCCATACTCACACATCCTAGTAATGACGCAGAGTGAGCATCTAACTGCGTGCAACCTCATACCCACACGTCCTAGATAATGGAGTGATGTTCCTCAACTAACTCAAATCTAACACAGTTGGAAAAAACTCCATTCACCATCGTTACTAGATCATGTCACATATTAATAAACATACTATGTTGAATATATCAAGTACCTACATCAGCACAACCTAAACTTCTTGTTTCTTAATCATTGTTTAAATGGTGCTTACCTCTTAAATAATTTTTAAATATTAAATTGAACACTGACAAAACCCCGATTAAGTAAACTAAAACAAATCTCCAATATGTTAACAAATACAAATTAACTATGCAATTAACCAAAATATAGAAGCATAATCATAATCATAATAAGAGAACAGACTCATATTACCTCCATAGTAAACAGCAGCCTGACCACTGCTGTAATGAGTTAGTGCACCAAAAAGATTTGTGTTAAAAGCCAATGCAAGAGCTGATAATACAGCAGGGATGCCAGAAGCTATGTGCATTGCAAGGAATGCGGAGTACAAAGCTCCTACATGTCCAGTCTGACTAGCAAATAGATAGTGAATAAAAAAGTAAGCAGCCTGAAGGGCACAAAATGCTACAGGCCAGCTCAATGAGAGGGCCTGGAGCACCTTGGCCACACAATTGGACATCCATGATACTATACCAAAGTTCGTTAGTTGACCTGCCATCCCTACAAGAACTGCAAACCAACACAAAGTATCCCAGGCAGATTTTTCACTTAAACAGTCATCCCAATTCAGAACACCTGTGATCAACAGTATAGAAAGGCCCAACATAGCTGCAACAACACTTGATATGCCCAAAACATCCCTATGCACAAAAGAAGTTTAGTAATCAGTATTATGTCAATCAGAAAAAGGAGCGCAACACATCAATAACTAAATTACAAGTAAAAAATGCACAAGTGATGCAGTGTGGGTCCTACACATAATGAAGGAGATCCTAATTGAAGATCGCTTTGTTATCCTATCAGAATAAAGAGCTCACCCAAATATCCATAGTGAAACAGCAAGCAGCATTGTAGAAACCATAACCCATTCACTTTTTGTTACTGGTCCCATTTTCTCCAACTTTTTCACAGCTAGGAAAGGTGCATCTGGTGTGTCTTTGATTTCAGGTGGAATAATCCTGTATAGAATATATGGAGTAGCGAGGAGAGAAACCACAGCAGGTAAACTGGCAGCTTTAAACCACAAAGCCCAGGGACTGGCAATTCTAACCCCGAGTTCTTCAGCCAACTTAAGGCACAAAAGATTTTGAGCCGCAGCAGTAAGGTAAAGGCCACTTGAGTTGCCTGCACTCTGTAGCTCATCAAAGAAATTCGATGGATTCAAATAAACAAGAGGAAAACATAAGAAAAGAGAATGGACTGACTTGTGTTTTTATTATGGAATGTGTTGCACAATGTATCACGGAAAGAGAAATATCTATGAACATGAAATATAATCAAGGATATCATATTCAATTAAGTAACTCTTCTTATGAAAACAGAAGGATTAAAAAACAAAAGAAATATTCAGAATGAGAAATGTGGCAATTGTCATAACAATTTTCAACATTGCCCACTAGCTAATATATGGGTATATATGCAACTTTGTAATATTATCAATTTAATAAACTAGCTGGATTTACACCAATCCAAGATGCTTACCCTCATATTTTCCCAAAAAAAATATAATCAAAATAAAAAAAAAAGTAAACACACCAGAAAATGTGATTTTGCTAAATGGCATTTTTTTGTTGAAGATAGCAGGCAACAAGAATCAATTTTTAGCACAGACCTTTGTTCTAGAGTATGCCATAGCAAAATAAAAAAGATGAAAATTTTGTCACATCTAATATCTTTCATGATACCGATGCCATTTCATCAAGTACAAAATAAGGCAAGCTGAGGACAAATCATCAAAGCTCCTTAATGGATAAAAATCTTTTTTTTTTGAGGCTCAAAAGAGGGGGATGCACTCGATGGTTCTCGCCCCAAAATTATGGATAAAAATCTTTATTATTAGATACTTAATTTTAATGATTTATATCGAGAATAGTGAAGGGTTGAATCAAATGGGTAATTTGTAGTTGCGGAGAAATCCATCAACCGTAGCATGGCATTATGTCTTGTTATATCGAGAATAGTGAAGGGTTGAGTCAAATGGGTAATTTGTAGTTGCGGAAAAATCCATCAACCGTAGCATGGCATTATGTCTTGAGTCTGATGTTGTCTACTATGGAAGAGTTAGGTGTGAATGGGCGGAATTTATAGGGTTTGTACTACAACTTAAGTGAGAGGATTCAATGAGCAAACACGATTACAAGGACGCTTCCCCATGGAATAGGGAAGCCATCCCAATCATCTCAAACCACATAAATCAATGTTTTGATATTGTGTTTGTTACAGGATCTTCACGAAATTCAAGCTTTATTTTAATCATTTCAAGTTTCTCGAAGTTCGCTCCTTCAGGCAATCGAGACTGACATCACAAGACCAGAGATAAAGCAAAGGCACAAAGCAAGAAGAGGCAGCACGATATCCCATGCACACTTTAATATATAGTATGTATGTAGGTATGTAGATGCATATATTTAGGATTTTATATACTTCAATTTATTCTTCCTTTTGATTTATTTATTTTCATTTAGATAGAACTTTGATTTTGATTTCCCTGTTGTCCCATGCATGGAAGGAAATATCGCGATATATCGGCGATATATCGTCAATATATCGATATCGACATGGGACCGATATGGGCACCGATATGGCGATATATCTCGATTTTCAGGCATTTTCTTCACAAAGGCTCGCCGATATGGGCGATATTTTGGCGATATATCATCGATATATCGTCGAAATATCGTATCGATACGATATCGAAACGATATCGATATCGATACGGCCTTCCATGGTCCCATGAAAGCCCATTTCCCCTTCTCCATAAGCACACTGCTCATATCGGCTGAACACCGACAAACATGGGCCTCAAGAGCCCGTTTCATTTCCTACTAAGGGTCCAAGAGTCCTGCTTTTTAAAGGGCAGTAGAAGTTGCAAATCAAACAATGTGGGATTTTCCTACATCCCTTTTCATATGCATTGCCTTGTCTTCAAACATTCTTCTATGATTCAATCAAACCGATCAAACTATTCTATTGAAAAATCCATGGTCATTGCTATGTCTAATTGGTGCTTAAAGTTGGGCAAAAATGTCACATAAAAGCACAAATTCTGAAGCAAATCCCCACATCAAACCGCATTCGTTGGATACTTGATCCAACGCCCCCTCTTCTCCCTCTTTGTGTGCCACCACACAGATTACCTTAAGCTATGTGTTATCTGCTAAACCCAGTTGTTCAAACCCTAAAGTGCCAATCAATCATCCATCATGTCTCATCCAACTGCTCATTCATCATCATGCTCACCACAGTTAGATGAAACCAATGGCGGCATGATCATATTCCACCTCCGACGGTTGCACATTTGCAGTGTAGTTGTGCCATCACCCACATTTCTCACCTTTTTCCCTCTCTCTAATCATGCAAGCACCATGCCCTGGCATCAATCCACTACCTCAACATACCCTTAATTCCACACACTAGGTTAGATGAAACCAATGGTGGCATGATCATATTCCACCTCCCAACAGTTGCACATTTGCAGTATAGTTGTGCCATCAACCACGTTTCGCAGCTTTTTTGCCCTCTCTCTAATCATGCAAGCACCATGCCCTTTCATCAATCCAATACCCCAACATATCCTTAATTCCACGCACCCCTTGCCATTCGACATCCCTCTGTTCAAACCCCTCGAGAAGGATTTACAAGGTAGCACCTAGGAATACGCCTACCATGCTACTCTGCTTCCGCACTCCATTGTTTCATTAATCTTTCATTTTAATGTTTACTGTACTTATTGTTCATGTCATTTCTTTGTTCACTATTTTTTGAGAGAAAGAGAGGGTGAGAACCCCAAGGTGAAACCCGTCACAAAAACATCATTATCTATTAAAGAAAAATGTGTTACATTGCATTAGACCAGTTTCGATGCAAGGCCTTGCTATGCTCACGTGCAATTTCATAATAGAAAGACCGACCACCAAATATGAACTCATTCCTTGCCAACCAAAGAGCCCACATGTCTGCAAAGCGTACCGTTTTCTAGAATCCTCCTGAGAGTTCCCACAATATGATCCGATCAAATTCCATAAAGTGGTACTATTGTCCGTCCCAACCCATAGAATATGAGCTTGTGCCCGAAATAGCAACAAAGGATGCAGCCAAATAAGAGATGACACAAGTCCTCAACATTGTCGCTACATCTCGTGCAAACCACGTCTCAAGTCCTAAGAAGCTTATATTTATATTTCTTTGTAAGAAGAGACGGCCATGCCTCAACAGACAGAGAAAAACATTAATCCGATGTGGAATTCTTGCATTCAAGATCAACATGTAGTCTTGTCTCAAATCCTCCTGTACCACCACCTGAGATGCCGAAAACCATATAAGCTTTCTTGATGGAGAACTCGCCATCCGAATACACCAAATGATCCCTGCCTCTCACAGGGCTCTCCATATCCACAAGCTCACTAGACAACCGCATGAAATCATCCATCCCTTGCTCTGAAAAGTCAGCCACAGAAGAGGGGCTCAAGTGCTGCTCGACCACGCATGCACCACCGTGGTATCCTGATCACTTGCCAACGCGAAGATTCTGAGGAAACGTTCAGCAAGGGAACACACACCAGTTCAATCATCCATCCAGAAGCGAAAACTCTTGGCAGTACCAACCACAGGACTCATCAAATGCATCGTCTCGACAAGGCTTTAAATGTCGATTTTGACCAGTATATCGGTGACCAACCAAAACAAAACTTCAATTGAAATTTCATTGATATTCCGGCCATATCATTCACCAGACCTTCTATCAGCAACCATAAACCCTTAAATGTCGGTTGTTTCGTGTAAATTTTGGTCACTCGTCGAAACTGAGATTCAACCAAATTTTCGCGAAATTTGATGCCATGCATCTCGGGCAACAGACTGGAGATACTCTGCGAGAGCGAGGAAGGTGACCATGCAAGCAATGTCGCCAAAGGAACTCCAATCCCGTAGATACTCCATACTATACGGCAGACCATATCTTCACTTCTGCCCCACAGTGTAACAATCCACTTGGCCAGAAAGGCCATGTTCATGTGCTCCAACCTGAGAACCCCAAGCCCCCCATCCTTCTTTGGTCACGTACCAGAATCCCAGGCAATGGGATGTATTCCGTTATTTTCCCTCCTAGCATCAACCCAGAAGAATCGTCGCATCCGCGACTCTATATGTATTATTCACACGCCCACTAGTAGCAACCTTGTGGAATTGTAGAATCTGGGGATAGCAAAAAGGACATGCTTAAGTAGAACCAACTTCCCTCCTTGGGAGAGGACCCGCAACCTTCCATCGAGATAGCTTTCTCTCAATCCTATCCAGCACAAGTCGCTATTCTGAAGCACAAAGTCTATCACCAACCAATGGAAGCCCCAACTATGTACTCGGGAGAGTATTACTTGGACTGTGAAGCACTAGGGATGTCAATCTGGGTGTATCCGTCGGGTACCCGACCTGAACCCACTCCGTGACCCAAAACCCGCCCTGTTTATTTTTAGACGGTTTTGGGTTTGGAATTTACTACCCATGCGGGTACGGGTACGGGTTTGGGATTCCCTTATGGGTATACGAACCCGAACCCGAATACATTTAAGTACACATATACATGTATATCTACATGTGCACATACATATACATATCCATGTTATATCTACATGTACATATACATATACATATACATGTGTGTGTACGTATGTGTTTCATGTTATTTAAGCTAGTCCAACCTAACTAATATCTAATTATTTTCAACTCATCTATATAAAAGTCTCACTACATTCCCCCGGTTCACTCACTAATCCATATTCAACTATCTTTTTGTATTCTCTAACATATACATATTTTTAATCCAATGTAAACAAATCATTCAATTAATGTAATTCCATGATATCCCTCGTACAAGTGTTGCATATATTTGATGTCCTTATACGGATTTTACATATTATGTGTTACCCACGAACTAAATGTCAATGTGTCATGCATCTTCAATAATTTCATTCAATATGTATCCTCAAACAATTTATGCCTTTAATTGATTTATAATTGACTCTATGTTGAATGTGTGTGTGAAGTTTCAATATAACTTACTTTTATTATCATTTTGTAAGAATATATTGTATGAATGGTTAGTTTAAGATTTGATTTTATAGCAAATGTGTGGATACATATTTGGTATATGGATACCCGATGGGTATATGGGTATCCGCTTAGAACTACTCGTTTAATAAATGGGTGGGTTTAGGTAGTGATTTTATAAATAGATATGGGTTTGGGAATACTAAAATCCGCCCCGAACCTGACCCGTTGGCATCCCTACGAAGCACCATGGTAGCCTCCTGAATCTTGATCTGCTAGAGTCCTGATGGAACAAAAGATGATTTCTCCATGCTTATATGGAATCTCGAAATGTCACCAAAAAGGTCCATGATGCAGGACACCCATTTCGCATGTTCCACCCCACCCTCAATGAATAAAATTGTGTCCTCCGCATACTGGAGGATGGGAATAGAGATATCCCCACATATATAACCTGGGCAAAACCATCATCGGATGCAAGCTTCATCATCACAGTTAAGGCATCTGCAATCATCACAAAAATGAGAGGAGCCAGGGGGACCCCTGCTGAACCTACGGGCGGAAGAAACCTCCTTTAAGGTGTCCATTCACAGGTACCGTATATGAATCAATTGTGATACATCTCTTCATTCAATCAATCCAGGAATCAAGGAAGCCTCTCAGTTGCCATGAAGCCCAGATAAAGCACCAATCTACACAATTATATGGTAAAGCATTCTCCCACTATAATCAGGGTCGGCTACATGGATTCTTGCTCAAATCCATGTTGAAAGATTCGACTATTTTTTACGATGGTTGACGACTACCTAACACAACCCCCACAAGGGGGGATTTGAACCCTGGTCTTTTGGGTGGCAGGGACATTGCACTACCACCAGACCATTTTAGTGGGTAATCTACACAATCATATGCTTTAGAAAAATCAACCATCCATGCCAAGCCTTTTTTTGCGATTCCGCTTCCAATCCAGGACTATCTCTTATGCAAGTACTGGTCTATCAGCCATCAACTTGTCTGGAACAAAAGCGATATGATCATCTGAGATAACGGAATCCAACACACTCTGAAGTTGATTCGCCAACACCTTCGCAGTAATGAGGTAAAATGCAATAGACAATATTGTCGCATTAAAATCTTCAATTTGAGCCATCGCATCGCTTTTGGGCAACAAGAAGAGGGGGTGTTATTAACTCGCTCGAAACCAAAAATCCCTTTAACTCACGCAAACCCTCTTTGAGGTCCCCTCCATCAGCTCCTAGAACGCTCTATAAAACAACACAAGGAAACCATCCGGGCCATGAGCTTCATCCGCATTAAGCTAGAAAAATTGCACTTTTAATGTCTTGAATTCGAGAGCCACACACTAAGCCTTCTGCTTAACTATGTGAGACCTGTGTCGTCCCCTGCCGCATCATCCCCACCCCTCTCTTGTACTTCTTTTGCTCAAGGAACAAAGTGTGTGACCCTGGTCTTTTGGGTGGTAGGGACATTGCACTACCACCAGACCATTTAAGTGGGCAATCTACACAATCATATGCTTTAGAAAAATCAACCATCCATGCCAAGCCTTTTTTTGCGATTCCGCTTCCAATCCAGGACCATCTCTTATGCAAGTACTGGTCTATCAGCCATCAACTTGCTTGGAACAAAAGCGATATGATCATCCGAGACAACGGAATCCAACACACTCTGAAGTTGATTCGCCAACACCTTCGCAGTAATGAGGTAAACTGCAATAGACAATATTATCGCATTAAAATCTTCAATCCGAGCCATCGCATTTCTTTTGGGCAACAAAAAGAGGGGGTGTTATTAACTCGCTCGAAACCAAAATTCCCTTTAACTCACGCAAACCCTCTTTGAGGTCCCCTCCATCAACTCCTAGAACGCTCTATAAAACAACACAAGGAAACCATCCGGGTCATGAGCTTCATCCGCATTAAGCTAGAAAAATTGCACTTTTAATGTCCTGAATTCCAAAGCCACGCACTAAGTCTTCTGCTTAACTATGTGAGACATGTGTCGTCCCCTGCCGTATCATCCCACCCCTCTCTTGTACTTATTTTGCTCAAGGAACAAAGTATGTGACCAAGGATTCACCAACCTTGTTGCCACCATGCACTTGTTGTCCATCTATGAATAGGAACCAAATAAAATTATGCCTTCGCCTCTCATTGACCATCGAGTGGAAAAACAAATTTTAGCATCTCCTCTAAACCAACATTGTCGTGATCTGTTTCAATTCCGCTTCCAATTTCCCCATGCTCCGTGAGGATAATTTGCATATAATTAATCCTTTCCTCTTTCTCTTCTACTGACAGCCCTCTCTCACTCTCAAGATCGGTCAACCTAGTAACCTCCTCTTATGTGGTGCTTCTCCAATTACGCCGAAGAGCTCGAATATTTCTGTTGTACATCATCAACTACTAATCTGAAGCACAGTTGGAGGTGCGACTTCTGGAGGAGGAGGTGTGGCGACTCCAGCACCAAGTTGAGCATCCTCCGACACCGAGTTTGCAGATCGAGATGGCTATGTGTTGGGGGATCTCACCACTTGGAGATGGCATGGAAGATATCAGAACTGGAAGAGGAGCCCGAAGGTGCCGCCTCAAGATACGATGCAGCCTGTGGACTTTGGAGATCTCCAATCAAAGATAGATCTGGAAGTAGATACCCAATCTCTTTTTTTTAAAGAACTGCGGCTAAAAGATGCGCTGCGTTGCGCGAGAACAAAGAACCCGGATCTTCTGATCTGCAAGAGATTCTTTGCCGGCTTCTCAAAATTAGGGTTTCTCCAGAAACCCTAGAATAGAATATGTGGAACCAAAACATGAATTAGGGTTTCAAAAAACCCTAGAACTGAATATCGAGTCTCGAATATAAACAACTAACATAAAATCCTTGAGAATCGAACCCGCTCTGATACCATGTTAGAAATATGAAATGTGGATGCGTAATCAGAGATAAAGAATAAACATGAGAAGAACAACGATATTTTATTTTTTTTTGAAGCCAAACAACGATATTTTATGTGGAACCCTATTTCCTAAGACCGGGATGAAACCACGGGAGAACGCCTCAAAGGGTTGATATGTTTATTGCACTTTCTCTCATCTGTACAGGAGGTGTGGGGCTTCTTATATAGCTCCCACTGAGTCCCCACCATAGAAGGCCATATCGCAATATATCGATGATATATCAGGTATCGAGAGGCAAGAGATATCGATATCATGGTGCATATCTATTTACTAGGATATCGGGGATATATGACCGATATATTGCCATATCGGCCTATATCGGTCAAAAATGAATGGATTCGGTACAAAAATTCTCGGATATCGACCGTAATTGTCGAAATTTCACCGATGTCTATATTGATGAATAATACCCTTGTAAACTTGATTTCACCACTTATTTTGCTACTCCTAGTATTAAAACACATCATGTTTTATATTTTTTGTTATGGGTCGAGGGTGTTGCCCCTGCACCCTCGCAAGGGGGGTCAATCTGGACCCCCCCAGGGCCCCCAGCGAGACCCTCGTCTAGTAGGGTATGGTGCGACAAGGGGAGTATATACAATGTTTCTTCACCTGGGGGGTGTCCAATCGATTTTGATTCATCTTCTTTACCTTTCAAAAATATTATTATGAATTATGCCTCTTTTAAAAAATGTTATTATGCTCTTTATTTGTTTGGTTTCAAAAATAGCTTAAACATTTTGTTTATATATAATATGTGATGCAATATAAGTCTTTGATGAACTCCATTTCCAATATCTATAAGTCAACAATCAACATTAATAATGATATACTTAATACGACAGATATGTGCAATATAAGGGTCATAGGTGATCGATATGTGCGATATAAGTGTATATTTGTAAGGATTTAGTGTTATAAGAACTTGGATGGACTGCATTTCCAATATCCACAAGTTAGCAATCATCAATCAGTAACAATGATATGTTCGATATGAATGATATATGTGATATAAGGGTCATAAATGATCGATATGTGTGATCTAAGAGTATATTTGTAAGTTATTTAGTGTTGTAAGAACTTGGACGAACTTCATTTCCAATATCTATAGGTCAACAATTAACAATAACAATGATATGTTCGATATGATCGATATGTGCGATATAAGGGTCATAGATGATTGATATGTGTGATCTAAGAGTATATTTGTAAGTTATTTAGTGTTCTAAGAACTTAGACGAACTCCATTTTCAATATCTATAGGTCAACAATTAACAATACAAGCGATATGTTCGATATGACCGATATGTGTGATATAAGTGTCATAGATGATCGATATATGTGATCTAATTGTAAGTTATTTAGTGTTCTAAGAACTTGGACGAACTCCATTTCCATTATCTATAACTCAGGAATCAACATTAACATCGATATGTTCGAAATGATTGGTATGTGCGATATATGGGTATAAATGACCGATATGTGTGATATAAGTGTGTATTGTAGGTTATTTGTTGTTTTAATATCTTAGATGATCTTACTTTCTGAAAAACGGTAAAAAATGTCATTTTTGAGCCATTTCCGACATTTTCATCGATATCGTCGATATATCCCGATATATCCTTTTCTGGACGGGCCGATACAATATCGATATCGATATGGCCTTATATGGTCTCCACATCCCACATACGGTAGATGTGGGACTAAACACAAGAGGGTATGGTAATTAGACCCTGGAAGGATCTAATTACCCACCTACACATGATGCATACTCCAACATATCTTGATTGTATCTCTTCCCCAAACTCAAGCAACAACGATGTGTGGCTTGAATGCGTCTGAGGTAACGCCTTCATACCAACCATAGGAAATGGTGGTAGAGCCTCAACAAACATCAAAAAACGATCAATGTGTGACCTCGATCTGGAGTTCCTCCAGATATAGTGACAACCCGCCACATCTACGACATCCAACTGCAATTCTGAAATAAGATTTGAGAGGCCCATGAACCTAGTCTATCCTCCGGACATAGCGTAGCATTGAAGTCCCCTACTATCCAATCCTCCAAACGAAACTCTCCCAAACAAAACAAAGCTCCTCCCAAAGCTCGTAAAGTCCTTGTGTGCTCAAGGGCTCATATATATATTGGTAAGTAGAATGTGCTTGCCATCAGCCAACCGTCTCGGTAGCACTGAAGGGGGATGTCTGCCACACTTCTCGCATCCCCCTAACACGAACTTGCCCCCGTTCCAACCCACCGATCTCCATCCATGTGGCCTCAAAAGTTTAGGATACCTTAAGACTCGTAGATCAATGCAATATCAACCTTGTACTCCATCGTCAGTTCCGAAACCGCACTGCATTTCTCCTGCTGGCTCAAACCTCTAACATTCCACGTAAAAATATTCATTTGGCAACTGTCACTATCCCTTTCAGCGGAACCATGCCCAAACACTCCTCCAAAACCTTGCAGTTTACACCCTGCTTCTGGCCCTCCCCTTGTGCCTAGCCCAAATCATTACCTGAGGCCCACATTCGTTGCCTTTCGTGAGTCATCTTCCCAATGTACCGGTGCACCTCCTCATCCTGTGTTCAGAAAGTCGGCCTATGCAGCCGCATATGCGGCCGCATATGCGTAGGCGCCCCCCCTACTGCACCGAGTATGCTATACTCGGTCAATATGTGGGTCTGGGGGTATACTCGGCCGAGTAAACCGCATATGCAGCCGTATATGCGGCTGCATATGTAATAGAGGCAACTATTTGCTTCTCCACCATCTTCTCGACTTCCACATGGGTTGCTCCTCCACCATCTTTTTCTCCTATGCCAAGGTTTGTTGATTGATCTATTTAGTTCTAAATCTCTCTTTTTTTTTAAATTTAGCATCAACAAATCTCTATTTTTTAGATTCTCCTACGACAGCTCTAACTTCTACATTATCTCATAACTACATGAATATCGAATAAATTACATGTGTATCTTAGATATTTTTAGGATAAAATGAATATAGATACCAGATTTGTATGGAATTTTTAACTAACAAATTACATGTATTTAATTTAAATGGTTGATTTTTTTAATATCTGACTTTGAATAGACAAATACACCATTTACTAAAATATGAAGGTTCATGATCGCGTTTACTAACAATGTTACACTTCAAAAAAAGGTTTCCTTCCAATTTGGACAAGGATATCCACCATTTTTTTCTTTCTTCAATCAATTTACAACATTTTTTACTCTCTCCACCGTTAACTTAACATTTTTGTCTCTTGGAAATGGATGACCTTTGAAAATGCTTTGGTTGATATCACATTGTACAATAAAGTCTTCACTTCATATTTCTTCCATGTTATATTTTTAAACATAAATATCTAATGTTTGAAATTATTATTATTATATATTTTATTATTTTTAATTAAAATAATAGAAACCGCATAATCTGCATATACTTCCGCATATACTCCCGTCTACCCGCTTACTCGCTCTAGACTGCCTGACCGAACGAATACCGTATACGTACTTCTGAACCTTGTCATCATCCATTAAGCTCTCCTCTGAAACCTTCGAGGGCAAGAGTGCAAATGCTCCCTCACCAAGCAGCCACTATCCTATTAAGACTTCAGGCGAGAATCTCCCACCCAAAGGTCTGACGTTAGCAACGGATAATGAGAGGCTCGAGATGATTTTAGAATGATATGTGTGTCCCATAGATTCCCCTCTCATCAACACATTCTGGTCATTTGTCGTTAAGCTCTGTCGCGTGATGCAGATGTAGCCCCTTGTCCCCAGACCGATGTTCAGTCCAATGGGTTATTGTCCTCATTGAAACCCATCATGTTGCAAGCAAATAGAGTCCTCATTCAACGATTGAAGGTCCATGTATTTATCTTTGGTCGAAGCAGTCTAAGGTCTAATCAACACGCTTGCCTCACATGATGAGTCCAACAGGTTTTCCTCCTTCCCATTAAAAATGGGCCCCATTTAATAACTGGTTTGGGCCACCATAAGCAATTGTATCCATGCCCTGAAAAAGGTTGTGTGCAGATTGTGAGGATTTCCGATAATCACGGAATCCGCCAAAAGGATGTCCTTGAATGAAGGACGTATCTCCTCAAGAAATGGCATGCGATCGACGTAGAAAGGTGCATCGTCTCCCTGAGGATTCGAATTCGGAAGGCTAATGAACACAGCCTTTCGACTTCCAAAGGAAGCATCCCTTTGGTCATCCCCTGCTCCGATGATCGGGACCTCCTACACCGCCACCTCAAAGATGGCCCTCCCCATACTAAGCCGCATTTGAGAGGGAGTCGTCAAGCCTCTGATTACAACATCCATGACGACATCGTTCCCTTCGCTCTTCCTCAGGCCATCGGATATGATGGAAACGATCTTCACGAGTCCAGTGAAGTAGGGAACACCTTCTCCATCGACGTGAGGTCTCGCGAATGGAGAGGAAGTCCTTCCAATAACGGAACTTTGTAAGACACCATACAATGATGCAGAAGTCGGCAATCGGTACTCGGTCGGCAAGGTCACTCACTAAGGATTAATCAGCCGTTGGGAGAGTAATCGGATTTAGTCGACATTAGCCGATTTTGATTTTTTTTAATTGTTTTAAATATATAAATCAATTTTTAATACATATACTCTCATATATATTCATAAATTTAACATTTTCATATTTATAATAGCTTAAAAAAGAAGCTATTATAGCAAAGAAGAAAAAACGAAGCAAGTTAAGAACAAAATGTTTGGTACAGAGCATGAGCGAATGTTCGAAAACAAATACAGCATGCCCCAATTGCCGTGCAGGATCAGTTGATCCTGATGGCACATAAAAAGACGAGTCACTATAGGAAGTGAAGTTCATCAGAGGTGTAGCCATCTACATAGTCACAAATTCATAAGTTGACACACTTGAAATAACTACATAAGCAAGTTACTAATATTTAAAATCAATTCCTGTAAGATATTAAAATTAATTACAGTAATTACTCAAGTTGGTGTAGCTCCGATCGAGGATAAGATGCGAGAAAACATCTTAAGATGGTTTGATCATTTGCTAAGAAGATCAACGGATGCACCAGTTAGGAGATGCGAGTGTTGGGATGTCAAGTCGGCTACGAGAAGGCGAGGACGGCCCGAGAAGTGTTGGAAAGGGACTATACGAAGGGATCTTAGTTTTTGGATATAAGCCCGGGAATGACCCAAGATAGATCTGAATGGAGGCGAAGAATCCATGTAGCTGACCCTTTTTAATTGTGGGAAAAGGCTTTGTTGTTGTTGTTGTTGTACAGTAATTACTCAAGTAACTCAATACTATATTATTAATTCAAATACTATGTACTTCTAACAAAGTCTTGCATCAAACAAAATCTAGGGATATGCATGACCCGATTAGGGCTTAAGTGGATATGCATTCAAATCCTATATTATCCTATAATATCCATTCTTAAGTAACTCAATCAACCTATATGGATATGAATTTCATTCTTACATCAAACTAAATCTAGGGATATGCATTCTTGCATCAAACGAATATCGTTGCATCAAACTCAAGCAACTCAACGTATTTGCTAATAAGCCATAGGTGCAAAACAAAACATTCCTAAATGCATTTAATCAGTAATTCATCGTCATTGTACAAACAAATCATCCCTAAATATATACATAAAACTATACAAGCTAGATAACGACGCATAAAAGATACATACACAACTACAAGGCTACAAAAATATATCAAAGTTAAAAAGTGGAAAAATCAAAACCTAACCTGGAGTGGTGCAATTGGTGGTTGGAGAGGTTTGGAGGAAGGCTTTGGCAGGAGCTGCAACCTCAATTGGTGTCGGCAATGCGGAGGTTGAGCTTCCCTTGATCGGAGTCAAAGGAGAGGAGGTCCAACGACGCGGTGGCGGAGGGGAGGTGCAGTCGAGCAGAGAATCACGCGTAGGAGAGGGTTTGGGTGGGAGCTTACTATTTCGACAGCAAACCCCACTTAAACCCTAATCAGGTCATTCAGGTCGGGCGCCTCCATACAGAAAAAAATTCTATGTAGAAATCAGGCGAGTAGTCGACCGCCTAGCCTAACTATTCGCCCGATTATTCGGTAAGACCCAACTAATACCCAATTTGGGCTAGTCGACTCGGCTACCCTGCAGAGTCGAGTAACCGGACCAACTAAGCAGGTTAGTCAATCGATTTTTACAATAGTGACACCATATGTGTCGTGCCATCCCTTAGGATTGGCCTCTGCCGTCTCATCCCTCTCTATGTTCTAACCTTCATCGGACAACCTAGCTAAATTCGTACCTCCAATGCTAACAGGCCCCGTACACACATCAGTGGGCCCTCAAGATGCTTACATCTCCAGTGAGACGTGTTATCCCCTGCTAATATCGATGCTAGTGGAGCTCTTGATTCCTCGCCGGTAGACATCAACGTCCCCCTTGCCCTTGTCAGGCAACACCGAGTACGATGGCATGTGTAATGCGTTGTGGATCGATAAATTGTGCTCAATTAGGATTTTCATCCGTTGAATTTTATCAATTAGAGTTTAACTTTCCATTCGTTTAATTAGAGTCGTTAATATAATTAGAATTGGGAGTTTTATTTACGGTTAATTGAGTCGTCGCGATTTTATTTTAAATAAAGAGATCGCGTGTGATCTCAAATTAAATTAGCTAGTTGGTTATATTTAGCAATTAGTCGGTTAGAGATATTTAGAGTCTATTTAGAGTCAACTAGGATAAGTTATGATTTGAAATTTTATCCGCTTTCTATTTTTGCAATCTCTCCCCTCCTATATAAAGGGGACGATAGTATGGTATTTCATTCAATTCAAAGAATGATATTTTGAGATTTATCTCTCTCTTCACTCTTCTCCCTCCCCACGATCTTTGTGCTTCTTCTTTCCCGAATCCCGCGCAACCGGCGTGCTCTCTCTTCTTCCTCCCTCCAAATACTTCCACCAATATTTTTCATCGTTGCAAGTTCTTATTTGCATCATTTGGTACACTGTTGCAATAGTCGGCCGACTATCCCGAATAGTCAGTCCGACTATGCGGTGCGAGGGGTCCCCGACTGAACATACCTCCAGTCGGTCAATAGTCGGCCCGACCGAACAGTCAGCCGACTATTCAACCGACTGGCCCGACTATTAGGCTGACTGGAGTTTGACTTTTGATATTTTTATTTTTTTATTTTCAATTTTCAGTTTTATGGGTTACATTTTACCACGGTATCGCAACAAATATCAAATTCTATATATCTATTATATTGGTTGGTACTTTTATCTTGGATTCATGTTAACTAATGACCATATATGTATAAAAATATAATAATATATGTATTATAAATCATCTTTATATTAAAAAATACAAAATCGAATAATTCCGAATAGTCGCCCGAATACCGATTATTCTCTATTCAGTGGTCCCTCCGACTGAATATCGAGTACCGTCTTCTGCACACAAATTTGGTATCATAGCATGGCATTCAGATCGTCCTCACGATCTAACGATCCATATAAGGGTTCACGTCGACGTACAACCAACGAATTCTGTTCAACGGAACGCAAACGGCGAGCCAAAGAAACATACAACAAAGAGTTGATGTCCATATTTCTCGAACTTCAATCGAAACTATGGGATTTGATTTCTGATTTTCGAACCCTGAGCACCGTCGGATCGATACCTCCCTTCCTCGAAGCTACTGTCCAGGTTTACAATGAAGAAAAATAAGAAAAAGGATCCCCTGAGCTTGTTGTTCAACCCGCTTCAGATCAGTCGCCATCGAAGGAATCAACTCCAACAACACCTTCAGCCCCCTGGCAGTTCCCTGACACCTTCCGTGCATCCTTGGCGCCCCCCTAGCCCTACCACGGCCCCCTTCTGCCACCAAAATGGCCCCACCACCTCCCCCTGAGCCCCTCTCCGTTGCCCTGACACCCTCATTAATCTCTCCAAATCCTCCTTTTCTCATCGCCGATGTCATCATCCCTCTCCTCTACTCGTGCAATCGCCCCATAGCCCACCCCACGCCACCCCCACGCACCCCAACACCTCCAGCACGACCCACCGACATTGCTGCCACTGCCCACCTCGTACGCCGCAGTCCCAATACCCACTGTCGCAGCCTCTTTCCATTCTTTTACTGCCACCGTCACTGCAAAGGGGAAGAACAAAGAACCCTAGCAACTTGTGAGAAGGGTTCCTCATTGGGGAAACACGTATCCCATCAAATTAGTGATAACAATAAGTTACGATAGAATTATGATCATGCCCCTCCTCCAAATATATTTTATATAAAGGTGGAAATAGGAAGAACCATATGTGGAGGCTTCTACTTAAGTGAAGGGGTAGTAAAATCGCATAGACGCCCTCCAATTGATAAGAACTACAAACGTAATGCTGAATTAAGGAAGAAAGGTATGAAATTGAAGCCAATTGCTCAACGAATTCAACAAGACCGCAACCAAAGACAGAGCCACTCATCAGGAGATGAGTTTTTCAAAGCGGCAGAGAGCTAATGCAACGTGGATCGACGAATTGGGCATTGTTCTACTGCCACCGTCACTGCAAAAGGGAAGAACAAAGTATTTTCACTCCCCTACTATAGAATCAATTAGGCTAAGTTAGGGTTTGAAAATTTATTCGCTTTCTATTTTTTATAATTACTCCCCTCCTATATAAAGGGGATGATAGTCTAGTATTTTATTCAATTCAGAGTTAATGATATTTTGAGATTTATCTCTCTCTTCTCTCTTCTCCCTCCTCGTGATTTCCATGTTTCTTCTTTCTCGAATCTCGCGCAATCGGCATGCTCTCTCTTTTTCCTCTCTCCAAATTCTTCCACCAATATTTTTCACCATTAAAAATCCGAACTGCGTCAATGTGCCACCATATATGTGGCAATCTACAGCAAGGTGGGTGCACTCACCACATTTGAACTCTTCACCCTGCTAGCAACTCCCTTCTTGTAAGAAGACTTCTTATTTCCCAAAATAGGTCGCTATTCAAGAAATGTTGTGCCATGCAGTGCTCCGACCTTCTTGACATGATCAACTCTTCGTGTTCATGAACCTCTTGTGCTCACGGACTTTCTTCGAGTGATTGCTCTCCAACCACTCCTACTGTTCTCCATCTCTCGTAGGTGGAATGATCGATCTTGCTCAATGTTATTCTCTTCTCTAACTTCTCTTGTCCATTTGTAGGTCCTCGGCTTTGGTCTTTTGCTACATCCACTGTTAACTGAGGTAGGAAGCATGCTTCCTCTCTCATAGCAACTCCAGATCCCAACAACCACCTACTACTGCAAGTGGGGCTCCCATAATTTTTGCAATCATGTCTACCCAAGAAGCTCCAGCTTCAACAGGCCTCGCTCACTAAGTTCAAAATTCATTGATCCACCATGTTTTCTGCCAATAACATCAAGTTAAAGTCGAGGACATCCCAACACTGAATCCATTTTTTTCCTTTATTTCATGTTCGGCATTGAGACGATAACATTCAGGAAGAAAGATTCTTTTAGATACTTGGGATCTATTTTGCATCAAGATGGTGAAATTGATGGAGATGTTATTCATTGAATAAATATAGGTCGGCTAAAATGAAGAGTAGCCTCTACTATTCTTTGTGATTAAAAAATCCCTTCAAAAGTCAAACGAGGAGTATTACAAAGCAGACATGAGACCGGCAATGCTCTATGGATCAAATGTTGGTCGGTGAACCATAGACGTGTGCAAAGAATGTCAGTAGCAGAAATGAAAATGCTAAGGTGGATGTGTGGTCATACACGAAAAGATTGAATTCAGAATAATGATATCGGAAGGAAAGTTGGTGTAACTCCGATAGAGGATAAAATGAGAGAAAACCGCTTAAGATGGTTTGACCATTTGCAAAGGAGGTCGGTTGATGCACCAGTTAGAAGATGCGAGATTTGGGACTTTGAGCTGGTTAAAAGAGAGCGAGGAAGGCCCAAGAAGTGATGCATGAGACTATTCAAACGGGTCTTAGTTATTTGGATTTAAGCATGAGAATGACTCAAAATAGATTTGAATGGAGGCAAAAAATCCATGTAACCGACCCTACATAATTGTGGGGAAAGGCTTTGTTGTGTTGTTGTTATATTTTATGTTCGGCATTCATTTCCAATCTTCTAACATTAGTCCCCAATTGCACTTAAGTTGCTAATTTCGAATTGCTTTTGTTTTTTATTGCAATTTTCCTTTGTAATATTGTTTTACTTCCCCACAAGTAGCAGTTATGCACATCCACCTTTTCTATTTCATGTTTAAGCATTAGTTTAGTATTTTCATAATAGCTTGTGTTTCATGTTTTGTTTGCATTTAGGTTCCTAACTTCAAATAAACTTATCATTGTATGCATCAAAGATATCTTAAAAATCTTCTTCTTTTTTTTGAAAGGAAAAAAGGCCTACACCGTGTAGGTGTGTGCCCAAAGATATATTAAAAGTCTTAGAAGATGGTATAGATCCAGCACTATTATTTGGCATGTTTTAATATAGGTCTCCCTGGGAAATAATGTGTGTAGTCATGTTTTCTGGATTTAGGAACAATATGAAATACTGAGTCATCAAATGAGTTAAATGCCCCCATACAGTCTGCTCTACGTGGATTCGAGAACTTACTCCTACTATGTGTCGCTTAACATATTCTTAGGTACATTATTGTCACAACTACACATTAAATTCACACAATTGACTCACAATAATCATGGTTACCAATGCCATGCTTCTGTACGTCATGCTTTTGTTGAGTCAATCCAATAAAGAGTCATATGTTACCATCTTGTTCCATGAGAGGGCATCTCTATATTGTGATTTAAATTTTGAGATATCTCAAGACTACACCTGAGAATGATCTCTTATTCCAGACGAACTCCTATTTGCGATTATGGGATATTGTGATGAATATGACATTGGGAACAAAAAGGACAAAAAGACCACTATATGGTTTACTTTCATTACGCTACATGGCATAGCAAGAAGCAGGGTCTGGTGGCACGAGCGAATGTTGAATTGGAGTAGATGGATATGGCGTAGTTGCAGTAAAGCCCATGTGGATCAAAATTCGATCCTAGATGATTTAAGCATCAGGATCACATAACCCACAAAGATACAATGTGATAACCAAAATGATAACCTTATCTTTCATGAAAGGACCGAACATGTTGATCAGATTGCAGATGTCTTCATCAAGCTTCTCACAACGACCCCACTTGATTGTTGTGTTTCCAAGTCGTGTTTCCATACTGAGCACCATAATATCTTCGGTTCAGCTTGAGAGGGAGTGTTGAGAAAGCACCTAGTTGTGGATATGGGGGAAGATAAGAGAGAATTGATCCGACGAATCCCACCTAACAATCTTCATGGGTTGGTTAGTCCGCAATCAAACAAGCATACGATATGCTAAAACCATCCCAATCCTCCTAGTTGCTTTCATCTAACGAGTCAATCCAATTTATCAACATTCAATTACTTGTACACCATGCATATGGAAAATGGCATCTGATTTCGAACAAGGGAATATCCATATGAATATTTGAAGAATTTGATCTCTAGTCCCTGCCCATGCATGGGCTTTTCAGGTAGTAAGGTTGTTTCCTTGCTCATTAGAACCCCCTTAGCCTCCTCATCTTCACTCCCCCGACCACTGAGTGCCCCTCCCTTTTAATAACCACCCGTTGACCACCAGCCCTTGTGATTGCACATGCTTCTCTTCCTACCACAGCCTACATCTCAACCCCGTGTTTGGACTATTGTTTCCATCTTCAAAAATCTGAGTTCCACATAGTTTCACAAGGATTCTTGAAGGTTTTTATATTGGTGGGTGTATTTAATGATTTCCTAATGTGTCCGATTTTCAACACAAGGGGTTTCAGCAAATGAGTAAGCAGTAGAATCTCTAGGCTCGAGAGCTATGGGAAGGGGACGAATCAAGTGGCTCTAAGGTTTAAAGATACATGTCAAGGAGAAAAGACGAACAATATGAAGCTATTGTGATTTCGGGGGCATCTGGTAAATATAAGAATACATAAGGGGACTTTTTTGTCAAGTAAACGCGGATGCCTAACAACATTTATGAACAACTCTCCGTTTTCTAACAAGAAGAAATAAATCTTAAGCACCCCTCGCAGATTCCATGATATAACTCACAACTATCGTTGACATCTTAAAAATAACTTTGGGTTTCAACAGCAGCGACGGTAAAGAAGTGGAGGAATGACCACGAACCTGGAACTGTGACTGGACCAGATAAGAACCAATCTTCTTAGAGGAAGAATCCCCTGGTCGGCTACCCGCCGCCAGAGCCAACGACTTGATTATGGGCAGAAACACGCCACCTGCTCTAGCGGTCGTGCTCGGCATCGCCGGCGCAATGAGCGCCTCACTGAAGGTAAGGCCATAAGATAGCCCCAGCGTGCTCTTACCCATCAGCTTCACGAAGTAGGTGGCGATCCTCTCCCCGAGACCAGTCTTCACGAACCCCCGTGCAAAGAAGAAGGATATCACGATTAGCCATATCACCTCGTTCGTGAACGCTGAGAAGGCCGCCCCGAAGGTCAGCGTCCCCGTGACGATCGCAGTGGTGAGGGCGAGGAACGACCACGCGCCGACAGGAAGTGGCCCGAGCACGAGCCCGGCAATGGTGGAGAGGAAGATGCTGAGCAGCTGCCACGCCTGAGCGCTGACCTCCAGCGGTTTCGGGACGAGAAAGCGCACGGCGAGGCCGATCGCGACTGATAGGACGAAGGGCACGGTTTTGGCGGCATTGCTGGGGGTCGGAGGGGACGCTTCTAGACCATCCACCTCCGAGGGGTGACTGGAGGGCGCACCCGAGGACTTGGCCCGCAGAGGAGTAGTTAAGGATAGGGGATGCGAGCGGCGGCGGACGTAGGAGAAGAGGCGAGGAGCGTTGAAAGACGGGGAGGGAATGGAAGGGGGCTGTTGGGATAGGGCGGAGAGGGGGACGCGGCGCCGGACAAGATGTGGATGAGCGCTGACGGAGTGGCGGCAGAGGGCCAAGCTCTCCATTGCGCACTGCGGAGAGCGGAGGCAACGAGGTGTACGGGAGAAACGATCCGTGAACGACCAGAAAAGTATGTCAGGGCGACCAGAAAAGTGTGAAATGGAGTCAAGGTGGGGTGTGAGTGGTGGGGAGGTTTGTGTAGCGGGACGAAACGATTAAAGCAGCCCAATACTCTATCCTAAACGGAATTTGGCTTTGTAGATGAAAGGGAAAGTAGTCAGTTCACTAGAGAAATAAGGTGAAATATAAAGGTGGAAGAAGATGGAATAAAACATTATTTCTGCTCGGTTGGAGGATATGATAAGTTGGAATATGATAGAATAACATTTAGTTAGTTTATGTTTGATACGATTTATTGCATGTGTTTGTAACATCGACAGACATGTTATCTCGAGACAGATGTTCCATTTGTTTTGAACAGCATAATTCCAACAATTTATACATAAATTGAGGCGACCATACATTCGGTTTCAATGATTCTACATAAGCACATGCTTGTCATACACAGACTCATCGATGATGCCATCCGTTGGGGTTGATCTGGCAGTCAGATGTCGAATTTATCCCTCCATCTCCCACAGCAATCGCCCAGTTTCCTCCAACTTCTCCCTTTGAATATCATCCGCGAACTTTAACGCCACTGATAATTTCTGCTAAAAAAAGCTTCTCTGCAACCAATGACTCCATGTCGGTTGAAATGTGGACGCCTTGACTATAAATCCGTGTGTCCTATGAAATGTGTAATATTAAGAACATAATAACTTATAACGTAGTTGTCTGTGAGATTGAGGTTTGAATTTTACTCATGTTCCTGGGGCGTATGTACCAAAGACGGTCCTCCGCATCCTTGTGCTTCTTGAAAACTTTGTATATCAGTATTGCCGCCACGAGAAGGACATCCTATATCTTCTTAAAGAGTGGAAAGCATTGTTAAAAAAATATTACATGTCAACATCAGTCAATATTGATACATATGCAGGAGTCAATTTAATTCGGGTATAGAGAAGAGAAGGAAATCGTGGAAAAGGATAAAAAATTATTCAGATCGTCAAATCATCATGCGATGACAGGAGACGCAACCGTTGGTCAAGTCACTCTACGGTGGTAACTGCTCATCCAAGTCTAGTTGTCGTCCTCCCATCAGGTGCTATGTGTAGGCTTTCATCGTCGCGGTCGATGTGGGAAGGTGCTCTTACTGGGAATCCTTATCCCAAGCCAAAAATAAATAAATCGATAAATCTGCATCATATGACGTCTATACAAAAATCAAGAAGAAAAATTGAACAGTACACTCAGTTAGCCATGGATCTACCTGCAATAGGAACGCGTGAGCATAGGTCTAACCTCGCCAACATGCATGCTAGAAAAGGTAGCAAGCTCTGAAGCATTATATGTTTAAGAATCACAACAGGATGAGCAACAATTGAATCAAATCATGAATAGTAGTTGAGTTACAATAGCAACAGCTATGGAATGGAATGAATATATGCAATTACAAGTAGTGGCTATGGTTTGGAATGCAAGATGTTCCAAAACTATAACATGAATCATTATCCCAAAAGAAGCAAGCTCTTTAGCGTGACATATTGATAAATCTCATATTTATCATCATTATTCATTATTATTATCTCTCTTGCTTAAGATTTTCACTAAGATTCAATGATAATTAACATTCATTATGTTTTTATGTGTTGTAAATAACTAATCATAATTATACTATATTATATAACATTGTTATTGTGCTATTATTTTATGTATATATTTCTCATTAAAAAACAATAAAAAAGTAGTGTAATATTGTGCATAAATAATATAACATAAAATAAATCAAAGTACGAAAAAATGATAAAAGAAAATTGTTTTATATTATTTTAACATGTATTTAATTTTTAGTTATGTACAAATGACCTCTGATCTCTTTGACTTCTATATGAAAGTTGTAGATCTCATCGAGATATACAACTTTCATGTTTTGAGTTTTCCAAATCATTTTCCTTTTATTTTTTTGATTTATCTCTTATTTATTCATTTCTTTGATCTCCTATTAGGCCACATGGCACCACCATGGTCGCCCTTCGTTGCTCCATCCGCCTCGTACCAGGACCGTTGGATCATAATCCAGCGGCGCTAGTGCATCTTCAACCTCCATCTGCTGGGCTTTGAAGTGACCCGAAACGCTTCGCTTCTCATTCCTTATCCACGCCAATGCCCTAACTCCCCCTCATTCTCTCTCTCTCTCTTGCTGGTTAGCAGTGGTTGAAAGTTGAAACCAACCCCTCCAACCACACTTCATCAACTCCCACACCTCAAAACTCTATCGCCGGTCAATTTCCATCCCCATCATCCATTCGCAAATGGTCCCTCTCAGCCTCTTCTACCTCTAGATGTCATTTAAGGTTTGAGTTGAGTGCGACAAAGAAGGAAAACCACTGACGAGATCCTCGGCCAAAGAGGTTGTGTTTCAACCACTTCCTTGGCTGATCGAGCTCAGATCTGTGGCCCCGATCCTATAGCAAAGACTAATGAAATTTCCAAGCTTCGTCTCATGATGCATTATTCTTCAAATCCATCGTCCATTTTCATCAACTTTCACGTAAGCTTTTCATCTAATCTTTTTCTAATTCACTATTTGCATGTTTTCCTAAGATCCATTACTTACTCATATTCTGATTTAATCACACCGAATCCACCGTATTCCTTCTATCTTTCACGTGTACCTCTCCGGTAATCTCTTCGTTTCTTCACTTGTGTAGCCATATCGATCCATCATAGGTGATGAATCCTCATTCATCACTCTTTATTCTTTTATTTTAGCTAATTATCTTAGCAAAGCATCATGTAAATAGTTGTAAATACAATAACTTAGCAATAAGCATGCATGTGTTAATATATCGTAATTAGCATGTATTTGTGAAAAAATAAAAGAATTAAGAATAAAAGAAAAAGAAGGAAGTACTTAGAATAAATACTGAGTGACCCAAACCCAAGAGAGGGCCAAGTATTGGCCTGATCGCCAAATAAAATAAGTAGAGAGAGATAGGCCACTTCACATTGTATATATGTACCATGTGTATATAACTTATTTTAAAAAAATATATAAAAAGGTGTTTTAACTTCCTTGTATATAGTTCTAAAAATAAAATAAAAATCAGAAAAATTAAATAAAAATAGAATAAAATTCTCTCTCTCACTTGTACATAATACATGTATAATTGTTTCTTTCCCTATTTATTTACACTTGTAAATAAATAATAAAAATAACACAAAAATTGGTTTATACTTCAGATATTATGTTGTAAATAAATAAAATATAAAATTGGGGATATTTTTGTAAAAATAATGAATTAAAAATAATTGTACAAAATACATAAGTATATTATACCTGTATATAACACATTATATTGTATATACCATAATTTATTTTCCATAAAAATAAATAAATAACACAAAAAATAGTTTGAAAAATAACAAACATTTTTTATTTTACACACTTTTTAATTTAAATCATTTACTATTTTTTATTAAATTTATAAATATTTTATAAATACTATTTTCTGATTGGTCTAGGGAGGATTGTTGACTCCGATCAACTACCCCTCCTGGACTCTCGCCGATCGGATCTGGTTTTTGCCCTCTCTTCGCCAAATTTCCTAGACCCGATCCGATCACCATTTTCTTCACTTCGAGGCTCTGATTAGAGAGGGAGGATCCACGACCCACGCTTGTATGAATCTTTTGGGATTCGACCCTCGGTTTGCATGCCTCTACCCGATTCTTCTGGCTACCTAGGATGTTCTATAAATGCTTCACTTGCCTCCCCAACTCACAAGATCGCGTCGCACCCCTTCTTGATACCCTAGACTCCTTCCTCATAGTGACAGCTGTCGGAGGACGCCTTCGGTGGTCGGATTGGTGTCCTGTAGCCGCAGCTCACTCATCATGGCAGGAGAACCGCCGCGAGAAGCCTCCTTCGCCTGACGCAGCGTGGTCGAGGCCACAACCCCGCCGTCCACTTCTCCTGGAGCTCAGGACCGTACTCAGACCCTCAGGTAGCTCTTTGATCGTTCCTAGCTCTGTCATTTACCCAATCTTCCATTTATCGCCTCCATCGCTCCACCAGCTCCGACCAGCCGCTTAGAGCTTCGTCACCCTCACTTATCCGCTCCGATCGACCCACACGCTCACCCTCCATCTCCTTACGCACCCTGATCACCTTGAGACTCGATCATAACGTCAAGATTAGGCTCGAGGTTTCCATCTATCACGACCGCCGGAGATCAACCTCATTCACCACCGCTTCTTTGCTTTTTAGACCTAATGAACCCGGTCGGAGTGTAGCTCCGAGTCAAAGCGTTCCTTTGCAGGCCTTGACGCGCGCGGAGAGTCCCCATTTCATCCTCGCCCATCCTCGCCGGAGCAGCTCCAGGTCCCTTGTGTCGCCTCAATGATCCGACCGTTGGAGCCTCCATCAGAGCCGGCCACCCGACGCGGAATAGGCCCATGACTCCACCGATGCCCTCAGATCCCTCATCGGAGCTGAGGATTCGATCCTTGGGTCTGACGAATTTCGCCTAGGCGCAGTTCATCCAGACACATTCGTTGCCGTTGGATCATCACCACTCTCCAGGTCACATCCCAGCCGCTCGTCCACCTGGAGGTGTCAGACCATTAGATGTCTGATCTAACGGTCCCGTACCAGCCACATCCCTGACCAGCAGACACTGTCAGATCTAACATCTGACGCACCAAAACTGCACAATCGCGCCCTATCAGCAGACGACACCTGTCACCCCACGCGCCTCTCACGTGTCGACTTGGGTATATTGCTCTTTTCCCCCGTGTTTATTTCAGTTTATGTTTTAGTTTGTAAAATAAAATACACAGTTGGACCATTTTGTATTTTAGCCCTTCTAGTTTTATTTGTAGTTTAGTCCTATTTGTTTGGGCACACGTGCCTGGTCACGTACATTGTGGGATATTTGCATCTTTGCCCTGTGCTTTTTTAGATGTAATGGATTGAATGAATAGTTTTCAGAATTGCATTTGTGCCCCTATGAACGTTGATTTCCGATATGTGCGTATTTTATTGGGAAATTTGCAGATAAGCCCCCTGGACTTTTACTGCATATTAATGTTGGGTCTAAAACTTAAATAATTTGCATTTTGCTCCCTATGATCTGTATGTCTTGTTTTTAATTTAATAAATAGCAAATTTTCTCCAAAAATTTCGAGATTTTGACACATAGCTCATGCTATTGTGTAGGAATTTCGGTAATTTTTGTGGCTTGTTTTGAATTTGTTTGATATTTTCTAAAATTTAAAAACCTTAAAAAGTGTCTTTGTTTGTTTTGAAAAATCAACTATAAAAAATAAAAATGTCTTGAAAATTCTAAAAAAATCCGGATTGCTTATTTATGTTGCTTTAAATTTTGTGTATTTTTTGTTTTATTCCCATTTATAAAACTCCTAAAAATTATAAAAGACTAAAAAGCTTATAAAAATTATTAAAAATTCATAAAAAAAATAGAAAAACTGTGGTTTCAGTTCATGTAGATAGCTTTTATTTTATAGTTTCACATAAAATTACTGCTAGTTATAAGCATTTTAAATAATTTTAATTTGCCTTTATATCTAGGTTGTACATTGCTCATTGTTTTTGGCCTTCTTTTATTTTTAAAAAATTATTTAAAAATCAGAAAATCCCCATAAAATTCACAAAAACACTTAAATATTTTAAAAACCTAAAAATATTTTTGTTTTAAATTTTTGCGTTATTTTGGCCCTTTAAATAATTACTTGAATGTGAATTTTGGCCATTTTCTTTATTTATTTTCTTATTAAAAATCATAATTTTTTTTTGAAAATTAAAAACCACCAAATTTCTTCATTTTCTTGATTACCTGACTACTTCTTAGACTTGTCATTCTGTGCTCCTTGTGGTTGACCCTGGTAGCTATACCTGGTTAGATAAACTAGCAAGACTGCTTGCCTTGTGTTTGATTGATTTACATGGTGGCCTGATTTTTCTTGTTGATTCCGCCTTGCGATCTGGGTCCCAACGACCCTAGATATTCCTTAACCCGAGTTGCATCCGCACATCATCAGAATGGCATCCTCCCTGGAGCAGCTCCAAGTCCCTTGCACCGCCTCGTCGATCCGACCGTTGGAGCCTCCATCAAAGCCGGCCACCAGACGCGGAATAGGCCCACGACTCCACCGGTGCCCTCAGATCCTTCATCGGAGCTGAGAATTTGATCCTTGGGTCCGGCGAAGTTCGCCCAGGCGCAGTTCATCCAGACGCCTTCGCCGTCGTTGGATCATCGCCACTCTCTAGATCGCATCCCAGTCGCTCGTCCACCACGAGGTGTTAGACCGTTAGATGTTAGATCTAACGGTCCCATACCAGCCACGTCCTCGACCAATAGAGACCGTCAGATCTGACATCTGACGTGTCGAAACTGCACGATCGCGCCCTATCAGCGGACGACACCTGTCACCCCACACGCCGCTCACGTGCCGACTTGGGTTTATTGCTCTTTTTCCCCGTGTTTATTTCAATTTATGTTTTAGTTTGTAAAATAAAATATACAATTGGACCATTTTACATTTAACCCTTCTAGTTTTTAGTATTTGCAGTTTAGTCCTATTTGTTTGGGTATATGTGCCTGGTCACGTGCATTGTGGGATATTTGCATCTTTTGGCATGTGCTTCTTAGATGTGATGGATTGAATGAATAGTTTCAGAATTGCATTTGTGCCACTTTGAACGTTGATTTCTGACATGTACGTATTTTATTGGGAAATTTGCGGATAAGCCCCCTGGACTTTTACTGTATGTTACTGTTGGGTCCTAAAACTTAAATAATTTGCGTTTTGGTCCCTGTGATCTGTGTGTCTTGTTTTTAATTAAATAAATAACAAATTTGGTCCAAAAATTCTGAGATTTTGATACGTAGCCCCTGCTACTGTGTAGGAATTTCGGTAATTTTTGTGGCTTGTTTTGATTTTGTTTGATATTTTCTAAAATTTAAAAACCTTAAAAAGTGTCTCTATTTGTTTTGAAAAATCAACTAAAAATATAAAAATTCCTTGAAAAATTCTAAAAAAATTAGATTTCTTATTTCGTGTGTTTTAATTTCCGTGCAATTTTTGTTTTATTCCCATTTATAAAACTCCTAAAATTTGTAAAAAACCAAAAAGCTTAGAAAAATTGTTAGAAATTCATAAAAAATCGAAAAAATGTATTTTCAGTTCCTGTAGATAACTTTGATTTTATAGTTTCACATAAAATTACTGCTAGGATTTTAACGGCATTTTAATAATTTTAATTTGCCTTTATATCCATGCTATACATTGCTCGCTATTTTTGGCCTTCTTTTATTTTTAGAAAATTTATTAAATAAGAAAATCCCCATAAAAATCATAAAAACACTTGAATATTTTGAAAACCAAAAACTATTTTTTTGAATTTTTGAGTTATTTTGGCCCTTTAAATAATTGCTTGAATGTGAATTTTGGCAATTTGCTTTATTTCTTTTCTTAT
The DNA here is from genome assembly GCA_037367405.1 of Ottelia alismoides. NCBI lineage: Eukaryota > Viridiplantae > Streptophyta > Magnoliopsida > Alismatales > Hydrocharitaceae > Ottelia > Ottelia alismoides. Next base: position 224,859 of record JAZKJV010002835.1, read on the forward strand.
TAAAAAATCATAAAAATTTGAAAATTAAAAACCTCCAAATTTCTTTATTTTCTTGATTACCTGACTACTTCGTAGACTTGTCATTCCGTGCTCCTTGTGATCGACCATGGTAGCTATACCAGGTTAAATAAACTAGCAAGACCGCTTACCTTGTGTTTGATTGTTTGATTAATTTCCATGGTGGTCTGATTTTTCTTGTTGATTGCGCCTTGCGATTCGAGTTGCAACGACCCTAGATATTCCTTAACCCGAGTTGCATCTACGCGTCATCAACAGGCTATCAAAGCATGTGAACCCTTTGAAGACTTAATACTTCATGTCCAAGAAGCCTTCCATTTCACCTCACCAATCCTCAAATCGTTCATATTTGCGTTGGACTTTGGCTACTAACATCTGCAAGTGATATAAGCTTCAATGACCGGAAATCTAGAAGGAGCTCTGATCTGGAGCTTATTCCCCGATGCTCCTCCATCATTGATGACATCCGGGCAATAGCGCACCTTCATCGACGTTGTGTCATCTTTACCATGCTTTCAACATCATGCAGGGTGCTTCAGAGCACACGAGGAGCAACTGAGGAGGAAATCGACCATCGCCAGAGCCTCGTCCTTACTCCATCACATGCGGAGGAGACGAAGAGCCAAAGGAGAGAAGCTATTGTCGATCTCCCCAATTCGAGCAAGATCCTACAGCCTTCAGAGCACCACATTGCTCGTCCGAAGCAACGTTTCAACCCTAAGGCTCGGATCCTCGAGCCTACTTCAAAAGCACCCGCTTTCGCCACATGGACCGACCCGCCTCTTCCGAGCCTAGCCGAGTCACGTGCATTGCACACATGACATGGGCAAATTACAACACTGATGAATCTATGACTCATCACTCTAAAAGTTGAAAATAGAGCTTTGTTCCCAAGTAATTAGCTGCATATCTCCACTTATATTGCATAATAACATTCATGTATGTGTAAATAATATGTGCATTTTAACATTCATATTTGCATTAAATAAGAAGCCAAGTTCAGTTGTAAATATTCACTTGTATATTAGCTAAATTCACCTATTTGTATATATTTTATACTAACTCCAAACCCAATAAAATCAACTCTATAGTGTATATATTACTACACTAATAAAGGAATATTATCAAAAAAAATACTAACTTGTAAACTTGTCCAATAAAATCCAAATCCAAGTTTGAGACTAAGAGACTTAAAATGCACATATCTCTCTCATACAGTGTCTGATTTAGGTCTACTCGCTTTTAAAGTAATATACATCCAAAGACCTTACAAAGAAGACTAATTTCATAAAAATCAAAGAACATATATGAAACTTGGATTTTGAGCCCCTATTGTATATTGTACATATTGACCAAATTATCCTTTATATTATTCTTTTATATTCTTAATTTTTTAAAATCCAAAAAAAAATATTAAGTTGTAAATATTTCTTTCATATTTTCTCTAACTTTATTTTGATTTTTCTCTTATTTAAAAATGAGAAAAAACTATAAAATATAAAAAATGGTATTTTATACCTATAAGATACCATCCAAAAATACACTTTGTACATATGACTTCTTTTGATTTTTGATCCTTTACGAAAGTTGTAGATCTCGTCGAGACGAACAACTTCATGTTGACTACTTTTTGATCTGACATCTTTGTTATTTCTTTTTTTTATTTTTATTTATATTTAATTTTGAATTTTCTAGGAGTTACCATCAAGAGGTAGATGAGTCCCACCTCTCTGACACACCTGAGATACCGACTATCGAGCCGACCGTTGGCTTAGAGACTCCCCACACATCCATGACTCCTGCTGCTTACATCACCACCACTGTGTCAGCTTCAATAAAAGACTCACAACCTGAAGCTGTCATTGAGTCGGACACGATTTTTGCTGACTGTCTTGACCATTTCGATGATCCGACATCCGTGACTATTAATGCCAAGCCAAATGAGATCACTAGCACCTTCTCGATAAGTGCGCTGACCCTTCAGGAATATTATAATCTATATGGTGACTCGTCTGATGAGGAACCCATGGCCAGCACCACACCACATCCCGAACCTTCAAAGCAGACGACTAGAATTGAATTGACCCCACCCAAAAACACGATTTCTTCCCCCCTCTAGCCAGTTATCTAGTGAGAGGAAGTCGATAATTGATTCCTCAAGGTGTTTCCCCGAACCCTCAAGGCACATTGCTCTCCACTCCCTCTGAATGATTCAGGGTCTAGAAAATCGATTAAGAAAGTTTCCTTCAACATTCCGGAGATGGAATTTTTGGAGGAATCCTCATCGGGTTTGGATGAGGTGGTTTATATGAGTGATCTCAGTTTGGCTGTTGTTAAGCCATATCTTTGCAAGCAGTCGTGTGTCGACCCTCATTGGACGATCCCAACACCTCACTATTATTCATCTAAGGATGATTCTGACAGCGACACATATGTATATGAAGGACATGGTGAGATCCTTAAGCGCATCACGGAAGCATAAGGATTGCATCGTATACGATCATGAGCGACTAGTCACACTAGTTGCTCGAGGCAGTAGAATTTAAAAAATTATCATGTGATGAAACCACATGATCTAAGAAGACTTCTCGGATCATTTCATCTAGACCACAAACAAGTATTATGGTTACCTCTTGAAGCATGGTTGCGATCGAGTCTCTAAACGAAGAGACCTCCTGTCTCAAGTCCGATCCGACGGAGGAGACGCTTGCGAGCGTGTTGATGAAACGCATGCTCCTCGCAATCCATGTTGATGATCGAAGCGATGAATCTCCTAATCTCGTCACACGAGATACGACGTCTTCTTCACGAGCGAGGCGCACCGAAGGAGACGGAGATCCACGAGCAAATAATTTGGCACCATAACGATGACACTACGACGATGGAGACTCTCTCTAGGGCTTCATGGTGGACGGTCGCAATGAAGAGAGGGCGTGTAAAGAATGAGAGAGAGAGAAGTTGTTATTCACAACTTGTGTGTTGTGTAAAGAAGAGAAAAAGGGGTGCCTATCCTTTTATAATATTTTTGGGATCCATGGATCTCAATCCATGGACAACACAAATGGCTCGCATTGATTTGTATTTCTTTTAATGGCTATGATCTTGTTGCTAAAAAATACAACAACAATTAATTTAATTAAAGATTAAATATATATTGAAAAATCAATATAATTCAATCCAAATTAAATCAATCAATCATGGAGCTTATGGAATGAAGATTGCCTCCTTCCATAATATGGGAGTTGGTGGCAATCTCATGTAATCTCATGAGATTACATTATTCCATGGAAATATTCAAGATTTACAACAATACTTGTTGTAAATTATTAAACAAAAATAATTTATAATTATTTTGTGAACATTGCAATCATGACATTGGAAAATTGTGAATCACATTCACAACCCAAAATAAAATGTAAATTACATTTTCAATTAATTGTCCAATGCGAATCTAATTCACATCAACATTTAATTAACAAATGTAAGTTACAAATAGCTCTCTCTTATATATTATAAATCACATTTATAATAGATATGATTAATGTGGATAGTTCTATCCACATTATTCATATCCAGATAATTAAATCTCATTTAATCATCATGAATCTCTATTCTCATGTGCCCAAATAATATGAATCACATTCACATTATTTACACCTTTGATAATTAAATCACATTTAATTATCTTAGATAACTCGTCATATAATATGAATCAAATTCATATTATTCATGATAATTAAATCACATTTATTTATCTATTTTCTCAATGCTCGAATACTTATATCAACAATGAAAGTATCCATGAACTATTTCAAGGATAATGTGCTTTCTCCGCGAATACTTGGAGATAAGGACATGCCAATTGTATTGTTCCACGTATAATGACTTAGATATTGATATCACATCTCAAATCCAGATCTCACGGACCTCCCATAGATGCTTGATTAAATCAAGACCGCAAATCTAATCTTCTCATTGCATCTGAACCACATTCAGATCAATGTCCAATATTAGCGTAATGGTTATACAATCATTTATGATCACATCACCCTCAGGTATTCCTAATACCTGTACATCCGGCATACTGGAAGACCCAGAATAATCCCGAAGTATAAGATCAATTTTACAATGTCTACTTTAGGGATTTATCATTAAGTTTCTCATCCGATCATTGGGAGTTGGTATCAATCATATACTTTCCAAAAGCATATATCATACCTAGGTGTTGAACACATACTTTACAAAAACATATATCAAACCTACAAATTCAGTCAAGATTCCAAAGCAAGACGACCGTGCGTGGAATTTGTTTCTTCCCAATATCTCATGAGTGAGCTCATGTCTTCTGATTCAGTAAATGAACTTGTACGATCCCTTTGAGAGATTGTATTACTCATATGCCCTTGCATGCACACCAGCGTGCCGGTGTATAGACCTTGGTTAGGTCATCATCCTATTGGTCTACCAAATGTACATACTCAGACATATAGTAACATATCTGTCTCCGGTCAGAGGATGCGTGCCTATATCGTGACAACACACGACACACGACATAGGACTTTGGTTATCTCGATCTCGTTAAGTCAACTCTTTGACCTAACTAATCTAACACTTCTGAATCACCATTCCCATGCAGAGGACCTGCATCAAGAGGTTGGTCAGATATCATCATAATGAGAAAGGATTGTCATCTCCTACTCAGGCTGGAGATCATATCTTAATAATCATTTGATGGTGCTTGATGAGTCCTCAATCTAACTCTTTAGATATTCATCCAAGCACCAGCCTCTATGATTCAATTATTGAATCAACAACTGTATGATAATCAAGATGGCCATGGTACATAACCTTAATTGTACTAAGGGACCTATTAGACAAATTAGTTATTCTTCATTTCAGATCAAGGAATGATATTTGCAATAACATTTATTGCATAATGGCTCGCTGTGGGCTCGCATGTCCAACAATCTCCCCTAGCCCAAAGAGCCATTAATGGGCTAATCTTTAAACCCACATTCATGTGACAATCATATGCTATTTAGAAAAATATCTAGGTAAGCTGATTAGTCACTCTGTTCCCAAGAGACTACGCCAAGTCCTTTTAAGGCACTTGCGTATCTCCTAGTAACAGTTCCTGTACTCAATGTGAATGTTGCATCTTATACAACCAATACTCAATATTATCGGTTATAGTGTCCTTGACACTACAACTCAATAATTATTATAACTAATGTGTAATTTCCATTATCCTTACCAGAATACTCTTATTCCCAGAGATCTCTATCTCCTAAGGTATCCACAGTTAAGACCTTTTTAGATCACCATCTATAAAGTCTTAAGTTCTTGAAGATAATAATTAGAGATCAATATCTCTAAAGTCTTGTCATCTTTGAAGATATAGTTTTTACTGCAACTAAGTATTTTATCTCCATAGTAGGATTAACAATAATTTACTACTCCCACTTCATGGGAGACGTCTGGCTTTTGTACACATCTAGCATACACTCGGCTTCTCGGAACTGATGCACAAGGGCAAGCGGTTTTAGCATTCACGTCCTCAACTCTTTGAGGTGCTATCCCTTCAGACATGTCAGTACCATATATTAAGGGAACGAAGCCTTTCTTGGAATTTTTCTAGAAAATGGAAATGTCCAAGGTGTACCACAAATGTGACGGTCTCAATACCCTCTTTTCTTTGCTTCTGAACAACTTCAGAACTAAGATCTAAGAAGTGTACATGAGATCATATCTCAAGGTATGGAATAGACAATCAATAAAACACATATTATTATCATTATGTCATTCTAAATGATTAGGATATCATCTACATTAGCACGATGAACACAGGGGCACTCCCACTAAGCTTTACACGGATCATTAAGATTCTATCTGAAATCTAACATTTATGATTTCATCAAATCCAATGTTGCAATAACAAGAAGCTTATTTGAGTCCATAGATGGAATTCAAGCTTGCACACCTTGCTGAAGCCCTGGGGCTACTTCATGTGAATATCCTTGAATAGGTGTTCATAGTAATAGGTGTTCATAGATGATGTCAAAAGTCAAGTTATGTAGTTATAGTTAGCATATCGCGATGATTTTAAGCATGGTTACTGAAGAGCAAGTCTCATCGCAAGCGATGTCTTCTCTTCGGTGTTTAGCTCATGGCTACGAGCGTACTTTGAAGGTCTCTACCTTCTTATCAGGTTCCCTCTTTCTCTTGAAGATCCATTTATACCTTAACAGGCCTTACCCATATAGGTGGATCATCTAAGGTCCATATACAACACTTGTATATGAAGTCTACTTTAGACTTTATTGCTAACATCCATCTTTTCATGATATGATCTTCAGAAGCTTCATTACATGAAGTCAAATCATTATCAGATTTCTCTGACACATGGAATCCATCCTCAAACATTTGAAGAGGTATTAGTGTTTCATCTTTAATTGTCCTTTTAGTTTCCTCATTATCTTCTCAAGATTCAATGAGTTCCTTTACTTCATTTTCATCTTTATTCTCAAGAGTCTCAATCTCTAAGAATCATATCCTTAAAGATGAAATCTTTTAAGAATCTCAAGGCCAAAAAGTAGGTATCCAATACCATCCTTTTTTCCTAATGAAGCAACACTCTTTGATGCTAGATTCCAGCTTACTTGCATGGAACCGAATTAAGGATATATATTGTAATCTTTACTACATATATACCTGGAAACTAAGAGGTAATTATGCTAAGATTTATCATTGATCAAATCATGTCACACATGATTAATTGTATCTTCCTACAACTCTATTGAGTTAAGGTACATTAAGAGGATTGAGATAGGAATAACATTCCTTTCTCTATAAGGTATTCCATTAATTCATCTAATAGGTACTAACTACCTAGATTAGATCAAATTCATTTTCACCTTCCTTCAAAATTTGATTCCAAACCAAAATAGTGAAATCTTTGAACATTTCAAAGGTTTAGGGTGAAGGGAAGAAATCTCATATCGCAAATAATCATCAATAGATATCACATATCATTAATGTTTATTACGACAGATGATCGACATACATCAATATGTATGAGATCTTGAATACCTTGACATCTTACACCATTCCCAGAGAAGGGTGCTTTGGACATTTTCTACTTTGAATACAATATTCACAAGTATGTAAGATTTGAAATTTCAGACATTCTAAAGTTTCATCTCTCACTAATCTTTTGATCACATCAACAAACATATGTCCAAGGCCTGATGCCAGATCATTATCAAATGATCTTTATCCTCCTATTGATCTTGTTAAGGTTTAATTTTCAGTATTGGAAATGTTAATGAGCCATTCATTAATCTTCCAATTTAGTACAATCCACTAGATGTTAGATTACAATCTGAATTATATCCATCAAAACTCTTTATGACAGGTCTATTCCAGAGTTCATTTTTATTTCCAATATTTAGAAATAAACAATGAGTGTATTTTAATATCTAGGTCATAGAGACATTCTCTAAGACTAAGGGCTCTCTCACTGAAAACATGAAGTTCATCTATCCAATGGAGATTATTGCAACAATTGCATCAATATCCATGTGGATGACTTTTAAACCTTAAGATCAAATTTTCTAGTGTTCTAAAATATATGCAACCAATTGCAAGTATTATTAGAATAATGAGATATAATTACCGGACTTTGACTTTATTAAATAAGAAAGTTAATCACAATGATTATATGTAGATGTAGATTATTTTGATGCACTATCCGAGTCCTTCTCTAAGGATCTAGATAAACTGGATAGTCACACTATCAATACATCAACTTATTGCAGTATTGGCATTCATCCAACTCTTTGGATATCATATGAAAGTCACAGAAGTACAGTCAACTCTTTGACTTTCCTTCTTACTTGGATCCAACCCATGCTTCCACTGCGCTCCCTTTATCTATAAACAACCATTGCTTAAGACAAAGGATCTCTTATGTTGAATTCAAAAGATTTCAATATAATAGTATTTCAACATTTATACATGCTTCATTCAATTCATACAATATGAATATTATGATGTATCATTAACGACAAGAGTATAGATAGTAGAATGATGTCATTCATCATATCTACAAACATCTTAACTCTTAAAGACTTAGGTTCAAGTATGTACTCAAATATTTTGAATACATCATCTCTTATAGAGCCACCATTCTGCATGATGCAGTGAACCATGTCATTCGTGATTAAATGTAAACAACACATATGTATGCCAAAACATCTTCTTAGATTTTATAAGGATTATTTGACAATTGCGATCATCATCGACATGTCACTTTCAAAGGACATTTGATGAGAGATCAAGACTATAGAGACATACATACCCTAGGGTTGCAGTCCTATTGTTTATTTAATTGTCATTCCTCATTATTATGAGGAAACTTGCACATTGCAACCACTTACATTATGTGTCCAACTGCAAGTACAATATCTTGATCATGGATCCAATCCATGATGTTTTACTGGTTATTATTGAGTATAATATTGAGTGGGTTTAATAAAGGATTATTTGAAATAAGAAATTTGCATAAATGTATATAAATTATATATTTTACTTTGATTTAGGAATTTTTATATCAAAGTTGTCTTACCTTGTCAACATTGAAAGTTCATTCCCTTAATCACTTTCAATGTAAGAGATATATTTACTATTATATCTCAAGCAAGATCTGGAATCTCCTTTCTTATCTTTATCACATCCCAATAATATTAGAAACTGTAACTCGGATAAAAAGAAGCGGGAACACATTCTGCCTTGCAAGTCCAACTTGTATTCCCTATTTGGTCTTTAACACCCGGGCCCACCATCCCTAAGATGATGTTGACCCTTCATTAATTGAACCAACCGTCAACATGATTGGAACTCGCTATGCACAATCCAATATCACCCCAATAATAAGAGGATCCGATATTGGGGTCACTACGCATACGACCTTAATCTTTCGAGAAGCAAGGAGCCCGATCCATATGCACTTGTATGCATGATCTGTCACTTCGGACATGCGTCTCCTACATACAATCCCTGACGACTAAACCCTTCGCCTTGACAGGAGACCATGAGTGTCACTTATGCGATCCTCCATATCATATTCAAATTCTAGTTAATCATTATTAATCATATTCATTATGATTAATTCTTCCAAGGGAAATAACAACTCTACTCATAATAGAGTGTTTTAATTTTAATTGAATTCCAATTAATCTGATCATATTAAATTAATGATGCAATTAATATCCAACAAACATTCTTTTATGAGATTTTTACCCAGCAGACCCTGTAAACGTTTAAATGCCTCTACGGTCTTTTGCACAACGTAATTACCCCATCGACCCTGTAACTTACCCCAAGAGCCCCCATGGGCTTAAAACATATTACCCAGAGGGTTCATAGGGTAAGAGTTGGCAAGTTTACAGGGTTGAGGGGGGAATTAGGTTGTTTCAAAGGTCGTGAAGGTGATTGACAAAGTTTATAGGGTCTGCCGGGTAAAAATCCCTTCTTTTATTGTTACTTAAAATATGGTATTATCTCAAATACGTATTATTTTGAATTTTAATAATTAGAAATACATCATGATTTCTCAAGCATTGTATCAACCCTACCCACTATCATGGCCAGTACCGACGGGAGTGGGACAGACCGCACACGGTGCAACTTGCTACCCCAACGCTTCCCGACTAGACATCATATACGCCTCGAGAAAGGATAATGCAAAATAGATCACTTTGTACTTGAGATGATAATCAGTTTTTCAACCGAAGTTATACCATATAATAATAACTAAAATATTTTTGATTATAAGGAAATTTGCTAAACAAATTCCCAATCCTATTCAAGGAACTATGAGAAACATTGATATTGAAATAGATTGAGTAACCAAATTTGTGATATAGAGTCATATCTAAGTCATTGCATTAAAAAATAATTTCATAATTCGAATTCATCAATAATTTCATTAATAGTTAAAATAATTTCACTTATTAGTTAAATGACAATCACAAGGTTCTTGATTAGGAAACTAATTTCCAACAGTTACCCCCACTTACTAAAATTAGCATATCTCAATCAATTTAAATCCAAATTAAGCAAAGTATATTTCCAAAGTTTGATAAATTGATTAACAATAGAACCTAAGTGATTTGCATGTATTTCTAGGCGTTTCAAAATAGTAATTAACTTCTTAATTATGTCAAGATTCGCAATTCCCGAAACATTGGATACATGTTCATTAAAACGATCATAACTTGAGCAATCGGATTCCAAATCATGCAAACTCAAATCCCACAGTTTCCTTATTTAATGGAGAACATAATAAAATGATTATTTCCTGTTTAAACAATTTAAACATGACCGAAAATATGTACTAAACAGAGATGCGAAAAATGAAATGTGATAAAACTTTCGCAACCCTAACGAGCCCAAGTCGTCATAGGTTTATGGATCGTATCCGAAACCTTCAACCTATGGCTCTTATACCACTTGAAGGATTTGATGATATCCTTAAACACATCACGGAAGCATGAGGATCGCATTGTATGAGATCAGGAGCGACTAGTCGCACTAGTTGTTCGAGGTAGCGGAATTAAAAAGTTTTCATGCGATGAAAACACATGATCCTAGAACACTTCTCGGGTCGTTTCATCTAAATCACAAACAGTTATTAGGGTTACCTCTTGAAACATGGTTGCGATCGAGTCTCTAAATGAAGAGACCTCCTGTCTCAAGTCGATCCGACGGAGAAGACGCTTGCGAGCGCGTTGATGAAACGTGTGCTCCTCGCAATCCATGTTGATGATCCAAGCGGCGAATCTCCTGATCTCATCACACCAGATACGACGTCTTCTTCACGAGCTAGGCACACCGAATGAGACGGAGATCCACGAGCAAACAATCCGGCAACATAACGACGATACTGCGACGATGGAGACTCTCTTTAGGGCTTCATGGTGGACGACCACAATGAGAGAGAGAGAGAAAGAAAGGACATGTAGAGAATGAGAGAGAGAGAGAAGTTGTTGTTCACAACTTGTGTGTTGTGTAAAGAAGAGCAAAGGGGGTGCCTCTCCTTTTATAATATTTTGGGATCCATGGATCTCTATCCATAGACAACACAAATCCAATGGCTCACATTGATTTGTGTTTCTTTTAATAGCTATGATCTTGTTGCTAAAAAACACAACAATAATTGATTTAATTAAGATTAAATATATGTTGAAAAAATAATATAATTCAATCCCAAATTAAATCAATCAAGCATGGAGATTATGGAATGAAGATTGCCTCCTTCCATAATATGGGAGTTGGTGGCAATCTCATGTAATCTCATGAGATTGCATTATTCCATGGAGATCTCCAAGATTTACAACAACACTTTGTAAATTATTCAACAAAAATAATCATAATTATTTTGTGAACATTGCAATCATGCCATTGGAAAATTGTGAATCACATTCACCGTCCAAAATAAAATGTAAATTACATTTTCAATTAATTGTTCAATACGAATCTAATTCACACCAACATTTAATTAACAAATGTAAGTCACAAATAGCTATCTCTTATATATTATAAATCACATTTATAATATATATGATTAATATGGATAATTCTATCCGCATTATTAATATTCAGATAATTAAATCTCATTTAATCATCTTGGATCTCTATTCTCATGTGCCCAAATAATATGAATCATATTCACATTATTTTAATTTTTGATAATTAAATCACATTTAATTATCTTAGATAACTTGCCATATAATATGAATCAAATTCATATTATTCATGATAGTTAAATCACATTTAGTTATCTATTTTCTTAATGCTTGAATACATATAACAACAATGGAATTATCCATGAACTCTTTCAAGGATAATGCACTTTCTCCACGAATACTTGGAGAAAAGGACAAGGCGATTGTATTGCTCTACGTATAGTGACTTGAATATTGAGATTACATCTCAAATCCAGATCTCACGGACCTCCCATGGATGCTTGATTAAATCAAGACCACAAATCTAATCTTCTCATTGCATCCGAATCACATTCAGATCAATGTCCAGTATTTGTACCGAGATCAGATAACTTCTCTACTGAGAGGAGTCACTAAAATCTATACCCGTTTTATCACTCCCTAGGAATGGAATCATCATGGTCATATAATCGTTTATGATCACATCACCCTCAGGTATTCCTTATACATGTACATCCTGCCTACTGGAAGACCGAGAATAATCCCAAAGTATAAGATCAATTTTACATTGTCTACTTCAGGTATTTATCATTAAGTTTCTCATCCGATCATTGGGAGTTGGTATCGATCATATACTTTCCAAAAGCATATATCATACCTAGGTGTTGATCATATACTTTTCAAAAGCATATATCAAACCTACAAATTCAGTCAAGCTTCCAAAGTGAGACGACCGAGCGTGGAATTTGATTCTTCCCAATATCTCATGAGTGAGCTCATGTCTTCCGGTTTAGTAAATGAACTTGTATGATCCCTTTGAGAGATTGTATTACTCATATTCCCTTGCATGCACACCAGTGCACCGGTGTATAGACCTTGGTTAGGTCATCAACCTATTGGTCTGCCAAATGTACATAGTCAGACATATAGTAACACATCTGTCTCTGGTCAGAGGATGCATGCCTATATCGTGACAGCATACGACATAGGTCTTTGGTTATCTCAATCTCGTTAAGTCAACTCTTTGACCTAACTAATCTGACACCTCCAAATCGCCATTCCCATGCAGAGGACCTGCATCAAGAGGTCGATCAGATATCATCCTAATGAGAAAGGATTGTCATCTCCTACTCAGACTAGAGATTATCTCTTAATAATCATTTGATGGTGCTTGATGAGTCATCAATCTAACTCTTTAGATATTCATCCAAGCACCAACCTCTATGATTCAATTTTTGAATCAATAGTTGTATGATCATCAAGATGGCCATGGTACATAATCTTAATTGTACTAAGGGACCTATTAGGCAAATTAATTACTCTTCATTTCAGATCAGGGAATGTTATTTGCAATAACATTTAGTGCATAATGGCTCGCCGTGGGCTCGCATGTCCAACAATATATTATCCACCTCCTCGCTCCCACAAGAAGGTTCGGTACAAACCTTCTTGATCGTTGTATATTCTCACTCCTCCTTGTATATATTTTCTTTCTCTCCCTCCCTAGTGATTCGAATCACTCGCTCCAGCTCCATATCGTTTCATTTTATGGCTATACTTAGGATAACCAAATCCTAAGTATAGGGGGGAGAGTGACCTGAGTCTCTTCATCATTCTTTGTACATTATCCAGATCTCATCAGTTCTCACACTCACTCTCATCCTAGACTTAGGCTGACCAGAGCCTAAGTATAGGGGACCGATGCCCATCATGTATATATATTCATCCATTTCCCCTCTTAACCTCGCCTTCCCCATTTTTGATCTTCTTCTACACTTAGGCTGCCAGAGCGTAATTATAGGGAGGCGGAGCGACTTCTATACTTTTTAATTTAGCTCTACTATACTTAGCACAAGCTATGTCTTTTTCCTCGCTTCTCGTGCTTTGAGGACATAGCACACACTAAGTATATGGGAACATATATATTACATATATACTTTACCCATAGCTCATACTTTTGTGTATTTTTGTATATATTATGCAATAGTTACGAGGTGGCTAAGAATTGAAAAAAAATTGTAAATGCATGTATACTTGTATAATTTGTATAATATTTATAAAATTCTTGTAAATTTTGTTGTAAAATAGGAGGTATACCAAAAAACAAAAAAAAACAAAAAATAGGCTTTTTATTTATTCTTGCATATCATCCTTGCATTCAAAAAAATTCCGTCTCTTGCACTTCATTCATCTATATAGCATGTCATCTACATCTCATCTGCATATCTAGCATATGCAAAGTGAAAAGTTAGTGGGTTTTGAACCAAATTATGAATAGATATCGAGGAAAGAATTGATTTGACCTTAATCTACCTAATTTCAGAGGAACTTTATAGGAAATGGAGTTAAGATTTTTCAGGTCGAGCGACTTAATTCTTTGAGTCCACCAGTCTATATTTACATGTCATCTTGATTAGCCTACACACACACACACGATTCTTTTAGACAATGACCTAACTTGGACAAGCAACATGCACCCTCTTCATTGATGAGGTGGCGAGGAGGTAGAATCCTTTAGCTTGGAGTAACACGCAGGTGGAAATATCCATCCTCCTCTAGGGAGGGTTGTGCATCTCAACCTAGTCTAGTGGTGTTGATGTCTAACGACGGGATGTTGTGGGTTGCAATAAAGCTTCAAAAGAGGGATAGTTTACTGGCTCAAGAAGAAAAACTCCTTATGTACATGCTGCATCTTGTATATATGTCAAAAAAAAGAAAAAAAAAGAAAAATGCAGAATCTCCAAAAGTGGACAGGCCTGATTCAAAAAGTAAAATGCATGATGGAATATATATATACAAGTATAGAAAAATAAGAAGCGCTTCAAAGTTTTTGTAAGCTTGCAGTTGGATGACTTGGCTACACTGGTCAAGCATCCGAGGATAGGTATCTACACTGGCTACCGTCAGTTCTCTTCTCTACCCCCTCTTCTTGAGCTGGTCGCACTTGAACTTAGAAGGAAATACCCCACCCTCAAGGAAAGAGTTGCTAGACCTGGGGAATTAGAGTTACTGTTATATGAGGTTGTTTCTTTGCCATTTCTGATGTGAAGAGATATATTTCACTTACATAGTACAAGTAAGATTCATAGTCATCATAATTTGCGTATGAGGATCTATCCTGACCTGACTGTTGAGAGGACTTGAATAAGATACTTGTGGAACTTAAAGGCTGTTAGGTTTTAAATTCAATTTCCAATAAGGTTCCGTCACACTATTAATCCAAGGTCGTGTCAAGCTCCATTTTCACCTTTTATTCATGACCTTGGTATGGAACCCAAAATCATTTCACTTTTACATTTCATTTTAGATGCTCAGGGATGAGCAATGTTTAAGTATAGGGGGTTGATGAATATGCGATTCATCACTCTAAAAGATGAAAATAGAGCTTTGTTCCGAGTAATTAGCTGCATATCTCCACTTATATTGCATAATTAACATTCATTCATGTGTAAATAATATGCGCATTTTAGCATTCATATTTGCATTAAATAATAAGCCAAGTTCACTTGTAAATATTCACCTGTATATTAGCTAAAGTCACCTATTTGTATCTATTTTATAATAACTCTAAACCCAATAAAATCAACTCTATAGTGTATATAATTACTAACACTAATAAAGGAAAAATATCAAAAAAATACTATCTTGTAAGATTGCCCAATAAAATCCAAATCCAAGTTTGAGACTAAGAGCCTTAAAATGCATCTATCTCTCTCTCATACAATATTCGATTTAGGTCTACTCACTTTTAAAGTAATATACATTCAAAGACCTTCATAACAAGACTAATTTCATAAAAATCGGAGATCGTATATGAAACTTGGGCTTTGGGCCGCTATTGTATATTGTACATATTGACCAAATTATCATTTATATTATTCTTTTATTTTCTTAATTTTGAAAAATCCAAAAAAAAGATTTAGTTGTAAATATTTCTTTCATCTTTTCTCTAACTTTATTTTGATTTTTCTTTTATTTAAAAATGATAAAAAAAATCTTCAAAATATAAAAATACGGTATTTTATACCGATAAGATACCACCCAAAAATACACTTTGTACATATGACTTTTTTTGATTTTTGGTCCTTCACAAAAGTTCTAGATCTCGTCGAGACGAACAACTTTTGTAATGATAACTTTTTGATCTGTGGGAGTGATACATGGCAGCTCTTGGAGCCGCCATGTGTCACCCCATTTGTTTTATTTTTGCAATTTAATTTATGTTTTAATTCATTTATTATTTTAATTTAATTTAATTTATTTAATTATTTATTTACATTTATTTAATTATTTTCTTTCTTTTTATATTTTTTCTACTTTTATTTTCTCTTCATTATTTTTAGTAGCCTACTGATGAATCCACATTTCATCATCTTTATTCTATCATTTTGGCCTCAAAAACCCTAGCAAATGCGTATAAATATCATTAATTCTAGCATCTTAGCATCCATGCATGTGCATGTAAATAGTGTATACAATACTGTAATTAAAGTCAAAATTATAGAATAAATAAAAGAAAAGAAAAATTATAAAATATTGTAAATATTTTATGATCTGAAACCCCGAGACCTAGGCAACTTGATGAATAGGTCGACAAGGAATAAAGTAGGGGGAGATAAGGGCCAGAATACAATAAAATCCCCTTTGTTTTTGTTCATTCTTTATTCATTTTGGGACCTATTTTTGGTTCCACTTTTTATACCTCAAATAAAGAAACTTTGTACATAAAAGTTGTAGATAATTAAATAAATAAAAATACAAAATTGATTTCACTAAAAAATAATACACAGATAAAAATTTATGGTCTGAATAAAAATCTAAAATCCCAACTTCCCAGACGTCTGTATCTCACAAATGAAAACTCCAAATGCATCAAAATCACCTTTAATTGTATATAATTTAAAATAAGCTATTTAATGGCAGTGGTTTCGCATTTGGCGGAGCTACGGTTTGAAAGTTGAGTTTTGGACCCCCATTGTATAATTGTACAGATTAAAACAATCATTTTATTATTTATTCATTATTTTTATATTTTTTTATTTTTATAATTTTGTAAATATTATTTATAATATATTTGTATATTAAAATTAGAATAAAAACATAAAAGAAACATAAAATAAAATACGTGTATATACATAATACATAGGTACAATACCTATACTTATACTTGTACAATTTATACTTCTATTTTATTAAGTGTATAAAATACTTCAGAAAAATAAAATAAAAATATTTTTAAGTGTATAAAAATACCTTATAAATTTATAAAATAATAAACACAAATAAATAAATTAAAAAAACATAAAATAAAAATAAAATTAATAAAATACATAGATATATATATACCTATATAGCCTATAAAAGGTAACTCTTATTTTTACACCTCATAAAAATAACTAAAAATCAGATTTAAATACTTTATAAAATAATAAACACTTTTTATTAAATAACCAAAAATTAAATAAATCGTTTGCTATTTTAAATGCATTTTTAAATCATTTTCAGGAGGTTTTTCGTGGTTGGTCCACGTGGACCAACCAGGTGGTCTGGATCGTTGACCAAGGTCAACAGTCTGACCTTCCTCCTGGGAGCCTGTCAGACCTTGGTTTTCGCCCATCTTTGACAATTTTTAGAGGCTCGGTCGTGCATCATTTCATGATACGGCCTACACGACTTTTTCTCCCCTACTAATGATCATACACGCCCATATGAAATATCGAGGAATGGACCATTGATTCGCCAAATAATCCTCGTTCTTCCCCACATGTCCGTCAACCCTACATAAACAACCCTTGATTTTCGATTCAAATTTTGAACCCCATTTTGGTCCCATCCTCTCCACCTTTGTATGCTTTTGGTTTGCTGGTGGTGACAACATCCAGCCCCAGTCATCGAGGGAGGAGCTTGGACGTGTATCTGGGCGAGTTCCCCACCTTCGGCCACTTAGCCGTCGAGGTACTTTCTACCTCAGGTTCTGCTCCTTTGAGGTGTTTAGTGTTCGCTTTTCTTTGCTTCTTTTATTCATCATAGTCGTAGTAACCCGTAGCCACCTTCATCATCGATTTTCATCGATCAAGTCGCATCATCGAGTCCCTCGCCAGAGCGTACCTCCGGCCACGCCATTCACACCATCTCGCTGACGCCCGCACCCCCATTTGCTTCACAAACCGTTGAGGCATTTTGCCCTTGACGGTGTCACTCTGTTTGTGCAGGTTCTGGAGCCCATCGCACGCCTGGGCGATTTTGGGAGTTCGCCGGAGGCATTAGGAGGCGCTCTGCTCCTCCTCCTCCGCCGGCGCACTCCGCTGGTCGTCGCCACCTTTTAAGGCCACCAGACAATAGAGGGGACCCGCAGGAATCACCTGGGAATTTTGGGATCCCCAACGAACGCCGGAGCAGCGCCCTAACGACGGTGGAAGTTCGCCGGAGGTCGTGTTCTTCCCTCTTCCTGTAGGGGTGTTTATGACCGTTCGATCGAGCCCCATCCCCAGATCTCTCCAGCACCGTAGGATCTCGTTCGTCGTCAGCCGTCTGATCGTCCAAGGATCATCTAATTGCGGCCGTTCGTGCGAAGCATCATCGACACACCAGGAGCAGACACGTGTCTTAAGTGAAGAAGCCAGAGCCGTCCGATCATCCTGCCTGGGTATTTTGCAAATTTTATCCCAGGCATTTTTTTAATTAAATATTTAAGACATAAACTTTCATTGGCTGCTTAAAAGTTTTGTAAAATTTACAGTTAAGCCCCCGTAGTTTTTGGAAATTACAAGTCGGTCCCTGCCAGGTCACGTGCTTCTCGCACGTGACTTGGCATTTTTTCAAAGGAACCTCGGGGATTTTTGTATCTTTAGTTTCAATATGTGAACTTTCATATACAGTTATAAAATTTTGGCATATTTGCAAGCAAGCCTTCAGACTTTCGCATATTACAATTATACCCTTCTTAGGCGCGTGTTAGTCATGCGCTTGGTTGGGTTATTTGCAAGAGTACCCCCACGGGTTTGGTTATTTGTATTTAGTCCATTAACTGCAACATTTATCTATATATTTTGTGTGAAATTTACACTGTGGCCCTGGAACTTTTGTCTATTTACATTTATGCCCCTGCCAACTGTGTGATTTTTATTGGTTGTTTGTATTTATTTCGTGCACCATCTTAACTCAAAAAATTACCAAAAAATATCTTAGGCTCCTGTTTGCTTGCTTATTCATGCTATATTTTTATTTTTCATTTTTATTGCATTTTATTATTTATTAAAAATAACAAACACGTATTTTTGCTACTGTTTGCATTAGAAAATACCAAAAAATATCAAAACTCTTTGAAAAATTCCAAAAAATTACCTTAGGTCTATTTTAGTGTCTTTTAACTCCTATCCAAAAATCAATTAAAATTTTAAAACAAAAACCTTAAAAATTAGAAAACCCCTAAAAACTTTTTAAAATCTAAAAAATTCTAGAAAAATCCTAAAAATGCAAACTCAGGTTCTGTAGTTTCCTTATTTCATTTCCTTTATTTTAAAATTAATTTAAGGAATTTTGGATACTATTTAGTATTTTTCATCCTCATTTTAATTTCAGCCAGCAACCTCATTCACTGTTTTCTAGTATTTTAACTTTTAAAAATACCAAAAATATTCAGAAAAATTC
The DNA here is from genome assembly GCA_037367405.1 of Ottelia alismoides. NCBI lineage: Eukaryota > Viridiplantae > Streptophyta > Magnoliopsida > Alismatales > Hydrocharitaceae > Ottelia > Ottelia alismoides. The sequence continues at coordinate 244,253 of JAZKJV010002835.1, forward strand.
CCAAAAATCACAAAAACATCATAAAATTATAAAAAGACCAAAAACATTTTATTTTTTGATTTTTGAGCATTTTTCCTTATTTTATAAATCCCCCATCTTATCTTTTCCTATATTGTACATATATTCTATCATTGAAAAAGAAAATATAAAAAAATAAAAAGAAAATATAAAATCAGAAAATTAAAAGCCAAAATATAAAAATATAAATTCAAAAATAAATAAAAAATATAAAAATTAAAAACCCACAAAAATAGCATACTTGTAGACACACATCACAATCACATTTTTAGCACTTTGCCTGATATATCCTGCTTGCTCCCTGAGTTCGACACTCGACATACTTACACTATACACCAATTTGTAGAGTTAAAATAAATTTGACACCATAGTTGTTTCTCATTGTTTGATTTATATTGTGGGTTCATTATTGACTTTAGTTCGGATTTCTGCGTGGTCGACGCATCGACTGAGTTCCTGCCTTGTGTGGAATTTAAGACCACCGATTTCCGGCTAAATCAAATAGCGCCGTTGCGGGGGAGCAACAACGTATAGGTCTTATTTTTGAGTGATTGTATTTATTTGTCTACATCATTGCTTCATTTGATCTCTCTACTTTTGATATATCTTATTGAGCTATCTGACCATTTTCTTTCTTGTCTTCTTGCGAGGGACCACGTATCGAGGAGGATCGCCTAGGGGATCCGGTGCATCCTTGGGAGGCGGAGGCGGCTATTTAGGCCTAGCCTGCAGGAGAGAGCAGGAGGATTTGAGAAAGAGAGGGTAGCTAGCTCTTATTTATCTTTGCGTGAGAAAGAGACCATTATTAATTTGTAATAATACAGGTACCTAGGACACTCGGACACTCGAGCCTAATTTCCAGGTGTTTGTACACCTAGGGGCTCACCGCGATTTTCATCGTCTTTTCACCGCTGTCATTTTCCGATTTTGTTTTATTTTTCTTTTCTTTTGTGGAATGAGCCCTTAGCTTTTAGTCTTGCTTGATCGAGTAGATTAGGTCCAAACACCCTAATAACCATTGCATATACCTATAGTACGTTTTGGACTTAGTTTAAATTAAACAGTCGCCTCATCATCTTCAAACCGTCATGTCGCGAGCCCACCCTGCGAAGCGCTGCTCCTGAACTCGATTTGTCGAGAGGAGGAGGGGTGAGCCTAGACCGGACTCTTGGATTGAGGATCGGTGACCGACTTGTGGTTCTTCACGCTAGCAATTGCCTGCTTAGGATGATTTCCGTGTGCATATCAGCATCTAGATTAGGTTTATAAATTCCTGTTTTGCATCCCGCTTGGAGAGAGCTGGGAGGCGCTGTAAGTCTTCTATCTTTGCATTCATCATTTAGGCACAAAGGTGAGATTTCCATCTTGGTGCCGCCTTGCATTGCTTTTCCGACTCTTCTCCCTCTGTTTTTGGATCAAGTAGGAATCAAAGAAAATATAAAACCGTTAGGCGCTTGTTTGAATTGACTCAAAGCAAGTGATAACACCAAAAAAATTAAAAAAGGGACTGCTAAAGAAAACTTGACCTAAATAAAATTGGATAATTGGATTCATTGCTTGGGGTGAGCAATACCCTCACTTGTTTTCAGGTCGCATGGGAATGTCTCCTTCCAAGTGAGAGAGCGGCTTCGTAAAGATTAGAGCCCAAAACCCAATCTGCGGCTGCCTTGTGTATTGCCTGTATTTTCGAAGTATTGGCGCTACTATCGTACGTACACGAGTAGGGCTTGGTCACCATTGATGACTCTCTATTGTGTAGAGCATCGACCTTGTCCGAAGTATCGAGCATAGGCCACGCCTTCACGGGTGTGTATGTCTCATCGTCTTGCGTCCGAGTAGGATCTTGCACGCTCACGGGTGATTCCGTTGCGAGCAAGATCCGAAGTATCAGTTTCACCTATCGGCTTCCTCCCTCTTTTCTTTGGCTAAGTAGGGATCCAGGAAGGGTTATAAGGATCTTAAAAAGCACATGCTACAGGTTACACAGGAGGAGGACAAGTACGGGATTCTTTTCCGGCAATACTCTCGCTCCTATAGGCGTAGCGCTCTAAGGACTCGTTAAAAGATAATTGCCTGAATTCAAGCTAAAAACTACAAAGATAAAAGTAGAACCTTCACGGCTTCACGCGTTGAGTTGGTGAACCCGTTGTTTTGTGTTTGATTTGCTAGTTGGATCTAGGTAAAGATAAAAAACACCGTATAATTGTGTGCAATTTTGCCCCCTCTTCATTTCCCAACCTTACTCTTCTCAATAATCACGATGATGGGAAGGAGGTCTCTTAGGCCATCTTTGGCGGCACTGCTATCCAGCACTCCTCCCTATTCATCTAGGACAACCTCGGGGAGTCCAAACCCACTCTCTGAGCCTGAGTTCACTTCCTCCCTGTTCCCCCTTGACCACCCTTCTCCTTCCATCAGTCCAAGAGTATCAGAGTTTAGTGCATCACAGAGCTCAGATCATTTGACGGCACCTGAGATGGGTTCTTTTGCCTTTTCAGAGAATCCAGCCATGGCAGACAGAGGAGAACACCCAGATGAGCATGAGCACCCTCCATTTCTGTATGACCAAGCTGCCATCAATAATTCATTGTTAGCATCCCTGGAGACTATGCAGAGACAGATCCGAGATCAGGGAGTATTCATGGGTGACCTCATGAGGGAAATTGCGCAGATGCGAGAGGGAAGACCTGGGGGTGGTGGCGGTGATATATCAGTTATGGCGGGCGAGGGAGGAGAACTGAATCAGGAGCGACCATCGCAGACAATTATGAGAGAGTTGCACAATCCAGCAGCCTCCCTCACTCATCGATGGATCCGACTCCCTCCCATCCATGGAGACTTCGAGCTTCGCCCACACACCATTCAGCTACTGCCTAAATTTCTTGGGATGGCGACCGAAGAGCCACACCTCCATCTGCAAGAATTTGAAATGATCTGCAGTACAATTCATGACAGGCTGGTGACTGAGGACACCATCAAGATGATAGCCTTCCCATTCTCTTTGGTTGATAGAGCCGCGTACTGGCTGAAACATTTGGGGAGGTTCGTCGACACTTGGGCAGAACTCCGGACCGCTTACTTGAATAAGTATTATCCGCTCGGCCGGACTAACGCAGCACGAGCTATGATCAGTAACTTCACAATGATCCCAAATGAACAATTCCATGAGGCTTGGGATTGCTTCAGAGAGCTCATCGACCGGTGTCCACATCATGACATATCCAAGCCCAACTTAGTCCATAGTTTCTTCTGTGGGCTGACATCGGAGCTGCAGGGGCTAGTAAATGCCTCTTGTGGTGGGTCCTATTTCTCCAAGGGTGAAGACGATGTTTGGGCCATCTATGAAGGGATGGCAGAGAACTCAACAGTCATGGCCCAATCCCGAGTCTACACACATCAGAAGCCCCCCCAAGGAGCGGGATCATTTCAGAGGATCAGCCGCATCGATGCCGGTCCTCATACTCCGTCGGCAACCGCAACCCAAGCCGAATCAGCCGCAACCGACATGGGCATGATTAGTGAGAAGTTGGACCGTATCGAGATCCTCGAGAAGAAGCAGATGCAAGGACTAGCCAAATGGTCCAGTTAACTAAGACCATGAGTGACCTGAAGACGCAAATTCTATGCATTCAGGAGGCATAAACGTCTACTCAACAGCCTCCTAGGTCACGAGTTGATCCCAACAGTAGCAGCTCAACCCAGCCCTCTGCCTCACACCGCCAGGTCAACCACATCCAGGCAGAGCCGGTCCCGCTGCTATAGTACTACCCGTCACAGCCACCATCTCAGGACACTCAGATGGTGGTCTATCAGCCAGATCAGCCACTGACGGTTCTATCTCCACCATCCTTCGAGCAGGAGCCATTGATGGAAGTCAATGGGATATGGTACAACCGGTACCCGCAGCCTGTCAGGATTCGACGAGATCACCCAGGATTCCAATGGACCACCGGAGGGACCTCTTCCCCGCAGCAGCCTCCGGCTCAGGGATATCAGAACAGCCAGCAACAGCAGCCCTAGTATGCCCACCAGCAGAACCAGCATGGTCCTCGTCCCGCCTATCAAGGACAACAGTGAAGGCAGCGTCAGCAGCCTCAGCAGACATACTCCCATCCTCCCCAGCATTATTCTCATCAGCTGCAGCCTCATTTCCAGTAGGGGAACACTTCCGATTCTGAGACTCCCTCGTTTGAGAACCCAGCTCTAGATGACCTTGCCCGCTTGCTTTCTGAACAATGAGCATCCTTCCGGTAGGAAATGGATGAGTTCTGGCAGGAGATGAGGGATATCATTAAGGGCAAAGCTGCCATACAATCTCAGATTGAGCCAAATCCGAACAATCTGAAGATGAAGTCTGAGCATGTACAGTTTACAGAGGATACCTCTCCTAGTGATTATTTGAGTGACACGTCTTCTTTGTATGATGCTGATTTTGTGACTACTAGGAGCGGTAGGATGCCAGTCGGCGGCGCCTCATCTGATCAACAGCCACAAGCAGAACCAGGAGCGCCAGATGAGCAGAGGAGCGGTGCTGATGCCACTTATGATGTTGATGACGGTGGTGCTGATGCCACCAATGATGGAGATCCAGACGACGGTACTGAGGCCGTCGTGATACCTGATGCAGACGGTGGTCCTGATGCCACCATTTTTGATGCAGAGCCAGAGCACGGTGCTGATGCCGTGAAGACAGGTGCCATTGGTGGTACTGAGGCCACCACTTCTACTTTTGTTGAGCTCCTACATGTTTGTGTTGCCACCTTTTGTATCTAAGGACTGTGGTAACAAAAAGAACAAAAAAATGAATAAAGGAAAGGTTTCTGTTTACACTTCAGATCCATATGGTTGAATGATGATCATGATATGGATTATATTCCTTCATAGGCACAGGAACCTCCTCCTAGCCCTCCTTCTGAGGAGGCCCCTACTATCCCCTTCCCTGAAGCACTTCGCTTGGCGAGGGGTATAAAAAAGAAAATCCAAAAAAGACCCAACAAGTAGAGTTCAACAACCAGATGATTAATCTATTCCACATTCACATGACTCTACAGGAAGCACTTGAGCACATCCCCCTCTTCAAAAAGAACTTGAAAGAGAAAACTACAATCCACATGAAGAGGAGGAACCACAGAGATCAGATCCATGTGCTCACCCATTTCACTTGTTGCACCATTCAGAACAAATTGCCAGCCAAGAGAGCTGATGCAGGAGCTCCCTATGTCAGATGCGAGATTCAGGAGCAGCAGTTCGATCGTACTCTATTAGACAGCGGCTCTTCTATTAACCTTCTTCCGGCAGCCTTACTCGACTGATTCGAGTTTGGTCCTCTTCTTAGGAGCAGGATAGTCCTTCAGTTTGCTGATAGGTCGACTAAGAGGCCGAAGGGGTTGTTGAGAGACATGGTCGTTACCATTCAGGGCCTGAAATTCCCTGTGGACTTGTTGTATTGGACATGGAGATCCCTGAGTCGGTAACTGATGCCCCCATCATACTTGGACGCCCATTCTTGGCCACAGCCAAGGCGGTAACCGATCATGATAGTGGGAAGGTATGTTTTCGTGTAGAGGGTGAAACCATACAAATAGAGACGATCGAGGAGACCAGAGCGAGAGAATTAGCATGCTCATAGCAGTCCAGTGATATTGAGCAGATGACAGAGGCCGAGCTAGACATCCACCACGAGTGCGATTTTGTGATGACAGATGATGAATCTATTTGGACATATCCCGTAGCACAAACCCTCGCCTTGCCTACAGATTCACCATACTTACAGCTTATGGCAGTTGAGAGCCTGGAGAGCACACCCCTGGATGAGGATACATTTGAGGCTGACAATTATGGGACGAATGGTGATGATTTTCATTCTTGTTCATCTAGTTCAAATCCCTCGGATTCAAACATTGATTGGGATGATTTTGATGACTATTTGTCATGTCTGATTCCTTCTGAGCCGACAGTTAGGATGGAGTGCGAGCCAGCACAGTTCATAGAAGATTCAGTAGGGTTCCCTTCGTCAGATTCTCATGCACAACGAGAGTTCTCACATGCAGACCTGGTCACCTTCACACAGACATACCAAAAGCCAGATCTGCCACCTCCAGTTGTCCAGAACTGAAAACCCTTGCCGCAGTCGCTGAAGTATAGATTCCTTGCGGGGTGAGCCAGATATGCACCCAGTCATTATCTCAACAGGTTTGACTGGAGAGCAAGAATCTCGTCTGATGGAGGTTCTTGAAAGAATCCGCAAGGTGATAGGATGGAGTATAGCTGATCTCCAGGGGATTAGTCCTGCTCTGTGCTTCCACCACATCTATCTTGAGGAGGACGCTAGGCCTTCGCATGAGTTCCAGCGACGACTGAACCCGAATCTTCGAGATGTGGTCATGAAAGAAATATCAAAGTGGTGGAGCACCGATTTTATCTACCCCATCTCTGACTCCAAGTGGGTTAGTCCATTACATGTGGTACCCAAGAAAACGGGTATCACTACAGTTGTGAGTGAGTCTGGAGAGGAGATCGCTACCCGAGTACCCACTTCTTGGAGGGTCTGTATGGACTACATACGATTGAATCAGGCCACCAAAAAGGATCATTTCCCACTTCCATTCATTGATCAGATAATCGAGAGGCTAGCTGGTAAGAGTCACTACTGTTTTCTTGACGGGTACTCCAGTTACAATCAAGTGGCCATTGCGCCCGAAGACCAGGAGAAAACGACATTCACCTGTCCATTTGGGACTTATGCTTTCAGACGGATGCCCTTTGGTCTATGTAACGCTCCAGCGACATTCCAAAGGTGCAGGTTGTCCATTTTCTTGGACATGGTGGGTGACTGTTTAGAGGTCTTCATGGATGACTTCTCTGGTCTATGGTGATGGGTTTGATGCTTGTCTTGACTTCCTAGACCGTGTGCTTCAGCGCTGCATAGAGGTCAATCTTGTCTTGTCTTGGAGAGGAGTCACTTCATGGTGACTCAAGGGACGGTCCTTGGTCATATCATCTCCAATAGGGGCATGGAGGTCGATCCAGCCAAGGTGGATATCATTAGAAAACTCACTCCACCATCCAATCTACGTCAATTGCGGTCTTTTCTGGGGCATGTTGGTTTCTACCGACGGTTCATTCAGGACTTCAGTCGTATTGCCCGACCGTTTACTGATTTGCTAACGAAAGACACCGAGTTCATTGTTGATGATAAGTGTCTTGCGTCTTTTGAGACTCTCAAGAGTATGATTGTCACAGCTCCTGTCCTTCAGCCACCCGATTGGTCTCTCCCATTCGAGATCATGACGGACGCTTCTGATTTTGCCGTAGGGGCTGTGCTTGGACAGAGGAGGGATGGATTGCCATTTGCCATTCACTACGCCTGCCGGACTTTGGATGCCGCTCAGCGGAATTATTCTGTGACAGAGAAGGAGATGCTGGCCGTAGTCTTTGCTTTGTATAAGTATAGATCGTATATTCTCGGATCTAGAGTGACTATTTTTACAGATCACACCGCCATCCGATATTTAATGGCCAAGAAGGATGCTAAAGCACACCTAACCATATGGATCCTTCTGCTCCTGGAATTTGATATTGAGATTAAGGATAAGCCTGGAGTTAAGAATGTGGTGGCGGATCACCTTTCCTGCTTAGAGAACCTTGAGGAATATGAGCCCAACACACCTATCACTGAGACTTTTCCAGATGAAGCGATCTTGGCTATCGCCTCGCTCCCATGGTACGCCGACATTGTGAACTATCTTATTGCCAAGACGGTTCCACAGGGTTGGCCCAGGCAGAAACTCGAGACCTTCCTGGCGAAGGTCAAGTTTTACCATTGGGAAGATCCTGTCCTTTATCATGAAGGAGGGGATAGTATCTGGAGTAGGTGCATTCCTCAAGATGAGCAGCATACGTCCTCACATACTGCCACAAACTTGAGGCAGGAGGACATCATTCTGGGAGACGGACAGCACAAAAGATGCTTCAATTTGGCCTTTGGTGGCATACTCTCTTGAAGGATTCAGATGAGTTCGTGAAGAGATGTACTGACTGTCAGAAGATGGGTACTTGCGGATAGAGAGACATGATGCCCATGCAACCCATTCACTTTTGCGAGGTTTTTGATGCATGGGGGATTGATTTCATGGGCCCATTTCCTAAAAGTCAGGGGTTTGAGAACATTTTGCTCGTTGTAGGTTATGTCAGTCGATGGGTTGAGGCCATCCCCGCCCGAGCCGCAGATGCTAAGACCGTGTGTCGATTTTTGAGGAAAAATATCATTTCACGATTCGGGGTACCTAGAGTCTTGATTTCAGACGGGGGGTCTCACTTTATCAATGACAAGGTTAGGGCCCTTGCAGACGAGTTCGACATTGACCATCGTGTTGCCACGCCGTATCACGCTCAGACTAATGGTTTTGCCGAAGTATCGAATAGGGAGATCAAGACTATCTTACAGAAGGTTGTCCGCCCAGACCGAAAGGATTGGTCACAGCTTTTGGACTCGGTCTTGTGGACCTATCGGACTTCCTTAAAGAATCCATTAGGGACATCTCCCTTCGTCTCGTCTATGGCAAGCCGTGCCATCTACCTGTGGAAATCAAGCATAAGTCAATTTGGGCAGTCACTGAGTTATTATTGGATCCCGAGAGTATAGGAGAACAGAGGAGAGCAGAGTTGACAGCCCTGGAGGAATTGAGAGACACAACCTTTTCTAGCAGCCTACAATATAAGGAAAAAGTGAAGACATGGCACGATTCTCACATCAGCCATAAACAGTTTGAGCCAGATCAACGCGTATGGTTGTTTGATTCTAGGCTGAAATTATTTCCAGGGAAATTGCAGAGCAAGTGGAAAGGTCCATATGTGGTCAGGAAGGTACATGACAATGGTAGCATTGATATATCCGAGCCGTCATCTTCCTCTATCTTCCGTGTTAACGGTCAGCGCCTGAAGTTATATCTAGATCATGATCTGCCGATCGTTGACGTTGCCCCCATTCTTCTGGCATGAGATGTACTCCTTGACTCATATCATTTGCATCTCATACATGGTGATCACTTCCATCTTCCGCTGTACAGATCCATCTGTCCATATCATTCTTTCATCTGTTGATATCTTTTCTTCTTTTCTTCTTTTCTTCTTTTCCTTTTCTATCTTCTATATCTACTGAAAAGGTGTCGCCCCTTGAAGTCAGTCTTTTATACTTAGGACGTACTTTGTCCCAAGTATAGGGGGTGTGCACCCCGGGTTCTCTATTTTTCGATCCTCTCCATTGTCTCCTCTTCTTGTCTATACTTAGGGATATCTTACCCTTAGTATAGGGGGAGACAATCTGAGTACGATCTGTTCATTCCCACCCTTGACCCTCCCTGCGTTGTGTACAGTCTGCTATACTTAGGATTATTTGATCCTAAGTATAGGGGGGACGGTCAACTTCTCATTCGTTTATTCATTTCTTTATTTATTCTTTAGACTTTTCTATACTCAGTACGAGTTATCTCTTCTCTTTTCTCTCCGATCTATGAGGACATAGCTCAAGCTAAGTATAGGAGGGGTCGTATATGCTATGTATATACTTTAGCCATAACTCGTACTTTCGTATTTTCTTAATAATATGACTAATTATTCTTTAAAATTCATTAAAAACCTTAATAAATAGATGTGATTATTCCTCAAATTCTTTTTGTATTTACTGATTAATAAATCAGGTGAAAATGTTTTTTGCAAAATGTTTGAAAAATAGTTTGAAAATCCTTGTGAAAAATCTTTTGAAAACTATTTTGAAAATGTTTTGTTACATGTTTTCAACCTTTGTAAAACCATTTTGGTTTGTAAAGTTTTCTTTGTGTGAAATAAAATGTTTGAAAAATGATTTGCAAATGGTTTGACAAATGGTTGCAAAAATATTGTGAAAAATCTATTTATACTGTTTGAAAGCCTTTGCAAAATAATTTTCAAATGTGTGTACATGTTTGTAAAATGTTTGTAAAAAAATATTTTGGAATATAGTTTTCAAAATTGTTTGAAAAGCTTGTGTCAAATAAGTTTGAGGAATATATACATCACACAAAAAATTCTTTACTATATATACTTATAAAATTGATCACTTACCCTTGTAAATTTTTAAAATCCACGTCTTGTAGATATAAGAAGCATCCCCATGTAAATATTTTTAACCTAGCTTTTAGCCAAACCTTTTGTTTTCAAAAAAAATCCCAAAAACATTTGGAAAATTAAAACCCAAAAACATTTGAAAAATCTTTTTGAAAAATACAAAAAATGCATGTGCATCATCATCTTTTAAAAAAACCCATAAAAAGTTTAAAATCTTGAAAATTGCATCACAAAAATATTTTCCGCATTTGCACAGCATTCGCATTTTTCGGATTGAGTTTGATAGTTGAACAAGTCTAAGTAAAATCCAGAGATTGGAGCTTTAGTGGACCTTAAAATCTACTTAAATAACAGGAACCTTATAGGAACTGGGATTGAGGTACTTCAGGTCTAGTTGACTTAATTCTTTGAGGATCACGAGACTTGGTTCAATGGATTCTTGACTGCCTAAGTAGAGTATTTCAGAGAACACACACGACTCTTGTTGATAATGACCTAACTTGGACACCTGCCCCTTTCACATGGCTCAGCTCAGTTGGAGTGGTGAGGGGATTGGATTTGCCGGTATGAGACGCACACAAGTGGAAACACTTGTCCTCCTCTAGGGAGGGAAGTGCACCCCAACCCGTCCAGTGATGAGGATTTCTAAAGACAGGAGAGTGTGGGTTGCGATAAAGCTTCAAAAGAGGGATAATCTACTGGCTCAAGAGGAAAAACTCCTTATGTAAATGCTGTTGTGAATAGTATTTCAAAAAAAAAAGAGTCAGGCTTGTACAAAAATAAAATGCCTGCAAAAGTATGTGAATATGTTGTAAAGTTAATAAGCAAGCTTGAGTTCCAAAGTCAAATCATGTGAGCCTGCAGCTGGATGACTTGACTACATTGGTCTTGCATCCTAGGATAGGTAGCTACACTGGCTACCGTCCATTCTTCTCTTCACCCCCTCCTCTTGAGCTGGTTGCTACTTGAACTTAGAAGGGAATACCCCGCTCCTCGAGGATGGAGTCATTAGATTGGGAAATCATTGGGTTGTCATGCTAGAGAAGTCATCTCTTTGTCATTCTAGTTGGAGAGAGCCACCATCACTTACACTGTACGAGTCAGATTCATAGTCATAAGGGTTTGCGTATGATTTGAGATATTTCTGACCTGGCTATTAAGGAGACTTGAATAGAGTATTGGGATTCTCAGGGACTGTTGGATTTCAAATTCGGTTCTCATTAAGGTTCCGCCCGCACTAAAAGTCCAAAGGTCCGATGTAAGCTCCAAACTTTGATTTTGTGAAGACAAGTTTGATAATTAAACTAAATCCAAATTTCTTCTTTTTCTTTTCTTTATTTTTCTTTTCTGCACTTATTGCATAAGTGTTTGCTAGGGACTAGCAAAGGTAAAGTATAGGGGGATGATGGATCCACATTTCATCATCTTTATTCTATCATTTTGGCCTCAAAAACCCTAGCAAATGCGTATAAATATCATTAATTCCATCATCTTAGCATCCATGCATGTGCATGTAAATAGTATATAAAATACTGTAATTAAAGCCAAAATTATAGAATAAATAAAAGAAAAGAAAAAGAATAAAATATTGTAAATATTTTATGACCTGAAACTCCGAGACCTAGGCATCTTGACGAATAGGTCGACAAGGAATAAAGTAGGGGGAGATAAGGGCCAGAATACAATAAAATCTCCTTTGTTTTTGTTCATTCTTTATACATTTTGGGACCTATTTTAGGTTCCACTTTTTATACCTCAAATAAAGAAACTTTGTACATGAAAGTTGTAGATAATTAAATAAATAAAAATACAAAATTGATTTCACTGAAAAATAATACACAAATAAAAAGTTACGATCTGAATAAAAATCTAAAATCCCAACTTCCCAGACCCGTATCTCACAAATGAAAACTCCAAATGCATCAAATTCACTTTAATTGTATATAATTTAAAATAAGCTATTTAATGGCGGTGGTTTCGCATTTGGCGGAGCTACGGTTTGAAAGTTGAGTATTGGACCCCCATTGTATAATTGTACAGATTAAAATAATCATTTTATTATTTATTCATTATTTTTATATTTTTATATTTTTTATAATTTTGTAAATATTATTTATAATATATTTGTATATTAAAATCAGAATAAAAACATAAAAGAAACATAAAATAAAATACCTGTATATATAATACATAGGTACAATACCTATACTTATACCTGTACAATTTATACTTCTATTTTATTAAGTGTATAAAATACTTCAAAAAAATAAAATAAAACAATTTTTAAGTGTATAAAAATACTTTATAAATTTATAAAATAATAAACACAAATAAATAAATTAAAAAAACCTAAAATAAAAATAAAATTAATAAAATACATATATGCACACACACCTATATAGCCTATAAAAGGTAACTCTTATTTTTACACCTCATAAAAATAATTAAAAATCACATTTAAATACCTTATAAAATAATAAACACTTTTTATAAAATAACCAAAAATTAAATATATCGTTTGCTATTTTAAATGCATTTTTTAAATCATTTCAGGAGGTTTTTCCTGGTTGGTCCATGTGGACCTACCAGGTGGTCTGGATCGTTGACCAAGGTCAACAGTCTGACCTTCCTCCTGGGTGCCTGTTAGGCCTTGGTTTTCGCCCATCTTTGACAATTTTTAGAGACTCGGTCTCATATCATTTCATGATACGACCTACACGACCTTTTCTCCCCTACCAATGATCATACACGCCCATATGAAATATCGAGGAATGGACTATTGATTCGCCAAATAATCCTCGTTCTTCCCCACCTGTCCGTCAACCCTACATATACAACCCTTGATTTTCGATTCAAATTTTGAACTCCATTTTGGTCCCATCCTCTCCACCTTTGTATGCTTTTGGTTTGCTGGTGGTGATAGCATCCAGCCCCAATCATCGAGGGAGGAGCTTGGACGTGGATCTGGGCGAGTTCCCCACCTCCAGCCACTTAGCCGTCGAGGTACTTTCTACCTCAGGTTCTGCTCCTTTGAGATGTTTAGTGTTCGCTTTTCTTTGCTTCTTTTATTCATCATAGTTGTAGGAACCCGTAGCCACCTTCATCATCGATTTTCATCGATCAAGTCGCATCATCGAATCCCTCGTCGGGGCGCACCTCCGGCCACGCCATTCACATCATCTCACCGATGCCCGCACCCCCATTTGCTTCGCAAACTATCGAGGCATTTTGCCTTCGATGGTGTTACTCTGTTTGTGCAGGTTCTGGTACCCATCGCACGCCTCGGGCGATTTTGTGAGTTCGCCGGAGGCATTAGGAGGCGCTCTGCTCCTCCTCCTCAGCCGGCACACTCCGGTGGTCGTCACCACCTTTTGAGGCCACCAGGAAATAGAGGGAACCCACATGAATTGCCTGGGCATTTTGGGAGCCCCAACGAACGCCGGAGCAGCGCCTTAACGACGATGGAAGTTCGTCGGAGGTCGTGTTCTTCCCTGTTCTTGCAGGGGTGTTCACGACTGTTCGATCGAGCCCCATCCCCAGATCTCTCCAGTGCCGTAGGATCTCGTTCGTCATCGACCGTCTGATCATCCAAGGATCATCTAATCGCGACCGTTTGTACGAAGCATCATCGACGCACCGGGAGCAGACACGTTTCTTAAGTGAAGAAGCCAGAGCCGTCCGATCATCCCGCCTGGGTATTTTGCAAATTTTATCCCAGGCAATTTTGTAATTAAATATTTAAGACACAAACTTTCATTGGCTGCTTAAAAGTTTTGTAAAATTACAGTTAAGCCCCTGTAGTTTTTAGAAATTACAAGTCGGTCCCTGCCAGGTCACGCGCTTCTCACACGTGACTTGGCATTTTTGCAAAGGAACCCCGGGGATTTTTGTATCTTTAGTTTCAGTCCGTGAACTTTCATATACAGTTATAAATTTTTGGCATATTTGCAAGCAAGCCCTTAGACTTTTCGCATATTACATTTATACCCTTCGTGGGCACGTGCTAGTCACGTGCTTGGTTGGGTTATTTGCAAGAGTACCCCTGTAGGGTTTGGTTATTTGTATTTAGTCCATTAACTGCAACATTTAGCTATATATTTTGTGTGAAATTTGTACTGTGGCCTTGGAACTTTTGTCTATTTACATTTATGCCCTTGCTAGCTGTGTGATTTTTATTAGTTGTTTGTATTTATTTCGTGCATCATCTTAACTCGAAAAATTACCAAAAAATACCTTAGGCTTCTATTTGCTTGCTTATTCACGCTATATTTTTATTTTTTATTTTTATTGCATTTTATTATTTATTAAACGTCAAAAACATGATTTTTGCTACTGTTTGCATTCGAAAATACCAAAAAATATTAAAACTCTTTGAAAAATTCCAAAAAAATTACCTTAGGTCTATTTTAGTGTCTTTTAACTTCTTTCCAAAAATCATTAAAAATTTCAAAACAAAAACCTTAAAAATTAGAAAACCCCTAAAAACTTCATAAAAATCTAAAAAATTCTAGAAAAATCCTAAAAATGCAAACTCAGGTTCTGTAGTTTCCTTATTTTCATTTCCTTTATTTTAAAATTAATTTGAGGAATTTTGGGTACTATTTTGTATTTTTCATCCTCATTTTATTTTCGGCCAGCAACCTCATTCACTGTTTTTTAGTATTTTGACGTTTAAAAATACCAAAATACTCAGAAAAATTCCCAAAAATCACAAAAACATCATAAAATTATAAAGTCCAAAAACATTTTATTTTCTGATTTTTGAGCATTTTTCCTTATTTTTATAAATCCCCCATCTTATCTTTTCCTATATTGTATATATATTCTATCATTGAAAAAGAAAATATAAAAGGAAATATAAAAAGAAAATATAAAATCAAAAAATTAAAAACCAAAATATAAAAACATAAATTCAAATATTAAATAAAAAAATATAAAAATTAAAAACCCACAAAAATAGCATACTTGTAGACACACATCACAATCACATTTTTAGCACTTTTCCTGATCTATCCTGCTTGCTCCCTGAGTTCGACACTCTACATACTTACACTATACACCTATTTGTAGAGTTAAAATAAATTTGACTCCACAGTTGTTTCTCATTGTTTGATTTATATTATGGGTTCATTGTTGACTTTAGTTCGGATTTCTGCGTGGTCAACGCATCGACTGAGTTCCCGCCTTGTGTGGAACTTAAGACCACCGATTTCCGGCTAAATCAAATGGCGCCCTTGCCGGGGAGCAACAACGTACAGGTCTTGTTTTTGAGTGATTGTATTTATTTGTCTACATCATTGCTTCATTTGATCTCTCTACTTTTGATATATCTTATTGAGCTATCTGACCATTTTCTTTCTTGTCTTCTTGCGAGGGACCACAGATCGAGGAGGATCACCTAGGGGATCCGGTGCATCCTTGGGAGGAGGAGTCGGCTATTCAGGCCTAGCCGGCAGGAGAGAGCAGGGGGATTTGAGAGAGAGAGGGTAGCTAGCTCTTATTTTTCTTTGTGCGAGAGAGAGTCCATTATTAATTTGTAATAATACAGGTTCCTTGGGCACTCGGACACTCGGGCCTAATTTCCAGGTGTTTGTACACCTGGGGGCTAATCGCGGTTTTCATCGCGTTTTCACTGCTATCGTTTTCCGGTTTTGTTTTATTTTTCTTTTCTTTTGTGGAATGGGCCCTTAGCTTTTAGGCTTGCTTGATCGAGTAGATTAGGTCCAAACACCCTAATAACCATTGCATGTACCTATAGTACGTTTTGGACTTAGTTTAAATTAAACAGTTGCCTCATCATCTTCAAACCGTCGTGTCGCGAGCCCACCCTGCCAAGCGCTGCTCCTAAACTCAATTTGTCGAGAGGAGGAGGGGTGAGCCTAGTCCGGACTCTTGGATTGAGGATCAGTGACCGACTTGTGGTTCTTCACGCTAGCAATTGCTTGCTTAGGACGATTTCCGTGTGCATATCAGCATGTAGATTAGGTTTATAAATTCCTGTTTTGCATCCCACTTGGAGAGAGTTGGGAGGCGCTATAAGTCTTCTGTATTTGCATTCATCATTTAGGCACAAAGGTGAGATTTCCATCTTGGTGCCGCCTTGCATTGCTTTTCCGACTCTTCTCCCTCTATTTTTGGATCAAGTAGGAATCAAAGAAAATACAAAACCGTTAAGCGCTTGTTTGAATTGACTCAAAGCAAGTGATAACACCAAAAAAAAATAAAAAAGGGACTACTAAAGAAAACTTGACCTAAATAAAATTGGATAATTGGATTCATTGCTTGGGGTGAGCAATACCCTCACTTGTTTTCAGGTTGCATGGGAATGTCTCCTTCCAAGTGAGAGAGCACCTTCGTAAGGATTAGAGCCCAAATCCCAGTCTGTAGCTGCCTTGTGTATCGCCTAGATTTTCGAAGTATTGTCGCTACTATCGTACGTAGACGAGTAGGGCTTGGTCACCATTGATGAGTCTTTATTGTATAGAGCATCGACCTTGTCCGAAGTATCGAGCATAGGCCATGCCTTTACGGGTGTGTCTGTCTCATCGTCTTGCGTCCGAGTAGGATCTTGCATGCTCACGGGTGATTCCGTTGCGAGCGAGATCCGAAGTATCGATTTCGCCTATCGGCTTCCTCCCTCTTTTCTTTGGTTGAGTAGGGATTCAGGAAGAGTTACAAGGACCTTAAAAAGCGCAGGCTACAGGTTACACAGGAGGACAAGTACGGGATTCTTTTCCGGTAGTACTCTCGCTCCTATAGGCGTAGCGCTCTAAGGACTCGTTAAAAGATAATTGCCTGAATTCAAGCTAAAAACTACAAAGATAAAAGCCGAACCTTCACGGCTTCACGCGTTGAGTTGGTGAATCCCTTGTTTTGTGTTTTATTTGCTAGTTGGATCTAGGTCAAGATCAAAAACACCGCACAATTGTGCGCAATTTTGCCCCCCTCTTCATTTCACAACCTTACTCTTCTCAATAATCACGATGATGGGAAGGAGGTTTCTTAGGCCATCTTTGGCGGCACCGCTAACCAGCACTCCTCCCTATTCATCTAAGACAACCTCGGGGAGTATAGACCCACTCTCCGAGCCTGAATTCACTTCCACCTTGTTCCCCCTCGACCACCCTTCTCCTTCCATCAGTCCAAAAGTATTAGAGTTTAGTGCATCACAGAGCTCAGATCATTTGACAGCACCTGAGATGGGTTCTTTTGCCTTTTCAGAGAATCCAGCCATGACAGATAGAAGAGAACACCCAGATGAGCATGAGCACCCTCCATTTCTGTATGACCAAGCTGCCATCAACAATTCATTGTTAGCATCCCTGGAGACTATGTAGACAGATCCGAGATCAGGGAGTATTCATGGGTGACCTCATGAGGGAAATTGCGCAGATGTGAGAGGGAAGACCTGGGGGTGGTGGCGGTGATATACCAGTAGTGGCTGGCGAGGGAGGAGAACCGAATCAGGAGCGGCCGCCGCAAACAATTATGAGAGAGTTACACAATCCAGCAGCCTCCCTCACTCATCGATGGATCCGACTCCCTCCCATCCATGGAGACTTCGAGCTTCGCCCACACACTATTCAGCTACTGCCTAAATTTCATGGGCTGGTGACCGAAGAGCCACACCTCCATCTGCAAGAATTTGAAATGATCTGCAGTACAATTCATGATAGGCTGGTGACTGAGGACACCATCAAGATGATAGCCTTCCCATTCTCTTTGGTTGATAGAGCCGCGTACTGGCTGAAACATTTGGGGAGGTTAGTCGACACTTGGGAAGAACTCCTGACCGCTTACTTGAATAAATATTATCCGCTCGGCCAGACTAACGCAGCATGAGCTATGATCTGTAACTTCACAATGATCCTAAACGAACAATTCCATGAGGCTTGGGATCGCTTCAGAGAGCTCATCGACCGGTGTCCACATCATGACATATCCAAGCCCAACTTAGTTCAGAGTTTCTTTTGTGGGCTAACACCGGAGCTGCAGGGGCTAGTAAATGCCTCTTGTGGTGGGTCCTATTTCTCCAAGGGTGAAGACGATGTTTTGGCCATCTATGAAGGGATGGCAGAGAACTCGACAGTCATGGCCCAAGCCCGAGTCTACACACATCAGAAGCCCCCCAAGGAGCGGGTTCATTTCAGAGGATCGCCCGTATCGATGCCAGTTCTCATACTCCGTCGGCAGCCGCAGCCCAAGCCGAATCAGCCGCAACTGACATTGGCATCATTAGTGAGAAGTTGGACCGTCTTGAGATCCTCGAGAAGAAGCAGATGCAAGGACTATCCCAAATGGACCACGTAACCAAGACCATGAGTGACCTGAAGATGCAAATTCTTCTTTCATTTTTATTTTTATCATCACAAACCACTATTGTTATCATCATCACTATTTCTTCTTTCATTTTTATTTTTGTTTACAAAAAAAATTCAGGGAAAAAATTAAAAAATTAAAAAAACAAAAATGTTGCAACTCTCCACGACGCTCCCCTCTACAGCAGCATCGTACACGCACGCCGCCGGTCCACCTGCGGCAGGCCCTTTGCTCCCCCTGGCCAGCAGCTCCCAGCCGCAGCGCACCGCCAGAACTCAGACCGTCCCCATGCAACCAGCTACCCGCCACCATCTCCTCCAGTGGTCTACAGTCACGAACCGACCGCACCCTCTGCATGTCACCCGCCAACCACGCAGCATCCACGCTCTCTGCGGCTCCGCTTGCGGCCGACGCAAGCTCTCACCCATGAGCAGGCCGCTTCCCTCCTCCGCGTACCTCACCGCCGACTCCCGCTCCAGATGCGCCCTCCAACGCCCAGCACGATGTGCACCAGTCCCGCCCTCCTCCTACGCTTCATCCACATTCCAGCAACCGCGTCCGCTTCCGCCGCATTAACGTCTGCTGCCCCACGCAAGGTCCGCCTGCCCTCCGCCTTCACCGCACGGTCGGCTGCCGCTCCCCTCTACCGTACCACCCACGAGCCCTCTTTAGCCTAGGGTTCACCCACGATCAAGGTTCGTCCTTTTCTTTTTTAAGAAAAATTGCATTTTGTTCCTCATATATTTTTAATTTGTAAAAATGCCCCCTGCACACAGTTTCTGTTAAGTTTTTATTTTTGTATTGCAAAGACACCCCTGACTTTGAGCATTCATTTATCATTATTTTCTAATTCTAAAAATTACATACTGTAGAACATTTAATTATCTACCTTTTGGTTATTTAATTATATTTTTGTGAGCATTGATTGGTTAATTTAAATTATTTCGGTCAAAAATTGCATATTTTGTCCATTTCGTGGCATGTAATTCATATTTAATTAATACTTGCTCCAAACATTGTGATAAAATTAAAGTGATGCGAATGAATGTGCTTTAATTACTGTACAAATTTTATAAAAAAAGGGAGATATCCTGTGTATAAAATAAATAGTTGTATGATTTTTGTAATTGATTTTTAATTGAATCCACAAATATCATTTTTTGTAAAACTTCGTCTCTCTTGGATTTCTTATTAAAACATATTTCTGAGATAATTTGTGCTCTGGATAATTTGATTTTATGGATTTATTAGAAATTAAATACTCGTAATCACTCTGTTTTTATTAATAAATTCATAAAAAATCATATATTGTCCAAAAATTCCAAAAAATTATTGTAGCTTCTTTTCATCATATTTAAATTCCAGTAAAAATTTCATAGTTTTTGCACTCTATTTGTATGAAAATTTGTAAAAAAACCCGTAAAAAGTTTGCATTTTTCATTATTGCATCTTAAATACAAAAATTACTAAAAAATACATTTTGCATTCATCATTAGATTAGGTTTCCAAGAAAAATAAAATTAGGATAATTTGGATTGATTTCCCATTAAAATTAATTAGGCTAAATCACTTGATTCCTTAATAACCTAGTTCAATTACATTTTTGCATTTGCATTTTATTGCATAACATATTAAAAAAATCCTGCTTTGAAAACCGTGAGTAATTCGTATAATTTGATCCGACGTTGTTCCTTTGCCTCCTTGAGTTGACCTTGAGGCTTGTCCAGGTTAAAAATACACAGAGCTACACATTAATTAATTCATTGATTCATCAATTCATGTGGTTAAGTTTTGATCAATCCTGATTTCCCGACTACAACAATATTTCGCACAATTTAATTAGGGCATATCAGTGGTCCGTCAAACACCGACCTTCATCTTTCCCTATTAGCAGATAAGTCCTTCCGTCGTTGTATTATTTGCACATTAGCCATTGTGGCTTATTTTAATTACAGTCCAGTCCTTTTTATCCTTATTTATAATAAAAACTTGTTATTTTTATTGAAAAAATCCTTTGGATTAAACCTTGAATAAATTTCCATTTATAAATCCAAATGAAGTGATTTTGATCTTGTTTGAAAGCTGATTTAATTCTCCATGTGTTGGCATGCTTGGATGAATAATTTGACACTTATTTCACGCATTCATTGTTAGGGATCTTATTGTTGTATTTTACTCCTTGCATGAACTTGAGATTGATATATCATACATTATTCAAGTAATTAAATACCTAAATTTCTTAATTACCTGACTAGGATCATTGAAGAATTGATTAATCTTTTTATTCCTAATTAGCTTATTCCTAATTGATTAATCAAGAGTCATCTCTCCATGGAATACTTATAAATCTATTTTTGACTAAACTTGATGAATTGAGGCCTCTTTATCTTGATTTTTGGATTACTTATCATTGATTAAACTTTAGGAGTTTCGTCATGTTGTGGATTCTTGTGTCTTATTTATGCATTGTTGTCTTCATTTAAATTAATTGAATAAAAAAGGAATGATTTTAAAAATATGTATCTTTTGTGTTTTGTGCATCCGCTCACGATGATCATCCTATAAATTGCTCTATTAAATATTTGACATTTAAATTTATTCACTGAATTGCCCATGTCCCTCTTTTCGACCCTAGACTTCCTAGGTTTATAAATTCAAGCCGAGAACCTCGTCAATGATATTTTTCTCGGTTATGCATAGTTCTTTAAGTACACGTGCTACAACGTGCCTGATTTATTATACACATTTCAGGGGTTATCAGATGGCACCATTTTCGGGGATGCGACACATTTTGTTATTATTTTTAGGTCAAAATATTTACTTGGTGAATTTTTAGGAAAATAATTGTGAGCTTCTTTTGTTGTATTGATTATTTTGTTTATTATGTGCATTACTATTGATGATATAATTATCTGGTTATTTCTATCTAATTATTTGTCTAATTAGATCCTCTTTGTGGTAGGCCCGTGGAGTGACCGATCTTTGGAGAACCGCGAAGTCGAGCGACTTGAGTCCTTGCTGGAGAGACTACGGAGCAGTATCTGAGAGAGAATTAATTTAGTTAATTAATGCCATTTATCGTGTTGTAATTAATTGTAACTTGATTGCCTATTTACAACGATTCTTGATTGAGATCTCGTGTTTGTATTTAAAGGCATGTTATTTATTCTTCATTGTGGTGATTGTGTCGAGAGTGGTTCTCGACTTGAGTGGTGATTTTAGGTCAAGGCACTACGCCAAAATAGACATATCATATGTCATTTTTGCTTGATATCGTAATTTGGTATACACCAACTTTATCATAAAATCCACAATTGCAAAATCTTAAGAAATACATAGATGCACATAACATACATTTCACTTAGTCAAAATAAATTAATTTCTTCACCGCTAATAGAACTTATGCTTAAGTGTGGTTTTTCGACTTGCATCATTTAGATAGGTTTTTAAATTCAGTCTATGCATCCATATGGAGAGTGTTGGGAAACGCTGTAAGTATTTCTAAACGACTGCATGCATCATTGATTTTCGATTGCATTCCATTTTTTCGCTTTCCCTTAGTTTTTACCAACTTAAGGAAAAGAAAAGCGGACTGTACGTTAGGCGATGCTTGTGGTCACAATAATTTAAGCAATAACATAATCTCTTAAAATCGAGACTAAATTGATGCAAGTTGACCTAATTTAATTTGGAATAAAATCAACCTTGTATTACGGGCAGTAAAGCCCTCATTGTTTGCAGGTACTTGCCCCCAGATAGAGTGGGTGAAGACGTAGCCCCTAAGGAATATAGCAAAAAAATCCTTGGACTTGTGCCCTAAGCGCTTGGACTCATTTTAGGATCCTGTTATTGCTGCAAGCACTTGCCTCTGACCATTAGAAGAAGTAGTCTTGTTTCTTGTTGGTGTATTCTGCCAGCTTGAACATGAACTACCTTAGGTGACTACACCTGAGAGATTGCAAAAGATTGTTTTGAATCACTAAACTTAAATTGACAAGATAATAAGGCCATCATCCTCGACCTTCAGTGTTGAGTTGGTGAATCAATTCAAAAGGTTGTTTGTATTGACTGTTTTGTGTGAGTAACTCTGCACATTCACGTACCTAGTAGTACTAGAATCTTTTTGTATTGAGCGTGCTCAATTCTCGTATCTTTTGAAACTCGAAGAAGGATAATTGGTCGGATATTTGCTCAGATTTTATGAGCTTGTCGTTGAACCACCCATATATCATGACTTCATTAGTCCAACCCCCTTCTTCTTCATTAACTGGACCATCCTGATTTAGAAATATCATTTAACCGATGTATCTTGATTCATTCCTCGGGGGTGGTTACATCTCGACCAACCCTTTTTCTTCTTTACTCACTAAGGAAGATGATTGTCTTGGTGAGATCGATTTGATTTCACTATTGTCATCTAGATATCACTCCAATCCTTTCTTTGATGAAGGTGACGAAGATACAGTTAAGATGTCTCCTAAGAGACAGAATAAAGAGGAGGAAGAACGAGAGGACCCAATGCATGCAGTACTGACTAGGCTACAGAATCCGAGCAGGACCAAGCACTTATGAGAGCACAACTTGGCCAGTTACAATTGCATAAAGATGCACTTATGTATGCGATATACAAGCTTGGGCAGAGCCATACACTTTCCTTAGGGACTTTGAGTTTGACTTCACTAACCTTAGGCATCCTAGGGTTATCCAGGACTACAAGGCTCAAAGCCCTTCCTTTTGCCTTAAAGGACACGACTGATTACTGGATGAAGAACCATGGGTAGTTATAACTACCTTTGTGCAGTTCAAGGACCTCTTTCTGAAGAAGTTCTACCCTTTGAGTAGAACTAACTTGATGCGCTCACGCATCACGAGTTTCTCCCAACTTCCCATTGAAGCCTTATGTGATACATGGGAGAGATTCAATGATCTCTTACAGAAGTGTCCTTGCCATGGCTTAGAGCCTACCATCCTAGTCCAATGTGTTTACTGTGGTCTACACCCAGAGGTACAGGGTTTGGTTAGTGCTTCTTGTGGAGCCAGCTATACTTCACAAGGAGTGGACACCGTCTGGAAGGTGTTCGAGCAGATGGTTGAGATGTGTAGAGAACATACTGCAAGTAGAGATCAATTAGAGACCTCCATACCATTCTTATTGAACGGGGGAGTGAAGGCTACAGTAGATCCTTTTGACGTGGGCATTATAGTGGACAAACTCACAGTAGTTGAGAGGATCAATAGATGGATGGATGAGTAGGACATCAACTTATCTAAACTTCCTAAACAGATGGCAGAGCTTTCTGAGAAGGTATCCAAGATGAGGGTACATGCCGTGACTGCATCTACAACTCCCGTATATCGTGTTCACCGTATTAAGGAGAAACATATGTCAGGGCCACCCCAGCCATGGGTAGAGGACCAACCTCTAGCCCATTCTTATCAAGAACAGACACCTTCTATAGATGCCGTTTTTGAGGAGCCTTCACATGTGTGGGAGGTAAATGGTGTGTGATACACAAATGACCCTACCAGGCAGGGGAGTTCTGGGGATCGATTCTCTTACCAGCGTCCCAGATCTTCTACAACACATTATTTACTCCTACACCTCTTCCAGCACCATAGAGCTTTGGAGCCATTCCAACTCAGGCACAGAGGCAACAACAAAAGCAGTATGTCCGTCAACAAACATATCCATCAGGACTACAAGGCCCATATGGTCAGCATTGTACCCAACAACAACAATATCATGGCCATCAGGGCCAATCTTCACATTCTCCATTCCCTTCTTCATAGAAACAACATTCGTCTTCAAGGCCCATTGATTTTCAGGAACATATTCTTGAGGAGTTGTATTCCTATAGGAACGAGGTACAAGATTTGAAGGTTGATCTCAACCGTCTTTCCCGTTTACACGGTGAGCACACTGTTCCTTCTACATCCATTCCCGCCTAGGTTCAGGCTAATCCCAACAACCCGAACAAGCCTCAGCAGCAACAACATTCTTTTAATAAGGTGTACTACTCAGATTCTCACAAATCTGAGCATAAGATCTTTCCGTTTGATTTTGTTAATCATATTTCTCTCAGGAGTGGATGGATCGTCATCGTACCTGATCGGGCAAGGAATATGGAGAGTACATACTTTGAGGCTCAGCTTGAGGAGACTTCAAAGGACGGTGAAGCAAGACATATATAAGAGACATACAGGAGAATAAGAAGAGAGAGGAAGATGAGAGCAGCACAACACACATCAGATTCAGAGTCTACAGAGGACCTTGCACCTTCGGTTGAGGATAATGCACATTCAGCAAGCATTCCCCAACATGTAGTAGATGATTCAATTTTTATTCCAAAAGAAAAAAGATCCAGTTGTGAAAAACTCAGTTTCTAGAGATAATAAAGTGCATGTTTCTATATATGATTTAGAGTCTTTACATTCTTCTTTAGTTATCCCTTTGACCCGTGCTCTTACGGTAGGAAAGCACATCGTAAAAAGATTCAAAAAGATGATTCTGATAACGATTTTGTAGAGATAACATAATGGTTAATATGTCATTTGATGAGTATGTGAGCAGTCATCCTGCATTTCAGAAATACTTGAAGGTGAGATGCACGACTAGCAGAGTCGGTAGGAAGAAACCAATCAGTTATGTCAAGACACATGTTCTCTCTGTTTCCATTGTTTTATCTCAAGAACCAACATTTGTCGAAAAAGAAGAGAGATCTAGGTGCACATTATGTGGTGAGTCATATTGATGACATAGCGTTTGCATGCACTCTCCTAGATAATGGCTCTTCGATCAACTTGTTATCTTATGCCTTGTATGAGAAACTGAAGTTGGGACCTTTACACAGATCTAGAGCTTTACTTCAGTTTGTAGATAAGTCGATGAAGAAGGCTAAGGGTGAGATCAAAGATGTCATTATCTTGATTGAGGGACAAGACTACATGGTGGAGTTCACTGTCCTTGACATGGACATCCCCAATTATTGGAGAGAGTCATAAATTATCCTTGAGTGGCCTTTTCTTAGGACCACTAGAGCTTCTTTTGATTATCAGATAGGGATGATGAAGTTCTGTTCTCCGGGTGGAGAAGTGGAACTACATATGAAGCAGACGAAATGGCAGCAACTTGATTCAAAGTCGAGCATAGATTACTCTTCATTTTTAGAGGCAAACTGTAAAGTAGTTAGCACAGCCGGGATTTGGAGTCAGCACTCGACAGTGCAGAGTGCAACCCTTTCATCTGGAGAGGACAGTGTATACAGTGCAATTGTTGATACAATGCCCGAGTTCTTGAGTTACGCGTCTCCCCATTTCCTTGGTGACTTAGAAGTCCCTTTGGACTTGTCGGTTCCTTCTCCTTTGGAACAATCAAGGGAATTAGACGATCACTCGGATGCGGCTTTGGCTGAACTATCGTGTTTCTTTGGCAATCTGACTCCTTATTCTTCAATTCAGTTGGTGGATAGCATTACACAGATCCAGTGGAAATTCAACCAGATGTTCTTGATGATTCTTCTTTTCCACAGTTGAAGCCACTACCTCCTACACTTAAGTATTCCTTTCTTGAGGGACCAAAGAATAAGTTTCTTGTCATTATTAGCTCTAGGTTGATTGTGGGACATGAGACTAGGTTGTTAGACGTATTAGAAAAGAACCACAAGGTTTTAGGATGGACGGTGTCGGATCTCGTGGGTATAAACCATGCACTCTGTTCACACCATATATATGTTGAGGATAATGCTAGACCTTCTCGTGAGTTCCAGAGGAGACTTAATCCAAATCTACGAGAAGTAGTTAAGAAATAAATTGAGAGGTGGTGTGGAACGGGTTTTATCTATCCAATCTCTAACTCCAAATGGTGGCTTCTTTACATGTCGTCCATAAGAAGTCAGGAATTCAGATGGTTACCAATGAGGAGGGAGCTGAGATTGCGACACGAGTACCCATGTCGTGGTGCGTCTATGTCGATTATAGATGCTTAGATGTTGCAGCGAAGAAATATCACTTTCCCCTAACTTTTATCGATCATGTTCAGGAGAGATTAGCGGGGAAGGAGTTCTCCTATTTTCTTGATGGGTACTCATGCTACAATCAAGTATCCATCGCCCCTGAGAACCAGGAAAAGACCACTTTTACATAACCTTTCAGCACATACACATTCAAGCACATGTCTTTTGGGCTATTCAATGCCCCAAGTACTTATTCAGCAGTGCATGATTATCATGTTTGCCGATGGTAGGAGATTTCCTGGATGTCTTCATGGACGACTTCTCGATTCATGGTGATTCATTCGATTCTTGTTTAGTGCACTTGGACCGAGTCCTTAAAAGGTGTAGAGAGGTGAATCTTGTACTATCCTGGGGGAAAAGTCATTTTATGGTTAAGGATGGTATCATGTTAGGGCACATCATCTCCAAAAAGGGAATGGAGGTTGACCCTGTCAAGATGGATGTGATCAAGAAACTTGATCCACCAACCAACATCAAGTCAATGAGGTCATTTATGGGGCACATTGGATTTTATAGACAATTTTCATGACTTTTCTAAGATTACCCGATCCCTGACTGAGCTCTTAGGAAAGGACACTGAGTTCTTTGTAGATCACAAGTGTCTTGAGGCCTTTGAGCTCCTTAAGAAGAAGATATGTGACTTGTCGATTGTGTAGGCTCCTGATTGGTCTCTTCCCTTTGAGATTATTTGATGTTTAGGAGTTTGCTATAGGAGTCGTATTGGGGCAACGATGAGATCGAATTTCGTTCACAATTAACTATGCAAGCAAGGTTTTGGACCCAACACAGAAAAATTACACCATGATCGAAAAAGAGAAGCTTGCCATAGTCCGGGCTTCAGAGAAGTTCATGCCTATGATTCTTGGTTCTAAAGTGATAGTGTATACTGATCATTCAGCCATTAGGTATCTCATGGAAAAGAAGGACGTGAAGGTGCATCTTCTTAGGTGGATATTGTCACTCCAAGAGTTTGATTTGGAAATAAGGATAAACCTGGAGTCAAGATTGTAGTGTCTAATCATCTTTCAAGGATTGAGATAAAGGTTTCCCCTTATTTTGAGCCTATTCGAGAAACCTTTCCAGATGAGTTTATTTGTCTTGTCGGCTTACTTCTATGGTATGCCAACATGGTGAACTTCATTGTCTCCAAGCAAGTTCCTTTGGTTGGACTAGGAGCAGTGTTGACCGACTTAAGTCGGATTCAAGGAAATACCATTGGGAGGATCCGTTCATTTTCTTTGAGGGACTAGATTGTGTATGGAGAAGGTGTATTTCTCAGGAGAAATACCAGCGTGTCCTCACGTATTGTCATTCACTTGAAGCTGGAGGACACCATTCGGGAAAAAGAACCGCTTACAAGGTGTTACAATGTGATTTGTTTTGGCTGACCTTGTTTAGAGATGCCGCTGATTTTGTACGGTCGTGCCCTGTTTGCCAGAGGATGGGAGAGACTATTGGTTCAGAGATCAGATGCCCATGCAACCTATGATTGTTTGCGATATTTTTGACGCTTGGGGCATATATTTCATGGGTCCCTTCCCTAATATCCAAGGTTTTGAGTACATCTTGTTGGCGGTAGATTATTTATCGAGATGGGTGGAGGCTATTCCAACCTGAGCCGTAGACAGTAGGAGTCGACTGTGTGCAAGTTCATAAAGGATCATTTTATTTCACAGTTCGGGGTACCTAAAGTGTTGATTTATAATGGAGGTAGCCATTTTGTGAATATGCAAGTGAAATCTTTAGCAAAGGACTATCGATTTGAGCATAGAGTAACTAATCCTTACCGTACATAGTCGACATGACAGAGGTTTCAAATAGGGAGGTGAAGAAAATTCTTCAAAAGTTAGTTCGCCCCGATAGGAAGAACTGGTCATAGTTATTAGACCAAGTTCTGTGGGCCTGTAGGACGGCTTACAAGACACCTCTTGGTACTTTACATTTTAGGATGACATACGAAAAACCATGTCATTTGCCCACTGAATTAGTTCACGAATCTGAGTGGGCAATAAATATAGGGAAGTTGTGTAGAGACATTAACCTGAATGAGTTGGTGGAAACTCGCAACCGAGCATATGACAATAGCTTGATCTATAAGGACAAAGTTAAGAAGTGGCATGATACATATATTAGATGCAAGAACTTTATCTCAGGACAAAAGGTATGTTTGTTTAATGCAAAGTTAAAGATTTTCCACGGGAAATTAAAATCCAAGAGGGCGAGTCCTTATATAGTTAAGGAAGTGCATGGAAATGATAATGTAGAGATTTCAAAGCTTTTGGAGAATACATCTTCCTTTGTGGTTAATGTGCAGTTACTTAAGCATTTTGTGGAATTAAAGGAAAGATTAACTCCCATTGAAGTGATTGACTTCATTCCTAATGATCCAGTCTCAGATTTCTCGAAAAAGGCATGTTTATAGATTCACAGCACAAGATTCAACAGCAACAAATTCTTATTCTTTTTGACTTCATTCTTGTACCTAAAATTATGCTATTCTCAGCATAAGTATAGGGGGGAACCCATCCCTATATTCTCTATTATTTATTCATGTATTTACTTCTTTATCTTTACTTAGGTTTTTCAAAACCCAATATAGGGGGGACCATCCCTTTGTATTCATTCTGACCTATTCTTTCTCGTTCCCACACTTGTATTATTTTGGTCGTCGGTTCTTGCGTTCTTTTATACTTAGTTGGGCTATGGCTTCTTCACTTTGTGCTATGAGGACATAACAAAAGCTAAGTATGGGGGGGGGGTCTATTGTATATATTACACATATACTTTAGCCATTTCTCATATTTTAAAATTTTCAAACTTTTTAGGGCTATGGGTATCGAATTATATTCTTGGAACTGACTTATGTACAAAATATTTTGAAAATTATTTTAAAAATCATATACATATTTGACATGGTTTTAAAATATTTTATGTGGTTTGTGAAAATACAGCTTGACATGTTGGGAAAATCATTTGTAAAATATCTTGAAAAACTATATTTATGTGACAATGTTTGTAAAAAAGTTTTCAAAATTCTTCTCAAAAGCTAAGGGTGTGTGGGAGTTAGCCTAACTCTTGTAAATAGTTTCTAACTAATAATTAATTTTGTTATGTCTCTTCAGTCTCTTTCAATGCTTTATGTTCCCAAGAGGTTGTAACGGTTTACTGAACCATCTTGTCCTTAGTCAATATAAGGTTGTCTTGATTTAGAGTCTTTTAGAGTTCAACATGGAGGAAAGTTTGGATTTCAATTATTTATTTGGAAGATCAAGTCGGTCAAAAGTTTGTTAAAAAGAGTGATGTTGATCAAGGTAGATGATTTATTGATAGATGAATTAGATATGGAGTTACCAACACCTTTTCTTGTGGATATTCAGTTCTTGAATTACCATCCATCTTGTAAGTTAGGTCATTCCTGTGTGTCTAGTTTTTCTCTTCTAAGGAAAATCGAGAAGTCTATTGCAGGATACAAGGGTTTGATTTGTCTTCCCATGATTTTGAAAATTTTTGATGCTTCCCATGTAGACATGGACATCACTTTTGAGGAAGAATGACATCATTTTAGGAGATTCAGATTTCAAGTCAATGAGGATCTTTTATATTCAGATTTTGAGGTGTTCTCTGTGAGGAAGAAACAAATAAAACATAAGGCAACATGCGATTTCAAACCTCGAAGATTCAATCTTGATTTTTAAGGAGCTGAAGTTTGTAGTGTTGTGTCGAGTATCCTAATGTTGTTCTTTGTGTTATCGTTGTATTGTTATGTCAAGGGTACCCATTCTCTTGTTCTTGTCTTAATAAAATTCATAATTTCTTTAATTCTTTTTATGAATAACTAACTCATTAACTTTTTAATTAGTGTTATTCTATAGCACTTTCACTATGCACTCAAGGTTTGAGAAGATCTTTTACACTAAGTTTAAGAAGTTCTTTGACTTAGACTTATCATGTCTTAATCATTAGGGTCTTGGACTTAAAAATTCACACTTCCCTAGTTAGAAGATATGTGTGCTATATTGCATGCTTAATCTCCCTTAAAAGAATTTGACTATCACTCACATGCACGACTGCGCTCATGATTGAGATGAGTCGAGGTATCACTTGATTGATGATGAAGCATATGACCTCGAGGATGAATGATCTATTTAGTATAAATAAGAACTAGAATGTCGCTCCACTATTTGAGGATATGGATTCACTTGAGGAATATCATGAGAGCACACAATCGCCCAAAATACAAAAAAATGAGAAAATTTTAAAAACACAAAAGATTTTGGGAGACACATGATTGATTCAGACTGTGAGGAGAGGTCCCATATGTCAGACCTTTTGACCACACATACGCTCACATCTCGTCCCATGCTTGACCCCGAGGTCGACACTGTATAGATTGCTCTTAGTCATCCTTGTGTATATGATGATTCCTATCTCCTCCCTTTTATGGAGGAGGTCCAAAAATTAAAAAATTATTGACTAAACCCGAAGTGGTGGCCACTATTCATGAGATCATTCAAGCCCCACTTCAGCAGGACATGCCCCATTTATCTGCTCCTCTTCCCAAGAAGAGAAAGCGGAGGAGTAGATCTGAGTGTCATATTCTGACCACGGCCACTTCCCACGCCATTAACCACCGTCATTCTACTAGGAAAAGAAACGCGGCTACCCCATTCATCTGATGCACCATCTCTGACCACACATGTGATCACACTCTCCTTGATGGCGGTGCTTTAATTAGCATCATACCCTTCTTACTGGTAAAATCTCTTCACTTAGGGCCTCTCAAGAAAATCAAGATGATCATTTAGTTTGATGATGGATCAATAAAGAGGCCGAAGGGTATTCTAGAGAATGCCATCATTTGGATTCAGTGCATGAGCTACACTGTTGATTTTGTTGTATTGCCTATGGAGACCTCCACTGGGGAGCACTCTCTAATCATCCTGGGATGACCTTTCCTCACCTCTGCGAGGGTCGTTATTGACCATGGATCATGAGAGATTCGCTTCTGTTCTACTGACGAGAGCGAGGTGATCATCACCGCACCCACTGTTGACTAGAGACCTGCGCCTGATGCACCTTCACCTATCTTGGCTGACCCTGAGGATTGTGACCTTGATGAGACGATCAGAGACTTTTGTTGTATGTTGGATTCCACTGAGATGTGAGAATTCCTCCCCATGGACGAAGACTCGGAAAGCATGGACCTCAGAGTTCCTTCTTTTGGTGTTTGGAGATGTGTTGATGAAATCTGCTGGATTTACGCGATTGACACCCTAGAGCGGAGGACAGACATTCATGAGATTGATAATGCCGAATTTGATCTTGTTGCTTTTATCCGAGAATTCATACCTTTTGATGAGAATGATGATCTGATTGAGACTATAGAGGACGAACATGATTCGACTACTTCCACAGATAAGTTCGTTCCTTTTGGTTTTGACCTAGAAGAGGCCTCGTAGGATGACCTTGACTCTACTTATTCCGATGATGAGTTCATCCCTTTTCACTTCAACATCTGCAAGACACCCAAGGACGAACATAGCCACACTACTTCCACTGACCCGTCTGTGCCTTCTCACTCTGCGACTGCTAAGGATCTTCACCAGGTTGATCCTGATCGGCTTCCGTCCACCGTGGACCCCGATATCGACCTGCACCTTGTCTGATCCATTCCTTAGCGGTCTCGCAAGAAGGTTCGCTTTCAACCTTCTTGAACTATGTACATCCATCTCTGTTGTATATTCACTTTCGTTTTCCTCTGTTCATCTACCGTACTGCTCATCCACCCCATTCTCGTGTGTGCCTTTCTTAGGACGTAACTTTGTCTTAAGTATGGGGGGGGTGCGAGCCAAGTATTCTTTCTTCATTCTGTTTCATCACTCTTGTTGTTGCCTATACTTAGGGCCTCCTTTACCCTAAATATAGGGGGAGTGATGTGTACATCCTCTTCTGTGATCTCTACCTCTATTTTCATTTTGTTTTTCTTCTTTTCCTTTTCATTTTCCCTTTTCTATCAAAAAGGTACCACCCCTTTTGTCAGTCTTCTATACTTAGGATGTACTTTGTCCTAAGTATAGGGGTTTGCACCCCGACTTCCTTCCTTTTTTGATCCTCTCCACTATCTCTTCTTCTTGTCCATACTTGTATAGGGGGAGACAGTCTGAGTACGATATGTTCATTCCTATACTTGACCCTCCATGCTTTGAGTACAGTCTGCTATAAATAAGATTATTTGATCTTAAGTATAGGGGGGACGACCGACTTCTCATTCATTCATTCGTTTATTATTTAGGCTTTCCTATACTCAGTACGAGTTACGTCTTCTCCTTTTCTCTCTGATCTATGAGGACATAACTCAAGTTAAGTATGGGGGGTCGTATATACTGCATATATACTTTAGCCATAACTCGTACTTTCACATTTTTTAATAATAATATGGCTAAAAACACTTTATAATATTCATTAAAATCACTTAATAAAAAGATATTTATTATTCCCCAATTTCTTTTTGTACTTACTGATCAATAAATCAGGTGAAAATATCTTTTGCAAAATGTTTAAAAAATTGTTCGAAAATCTTTTTGAAAAATATTTTGAAAACTATTTGGAAAATGTTTTTTTTCAATATTTTCAACTTTGTACAATTATTTTGGTGTGTAAAAAAATTGTTTTCTTTGTGTGAAATAAAAATGTTTGAAAAGCTATTTGCAAATGGTTTGGATGGTTGTAAAAATATTTTGAATAATCTATGTATACTGCTTGAAAAACTTTGCAAAATGATTTTCAAATGTGTGTAAATCTTTGTAAAATTCTTTGTAAAAATTATTTTGGACTATAGTTTTCAAAAATTGTTTGTAAAATGATTTTCAAATAAGTTTGAGGAATATATACATCATACTAAAATTCTATATTAGATTGTATATATATTTCTATAAAATTGATTACTTATCCCTTGTAAATTCTTAAAACCTAATTCTTGTAAATATAAGATGCGTCCCCGTGTAAATATTTGTACCTAGTTTTTATCTGAAAATCTTTTATTTCAAAAATCACAAAAAACATTTGCAAAATCCTTTTAAACATCCAAAAAATGCATATGCATCATCTTTTTCAAAAATCCATAAAAATTTCAAAATCTTTGAAATTTCATCACAAAAATATTTTCTGCACAACATTTGCATAGCATTCGCATTTGTCCGATAGAGTTTGATAATTGAACAAGTCTGCGTAAAATCAGAGATTGGAGCTTGGTTGGACCTTAAATCTACCTAATAACATGAATCTTATAGGAGCTAGAATTGAGGTACTTTAGGTCTAGTTGACTTAACTCTTTGAGGATTATGAGACTTGGTTCAGTGGATTCTTGACTGTCTAAGTAGAGTATTTCGGAGCACACGCATGACTCTTGTCGATAATGACCTAACTTGGACACCTGCACCTTTCACTTGTGGCTCAACTCAGTTGGAGTGGTGAGGGGATTGGATTTGTTGGTATGAGATGCACACAAGTGGAAACATTTGTCCTCGTCTAGGGAGGGAAGTGTACCCAACCCATCCAGTGGCATTGATGTCTAAAGACAGGAGTATGTGGGTTGAAATAATGCTTCAAAGAGGGATAGTCTACTGGCTCAAGAGGAAAAACTTCTTATGTAAATGTTGTTGTAAATAGTATTTCAAAAAAAAAGAGAGAGCAAAAAACAAAAACTCCAAAAACATGGACATGCTTGATTGAAAATAAAATACCTATCAGATGTACATATTTATATAGTCAACAAGCAAGCTTGAGCTTCAAAGTCAAATCATATGAGCCTGCAGCTGAATGACTTGACTACACTGGTCTTGCATCCTAGGATAGGTAGCTACACTGGATACCGTCCATTCTTCTCTTCACATCCTCCTCTTGAGCTGGTTGTCACTTGACATCCTAGAACATCGGTTTTGACCATTCTTCAACCTTTTTCCCTGATCGATGTATTCATCGATTGGGATGGACTCTTTAGCATCTTTTCTTACTCGTTCATCGAGCATACACACCCAGTCATCACCTCGATCCATGGATCACTGACACACTTTCCATTCCTCGATCTTCCCCACATCCCGTCAACATGTACAAAAAACCACCATCACCTTCTCTTTCATTTTTGAACCTCCTTTGACCTATTCTAGATCTGCCTTTGTGTGCTATAGATCAAGGAGGGTGGCAACCTCCTCTCTAGCATCCTCGCAACGGTGTTGGACGGGCTTTAGGTGCATCTCCACCACCTCCGGCGAGCCGTTGCCATCGAGGTCTTCACCTCCGGTCTGCCGGCCATTGAGGTATTTCGTTCTTGTTTTAGCCTAGTCTTAGCTCTTAGGTTGAGTTCTTACTTTTATTTTATAATTTTAGTGCGTGATCTGCTATTAATCCCTTGTCGGAGCTCCGCTCCGGCCACCACCTTTGTACACCACTGACTCCCCTGTCCCGATCACCGCAAAACATCTCAACCACTTTCCTACCCATTTCCCTACGCCCACCGCATCTCCATCCAACCAGATCCCTAGCGGATATGGAGCACGGTGCTCCTATTCCTCCACATCACCGGAGTGCCGCCACCCGAGATGCCAATGCCTCACCTCCACCTAATAAGCCCCCGTACCCCCTATTTTCTTGTGCTATCTCTACTTGCAGGTACTGGAGGCTTGAGACCTCCCATTGGGATTGATTTTGTACAGACATCAGGTACCTGGAGAGCGCCTTCTTCCTTGACCTTGATGGATCTCTGTAGTGCTCCAGGTGCCATTTTGATGGTGTCATCAGCCGTGTAACTTTGCTAGGAGTCTTCTGTGCCTCGCCGTGAGGCGAAGCATTGCCGGAGTTGCTCGCGCTTGTCGATTGAAGGAGCTCCAAGGGTGTGTTCCTCCCTGATCTTCCAGCCGCCCTCGGAGCCGTTGGATGGCTGCTCTTCCTAGTTCTAGTCTCCTCCGTCCATTTTGGGATGCATCTCAGCCGTTGATGAAGCCACTGAACTGATCTCGTATGCACATCTGCGAAGGGGTATCGGCGCACCAGAGCTTGCCACGTGTCAAGTAGAGCACGGCGACTCGTTGGATCACACTTAAGCATTGGGTATTTTGCACTTTAACCCATGCATTTTTGTATTTATTATGTAGGACTTAAACTTTCATCTTCATTTAGGCCCCTGACCTTTTGATAATTGCATTTAGGTCCTCGGTTACGTCACCTTGCATGCCTGCGCATGTGAGGTGGAGACATTTTGCAGCAAAGGCCTCATAGTTTTGTGAAATTTTGTTTTAGTCAAGAAAATTAAAATGCACGTTGGAACTTTTTGGTGATATTGCATATTGACCTCGTACTTTATTTTATTTACATTAATACCCCATACTAGTATTGCATTTTGTCTTTGTTGTTTGTATTTATTTTAAATAGAAATTAAACTTAAAAAATCTCAAAAATAGCTATTGATTTCAATTGCATTGTACTTTCACTCCTAAATTTTATTTAGCAATTTGGAATCTTTTTATTATTTATTAAAAATAAAAAGTGTCCCTTTTGTCCCTGTTTGCAATAGAAAACCCATAAAAATTATGAAAACATTTTGAAAAATCTGCCAAAAATATATTTTGTTTTTTATGTAATTTTAACCCTTTAGACCAAAAGTCATTAAAACAACACAAAAGAAAACTCTTAAAAAATGAAAACCTTAAAAACCCTTATAAAAATACGTAAAATCCCTAAAAATTTCGAAAATTGTGTTTTCTATTATATATTTTTCTTTATATTTTTATCTATATATTAAAATTAATTTGGAGAATTTTTGAATCTGTTGATATTTTATATCTCCATTTTAATTTTGGTTCTTAAATTAATCCCAGTTTTAGGTATTTTGGAGTTTAAAAATATATAAAAATTAGAAAAAAATCTTGAAAAAATCACAAAAATAGTAAAAAATTAATTAAAACCCAAAAAGATTTTATTTCTTTTATTTCTTTTATTTTTATTTGTATTTATATCTATATTAGTCTATATTGTATATATATCCTCTATATAACTTTACATATAAATTAAAAGAAAAAGAAAATATAAAAGTACAAAAAAAAATAAAAAAATAAAATAAATCAAAAATCAAAATAGAAAATAAAAAAACCAATAATAAACAAAAATTTTAAAAAAAATAAAAACCCACAAAAGAGACAGATAAACACATAATTTCACAATCATGTTTTGTGCTTTATTGCCCGATCTAGCCGTTTCCTCCATGTGTTCAACACTCTACAGATACTCGCACACTATACACATCTTTGGCATAGAGTTAAATAAAATAAATTTTAATTCCACGTTGCTTTTTATTTCTTAATCATCACTGTGGGTTAATTGTTGTTCGAAGCAGGGTTTCGCGAGCGGTCACCGCATCGACTAGATTTTTCGCCTTGTGAGATTTCTAGACCCTCACAAAACTCTCTTCAATAATTGACTGGGATTTGAAGCTTGAGTTTGGACTTGATCTATATGATGCTCGAGGATGGGATAAGATTAATGACAGCTTCATGAATCTTGAGTGTCAGCAATTTAGCAAGTATGGGACATGTTCTCATGCTATCTCGTAACTTTGACTTAAAGTGCCAAGATGTGAAATAAAAATTAAGAAGTTGATCAATGTGCGCAAATCCTTGGTAAAAGCATTGGAGTTAGAAAAAAGGGAAGTTCCCTCACAAAAAATGATGAAAGTAAAATAATAATAATGAAAAGCTCATTACATTACAAAGCTACATCATTACGAGCTTACATTCAAGGCCAGCGCTCCCAACCTTTAAGTGTCCATTTGGACCGAATCATTTAGCTTTTACGAGTCAGACTAGTTCCTCAAAAAGGGCCTTGCATCGTTAACGCTACAAGGATGGGTACAAGTATATTAGATGCTTAAAGAAGACGTGCCCCGATGTACTCCCAAGAAAACAAGTACAGACGACTCAAAATTTTCTTTAATAGACACACTAATTGACAAAATAAAGAATGTAAATTGTGTTGAGTATTGGCACTTGAGAGAATCCTGCTCCATTGAGAGGAGTGAAAATAAGTATATAATCCTATATCCTCCATAATATGACCTTCCATCTATACCTTTGAAGTCTAACGAACTAAAGAGATAGTGGATTGAGTCAAGACTAGATTTATTCCCTAAAGTTGAGGGATGGGTCCTTAAGAGAGCTTCTGAGATTGGAAATTTGGTGTAACTTTGACTCTACTCTTATGGATGCAGTCAATACTAAGCCATACTTTATGTACACACACACACACTGAAAGTCTGACAATTGGAGAAGTTGAATTCCTTTTGATTAATACCTAGATCAACTTAGAGTCTTAGGAGCTCTAAAACCTAGTGTTCTAGGTCAATTCGAGCCTTGCATACTAACTTGCACATGTCGAGGATCTCACTAATTAAGCCAACTCTTTAACTAATTCGTTATTTATTAGCTAGAGGACGAGCTTAGCTTAAGTATAGGGGGTGATAAATATGGTATTTATCATCAGTATTCATCATTATTACCTCTCTTGCTTAAGATTATCGCTATAATTCAATGATAATTAACATTCATTATGTTTTTATGTGTTGTAAATAACTAATCCTAATTACATTATATTATATAACGTTATTATTGTGCTATTAAAATATGTATTTATTTCTCATTAAAAATCAAATAAAAAGTAGTATAATATTATACATAAATAATATAACATAAAATAAACCAAAATACAAAAATGATAACAGAAAAATAAAAGAAAATGTTTTATACTATTTTAACATGTATTTAATTTTTAGTTATGTACAAATGACCTTTGATGTCTTTGACTTCTACATAAAAGTAGTGGATCTTGAGATCTACAACTTTCTTATTTTGAGTTTTTTTTCCAATTGACTTTCCTTTTATATTTTTTTGATTTATCTCTTATTTATTCATTTCTTTAATCTTCTATTGGGCCACGTGGCACCACCATGGCTGCCCATGTGGCCGCCCTTTGTTGCTCCATTCGCCCCTTACCACGACCGTTGGATCCTGATCCAACGATGCTGGTGCGTCTTCAACCTCCAACTGTTGGGCTTTGAAGCGACGTGACCCTTCACCGGCACCCAACATATTCCTATACCAACTAGATCCAGCAACCGCTCCACCAACCTCTGCCCCTAAACACTTCACTTCTCATTCTGTATCCACGCCAACACCCTAACTCTCCCTCATTTTCTCTCTCTTGCCAGTTGGCGGTGGTTGAAACCAACCCCTTCAACCACACTTTATCAACTTCCACACCTCAAAACTCTACTGTTGGCCAACTTCTGTCCCCATTCGCCATTCGTGAGTGATCCCTCCCAACCTCTCCTACCTCTAGGTGACAGTTAAGGTTTGATTTTGAGTGTGACAAAGGAGGAAAACCACCGACGAGATCCTCGATCAAAGAGGCTGTATTTCAGCCACTTCCTTGGCTGATCGAGCTTAGATCTGTGGCCCAGATCCTGTAGCAAAGACCAATGAAGCTTCTAAGCTTCGTCTCAAGCTACATTGTTCTTCAAATCCATCTTCCATTTTCATCAACTTTCAGGTAAGCTTTTTATCCGATCTTATTCTAATTCACTGTTTGCCTATTTTCCTAAGATCCATTGCTTGCTCATATTCTGATTTGATCGCACCAAATCCATCGTATTACACATATCTTTCACGTGTACCTCTCTAGAAGTTTCTTCGTTTCTTCACGTATGTAGTCATATCGATCCTTCACAAGCTATCAAAGCCTGTGCATCCTTTGAAGGCTCAATCCTTCTTGTCTGAGAAGCCTTCCATTTCACCTCACTAATCCCTCAAATCATGCATTTGCATTGGACTTTGGCTACTAGCACATGCAGGTGACATAAGCTTCAATGGCCGGAAATCTAGAAGGAGCTCCGATCTGGAGCTTATTCCCTGATGCTCCTCCATCGTCGATAACATCCAGACAATAGCACACCTTCATTGGCGTCGTGTCATCTTCACCAGGCTTTCAGCATCATGTTGGGCGCTTCAGAGCACATGAGGAGCAGCAGAGGAAGAAATCAACCATCGTCGGAGCTCTGCCCTCACTCTGCCACCTGCTTAGGAGATGAAGAACTAAGGGAGAGCAGCTCCTATCGATCTCCCCAATTTAGCCTAGATCCGACGACCTTTAGAGCGCCATGTTGCTCGCCCGAAGCGACATTTCAACCCTAAGGCTTGGGTCCTTGAACCTACTTCCAAAGCACCAACTTTCGCCACGTGGACTGCCCCTCCTATTCCGAGCCTAGTCGAGTCACGCGCATTGTGCACACAACGTGGGCAAATTACAACTGTAACCCTTATCTTTCCTCTATTAGCAGATAAGTCCTTCCATCATGTATTATTTGCACATTAGCCCTTTAATGAATATCAAATTCATCATGCTAAAAGTCAATAATTAAACCCCTGGCTTAAATAAACAACTAAATTAATCCTTAAAAGAACTAAAAAAAATACAAAAAATAACTCAAAACAAAAAAGGTGTTTTTATCCCCTTAAAAATACCCCCAAAAATACTTTTTGTATAAATAACCTATTTTAGATTTTTGTCCAACATGAAACTTGTAGATCTCATCGATACGAACTACTTTCATGTTTTGACTTTTTCCTAATTTTGTCTCTAACTGATTATTTTTTATTTTTCTTTGTTTTTATATTTCTGAATTTTCTGGAGCAGCCACGTGGTGCTCTCTGGAGCCGCCACGCGGCTGCTCCTCCTTCCTCCACCTGTCACCGCTCCTGACCGTCAGATCTCCTTCTATTCGCCTCCATCTCAGCCCTCCATCTCCGCTTTACCCTCAGCCGTTCGATCTTCTTCCAGATTAAATCCTCCTTGCCCGTTTCCGCTCCAACCACAACCGCCCGATTGCCTCCTCATCCTACACCTCTCATCACTCCACGTCACCCCACTCTTCTTCACCGTTGGATCAAACCCGCCTTCTCATCAGCACCGCTCACCTTCGCATGTATCTAAGCCACCCGATCCACTCCTCAGATCTGATCACTACCCTCCAATCGCGTTATCATCCCAACCGTTAAATTGCAAGATCCAATAGCTCACCAGTCGTCTCCTACCTCCGTTTCCCCCTCTAAGCGTTACGGTTGCTGCCTCCCCTTTCTATTTTAGTGTCGCCTACCTACTGACCACATATTCTCGAGGATCAAAAATTAAAGGAGAATGTGTCATTGCTATCCCCAAAAATCCCATGACAAACAAATAATTTTTTTAATTTTTGCTACTTATTTACCTGTATAGCGGTCAGGATCGAACTCAGGGAGGCTACAATTCCCGAGGGTTATTCAATTAATCGACAAAAAATCAATTAAAAGGAAAAGGAAATCTTAAAGGTAAACTATCCTTGGTTTTGGTGGAATTTTTCTCTTTTATTTTTTTTTAAATTTTTATTTTATTTCTATTTTTTATTTTCTAATTTTCAAAATTTTAGTGATTTTAATTTTTGCAATTTTTTATTTTTAAATCAAGAACAATATGCACAAAATAAGAAATACGCACACCAACTATTTTTGTAATTTTCAGTTATATAAAAAATGCTCAGAAAAATTCAGAGAAAATATTTTTGTGTTTTAAATATTTTTAAATGTTTTTTTGGGAATTTTTGTAGAATTTTCAGATGTTTTTGTATTTTTGTAGAAATCAAACAGTAATAAAAATTAGAATTAGTGCACAACCTAGAGTTATTTGCAACTTAAAAATATTTTAATTGCCCAAAACTCCGAGCAATTATTTTTATAATAAAATAGGGACAATTATCTAAAAATAGAGATTGAAATCAACATTTGTCAGATTTTTGTAGAATTGTTTTTATGATTTTTATAAATATTTTAGTATTTTTCAATTTTTTGGGTTTTACAAATAGTTAATGCACAAAATTTGGAGTAATATTCAAATTTTTTGAATTTTTGAATTTCTGAAAGAGAAAAAGACACTATTTTTGATTTTTAAATAATATTAAATGATGACAAGATGTAATGAAAAAATTATGCTAAAAAGATGAACACATTAGAAGCATAACATGATTTTTGGGAGATTTATTGACTAAAGATATCATTTATTTCAATGAAGCAAACATGCAGTTCAAAATATGGATAAGTAGGACTGAAATGTAAATTATTTATGTTCTAGAATAAAATAATAACATATAATAAAGTGGAGGGGTGAAAACGTAAATTACCCTTGTACACGTGTACCGCACGTAATGCTCTGGCTGGAGGGTCTTCTTGCAATTATTGAAATCACCAGGGGTGTACTTGTAATTTTCCCAAAACAATTGGCCTGGGACTTCTTTGCAAATCTCAGAATATTCAGGGTCTGACTTGCAAGTTTTCCAAATTTTTTTAATGAGGCCTAGGGTTTTCTGCTTCGTTCTCAAGCAACAAACGAGAGGAACAAGAGGGGGCAGCCGCCACCCCTCTCTTCTCTTCCAGACCGCACGGCGCCGGCGAGGATGGCGGTCGCGGTGGAGGTAATGGGCACAAGGGGGTGCCACTGCCTCCATATTCTTCTTCTCCAAGGCATGCGGGGTGCGGCGGTGTCTATGCGGAGGAGGGCGGTGAGGTCCTAGTTGCAGGTGGCCACGACTGTGGTGGATGGCGGAGGCGAGCAGCTCCGTGGTGGATGGAGACGGCAGCAGCCGGGCGACGACACTGCCTCGCTCGATGGCTCGTACAGAGAAGGTTTGATGGATAGTGAAGGAGGGGCTGTGCTCTCAGCGGCTGGGCGGAGGGCATTACTCAATGGGAGAGCGGCAGCGGTGCTGCGAGATGGAGGTGGCCGCGGTTGGTAGTGGCCTGGGCGATAGACTTCGGCGAGGGCACGCAGGCAGACTTCGGGTGTCCTGGTGATTGGAGATGCACCGCCCCAAGTAGCGGCGATGGACTCGGTGGAAGGGTGCCATGCCCAGTGCGGGTGGGCGGCGCAACTGCCTGGAGCGTGGGGTTGAGGCACGGGCGACAATGCCACCTGCTTGTTTTTTTATTATTTTAATTTTTTTATATTTTATTTGTAAACAGAATAAAAAGAATTTTTTTAATGTTTTTTTAATTTTTATTTCCCGTAAAATAGATGTTGGAAAGAAAACATATATTTTTTATTCTTTTTTTTATAAATAAATCGGAAGGTGAACGAGGATCCGGTGAAATGTGAGGAATCGAATCCGGTTCTCCAACCACCGTGAGTGGTCGATGTTGATAGATCGTGGAAAATAGAAGATGAATGCGAAGAGATCAAGGAAATATGATGAACGTGAAATCGACGGCGGATCAAATCGTGATGGTTCTACGATTTATAAAAAAAATTAACAATGAAATACAAAAGCAAGAGATAAAACCACGATTAATCTACGATAAAAATAAGAAAAAGATGACGGATCTCACCTTAGGAGCGGAAAACTATTGTGATCGCCTCGACGAAGGCCAACTCGCTGTCATCAGACGGCTTGGAGGCTAGGCACCTTCTCGACAAGAAGACTCTTGGAGATCGTGTTCCTCTCACCAAAGATTGATCAAGTTGGAATGGGGGAGAAGGAACCTTATAAATAGAAAAGATAATGGAGATGAAATTTGAATTTTTGACTTTTTGGATAAAGATAAGAGATAAAATTGAAATGAGATAGAGATACAAAGATAAATGTCAAAAAAAATTTATGAAAATTAACTATTTTTTTGAATTTTCGTCACTTTATTTATTGGAAAAATTAAAAGTTAATTTTATTTTATTTTTTGTGGAAGTTAGTTAAGAAAATTAATTATATACATATGTTATATACAAATATTACATTATCTACATGTGTAAATACGCAAATTAGTTTTTTTATTTTAAAAATAATTTTTCATTTTTATTTTTATTTTAAATAATTAGTAAATTTTTTTACAAATATATACAAATACCATATGTACAAAATACATGGGAAAATTGCACAAACCACCCCAGAAAACCTACTTTTTACTCGTAACTCCAAAAATTATGAAAATATAGCCATTTTAAAGATAATTTAATTTAGAACCCAATAGAAGTGAGATTGGTTCAATTTGAGTTCATATGGAGCTAGAATTGGTCCTTTAATTAGTGTTTAGTGGCTTTTTCCAAGTGTGGTTGCTTTTATTCTGTACATTATTTAATTGTGCAATTATTTTTATTAATTAGAACATATTTTTATTTACAACTTTGGTTTTAAAAGTTATTTAATTTGAGGTCAATTAAGGTACAAATAAAATAGTGAAGTATACACGACACACATTTTTTTTGAATTTTCTAATTGAGGACCCTATCTCCCCCTACTTTATTCCTAGTTGATCAGGTCAAGTCTTGACCTTCTCTCAGGGTTCGGGTCAGCCTGTATCTATTACATATATACAATCTTCCTTTTTTTAATTTTCTTTTCTTTATTTTTCCTTTCTTTCTTTCTTTATTTATTTTAGGTTAAAATAATATACAAATATAGAATATTTACACACAAATGCAAGTTAGAAAGAATGTGGAGTTAGTGTTATATACATGTGTTTTATAAGGGATTTTAAGCTAAAATAAATGAATAAAGATGATGAATCACAGATTCATCATCCCCCTATGCTTTACCTTTGCTAGTCCCTTAGCAAACACTTATTTGAAAGAATAAGTGAAGAAAGAGAAAAAAAGGGAAAATAAAGAAAGTAGGACAATATTGAGTATTAAACTTATCTTCATAAAATTGTAGT
Organism: Ottelia alismoides; assembly: GCA_037367405.1. Lineage (NCBI taxonomy): Eukaryota > Viridiplantae > Streptophyta > Magnoliopsida > Alismatales > Hydrocharitaceae > Ottelia > Ottelia alismoides. The sequence continues at coordinate 288,480 of JAZKJV010002835.1, forward strand.
TTGGAGCTCTGTTGGACCTTTGGATTATTAGTGTGTCGGAACCTTTATGGGAGATGGATTTAAAACCTAGCGGCCTCTAAGTTCCACAGGACTCCTATTTAGGTCACCTCAACAGTCAGGTCAGAACAAGTCTACATACACCAATTCTTATGACTATGAATCTTTACTTGTACGGTGTAAGTGAGGTATAGCTCCCCATCTCAGAAGTAGCAAAGAAGCAACCTCCCTCAACAAGGTAACTCTAGTTCCCCGATCTTGCAACTCTTTCCTCGAGGAGCAGAATATTCCCTTCTAAGTTCAAGTACAACTAGCTCAAGAAGAGGGGATGAAGAAAACAATTGACGGTAACCAGTGTAGCTACCTATCCTTGGATGCATGACCAGTGTACCCAAGTCATCCGCTGCAAGCTTACAAAAATTTATCTTTGAAGCTCTTATTGTATTTATTTATTATTATTTTATACTTGTATATACACTCCGGCAGGCATTTTACTTTTCAATAATGCATGTTCCCTTTTGGAGATTCTGCATTTTTCAATACTCTTTTTTTTTGAAAGCATATACAAGGTGCGACATGTACATAAGGAGTTTTTCCTCTTGAGCCAGTAGACTGTCCCTCTTTTGAAGCATTATTCCAACTCCACAACATCCTGTCTTTAGACCTCAACATCGCTAGACCAGGTTGAGACACACTTCCTTCCCTGGAGGAAGACGAGAGGTTCCTCCTAGATGTACTACCCTCGTATGCTATCCCAAGCTAAAAGAATCTGCCTCCTCACTACCTCATCCATGAAGAGATACATATAGAGTGCTTGTCCAATATAAGCCATGATCTGAAAGAATCATGCATGTGTTGTTAAATGTTCTACTTAAACTAATCAAGATAACATGTGAACATAGTCTTATGGACTCAAAGAATTAAGTCACTAGGACCTGAAAAGTCCTAACTCCATTTCTTATAAGGTTCCTCTGAAATTAAGTGGATTAAGGCCCAACGAAGATCCATTCTTCAATTTTATTCTAGACATATTTTAAATGTCAATATTATCCTGAAAAATGCACACGCAAATGCAAGAAAATATGTACAATGCAAAGAAAGTTTTTTTTGAAAAAATGATGCACATGTGAAAAGAACATAATTTTTTATGGATTTTTTTGAGAAAAATACATATGTAAAAAAAGTCTTTTTTGAATTATGCAAGTTTTTATAGATTTTTTGTTTTCTAGTTTTTTTTTTCAAAAAGAAAAAAGGTTAGTAAAATATATACATGTATATACAAGAGATTTTTTTATTTTATTTGTTTGTTTGTTTTTGTTTTTGTTTTTGTTTTTTGTTGTTTTTGGGTTTTTTTACACATGTGGATTTTACAAAATTATAAAAATACCCCCCAAATAAACATATTTAAAAGTACAAGTTATGTCTAAAGTATATATACAATATATATGACACCCCCTATACTTAGCTCGAACTATGTCCTCATAGTGATCAGAGAGCGAAAAAGGAAGACATAACTCGTGCTAAGTATAGAAAAGTGAAAAGACTCCTATGCTACTACGACTCAAAGAAAAGATAAAAAGAAGAGAAGTTGGTGATCCCCACTATACTTAGGATCAAGTAATCCTATGTATAGTAGAGTGTACAAAAGGGTAAAACCGATGAAGAGAATGTAGACTCAAAAATAAAAAGACACAATATGAATAACATCACCCCCCCATACTTAAGGTAGGGTATCCCTAAGTATAGGCAACAATAAGAGTGATGAACAGGACGAATATGAACAACACAAATCATTCACCCCCTATACTCAGGATAAATAACAACCTAAGTATAACATATATACATACGCGGAAAAGGGGTGATTGATAAAACGGGAGAAGAAAGAGTGAAACGAAATGATATACAAGAGGAGTGGACGTACAAAGGTTAAGAAGGTCAAAAGCAAACCTTCTTGTGGGACCGCTGAGGTATGGATTTGACAAGGTGTAGGTCGATATTGGGGTTATCATTAGATATGAACTGATCAGGATCAACCAAGAATGTTTCCTCAGCGGTTTCGGATTGTACAGGCCTAAACCGATTATTGGAAGTAGTGTGATCATGTTCATCCTGGCGAGCCTCTACTGGATCATCATCTTTATCAAAAGGCCCAAATTACTTTATAAAAGCAATCAAATCAATTTTGGCCTGATCGGTCTCATCTGAATCAGGGTGAATAGGAATGGACTCATCAATGAAAGTAGTCAAATCATGTCCGTCCTGTCTAGTCTCAGAGTTTGACTTCCGCTCTAGGGTGTCTATCCTGTAAATTCCGCGGATGTCATCAATGCATCGTCACATACCAGAAGGGGGAACTCCAAGGTCTATGCTTTTCGAGTCTTCCTCCTTGAAGAGGAATTCTTGAGTTTCATTATCATCCAACATATAACAAGAATCTCTGATATTATCATCGAGGTCAAATTCCTTGGGGTTGGCTAACATGGGCATGCTCTCATGGGCTGCAGGTCTCTGATCAGTAGTGGGTGTAGTGATTAACACATCGCTCCCTGCATCAGAAGGGAAGCGAATCTCTCCTGATCCATAATCAATAACGACTCCCGCAGAGGTGAGGAAAGGCCGTCCTAGGATGATTGGAGGGTGCTCCACAGGGGTGGAGGTCTCCATGGTCATTACAACAAAATCCGAAGTGAAATTCATGCCCTGAATAAGAATGACAACGTTTTTTAGAATACCCTTCGACCTCTTCATAGATACATCAGCAAATTGAACTATCATCCTAGTTTTCTTAAGAGGCCCAAGATGAAGAGATTGTACCATAGAGAAGGGTATTATATTGATTGACGAACCACCGTCAACGAGAGTGTTATCACAAGAATGTTCAGAGATGGAGCAGCTCACAAGAGGTATGGTAGTGTTCCCTTTCATAAAATGTGGACGGTGAGAGATGGCGTAGGCAGTGGCTATGGTCAAGATGTGACGCTAAGATCTTCTCCTTCGCTTTCTCTTCTTGTGTTGAGGAGTAGATAAATCTGTCATGGCCTGTTGAAGTAGGGCTTTAATGATCTCATGAATAGTGGCCACCACTTCAGGTTCAGACAACATTTTTTTGAATTTTTGGACCTCCTCCATACAAGGGAGGAGATTAGAATTAACATATACACGAGGATTGCCGAGAGCAGTCTGTATAGTGGCATCCTCGGGGTCAAGGTTGGGACATGCGGTGTATAGATGTGTGGGTAAATGATCGGGCATTTGGGTCCTCTCTTCACAAAATGAATCAATAATGCGTCACACAGAATCTTTTTGGATTTTTAAAATTTTCTCATTTTTGTATTTTGGGTGATTACAAGCTCTCATGATTATCCTCAAGTGAATCCATATCCTCAAATAGTGGAGCAGCGTTCTGGCTCGTATTTATGTTAAATAAGTTACTAATACTCAAATTCCTATGCTCCATCATCTGGTTCAGTGTCTCAAGTGTGGAAATCATGAAAGGTGACTCCAAAATCCCAAGATTGGGTGGGTTGAATGAGGGTGGGTGAAAATCATCGTCCGATTCCTGAAATAATGGGTTAGGCAGATATGCACAAAAATTAAGAGGAAAGTACTCCTGGAAAAGGTAGGGTGGATCGTGTGGAGAGTGCGAGAAGTCCGTGAAGATCGGATTAAAATAACTCCAGTCGGCCATCTCTGAAACAAAAGACGGGATCGAGAGAGCATGAGGGTCAAGTCAAAAGATATAGAGAAAAAGGCACAAATGCACAGATGGATCGAGTATGCACACAAGCAATCAAACACAATACAAATCCCCAGTTCACCAACTCAACTCAATGTGAAGACCGTGAAGGTTCGGTCAATTATCTTGTCAATTTTAGAGTTTAGTGAGAATACAATCTACCAGAGCGGTTAAAGAGAGCTGTTAGGAACCCGATTCTCTCAGGAGACTGGCCTACCCCCAAAATTAGATCTTTCCCAGCTAGTATGAATTGCAAACCATTTACCGGCTACCCGATCAGTTCAATCTGTTAAGGACACCGTGGGCCACTTTACCGGCTACCGGAGAGTTCCTCACTGGAGAACGACTAACCCAAGATAGTAGTCTGAAAAGAGTTCGGGCGTGGTTCTATCCTAGTGTGCGGGTCACTCTCTCGCTACATACAAACCAAACAATGAAGGGGTTACTCTCCCCAAAACAATGATTTTTCCTTGTATTTTTAGGGCCGAGTTTTCTTTAGCAGTCCCGTATTTTAGGCAGTTGTCACTTGGTTAAAAAAATATTCAAACAATCGCCTACCGAGTGTCCAATTTCCTTTTTAACTTATGTGAGTGAAAACAAGGAAGGAGATCGGAAATGCCAATGCGCGATTAAAAACAATGATGCATGCAGGGGTTAGAGATGCGTAGCTTATTGCCAATACTCTACATGCAAGTGATCCACACAGAATTGAAATAAACTATCCTATATGATGCAAGTGAACCGTCCTAAATGATAGCTTCTATTAATGGGCAAGAACAAGTTAATTTGACTAAGTCCAAATTACGTTCTACTTTATAGATACATAAATTCTTGTTTATGGTATTTGAACCTAATTAATTACCTGGCTCAAGCAAATTAATTAAAGCAATCAAGAGGTAGCTCACGAAATCCGCAGGAAACAAAGAAAAATAAGGCGATGAAAATAAAACCGATGAGGTCCCCCAAGTGCACCGACACTTGGCGAAACAGACCCCGCAACAAATGAATGTCCTTTTTATAGAGTTGAAATGCTAGAAAAATTTTTTTTTGGTCTCCTTCAATTCTTCTTCTCCTCTTCTCACGCTATCCCGCGACTTGGTGAAGAATCAAGCCGCCTCCACGTCGCTTGGGTGCTTCAGCTCTCCTAGGATCGCCTCCTTCGCTCCGTGGGCCCTCGCAAGAAAAAGAAAAGAGAATGTGTAAGAAACACAATTATCAAATATGAGAAAGAAAAACAAAGAAAAAAATGAAATGAAATAATGAATATGAACAATGGAGTGAATATCGAAGAATGTAAACATATATACAACCAAGAATAGCATGTCAAAAGAGAAACCTAACTACCCTCGTCGTGCCTCCCCAGCAACGACGCCATTTTGTTGCTCATGAAAATATCTGAGAATTGAAAATTAAAGGTGAATGTGTCGTTGCTATCCCCAAAAATCCCGAGACAAACAAACACCTTTTTTTTTATTTTTGCTACTTATTTACCTGTATAGCGGACATGATCGAACTCAGGGAGGTTACAATTCTCGAGGGTTATTCAATTAATCGAAAAATATTCAATTAAAAGAAAAAGGAAATCTCAAAGGTTTTTGAGATTTCCTTGGTTTTTGTGGAATTTTTATCTTTTATTTTTTTAAATTTTTATTTTATTTCTAATTTTTATTTTCCGATTTTCAAATTTTTAGTGATTTTAATTTTTGCATTTTTTTATTTTTAAATCAAGAACAATATGCACAAAATGAGAAATACGCACACCAACTATTTTTGTAATTTTCAGTTATATCAAAAATGCTCAGAAAAATCCAGAGAAAATGTTTTTGTGTTTTAAAGATTTTGAAATGCTTTTGGGATTTTTTGTAGAATTTTCTTATGTTCTTGTATTTTTCTAAAAATCAAACAGTGACAAAAATTAGAAACAGTGCACATCTTGGAGTAATTTGCAACTAAAAAATATTTTAAATACCCGAAACTCATGGCAATTATTTTTATGATAAAATAGGGACAATTATCTACAAACAAAGACTGAAATCAAGATTTTTGGATTTTTGTAGAGTTTTTTTGATTTTTATAAAATTTTTAGTATTTTCAATTTTTCGGGTTTTATAAATAGTTAATGCACAAAATTTAGATAGAAGTTAAAAGACAATGGAATACAATTACCCTATTTTTTTAGAATTTTTGGAGTAATATTCAAATTTTTATGAAATTTTGACTTTTTGAAAGAGAAAAAGATAATGTTTTTGATTTTTAAATAATATTAAATGATGACAAAATACAACGAAAAATTTATGCTAAAAAGATGAACACATTAGAAGCATAGCATGATTTTTGGGAGATTTATTGACCAAAGATAACATTTATTTCAATGAAGCAAAATGCAGTTCATAGTCTGGATAAGTAGGACTGAAATGTAAATAATTTATGTTCTAGAATAAAACATTAACATGTAATAAAGTGGTGGGGTGAAAATGCGAATTACCCACGTATATGTGCACCGCACGTGATGCTCTAGCTGGGGGGGATCTTCTTGGAATTATTGAAATCACTAGGGGTGTACTTGTAATCTTCCCAAAACAAATAGCCTGGGACTTCTTTGAAAATCTCAGAATATTCAGGGTCTGACTTGCAAGTTTTCCAATTTTTTTTAATGAGGCCTAGGTTCCCTGCTTCATTCTCAAGCAATGAACGAGAGGAACAAGAGGGGGCAACCACCACCCCTCTCTTATCTTCCAGACCGCACGGTGGCGGCAAGGATGGCGATCGCACTAAAGGTGATGGACAAAAGGGGGTACCGCCGCCTCTGTATTCTTTTTCTCCAAGGAACGCGGGGTGCAGTGGTGGATGTGCGGAGGAGGGAGGCGAGGGCCTAGCTGCAGGTGGCTGCGGCTATGGTCAATGGCGGAGATGAGCGGCTCCGCGGTGGATGGGGATGACAACAGTCGGGTGACATCGCCGCCTCGCTCGGTGGCTCGCGTGGAGAAGGTCTGATGGATAGTGAAGGAGGGGCCGCGCTCTCGGCAGCTGGGCGGAGGGCATCACACAATGAGAGAGCAGTGGCAGTGTTGCGGGATGGAGGTGGCCGCGGTTGGCGGTGGCCTGGGCGGCGGACTTTGATGAGGGCACGCTGGCAGACTTCAGGTGTCCTGGTGACTGGAGATGCTCTGCCCCAAGCGATGGCGATGAACTCAGTGGAAGGGTGACTCCCAGCACAGGTGGGCGGCACAATCGCCTGGAGCGCGGGGGTTGAGGTGCGGGCGGCACTGCCGCCTGCTTGTTTTTTTTATTTTTTTATATTTTATTTGTAAACAGAATAAAGAGAACTTTTTTTAATGTTTTTTATTTTTTATTTCATGCAAAACAGATGTTAGAAGAAAACATATATTTTTTACTTATTTTTTATTCTTTTTATTTATAAACAAATTGGAAGGTGAATGAGGATCCAATGAAACGTGAGGAATCTAATCCGGTTCTCCGACCACCGTGTGTGGTCAGAGTTGATAGATCGTGGAAGATAGAAGATGAATGCGAAGAGATCAAGGAAATGAGGTGAATGTGAAATCGATGGCGGATCAAATCATGATGGTTCTACGATCTTGAAAAAAATGACAACAAAATAAAAAGTGAGATATAAAACTACAATTAATCTACAATAAAAATAAGAAAAAGATGGCGGATCTTACCTTAGGAGCAGAAAACTACCGTGATCACCTCGACGAAGGCCGACTCGCTATCATAGGATGGCTCGGAGGCTAGGCACCTTTCTCGACAAGAAGACTCTCGGAGATTGGGCTCCTCTCACCAAAGATTGATCAAGTTGGAATGAGGGAGAAGGAGCCATATATATATAGAAAAGATAATGGAGATGAAATTTGAATTTTTGACTTTTTGGATAAAGATAAGAGATAAAATTGAAATGAGATAAAGATACAAAGATAAGTGTCAAAAAATATTTACAAAAATTAACTATTTTTTTGAATTTTCATCACTTTATTTATTGGAAAATTAAAAGTTAATTTTTTATTTTTTATGGAAGTTAGTTAAGAAAATTAATTATATAGATAAGTTATATACAAATATGACATTATCTACATGGGTAAATAAGCAAATTAGTTTTTTTGTTTTAAAATTATTTTTTTATTTTTATTTTTGTTTTAAATAATCAGTTAAATATTTACAAATATATACAAATACCATATGTACAAAATACATGGGAAAATTGCACAAATCACCCTAGAAAATCAACTTTTACTTGTAATTCCAAAAATTATGAAAATACAACCATTTTAAAGATAATTTAATTTAGAATCCAATGGAAGTGAGATTGGTTCAATTTGAGTTCATATGGAGTCGGAATTGGTCTTTCAATTAGTGCTTAGTGGCTTTTTCCAAGTGTGGTTGCTTTTATTCTGTACATAATTTAATTATGCAATTGTTTTTATTAATTAGAACACATTTATATTCAACTTTGGTTTTGAAAGTTATTTGATTTGGGGTTAATTAAGGTACAAATAAAATAGTGAAGTATACACAACACCCATTTTTTTTGAATTTTCTAATTGAGGACCCTATCTCCCCCTACTTTATTCCTGATCGATCAGGTCAATTCTTGACATTCTCTCGGGGTTCAGGTCAGCTTGTATCTATTACATATATACAATCTTCTTTTTTTAAAAATTTTCTTTTCTTTATTTTTCCTTTCTTTATTTATTTTAGGTTAAAATAATATACAAATATACAATTTTTACACACAAATGCAAGTTAGAAAGAATGTGGAATATACACGTGTTTTATAAGGGATTTTAAGCTAAAATAAATGAATAAAGATGACAAATCGCAGATTTATCACTACCGACCCTCTCCCCTCGACCTAATGGCTCCCTCGCATAGCCCTTCGCTCCGTCTTCCTCGCGTAACCCCCATCGACCCTCACCATCACTCCCAGCCTTCATTATACCCATTCAAACACTCACCCTCACCACCTGAAATGCCTCCAACTCCGCCTATAAAAACCCGTCCTCCACCGCACTTCACCTCCATCCACCATCTACGAGGGCTACGGCCCAGCTCCCTCCACCCACCAGTGACAGCGGAGGGTGGTGTAGAGGCGAAGATGACCCAGCTCTCAGGTGAGATCCATGGTGCCCCGTCATGTTAGCTCCGCCTCCCCGGCGGTAGCTGAGCTTCCTGGATAGGCACCCGAGGACCGTCTAGGACCTCATCCCAAGCCGCCTCCACCGCCAAATCTCCTCTCCGATGAGGTATTCCACTTCCTTATTTTCTTTACTTCTTCTCTAAATTTTTCTGCCTTCTACACTACACTCCACCGCCGCCTGCCTGACCCACCTTCATGTCTCCGCCAACCATCAATGATCTTCACCCCACTTTCTCCTTCCTCCAAAACCCAACCACGTTCCGACCCACTCCTTCATCGTCATGACAAAGGATTCCTAAGGGTCACCACCTTCTCCGTCACCGTAGGCCCTCCACTCACTTCCATCTCACCCATAGCACTCGCACATACAATATACACGCTTCGGCTATGCTTAACATTGCAGGTGTCTTCAATGACCGGAGCTTACGCCTCCACATTGGTTTCGTGCATCCATTTCGATCACCTACCTCCGCCTTGCCATCCCTGACATCAACGGAGCTCCGCCTTGTCCCCACGAGCTTCGCCAGGGGTTCAGCCATCCTCTCCGACCTTCAGGCGAGCGAGTGGAGCGTGGAGGAGCTCCATCGAGCCCGCTGGAGCACAGCCTAGTCTGGCAGCCAACAGCGGGAGAACGAAGAGCAGATGCAGTTCGATCATCTGGATCGGACGACCATGATGAATACACGTCGACGACCCGAGCCTCAATCTGATCCAGCAGCCTCGGGTCTACCAAACCTCACCCTGAGCCTTCATATGATGCCACGTGGATCCAGACCAGCGTCGCCTCCTGAGCCTAGGCCCCTCACGTGCATCACATGTAAGGGCTTGGGTAAATTACAATGAAGACCCTGAGAGTTCTGGTATTTACATTTTGGTCCCCAGGCACGTGCCTTACGTGCGTGCCTGGGTAATTTACAGGGAGACCCTTGCTACTTCTGGAAATTACAAAAATGTCCCTACGCGTATGGAAAAATTGCATAGGGCCCTAGGTGGTTTTTTGAAATTACATTTAGGTCCCTCCAAGGACATATATATAATATTTATCTTTTTTATTTCTTGCATTTTATTTACAGTTATGTCCATGCATTGTTTTCTTCATAACTTGAGCATCGTAGGTCTAAATTGCATGATTTTAGTGTCGTTTTGATCCTTGTTTCTTCATATATCTCATGACATGCCTAATTTTCTCATCTGCCACCATTTTAAATGAAGTGAAATTTTTTATGTTGGACGAGTTCCTTGCTCTACCTAGATTAGCCCTGAATATTTGAATGCTCTAATTTTTGTGCTCAAAATGACTCTGATTTCAATTCATCATCTGTTGCTCAATTTAAGTGATCTTTTCAAACATTTTTGTATCCTTTATTCTGCCTGTAATTAATCTCTGCATTAATCTCTCATATCATTTTATAATTGCATAATAATCAACAAAAAAGTGCATGCATCATTTTATTGCATTGTAATCAGCATAGTGCATCTTGTGCATCTGCATAAAGGCCTGAAATTGAGAAATAATTCACACTTGCTCTTAATTGATCGAAATTTGATAAATAGATAGAGCAGCTCGTGTCCCTGTATTCGACCTTGGTAGACTTGCCAAGTAAAAACATTCTACAACATTCAAACGTTGCGGTCTTTGACGAACCAAATTTGTATCCTATACTACGATAGTTTTAGATTATTAAAGAGGCAAATTTGATGTTCATCCAATGGCGTCGTTGCCGGGGACACGGCTCACTTTTATTTATTTATTTAATTTTGATCTATTTTTATGTTGAATATTTTCAGGATTCACATGCCTTCCTTTCATTCATTATTTTTGCATCATTTCTGCTGATTTAATTCCTCTCTATTTTTCTAACATTTCTCTTTTGTGGCAGGGCCCATGAAGATCGAGTAAACTTGATCTCCATGGAGGCGTGAAATTGGAGCTTCCGCTGAAGAGGCCGCAAAAGAATTGGTAGGAGAAATTTTAGGATTTATCAGTCTGCTTGCATTTACATCTTGTAAAAAAAATTATGTTGCATGTGCATTTTTAACAGTCCTCATTAGAGGGCTTGCATTCTGTAAAAAAAAGAGAGTAGATCACTAGATGATCTACCCCCCCTCCACACACACACACTTGTACATATACACTTCCCCCCTTTCCCTCCTCTCTGTATATTTCACAATCTCTTTCTCTCTGTATATTTCACACCCCCTTTCTGCCTCATAGCAATACAATCCCCCCGCCCTTGTATCATAGTGTAAATACTCCTTCAAACACAGAACCCCCCTTAACTCAGATACCTTACCTAGGCTATTTGTAGCCTAAGTATAAGGGGACCCGCCTATCCGTCTATCCCTCACATTGTCTTCTTGTACTTAGATCAGTTTTTGACCTAAGTATAGGGGGACCCTCCTCCTCAGTTATGCTATATCACTCTATATTTAATCGAGCGATGGAATCATATAACTTTTGCTATGAGGACATAACAAACTTTAAGTATAGAGGGGTATACCGTATATTATTGTATATTTACTTTAGCCATAGCTCGTATTTTTAAAACTTTTTGAAAATTCCTTTTCGAGCTTGGTTTTAGTATTCCTGTAAACTGAGTTTTGTAGAAACCCTATAAAAATATTTTCTTAAAACTGAGAGATTAATTTGTGTAAATAACCCTTTTTCAAAAATAATCCATAAAAATTTGAAAAATTAAAACTTTTCTTTGAATTAGACTCTGACTACTAGGCTTAGTAGATACTTTCAGTTAGGGAACTTTGGTCTCCCTTAGTAGAGTGGGTGGTTTAGAGGACACTGTATATGGATACATCCTCAAGTAACACGGGTCCGTCTAACGGCCCATACTTACACCCATACTGGCTGAGAGAAGATACATTTATTCATTTGAGCCTGGGCCAGTCATTATCTCTCCAAAGAATTAAAAAAATGAAAATTAAAATCCATAAAAATATACAAAAACAAAATCACACAAAAATCACTAAGGAGTTGGTGTATTTCTGACACAACCACATTCACTCAAGGCTCGAGGATTTTGATGACACCAGATTTTCTGTGATCTAAAGAGTCTGAGTTAACATGCCTTAGTCATTAGGGTTTTTAAACTTAATTATCCACACTTCCCTAGTTTGAAAGATTTGAACGCTATATCACACTCTTCACCTCTACCTTCAAAAGAATATGATCAGCACAATCACTTTCACAACTACATGATTGATGAGATGAGTTGAGATATCACTTGAGTAACTAGGACTAGAGATTTGAGTTTAGACCCGATCTAATGATATCCGAGGATGGGATAAAGTTAATGAAGGCTTCAGAAAACCTGAGTGTTAGCAAAACCCTAGCCAATATGTGAACAAGATTCATATACTATCTCTTTGATATCTACCTATGTGCCATGGTGTGATGAAACTTAATGATAATTGTTGATCAATATGCGCCAACTTTTGGTAAAAGCAGTGGAGCTAGCCAACAAAAGAAAAGAAAAAGAAATGTCAAAAGAAAAGCTCTATCTTCCAAAATCAAATTACAAAAAGAGCTTCCACCAATGATGAGCGCTCCCAAACATTTTAAAAGTGTCCACTTGGACCAAGCGCTAATTAGGACCAAGGAGTCAGGTTGAGACTATAAAAAAGCTCTGCATCGTAAGCAATACAAGTCTGGGTGTTGAAGGTATCCTAGATACTTAAAAAATACACATCCCAGTGTACTCCCATAAAAACAAGTGCAGACGACTCCAAATTCTCTTGACGGACACATTGATTAACAAGATAAAAATCTACTTGTGTTGAGTAAAAAGGCACTTGAGAGGCCCCTAGTTCCAATGTGAGGGAGAGAAAATTAGACACAATCCTATACCCTCCATCATCTGGCCGTCCATCTACATTTCAAGTCTGACGAACTAAAGAGACAGTTGACTGAAGCAAGAATAGATTTATTCCCTAGTATTGAGGATGAGGTCTAGAGGAGAGTCTCTTGGACTGGAACTTTGAGTGAAGCCTCGACTCGACTCTCATGAAATGCAGTACACTCAATTCCATATCATTATACTATATGTACAAAAAGAGAGTCTGATAAGAGAAGTTGGATTCCTTCTGACTAGATCTTGGATAAGCCCAGAATTTTAGGATCACTTAAATTAAGGGTCTTCGAAAGATTGGGCCTTGAAATATTCACTCACACAATCATGAAAACTTCTTCATTCTTTAGATGCTCAAGGATGAGCACAGTTTAAGTATAGGTGTATGATGAATCTCAAATTCATGATGCTAAAAGTCAATAATTAAACCCCTGGATTAACTAAACCACTAAAATTCACCAATAATTCTTCATTTTTATATTGTACATATTGTTTATAATTAACCCTTAATTAATTTTACTATAATTTACTTTGTAATTATTTTCTCTTCAAAAATTCATAAAAATCAAGTTGAATAATTGTCTATAATTTTCTAACCCTTAAAAGAACTAAAAAAATACAAAAACAACTCAAAACAAAAAAGCCGGTGTTTTTAACCCCTTAAAAATACCCCCAAAAATACTTTTTGTATAATGACCGTTTTTAGCTTTTTGTCTAACATGAAACTTATACATCTCATCGAGACGAATAACTTTCATGTTGACTTTTTTTTTCCTAATTTTGTCTCTAACTAATTCTTTTTTATTTTTCTTTGTTTTTATATTTCTAAATTTCTGGAGCAGCCACGTGGCGCTCTCTGGAGCCGCCACGCGGCCGCTCCTCCTTCCTCCACCTGTCACCGCTCCTGACCGTCAGATCTCCTTCTATCCGCCTCCATCTCAGCCCCACTTCACCTTCATCCGTTCGATCTTCTTCCAGATTAAATCCTCCTCGTACATTTCCGCTCCAACCATAGCCACCTGATTGCCTCCTCATCCAATGCCTCTCATCACTCCACGTCACCCCACTCTTCTCCACAGTTGGATCAAATCCGCCTTCTCATCAACACTGCTCACCTCCGCACGCATCTCAGCCACATGATCTACCCCTCGGATCTGATCACTACCTTCCAATCACGTTATCATCCCAGCCGTTGGATTGAAAGATCCAACGGCTCGCCAGTCATCTCCAACCTTCGTTTCCCCCTCTAGGCATTACGATCGCTACCCCCTTTCCATTTTCGTGTCGCCTACCGACCCTCTCCCCTCGACCTAATGGCTCCCTTACATAGCCCTCTGTTCCATCTTCCTTGCGTAACACCCATCAACCCTCGCCATCACTCCCAGCCTTCATTATACCCATTCAAACACCCACCCTCACCACCTGAAACGCCTCCAACCCCACCTATAAAAATCCCTCCTCTGCCACACTTCACCTCCATCAACCATCTATGAGGGCTGCGGCCCAGCTCCCTCCTCCCTCCAGTGATAGCAGAGGGCGGTGTAGAGGCGAAGACGACCAGTCAGGTGAGATCCATGGCGCCCCGCCATGTTAGCTCCGCCTCCCCGACGGTACTTGAGCTCGCTGGATAGGCTGCCCAGCTGGGAGACGACCCGAGGACCGTCTAGGACCTCAGCCCAAGCCGCCTCCTCCATCAAATCTCCTCTCCGACGAGGTATTCCTCTTCCTTATTTTCTTTACTTTTTTCTCTAAATTTTTCTGCCTTCTACACTACACTCCACCGCTGCCTGACCCAACTTCATGTCCCCATCCACCACCAATGATCTTCACCCCACCTTCTCCTTCCTCCAGAACCCTACCGCATTATGACCCACTCCTTCAACGTTACGGCAGAGGATTCCCAAGGGCCACCACATTCTCCATCACTACAGGCCCTCCACTCACTTCCATCTCACCTATAGCACTCGCACATATAATATATACGCTTCGGTTATGCTTAACATTGCAAGTATCTTCAATGGCCGGAGCTTGCGCCTCTACGTCGGTCTCGTGCAAGCACTCCGATCACCTGCCTCCGCCTCGCCATCTCTGACGTAAATGGAGCTCCGCCTTGTCCCCACGAGCTTCTCTAGGGGCTCATCCATCCTCTCGGACCTTCAGGCGAGCGAGTGGCACATGGAGGAGCTCCATCGAGCCCGCCGGAGCACAGCCTAGTCCGGCAGCCAGCGGCGGGAGAACGAAGAGCAGATGCCATCCGATCATCTGGATCGGACGACCATGACGAAGACACATCGACGACCCGAGCCTCAATCCGATCCAGCAGCCTCAGGTCTACCAAACCTCTCCCCAAGCCTTCATATGATGCCTCGTGGATTCGGACCAGCGGTGCCTCCCAAGCCTAGGCCCCTCACGTGCATCGCATGTAAGGGCTTGGGTAAATTACAACGAATACCTTGAGATTTCTGGTATTTACATTTTGGTCCCCAGGTACGTGCCTCACGTATGTGCCTAGGTAATTTATAGGGAGAGCCTTTCTACTTCTAGAAATTACAAAAATGTCCCTACGCGCATGGAAAAATTGCATAGGGCCCCAGGTGGTTTTTGGAAATTACATTTAGATCCCTCCAAGGACTTATTTATAATATTTATCTTTTTTATTTCGTGTATTTTATTTACAAATTATGCCCCTACATTGTTTTCTTCATAACTTGAGCATCATATGTCCAAATTGCATGATTTTAGTGTCGTTTTGATCCTTGTTTCTTTATCTATCTCATGACATGTCTAATTTTCTCATCTACCACCATTTTAAATGAAGTGAAATTTTTATGTTAGATGAGTTCCTTGCTCTACCTGGATTAGCCCTGAATATTTGAATGCTCTTATTTTTGCACTCAAAATGACTATGATTTCAATTCATCATCTGTTGCTCAATTTAAGTGACCTTTTCAGGCCTTTTTGTAATCCTTTATTCTACTTGTACTTAATCTCTGCATTACTCTCTCGCATCATTTTATAATTGCATAAAAATCAACTAAAAAAATGCATGCATCATTTTATTGCATTGTAATCTCCATAATGCATCTTGTGCATCTGCATGAAGGCCTGAAATTGACAAATAATTCACTTGCTCTTAATTGATCGAAATTTGATAAATAGATAGAGCAGCTCATGTCCCTGTGTTCGACCTTGGTAGACTTGTCAAGTAAAACTATTCCACAATATTCAAACGATGGTGGTCTTTGGAGAAC
Source organism: Ottelia alismoides (assembly GCA_037367405.1). Classification (NCBI taxonomy): domain Eukaryota; kingdom Viridiplantae; phylum Streptophyta; class Magnoliopsida; order Alismatales; family Hydrocharitaceae; genus Ottelia; species Ottelia alismoides. The sequence continues at coordinate 304,485 of JAZKJV010002835.1, forward strand.
CAAATTTGTCTCCTGTACTACGACAATTTTAGATTATTAAAGAGGCAAATTTGATGTTCAACACCCTTGCGGCTTATTTTAATTGTTGTTCAGTCCTTTTTGTCCTTATCTGTAATAAAACTTGTTATTTTCATTGCAAAAATGTTCATGTATTAAACCTTGAATAACTTTCTACTTATAAATCCAAATGAAGTGATTTTAGTCTCATTTGAAAGTTTATTTAATTCTTTATGTGTGGCATGCTTGAGTGAACAATTTGATTATTTCACACATTCACTGTTAGGGATCTTATTATTGTATTTGACTCCTTGCTAGAACTTGAAATTGGTATATCGTGCATTATTCAAGTAATTAAATCCCTTAATTTCTTAATTAACCGATTAAGATAATTAAGTATTGATTAATCTTTTTATTCCTAATTAGCTTATTCCTGATTGATTAATTAGGGTTACCTCTCTATAGAATACTTATAAATAAATTTTTGACTAAACTTGATGAATCGAGACCTCTTTATCTTGATTTTTGGATTACTTATCATTGATTAAAATTTAATCAATAAAATTCAGGAGATTTTTCGTGTTGTGGATTCTTATGTGTTATTTGTGCATTGTTGTCTTCATTTAAATTAATTGCATAAAAAAGAATGATTTAAAAATCTGTCTCTTTTGTGTTTTGTGCATCTGCTTATGATGACGATCCTATAAATTGTTCTATTAAATATTTGTCATTTAAATTTATTCAATAAATTGATCGTGTCCCTATTTTCGATACTGGACTTCCCAGGTTTATAAATTCAAGCCGCGAACCTTGTCATTGAGATTCTTCTTGGTTCTGCATAGTTCGCTAAGTGCCCGTGCTATGACGAGCCCGATTTATTATACACATTTAGCAAGTTATTACATATCCATTGCATGAACCAGATCTCTAACAATCACCAAATAAAAACATGCAATGCAACAACTACGAGGAATGATATCAATAGCTTTAAAAGAAGATATATCATGGAATGCAACAGTAACAACTAAAGTAGTAACCATACTAGCAGTAAATCACACGTATAAAGAAGATACTAACCATATTTAATAAATAGCAAGCTAAGAACAATCTAAGAGCATAAACATCATTCCAAATCCCAATGATTTCAACATTAATTGGATTAAGAATCATGGAGTGACTATCAATATGCATGCAAGAAAAGGTAGCAAGCTTTGAAGCATCAATATTTTCAAGAATCATTGCATGACGAACACAATTGAATCACATCATGAATAACTGTTGAATTACAATAACATCATCTATGGAATGGAATGAAATATATGCAATTACAAGCAATAGATATGGTTTGGAATGCCAGATGTTCCATATATATAACACGAATCATTATCCCAAAGAAGCAAGCTCTTTACCATGACTTATCTATTGCATGAACTAGATCTCTAACCATCACCAAGTATAAAATTAAACCATTACATACTAACCATAGCATTAATAATAGTATGGAATGCATCAACTAAGATGAATGAGGAAAATAGCATGAAAAGAAGCTCTATCATGGAATGCAATAGCAACTAAAGCAGTAACTGTAGCTAGCAGTAAATCTCATGTATAAAGAAACTATTGACTATATTTAGTCAAGAGCAAGCTACAAACAAACTAAGAGCATAAACATCATTTTAAAACCCAATGATTTCAGCATTAATCTGATAAAGAATCAGAGCATGAATATCAATATGCATGCAAGAAAAGTTAGTAAGCCCTGAAGCATTAGTAAGATTAAAGATCACAGCATGGTAAACAACAATTGAATGACATCATGAATAGCAGCTGAATCACATCGGCAAGAACTTATGAATTGGAATGAAAAATATGCAATTATAAGAAACAATTATGATTTGAAGTGTTGTATATACCATATCTATAACATGAATCATTGTCCCAAAAGAAGCGAGCTCTATAGCACAACAGATATATTGCATGAACCAGATATCTAACTATCACCAAATATAGAATTAAATCATCAACTACTAACCATATCATTAATAACAGTATGGAATGCAACAACTAAGAGGCATGAAATCAATGGCATGAAAAGAAGCTATATCATGGAATGCAATAGCAACAACTAAAGCAATAACCATAGTATGAACCAAAGCTAAAGCAACAAAAGCAGTAACCAAGAAAGTAACATCATCAGTTAAAGTAGTGTCATGGAATGCATCAACAACAACAACCAAAGCTATGTCATGGAATGCTAAAGAAGCAGCAACTGAATCCAATGCATCAACCAAAGCATTATAGCAAGTCATGGAACCAAGCTATACTAATAACCAAGCTATGTCATGTAACTAATTCATGGAACCAAGCTATATCAATAATCAAACTATAGCAGCAATCAAAGCACTATAATAGTAACCAAGTTATGTCATGTAACCAAAGCACTATAGCGCTATAACAAGCAACAACTAAAGCAATAACCAAAGCATTATAGCACTAAGCTAAGCAGCAGCAGCCACAACTAAAGCAGTAACCAAAGATATGTCATGGAATGCAACATTAGTAGCTAAAGCAATAACCAAAGCAATAACAACACCTAAAGTAGCAAGCATTATAGCAAGACATATCTAGGAGCATTATTGAAAACTGTAACAGGAAAATAATCACATCTAGAGCAACTCCAACAAAGAGGGATGAAAACCATAGCATGCAAGAATCGAACAAGCAAGACTCACATGAATGAAATTCGAACAAGAATGACTCACATATCAAGAGCAACTCCAACAAAGCCCAAATCCTAATAAGAAATAACCACATGATCGGGAAAACCCAAGCATTGAAACGGAATCGAACAAGCATGACCCACAAATATAAAATCACAAGCAAGAGCGGAGGATTGTGATTACCTCACATATGATGAATCCCACATAAAGGAAGAGATGTGCACACAAACAACCAAGAGGAACAAGTCACCAAGCACAACGTGAGTCCGGTCTGAGGGGACTCCACAATGATCTCTTATAGGCCTTGCTCGGGTGGATAAAACCATGGGTTTCCTCATCCGATACCATGGTGGAGATGATAACTCAAAGAGATCCAAGGACGGCAAGCATCTAAGGAGAGGCTTTATTATAGAGGAGGGGTAAAGGCATACTTCCCCAACAACTCCATTCAACTCGAAATCGAGCGATTCCAATCGCACGTGGCAGAGATTTTCAAGGAAGGACGGTCTTCAACAAAGCACCTGCAAGCGTTGACCAAGAAGGGGCCAAGGAATGGGAGGGGACCGGGGAGATTCGTGGGAGAAGCAGTTGGAGGGTCTGGTCACTGGGAGTGGGAGGAAGAGAACGGGGTAGAATATCATCATCCTCGCTATTCCACCAATAGTAACTTCACCATCAAGCATGAATGTCGAAGGGGAATAGACATATGAAATCCTAACCCTCTTATTCTCACCTATTCTAGTGGCTTGTGCTCATACCGAACATGCCCTAAGTGACCACTTTTGTACCCATTTTTTCTCATTAATTCTAATAAATTATTAGTGATTGAAAAGGAATATATATAATGAATATCTTAGACATGCTCATTTAATTTTAACAAAGTATGCATCAGTGATTATTATATTCAATTTTATGTACACACCACATTAGCTTTGTATATTTTTTTATCACATTTGATATGATGACAGGATCTTGTCTTGATATATTTTTGATGGTAACAATCAATAGATTTGATGCTTAAGTCGAAGGTTGGGGCATTCCAAGAACATTAGAATCCAACTACAAAGAACCACTTGTAAGTCCAGATCAAAGGATGTACTCTATGAGATTTGTGATAGTCTTGTCGACCATTGAATACGATAGGATGAGATGGTAGGGCTAACCATCTAACATATCCACGATGTTTGATACTCAGCGGACATATGTATATATCATATTAACATTCAAAATATATAGAAAATTGTTGAGATGCATTGAATTTCAACACATCCTATTTATGTTGGGATTTGGATCCTATTTCTATTTGGATCAATATCCTATTTGTATTGGGATCAGGATCCTATTTGGATTAGGATTACGATTTTATTTGTATGAATTGTACATGATCCATTTATGTGTAGGGTTGTTGGCAAAGTTTATGCATGCTGATTACATTATTATTTCAACAATGATAATCTTCGTGGTTACATGGTATTATAGGTTTCATAAAAGCTTCGTTACAAATATGAAGCATAATGGTATTATTTATGGATAATGAATGGCAAAAGAAAATCTATTCAGTTGTTCAAGCATATGATTTATAAAGGAAGACAAAGACAAATCTAAAGAATAATATAGTTAATGCAAAGAAGAATAAGGAAGACTTCCATAATAATGAAGTTGTAAAAGAGTATCAATGCGTAAACAACATTTAGGTATGTTATGACAATTATATAATGTTAGCTTATTACAGGTCAAACCTGCATTGATTGAGTGTTCTTGTTGATCCGTTTGATTAGTAATCGTTGATCGATCAACATAATGTGCACAATCAACCACTTAGTGTTCTGATCAGTCACTCTTTTTAGTGTGTACTTTCTAATCAATTGCCCATTTTGCTTGATAAATTACTTAAACTTACTTCTAAATTTTGAATCATTACTTTCAATGTTATGAACGATCACTATTTTTATTACTTGACAACGAATATTTGACTGATCGATCACAACCAGTAACCATTAGTTGATCGATCACTTTACTGTTTCAATCGTTGTCTCTCTTAACCGATCATTTAATTAAAGGTTAATTGATTTATTGAGTTTTCCAACTGTTTCCTCACTTGGTAAATAGCAACAAAAGAATCCTTTTTATCACTTGGTAAATTGCTAAATGATTCAATCTTGAGAGCCGTTCTTCAACATGCTCATTTGCATGTCCATCATGCTACAATGAGCACATATTAGCCTCATGATGAATCTCCATTTCATCACCTTTATTCTTTTATTTTGGCCTTCATTCCCTTGCTAAATACAGGTAAATATCATTATTTTGCATAAATTAACATTCATTATTTCTTGTATAAATATTTTATAAGATACATTGTTTAAAGCCAAAATAAAAGAATAAAGAAATGAAAATAAAAAGAAATAAAATGCCAAAGGTATTTTATGATCATAAGCCCCAAGACCTTGGCATCATGATGACTGGGTCGACAAGGAATAAAGTAGGGGGATATAAGGGACAAAAATACAATAAAACCCCCTTATTTATTTATTCTTCAAGAATTCATTATTGGGACCCATTTTATTCTTTATTATTTATACATCAAATCAGTAAACTTTGTACACTAAAGTTGTATATAAAAATCCATAGAGATATAAAAAATTGATTTCACACAAAAATAATATACAATATACATTGTACACTCTGAATAAAAGCCAAAACCCAAACTCCCTAGACCCATATCTTCTTCATATGGACGTAAAATGCATCAAAATAACCTTTAACTGTACATAACTTTTAATTAGTTATTTAATGAAGATTGTTTCATTTAATTTGGAGTCAAGGTACAAAAGTTAGGTTTTGGACACCTATCACACTATATACATGAATAAAAAATTCATTTTATTTATTCTTTTTATTTTTTATTCTTTTATATTTTTATAAATTTTCAAATATTATTTATATTACATGTACATAATTAGAATAAAATAAAACCATTAAAATGAACTAAAATGAATAAGTGTATAAAATATATAGTTGAATTACTCATACTTATACGTATATAATAAATACATCTAATTACTTGAATGTTCAAATAACATTAGAAAAATACCATAAAAATATATTTTTATCTATCTCTAAATAATTTATAAATATATAAATTAATTGTATAAAATAATAAAATATAAACTACAAAATAAAATAAAATATACATAATATAGGTAAAAATGCATACAATAATACTTATAAATACTAACTCATACTAATATCTCCATAAAAAAATAAAAATAGTAATTAAATACTACATAAAATAAAAACATTTTTTATTTTTATACCCTAAAATTAATTAATTTATTAACTATTTATTATCGATTTTACCAATAGTTTCTCCCTTGTAATTTCCCGGTTGGTCCACAGACTAACTAGAAGCAGACCCTAGTTGACCTGGGTCAACTGTGCCCCTTGGCGCCTCTATTGTGTCAGACCCGCCACTCCCTGATTTTCATCCTTTTTTCCTAGGCATCTCTTTATTCCTTTTCGTCATTTCTTTACTCCAACCTCGACATCCATCAACTCTAATCCACGCCGAAGCTTCTAAACCTATGTACATAATCTCGATCACTCACAAGTCCCTGATCAATAAGGGTTGTTCACTCTGCTTATAAATAAAAACCTCTGCCTCCTTTCTCTGATTTGGTCCCTTTTTGAGCTCTGAATCCCCCTACCCTCGGCCAAGCGTGCAACATGGTGATGAATCCCTAGTTCAGCACCTTTATTCTTTCATTTTGGCCTTTAAACCCTAGCTAATTACATGTAAATATCATTATTTTGTATAAATTAACATCCATTTTATTGTACAATTATTGTAAAAATTACATTGGTTAAGCTAACATAAAAGAATAAAGAAAGAAAAGAAAAGGAAATAAAATTCCAAAGGTATTTTATGACCGTAAACCCGAGATCAAGTCAAAAATTGATTTAATTGACAAGGAATAAAGTAGGGGGAGACAAGGGCCAAAAAGATAATAAAAACACTTTTCTTTTATTCAACAAATCTTCATTTTTGGGACCTATTTTATTTTCTATGAATCCTTGTACATAAAAGTTGTAGATAAAAATGTATATAAAAATACAAAATTGAGTTTACAACAAAATAACATACAATGTAAATTTTACATTCAAAATAAAAAGCCAAAACCCAAACTTCCCAGACCCATATCTCCTCTATAAACTCAAAATGCATGAAAATCACCTTTAATGGTATATAACTTTTAATAGGCTATTTAATGAAGGTGGTTTCATTTAATTTGGAGTTAAGGTGTGAAAATTAGGTTTTGGACCCTTATTGTACAATATACCCGAATAAAATATTCATTTTATTTATTTTATATTTTTACAATTTTGTATTTTTGTAATTTTGTAAATATTATTTATAATATATGTACACATTTAGAATAGACTAAAACCATAAATAAAACACTAAAATAAAATAACCTATAATACATAGATGAAAGACCTATACGTATACCTATATAATACCTACCCCTATTTATTTAAGTGTATATAACACATCAAAAAAACACAATGAAAATATATTTGTGTACCTAAAAATAAGTTGTAAATATATAAAATATGAAAATAAAATAAAAAACAAAATACAAAATAAAAATAAAATGAGCAAAATAATCAATATACCTATAAATACACTTACAAAAAGTAACTTGTAATAAATTGATTCATAAAAATAAATAAAAAACATATTAAAATACTACATAAAATAATAATAATTTTTATTTTATAACCAAAATTTAATAAAATCATTTACTATTTTTAATTCATTTATTTTCGAATAAAGTCCCTATTTTGTCATGACTTGGTCCTACGTGGACCACTCACGTTGCGAGGTTTGTTGACCTCGAGTTAACTACCTCAGGCACCCCTGAACCGTGCTAGAAGCGTTGAGTACCCAGTTTCCTCCATTTTTCATGGGTATCTCATTGATCATTTTTCATCAATTCTTCACGCTAACCTCTACTTCAATCTATCTTGATCCTCACCCAAATCCTGGATCTCTTTATCGCCAACCAATAAGGACCCTTCCTCATGCTTATAAATAACACCTCTTCTCCTCCTTCCCTGTTTGATCCCACTTCGAGTCCTAAATCCACCCTCTGTTAGTATGTGCGTGGTCCTGGTGACAACATGACGATCCCCGTAGTTCCAAGCAGTGAAAGGAGTGGAAGAGGTCCAAGCGGAGCTCCGGCACCGTCTTGCTCCCTGTTGTCTCCAGCAAGTTAGAGTTATGCCTGTACCTTCATTAGATAGGTTTAGTTATTGTCATTTCAATTCCGTAGTTAGATTAGTGTTTAGATCTTTCGCTTAGCATAGGCATCAAGCCTTCGATCACCGGAGCTCTCTGCCCCGACAACATTCCACTGTGAACCCGACCTGTTCCGACCATGCTATCCAATCCACTTCCTTACCCATTTGTTTCTCCATTAAATCATGCCATCTTCCCAATCTGATCATGCCCAGATCAGTGAATCCATGCACCTCTTCCATTGAGAGCACAACCATTCCACTACATCCCGCCTCGAATCTCGCCAATAAAATCCCATATTTATATGCCCCTATCTTGCAAAGCTTTTTATCCATCTTGCAGATCTAGAGGACCCCATTTGAGGGGTCTTCAATGCCAAAGACCAAGCTCCAGGTGCACGATGCTCCAGGCCCCCTCTGATGGGGCCCAGACTCCTTTGAGACATCTTTCAGCTGAAAATGTCCAGGCGAACCCGTAGAGCAACCTAGAAGCTCGAGAGGAGCTTGGAGCAGATCTAAGAAATGCAGAGCCCTGTTCTTGGAGTGTTCTTCTAGGACACTCCAAGATCGTCCGGTCAAGAGGTCCGCTCTAGATGCAGCAACAGGCGTTGGATTGCACCCCCTCCACCGTCCGATCAAGGGTCGGATCTAATCCAAGGCGTCGATCAGCGAAGCGGTAGCAGTTCATCTAGACCATTGATCGTTCAAGTAGCGCGCATCCAACCGTCCGTCAACGTACGAATAAAGGGGTAAATTACCAAGACCCTCTCCGACTTGTTATATTTCTTTTTAATACGTAAAAATTTGTCTGGAGTGTGAATAAATGTGTGGAAATTGCAAATACCTCCCCGTACTACCATGTATTTGCCCATAGGTCCACACCAACTCAGCTCATGTGGTTGGCCATGTGAGTTGGGTATTTTGCAAGCATGCCTCTTAACTTTGTTGTATTTATTTTTAATACACAAAAATTTGTATATTCAATATTATACTTTTCAAGAAATTATACATTGGACCCTGGACTAATGTATATTTATAGAAAGTCCCTTCCAGAGCATTTTTAATTTATTGATTTTGCGGAAAATTACATGTATGCCCCTTGATTTTGTAATAGGGTTCAAAAATGAAGGAAATATTTCTTTTAATTGTAAATAGGTCCCTACCAGACTATTGAATATTATTTCTTATTTATTTATTTATATTAAAAATAGCTGTTGTTTGTATTTAATTTTGTAAAAAATGCATGTAAATGCCTGGGATGACTTATTTCTATGCTTTGATTTTTCACTTGCATTTTAGCATTTATCTATTTATTAAAATTCAAACAGTGAGCATGTATTCCATGTTTAGCTTTAAAAATGCCAAAAAATATTAAATGCCCTAAAAAATACAAAAAATGCAGGTTGTTTATTATGTACTATAGTAACTCTAGACCAAAAATCGCTAAAAATAGAAAAAGAAAAAGGCAAAAAATTTAAAAGCTCCAAAATTATTTATAAACATCCTAAAAAATCCCTAAAAATAAAAAATATTCATTTCTATCTCTGAATTTTCTCTATATGAATATCTATCAATTAAAATTGATTTGAAGAATTTTGGACTTTGTTTGCTATTTTTAATCTTCAAATCAATTCTTCCTATTTATTTAATCCCTGATTTGGGATTTTTTTTGAAAAACATAAAAATATGCAAAAATTCCAGAAAAATCACAAAATATGAGAAAATTATAAAAACTATAAATCTTCATTGTGTTTTTGGACTATGTATAGTTATATATATCACATACTATCTATATGTATCTATGTGTATACATATTCTATATACTTATTCTATGTACTAGTATATATTATATATAAATATATTTGTTTTATTATAAAAAACCAAAAAGAAATAAAAAGAAATTGCAAAATTTAAAATATATATACTCTTGTTTGTATTTGATTGTTCTCTTTTCTTTCTTATATCCTATCCTGTATGTAAATATATATTAGCATATATATCCATATTATTATTATTAAATTATATATTTATATTCACTATTATTTTATAAAAAATAAAAACCCTCAAAAACAAATATGTACATAATACCATTGATTAGCAATAATCATAGGCTACCTAATTTTGCTCTTTGTGGATCGATTTCTACATGCTTACATGCTATACATTTTGTTTGTAGATTATAATAAATTATGCCTCACATTTTTTTGGCTTTTCATTGCTTATTTTTACATTGTCGGTATTTGTTGATTGGTCATGGGTTCTCTTTGTGGGTCGCCTCAGTGACACTCTATCCTTGCACTCCATGAGGATCTTTTTTAAACCCACATAACAGAAAACGTGCCATCACCTGATGACAGCAGGTGGTCTCCTGTGGTGTTGGAACAGAGTTTGGAGGTGAGGAGAAGACCCAAGGCATCACTACGACGAGGTCTCTGCTCCCTAGTTCCCAGGTACGAGCTGCCCGACTTTTTATTCATTTATAGATAGATTTTGGTCGTAGTTTTTCCTTTCCCGCCTTTTATTTTGTAATTTGATAACTAGCTTAGTCCTAGTTTCGATTCCTCAATCATCGGAGCTCTCAGCTCCGGCTCTGTTCCACCCTGTTTCTGATTGTATTTGACCCCCTAGACACCCTCACATCCTTCCTCGATGCTTCTTTCATTCCTTGCACCCACTTGCACCCTCAGATCTTGTACAGATCAGAGGATCACGACTCCTCCATCATATGTCAGAGCCACCTCCATTCCATCCATTTCCATGCATTTTAGCTTTAATATGGGTTGAGGAAGATCACCACGAGCCCTATGTTGTCCTGCGCAGGTTACCAGGTCAAGAGAAACCCCTAGAGCAAAGCGTCGAGGCTCATCAGAATCTCCATGTCGTTTGAGAGAGAAAGAGCTCTAGATCCCGAGCGTTGGGATCTAGACACCATTGGCCAGTACTAGTAGGTGTGGGAGGAGCCTAGGAACCTTCCGGGCTTGTCGGAGAGGCTGTCTGGAAGAATGAGAAAGAAATATTAGCCTCACTATTCTCATTGTGTATTTATTTAATAATTTATAACTATTATGATCTATTTATTTATAATGCTAATATATTGTGAACACTTGATTTATGATCCAAGTTATGGATAGATTTTGATGTACAATTGAATCGTAAATAAGCAATCGATTTATTCACATGGAAATAACTTGGAGATTGGATCTGATTAACTCGATAATAAGGGTTTAAATATCGATATCGGCTTCCATATCGACACCATGTTTATACAAAATTTCACTGACATTTCACCTATATTGATCAACATCTGTGAATGAATGACATGAAAAGCCTCCATATTGCCATATCGCTTGATATTTCGGTCCCATGTTGAAATCAAAATATTGACGAAATTCCGCTGATACTTAACGAATCTGAAACCCTTCTCGAGCAATCAAAAATCTTAAGTTAGGTAGTTTGGGTTGTGGTTTTTGCCATAAGGGTTTTCACGTGAAAATACTAATGTATTATGATCACATGTTTTCTATATATCGACTTTTTATATCCATGATGATTATTATTGGTGATAATTATTTTTGGCCATAACATCTGTTGTGTGTTTTGAAAGTTACTCGCATTCGATATCTGACATGGTTCACATAGAAGACGTAACTAAAATCTATGTATAACATCACACTGGACAACTTCTTAGACCGACAATCCATGGTAGGGCCTTCAATATTTGATGGTACTAATTCTGGCCATCGGAAGGTTCTTATGCATTTCTATTTGAAGTCTATAACATACAAAATTTGTGATATATTGTTAGGCTAGAAGGAATTGTCACCACCAACAAGAAAGAGAAATATTTGACAAATAATTAGAATGCAATGAACGTCTTGTTATTACGTAGATTAATCGTATAAGAGCACATACAAAATCTGGAACAAACTAGCTATGATACATCAAGTTATGTTAAAGTTAAATGAAACCATAAAGTTAAATGAAACCACAATTAGTTCTTAAGCATACTTAGTTGGAATCTTAATGATGCAAAATTTGAGATACAATACAATCTAAATATCCAAGGCTAGAAGGAACTTATCACCACCAACAAGATAGAGAAATTTTCAAGAAACAACGTGAATGCAATGAACATCTTGTTATGGAGATTGATCACAAAAGAATTCAACCGAGTATCCACTTGCAATTTTTTTAACAAACTTTTTGTGGCACATCTCAGTATATCAAAGTTAAAAGAAGACAGCTTGTAAATCATAAGTTCATTATAAAGTGAATAATTTTCTAGGATTTCCATGTCATTCCCCATGTTTCACATCATTTTTGTGCTTAAAATCATCATTTAAATTTTTTCGTGCATTCTAGTAATACTCCTTCAAAAATTTACGTAAAATATTCCTTGAAAATAATCTTTAGAGTTAACTTCATTGGTTTAAAATTATTTAGTACAGAGCATGCACATCATTTCTATCATCTCAATTCCTCCATCCCTTATCGCCGTCTTGACCTGCAAATGGCAAGGGAGGGGGCTTTTAATATCATGTGTATCCCTTTTTCTTTTGGAAACTATTCATGTACCCTTGCTTTTAGCGTCCGTTAATCGGGGAAAAAATGGCAACTAACCCAAGGAGCATAACTATAAATGGCCCAATGATGTAGGGACAAGAGTGAAATTGCAAAAAAGCTATAGGCATAACTATAGTTGCAGAATCTTATAGTGTACATGTGTAAAAAAATTATTTTTCCAATAGGTAGAGATGATTTGATCCTCAATTTTGAACATTAAAGTTCCCTAACATATATTGTAAATAATGGGTTTCGAAACACAACTCACTCCATTCAATTTGCGTCTCATCTCATTTTGCATTACGATCATATAATAAAAAAGATAAAAATCTCATTCTCTAATTGTTGGACTTGTTATCCCTTGGTGACCCACTAATGCAATAAAAAATTATTATATTTTTCATGTCCATCTAAAATGAATGATTGTGATTGCACTTAACTAAAGATTCCTTTATACAAATAGGGTTATATAGTGTGTCCATCTTGAATAACATGCACTTGCACAACTAACATTAACATGTGATATCCAATAATGATCTTCGGTCTGACAAAGAGATGACAATCTTTCTCTAAAGACTGGTTTTCAATCGATCTATTGATGCAGGTCCTCTGTATAGTATTAAAGATTTTAGGATGTCAAAATAGTTAAGTTAAAGAGTTGACTTGATGAGGTCGAGATAAACTAAGACATGAATCGTAATTATCACGATCATGCACTCATCTTTTGACCATAGAAAGATATACATCTATATGTCAAATAAGCACATTAGACATTGAAGATCCAACCAAGGTCCATATACCGACATGTTAGTGTGCATATGAGGACATATGAGTTGTATCATCTCTCAAAGGGATCATACATGTTCACACTTTTTGAAATGGGAGACAGAGCTGACTCATGAGATATTTGAGGTCAAATAGAATTCCATGCATGGTCATCTTATTTAAGACATGAATTCAAGATACTATTACATGCTCTTGGAAGGTATATGTTTAATGTTGTCATCTAATTATAACTGAGGATTATTATAGTATGCCTTGGAAGGTGGAAGTCAAACAAAGGTTTGAACTTTGGGTATATCAAAGTCTTCCAACATAGGATGATGAAGTATTGGGAATATCTTGGTTTGAAGCTAACTTAATAAATCTTTTACCATGACACTTACATTATGAGGAAGTGATGAAATCATATGGATTTTATTGACTCCAGTTCATGGGTTAATGATATGAGAATTAATTGGATTAAATTTCATTTCATTAGATTAAATTCCAATCTCTACTTCCAATTTTAATATCCAAATGTTGAAAATAGAAATGGAAATGAAGTGAACTCACTTCTAGATTCATTTATAAGCTTCTAAAGGTTTCTAAAATGATTATAAATGGAGAGGGAAGCTGATCTCAACACTCTAATCATTTGTTGACCTCGTGATGAGTGCGATGCATTTCATTGAGATCACATAGAGTGTGAATCATTTCAACTCAAGCTCAATGATAGAGTGTATTACATTTCATCAAAAGTGATGTAAACCCTAAAATTGGATAGTTGTCCAAGTTTCAAGTCAGTAATATTAGTTCATGCATACGTAGGGAGATTGTTAGTGCATGAGGATCCATATTTTGATGATAACAAAACCTGTGCATAACGCTTGTAACTAGATCAAGAGTAGGAAAGCTACTGAATCATGAAGAAGATCAAGCTTAAGTGAATAAGAAGGTAAGGAACTCAAAGGAGTTCAAAGCTAAAGAACTTCAACTCAAGCTTAAGAAAGAATCTCAAGCTTAAGAAAAATAAGAAGTATTTTGTTTTATCAATTCATGCTTTTTATAATTGTCATGTATTGTAAAAGATCTCAAGGATCATGCATCATGCATTTCTGACCTTGACTTTGACGTTCAGGCCAAAGTGTCAAAATGATCCATCATCAAGTTTTTATTGATCGATCATATTTTTGAATTGTGATCGATCATCAAGTTTTCACTGATCGATCATATTTTTGAATTCTGATCGATCATTAAGTTTTCACTTATTGATCATATTTTTGAATTCTGATCGATCATCAAGTTTTCACTGATCGATAGTATTTTTGAATTTTGATCGATCATCAATTTTCATTGATCAATCATTTTTTGAATACGACATTTCAATAAATTTTTCCTTGACATTCCTGTCTCTCACGATCCTCGGCTTGTAAGATAATTTTAGCTTAGTTTTTCTTTATAGTATTCATTGCATATTTACTTTGATATTGAGGTTGCTAGGCTTGATTTACATGTATACGGTTGAGGTGATCGTGAAATCAACTTAGGCTGTAATATGGTTGGGTTGCCCATGTAAGCAAGTTAGGTTAGTGAAAGTCCCATGTAGGTCAGGTTAAAAGCCTTAGTCGGGAGACTCAGGTCATGGCTTTTACTCAGTAGGGTTTCCATGTTAAATACACGTGCACTTAAGGTTAATTGTTTATCTGAGATTCAAAGTGCTACGTAGTGTTGTGGTTGTTTGAATTTATTATTTGTAGTGATTCATGTCACACTGTCTGAAACCACCCACACTCATCAACCTGTGTCCGCGTGTTATAAAACAACATTTGATATCAGAGCCTCATCCGTGCTGAAGAAGTTACACTATGATGCACACACGGGCAACAGTTCAAGACCGCGTTTGGAGGGAAGCCCCGTTGTTCGTTCACCTCTCTTTAGCATGATGAACTACTCCAATTGGAAGACAAATATGACGATCTTCATGCAGTCGTCAGATTTCTAAATATGGAATATGATGAGAAATGAATTTAAATTTATCGAGGAGAAGGAGACATGCTACACCCTTATACCGAGCTTGCTCATAGGACTTTGAATTTAAAAGTAATAAACTATGTATACTAGCTATGTCCAAGGCTGAGTTTGACCGAGTCTCCCATTTGTACAATTGGCCTTTTTTGATTTTGGGTCCTTTACGAAAGTTTTAGATCTTGTCAAAATGAAAATGTTCGTGTCGACCACTTTTTGTTTTGACTTTATTTACTCTCTTTTGTTTTTTCTTTTAATTTTAATCATTTTTATTTTTTATCTTTATTTAATTTTTATTTTATTTTACTCCTTATTTTGTTTTATCACTTTTATTATTTATTTTTAAGTTTAATTTCACTTTCTTTCTTCTTTCATCTCTCCCCCTATCCTCTCTTTCTCCCGCTAGGTCACGTGCTTTGCACGTGACCACGCCCTGCCTCCCTCTCTCTCTTAGGCACATGCTCCACGCGTGCCTTCTCATCCCTCTCCCTCCTTGCATAACACCACTTGTCACCCCCTTTAAACCCAAACCTCACCTTGAGTGTTCCTCATTCGCCATCTTCAACGAGAGAGAGAGAGTGAGAGCTCGTGGAGGAGGCCTGTTACAGGGGCTTCCATCGTCGACGACGACTCCTCTTTGGCGAGATACACGGAGTCACCGACTCCATGCTGCTATCCTCCTTGCAGCCAAGCTTCATGGCCTCTTCACTAGCCACTAAGGCAATCACCGGAGATCACCCTCGTGACTCCATCCCTCAGGCGACCCCCAACCCCTTCTTCCTGTGCTTATTTTTCCTCTTTCGTCTCCACCTTTCCCTATCACCAGCGATGACTGACCAAACGCCTCGTACCTCACCTCCTCCGCTCTACCTCGTCACATGCATCATCCCCACACCCCCTTCAACTCCATCGAACCATTGCACCGTACTCTTCCCGTGTACCCTTCATCAACGTCGCCTTGTGCTTACACCGACACTAGGAGAGCCCTCGCCTCACCCTTGACCTCCGCTTCTATGTTTAGTCCTCTCCTTGGTCGCCCGTACCGCCACCAGTGAGCTCAACCTCCATCCTCACCTCCGATAGCTCCCCAACCGTGAACTTACATCACTGCAAGGGAAAGAGTCGAGAGAACAATGGTGACAGTCTGTCCCCTATGATGCGGACCCCCTTTTCGGCAAGATCCAGAGGGACTTCTCCCCTCTGTTTCTATTCTTCCTTGCGAGGATCATCATAGCCTCTTGCTGGCTCTACTGCCACAGTTTAGGCGATAATCAACCTCGATCAGCATCGCCCTGGCCATCGCCTTCGCCTTGCTGCTGTCGAGCTACACCTCCACCCACTCGTCGTGCCTCAACCGTGTGTCGGTCGAGCAACACTCGATCTTCCATCGTCATCCGACACCAAGCCCAGCTCTGGCTCGATCCACCGACACCTCCAACCACCATTAATCGAGGGTATGTCCTTGATCCAATGGTTACAAGGATGCCAAGACGCTCCCGCTCCGTCGAAGCTACGTTGAGACTCAGGCTCGGGTCTCTGAAGCTCTGCCCGCACCTCAAGCTCGTGCCATTAGCCACGTGGAGGCTATATTCCGAGCCTAAGGCTATTTCTTGAGCCTTCCCTCCGAGCATGAGGTTAGTTCCCGAGCCTTCCTTCCGAGCATGAGGCTAGTTCCCAAGCCTGCCTGGGACGTGTAAGGCACGGCGAGGGGGTGTAGATTACGCTCAGGTCCCTACCCTCCTCAAAATTGCAGAAGAAGCCCCATCATTCTAGAAGCCATGTGCGCGGCACATACCCACTTAGGCAAATTGTAGAAAAACCCAAGAGGCTTTGCATAATTGCAGATAAGTTCTCCATGGACTTTATTGAGATGAAAAACTTTAATTTTGTTACATTTTAGTCCCTAGAATTTCTTTATTTCATATCTTTCTCATATGGACTCCGATTTTTATCCAATGTTGTTTTAAAGCTTATTCCATGCTCTATTACATAACTTGGGAATAGATCAGACTTGGATTTTTATCGAATATTATTTGAGGAATGATTTGATTTATACAGGTTTATCATTGACACATTTGTGCTCCTTTATGGAGAAAAGTATTGATTCATTTTTGCAAGGACTCGATTGAGAATTTTAATGCGATTAATTGTCTTTTGATAATTTATTTTTTGAGAAATTAATCTCTGTAGGGGGCAAGATCAAGGAGGAATTACTATATTTACTTGATGTTTTTTGAGGAGATTTTAACTTGATTAATCCTCTCGTAATAATTGAGCATATTAATTGAGGAATTCATCTTTGCAGGGGTTTAATCAAGAAGGATTTAATTTAATTCTCGATATTTTATGTGATTAAACTCTACCTACTTTAGGATTAAATTAGAGAGAATTTTGAGATAACCTATCTATTTGAGGATTATTTTAGATCCCCTTATCGACAGAATTATTCATTGATTAACCTCATTTCCTGCAACCTGAATTTGATTGGACCTTTCTCCTGAATCTCTTTCAATCTGTGATAATATTTGAGGATACTGATTAATATTGTTGGGATTAAAAATATATGTAATCACAGATCTGATGCTTATTTATCCTGTTTATTTGCATTACATCTCATTTCATTTCATTTTCAATGTATTTTTTGACTCAGATATTAATATAGCATTTAATTAATTATTGAAATCAATTTAGAATCACGTAACTAAAATTCACCATTCCCTATGTTCGACCTTGGTAGACTTGCCAAGTAAAAAATGTTCCACAATATTCAAGAATTGTGGTTTTTGATCGATCGCTTTTCATCTCCTATACTACGACTCATTGATATTAAATATGTGAAATGATGCTCATCATATGACGCCATTGCATGGGAATGACAGATTTCTAGGGTTTTAGATTAATTTCTTTAATTAATTATTTGTGAATTCAATTCTTGTATCATTTTTCTTTTTGTTTTGCATTTTATTTTCTCCATTTTATTTGCACCTCTCTCTATCACTTGCGATACTAATTGTGATTTATCTCTTTGCAAAAATTCAGAGCAAAATTTTTTAGACGAAAAACAAGGACCTATGAAGATTACTTTAATTTTTTTTGTGTGAGAGAGAGAGAGCTTATTTTAGTCTATTTTCTACATTGTTTATAGGGTATCCTTGAACCCTAATTTTTGTAATAATTTGTACTGGACTTTCTATGGTGTGCCGAGCCTATTTCAACCCCTTCAGTGCAGTTGGGACCCGACTTGAGTGGATTAGAAATTACGTTCACATACTGTAGATTAAGTTAATTGATTTTGATTGTGCTCGTGATTTTTAGGCCACATAATGTTCACTAACTATACGCATTATAGATCGTTCAACATTAGCTAAATTTTAAATCCGTTCTTCTCCGTTAATTGAACTATCTGCTTAGGGTGTTTACATTGGTACATATCATTTAATGTAAATTTCTAGTTCTTTGTATTGCATACTGCATGAAAAACACGAGGAATAACTGTAAGTCTCCTTCTTAGCATGCATCATTGACTTAACGATTGCATCTGCCTTTTCTGAATTTGTACCCAATTTTATAACTTAGGATTTAAAGAAATTGGGACTGCTTGTTAGGAGTGATATTTTTATGTTCATTTAAGACTTAAGTGATAACCTTAAATTAAAATCGGGACTACTAATCAAGGCGACTATAAATAAATTTGACAAAAAATTAACCCTTTTGTTTGGTGAAGAGAAACCCACTCTTTGTTTGTAGAAAAAACATCACACACTTATGGTAGATCCAAAACATGGGAGCCTCATTCTAACTAGTGAATTTAAAATGACTAGCTAGCCTTAGCAGTTTGGGCGGTTAAAGGACACCAGGTAAGGCATCGTCTTGAAGTAATACGGTAGCCGTTCTATGGTCTGTACTTACACCCATACTGGCTGAAAGTAGATGCAACTGGTCATATGAATTCGGGTCAATCTTTGTGACACTCTCAAGAACCTGAGCTCCGCTTAATCTTCTCAAAGATTGTTTCGTCATTAAACTAAAATTGAAAAGATAAGCGATCACACTCTAATGTGCCTTCACAAGTATCGTGTTTGTTTTGTGTTTGTCTTATGTGTGTCAAAGTCCTTGCAATTGCAAGAATTTTGTGGTTCGCAAATCATTCTCCATCTTTCTCTTGAGAAGATGTCCTCACATCGATCTTCGTACCCAGACTCTGTGGGTCCATCGTAAATAACCATGTCTCGATACTCTTCTTCTCCTTCATTCCAAGGGAATCCTCTCTTCGAAATCGATCCCCCTCAGCCATCGTTCTGTTACTACCCATACATTCCACCTCATGCCTACACTTCTTCTTAGATCATATCGCTCTCACATTCTGACTTTCACATGAACATAAAAGAGCGTACAGACATAAGGTTGGAAAATAGAGTAACCAATTTTGATAAAGAAACACGATTTTTGATTACTATGGACTTCCCACCTTTTGAACCATCCCATACTCTAGTTGGCTCTCTTCTTGAGTACGATCATTTTTCCTTCGACAATTCGCAAGAAATTCAAATTCAAGGAAATATGTCTCATGACCAGACTACAACTACAATGAATAATCTCCACTCCTCTCAGAACTACATGCCAGAGTTACGACACATGGAATACAATTATTCATTGCCAAGTCGTGATATGTTTGAGGATGATATTGCTCGGATCAACCATAAAACAAACGCTTTGACTAAACAAATATATAATATCATCCAATCTATGAAGAATCAAGAAGAAGTGAGGACATCATCATGCGAACCACACGTCCATCATGTGACGTACATTCAAACATAACCATCATTGATCTCTGACCAACTGACTTACCACTACGTAGAAAATACCAAAAAATTGAAAAACAAGAAAATTCAAAAAAAATCAAACAATTCTGAAATGGAAGCATTTTGCAAGAGTCTGATCTTAGAGCTTCCATTAATCAAGGGCATAGAATATGTGCCCGATCTTAAGAGATTTGTGAAGAGTCGATTGAAACCTAAAAAGATAGGCAAAAAATGATACATGATTGAATATCATGTCATATTTATGGCTAGTTCTATGATGATGAATCATAAAACTAAAATTCACAAAGTCAAGCGATTGACTAGGATCACGTGTGAAATTGAGGATTCCTTATTCACTCATGTTCGGTTAAATGAAACTCTACATTAAACATCCTCCCAAAGATCGTCTTTGATCAACTTAAGTTCAAACAACTAGAAAAGATGAGGATGATCGTTCAACTGCCATATCGATCTACCAAAAGACCAAGGGGAATAGTTTCTGTCATCGTAAACTTCTGAGGTGACAAGCATAAAGTGGACTTCATTGTCCTTGACATTGAGCATCGTGAAAAATTGTCTGAGTCTCTAATCATTCCAGGAAAACCATTCTTAACCTCTGCTAAGGCAATTGTCGATTGCGACACTCAAGACATCAAGTTCCAGAACATGGACAACAATATGCAAGCTCTCAATGACACGCCCGACTCTGAGACAACCCAACCATCAACCGGCAGTCGTGATCAGGACAAGAGCACTGCACACGACCAGACCTCTCCTCACAAAACACAAACACAAACCCTAGGAGAGACTCCCGAGAGATCGAATGTTGGATTGAACTTCGATTCTCACCATGCCTCCCACCCTTATACTCCCCATAGGAGGAAACAACATTTAGGAGCTTATGAAGAATTGGACCATGTTTATTGAGATCGTCACAACTTTTTGAGTGGTCCAATCATTGAGTCGGCAGTCATTCATGAAATACTTGAACCATACAAAGAGCTGACTCAGGAAAACTTTTATGTCACCAAAACTCATGGACATTAGAAAGTGACATCAACATCCTCAACCATCACTGACAAGGACATTGGGAACCAACTCCCTCACCCGAAGCATGTTATGACCATTTAAGAATTGGTCGATTTTTACGGAGATTCATCTGACAAGGAACCCATAAATGATACACTGGTTACTCATGATAGGGAGAATAACTCTGATCATCCTCCTCCCAATGCTTCATACAGAAACAAACTGATCAAGAATGTCACATTTGATCTTAGAAACTAGGTGATTTCTGAAGAATCCTCGTCTGGTCATGAAGTGGTTCATCAGGTAAGTGCAATAAGTGTAGCTATGATCAAAGGTCACTTACCTCTCATTGACAATAGTTGGTGATCCTCTACATATGACTGTTATTCTTTTGAGGATGACTCTGATGATGGATGGACCTCTTCATCCTCCCCCTTTTCACCACCCTCTACATCTCCATACTATCTCCCTCCACACTCTCGCAAGAAGGTTCGTCACAAACCTCTTTGACCATGTACATCTGTAAATCTACTCGGTCCCCCACTTGTTATTATTCAATCATATTTAGACTGGCATGAGCCTAAGTATAGGGAACCGATATCATTGTGAATACATCACTTGTTTCTTTCTTTTATAACCCTCGACCACCTCATTTTTGCTCTTCTGCTATGATTAGGCCCTCAAAAGCCTAAGTATAGGGGGGCGAGTCGGCTTTCCTTTTCTTTTTCACTCAACTATGCTTACGAGCTAGGTCTACATTTCACTTTGTGCCACAAGGACATAGCATAAGCTAAGTATTGTGGTGAGTGTATGTGTATTCTATATCCATAGCTCGCACTTTAATTGTTTTCATCAAAAAACGGGTATGGGTATAAGTTGTGTTTATTATACAAAATTCTTTGTGCAAATAATACTTGTTTTCAAAACTTTTAGAAAAATTTCGAGGGTATAACAAGTAATAAAAATCTTTAAAAAAATCAAAAATCAATAAAAAACCTTTTACAGAAAAATTAACTTAATGTTTTATCCCTGATATTTCGCTATCACTCAAGACTCGAGGAATGAAAGAAACTCAGATTTTTAAACTCCTTTGATTCAGAGTTAACCGACCTTAGCCATTAAGATTTAAGACATAATAATCCACACTTCCCTAGTTTTAAAGATATGAGTGCTTTATTACACTCTCAATCTCTACCTTTTAAGAATATGATCAGCACATCCGTTACACAATTGCATGATTGATGAGATGAGTTAAGATTTCACTTGAGAGATTGGGACATGAGATTTGAGTCTAGACCTGATTTAATGATGCTCGAGGATGGAATAAAATTGATGAAGGCTTCATGAAACCTGAGTGTCAGCAAACCCTAGCCTATGTGAGAACAAGTTCTTATGTTATCTTTTAACATTGGCCTATGTGCTAGGTGTGATGAAACTAAATAATTATTGACCGGTGTGCATCAACTCATGGTAAAAGTAGTGGAGCTAGCCTACCAAAAAGAAAAGAAAAGAATGAAAAATATGAATGAATGAAAAAGAGATCTCAATTACAAGTCAATCTCAAAGAGCTTCAATCAAAGGCGAGCACTCCCAACCATTTCAAAGTGTCCACTTGGACCAAAGCTAATTTGGACCAATGAGTCATGCTAGTACCTCAAAAAGGGCTCTGCATCGTAAGATATACAAGTCTGGGTGTAAGTATATTAGATACTTAAAGAAGACGCACCCCGGTGTACTCCCAAGAAAACAAAACAAACAACTCAACAACTTTTGACGAATGCACTGGACAAAAACAAAAAATACATAGTAACAAGGCACTCAAGTGGATCCTTGTTCCAATGTGAGGGAGCGAAGAAATTGCACAAACCTAAGCCCTCCATCATCTAGCCTTTCAACTATATTTTCAATTCTGACAAACTATTGAGACGGTAGACTGAATGCAAGAACTGATTTATTCTCTAGTGTTGAGGATTAGGTCTTGAGGAAAGTCTCTTGGATCAGGACTTTAAGTGACCTTCGGACTCGACTCTCATGATTACAGTACACACTAAATGTCATATTCTTATGCTATATGTATAAACAAAGAGTCTGATAATTAGATAAGTTGGATTCCTTTAGACTAGAGCTTGGTTCAATTTAGGAATTTAGGACCACTAAAACCAAAGATTCTTAATGAGACAAGTCTTTAAATTCTCACATGAAAAGTCAAGGATTCAACCTTCTAACTCACTAAATTTGCTTGGGGACAAGCAAAGATCTAAGTTTAGGGGTGTGATGAATCCATAATTCATCTACTTTATATGATGATTTTATCAAAATCCCCTCAATAAATCACTAATCAACCCCTAAATCCAATTAATTAACAATAACTAATTATGCTTAAATGAGGGATAAAATCTGTAATTAAATAATCTTTTTTTAACATGAAATGAACCTATTATTTTATGTATAAAAATAACTTATTTTGACTTAATTTCTCTTCTATTATTTCTTTAATTAATTAACTAAGCTCGCATAAAGAATCAAAATCCATAAAACCAGAAAACACAAAAAATTGACTCTGTGTATTTTTGTTGATTTTATTTTATTTTTTCTGAGCTATAAAAATCCATAAAATTAGATTAATTATGTATATATTGTATATAAATTAATCTACTTGAAAATACAAAAAAATCAAAAAATACAAAAAAAAATCATTATTTTATTATCTATAGAGCACCTCTAAAAATACAGTTTGTACAATTGACCTCTTTTGATTTTGAGTCCTTCACGAAAGATATAGATCTCGTCGAGACGAACAACTTTTTTGTTGACCACTTTATGTTTTGACTTCATTTACTATCTCTTTTCATTTTTCTTTTAATTTAGTTATTTTTTTAACCTTTATTTAATTTTTATTTTCTACTCCTTATTTATTATTTTTTATTTACTTTAAGTTTTTAATTTTAATTTTTATTAGATTTACTTTTTTTATTTTCTTTACCTTTCTTTCTTCTTTCCTCTCTTTCTCCTGTCACGTCACGTGCTTTGCACATGACCACACATTGCTTCCCTCTCTCTCCTAGGCACATGCTCCGCACGTGCCTTCCCATCCCTTTCCCTCCTCACGCAATGCCACTTGTCACCCCCTTTAAACCCAATCCTTTCCTTGACTGCTCCTCATCCACCATCTTCGACAAGAGAGAGAGAGAGAGAGCTCGTGGAGGAGGCAAGTGATAGGGGCTTCCATCGCCGACGATGACACCTCCTTGGCAAGATCCACAGAGTCGCCGGCTTCATTCTGCTGTCCTCCTTGTAGCCAAGCTTCATGGCATCTTCGTCGACCACTGAGTTGATCACCAAAGATCGCCCTCGCGAGTCCATCCCTCAGGAGACCCCCACCCCCCTTCTTCCTCTGCTTATTTTTTCTCTTTCGTCTCCACCTTTGCCTAGAAACACCGATGACCGACCAACACCACATACCTCACCGTCTCTACTCTGCCTCATCGCCTGCATTACCCCTGCATCGCCTTTAACTCCACCGCACCACACTCTTCCCCCGTGCCCTTCTCCATAGTCACCTTGTGCAGCGGCCCTGCCTCGTGCCTTCACTGACCATCAGGTGAGCCTTCGCCTCGTCCTTGACCTCTGCTTCCAAGTGGAGCCCTCATATCGATCGCCCGTGTTGTCGCCAATAAGCTCGGCCTCCGTCCTCACCTCTGATATCTTCCTCGCACCTTGGACTTATGCCACTACCGTATGCCGACTTTGACCATTAACAATCAAGAGAGAGAGAGAGAGTCGAAGGAGTGGTGGTGACAACCCTCCCCCTCTGGTGAGGAGCCCCTTTTCGACAAGATCTAGAGGGCTTCTCCCCTCTGTTGTTGTTCTTCCTTGCGAGGATCAACATAGCCTCTTGTTGACTCCGCCGCTACAGTCGAGGTGATAATCAAAGGAGTTGCCTCCGTTGCACTCCAAACCCTAGCGAACCTCGACCTTTGGCCACCGTACCATCCCTTCCCCTCTCCTTCACATCGCCACTTCCCCTTTTCCCTTCCGGTACCATCGGCCCTCCCCTCCGGACTCATTAAGGCCAGAGCTTAGATCCAGGTACCCCACCTCCACACGGAGCCCCATCCCCCTTTTCTTCTTTGATTTCCGCTAACCCTTGCATGGCACACCTCGCCTCCGACCTTGATCAACATCGACCCCACCGTCGCCTTTGCCTCACCATTGTCGAGCTGCACCTCCACCCACTCATCGTGCCTCGACCGTTTGTCAGTCAAGATATGCATGGCCTTCCATTGCCATCTAATGCCAAGCCCAGCTCCACCTCAACCTGCTGTCACCTCCGGCCACCATTTTCAACGGTTACGAGGATGCCACATCTCTCTCACCTTGTTGAAGCTATGCTAAACCTCTGGCTCAGGTCTCCAAAGCGCTACCCACACCCGAAGCTCCTGTAGTGGAGGTCTATTTCTGAGCTTGAGGCTAGTTCTCAAGTCTGTCTGGCATGTGTGAGGCACTTGCGTGGGGGGTAAATTACGCTCAGGTCCCTGCCCTCCCCCAAAATTATAGAAAAAGACCCACCATTCTAGAAGCCACATGTGTGGCACGTGCCCACCTGGGGAATATGTAGAATAATCTAGACAGATTTGCATAATTGCAGCCCCCGGGGACTTAATTTAGAAGAAAAACTTCAATTTTATTACATCTTAGTCCCTAAAATTTATTTATTGCATATATTTCTCATTCAGACTCTGATTTTTATGTACACTATATCATTTTAAAGCTTATTCCACGCTCTATCATCTTACATAACTTGGGAAAATATTAGACTTGGATTTTTATCGAATATTATTTGAGGAGTGATTTGATCTATGCAGGTTTATCATTAACACATTTGTGCTCTTTTATTGAGAAAATTATTGATTCATTTTTTCAAGGACTTGATTGAGGATTTTAATGTGATTAATTATCTTTTGATATTTTTTTAAGAAATTAATATCTGCAGGGGAAAGATCAAGGAGGAATTTTTGTATTTCCTTTTTTTGGAGGAGATTTTAACTTGATTAGTCTTATCACGATAATTGATCATATTAAGTGAGGAATTCATCTTTTTAGGGGTGTAATCAAGAAGGATTTAATTTAGTTCTCGATATTTTATGTGATTGAACTCTACCTACTTGAGGATTAAATTAGAGAGAATTTTATGATCATCATCTCTATTTGACGATTATTTTAGATCTTCTTATTGGTAGAATTATTCATTTATTAACCTCATTTCCTGCAACTTGAATTTGATTTGACCTTTATCTCCTGAATCTCTTTCGATCTGTGATAATACTTGATGATATTGGTTAATATTGTTGGAATTAAAAGTATATGTAATAGCTGATCCGATGCTTATTTATCCTATTTATTTTATTTGCATTGCATCTCATTTCATTTAATTTGCATTGTATTTTCTAACTTATAGATTATTATAGCATTTAATTAATTATTGAAATCAATTTAAAACCGCATAACTAAAATTCACCGTTCCCTGTATTCGAAAATATTCAAGAATTGTGGTTTTTGATCGATGGCTTTCATCTCCTATACTACAACTCATCGATATTAAATAGGTGAAATCAATGCTCATCAACCACCTCCGTAGATTTCAGCTAATCAAGATATATATCCTAAGAAGGAGATGGCAATCCATATTCTAAAGGCTGGCATCCAACTAACCTCTTATTGCGGGTCCTCTGCATAGGAATAGAGATTTAGGGATGTCAGATGAGTTAGGTCAAAGAGTTGACTTAACGAGATCAAGATAACTAAGACCTATGTCGTATGTTGTCATGTATAAGCACACATCCTCTAATTGGAGACATATGTATTACTATATGTCTAAGTATGTACATTAGGAAGACCATTAAGTTGATAAACTAATCAAGGTCTATACACTGGCGAGCTGGTGTGCGTACGAGGGCATATGAGTAATATGATATCTCAAAGGGATCATACATGTTCACTTCTGAACTGGAAGACATGAGCCCACTCATGAGATATTGGGATAAACCAAACTCCATTATTTGTCATCTTGCTTTGGAAATAATACATGTCTTGATGGTATGATATATGCTTTTGGAAAGCATATGATTGATACCGACTCCAAATGATTGAATGAGAAAGTTAATGATAAAACCATGAAGGAGATAATTTAAAAGTGATAAAAACTTCATGTTTATTATAGGTCTTCCAGTATGCAAGATGTGTGGGTATTAGGAATACTCGAGGGTGATGTGATATTAATCAATTGTGTAACCATGACACTTCCATTCTGAGGGAGTGATGAAACATGTTTAGATTTTAGTGACTTGATGAATATGTGATTCACCACTCTAGTTAGATGAAATTAAAGCTTTGTCCTGAGAAATTAAGCACATTCATATGCTAATATCATAAAATTAACATTCATGCACTTGTAAAAAAATTGCATAAATTAGCACTCATTTTGCTATCATATTCATCTACATAATTGCACCTAATTACACACATTTTTAATTAATTCATGCTAACTTCAATTGATATGAAACTGACTTCATCGTGTACATATCACTAGCCTCAATCAATGAAAAATCCTAAAAAATACTAACTTGCACATATTTGAAATAAACCCAAACCCTAATTTCAGGACAAAAAAAATGCAAATGTGGATATCTCTGTCATATATTATCCAATTTCCCTCTACTCACTTTTGAATTAATGTACATTCAAACATCTACAAATCATGACCAAATTTAAAATAATCGGAGTTCATTTGTGAAAATTGGGTTTTGGGACCTAACAATGCATTATGTATATTTACTGATTTTGACCTATCATTTCGTGTACATATTTCACTCTTTTTTTATTTATATATTTTGCTTATTTTAATTCATTTCATATTTTAGCAAATTACCAAAAAATAAAAATCCAATAAAACTAGAGAAGCAATAAAAAGATAAATTGTGACATGAGCTTACAGACACAATCCACTTGTATATAATCCACTTCTCTATTTTTTCTGACTTACTTCTAACTCATAAAAATTAAAAAAAAGTCATTGAGTCCATTGCATTATCTTACATCAAATTTGATTTTGCATGCATTTATTTATCTACAAAAAATCAAATAAAAAATTACAAAAACTAAAGTTTGTTATTTTATGTACATAAAATATCTCCAAAAATACATATCTTGCACAACTCATCTCATTTGCATTTTTATACTTCATGAATATTATGGATCTCATTTAGGGAAACATTTTTTATGTTGAGAATTTCTGCACCCGAGTACATTTGTCATTTTTAATCTAATTATTTCTACATTATCTACATTGGTCAACATGGTCAAGATTTTGGTCAACAGTCAACGCTTGCATGCATGGCAAACACAGTCAGATTGTGTCTGGAGGAGATGTATTCCTCAGGAGGAATACAATAGTATCCTCAATCATTGCCATAATTTGGAGGAGGGAGGACACTGCTCCAGGAAGAGGGCCGCATGAAAGGTATTACAATGCGATTTCTACTGGTGGACTCTATTTTGCGATGCGTGTTTCTTCATGAAGTCATGTCCAATATGTCAGCGAATGGGAGGAATCGTCGATTCCAAGGATGAAATTCAAATGCACCCAATCAACATATGTGATGTATTCAACGCATGGGGCATTGATTTCAAGGGCCCATTCCTTGGGAGTTAAGGCTTTGAATATGTCCTTCTAAAGGTAGACTACTTGTCTATGTGTGTGGAGGCTATCCCAACTCAAGTCGCAGATAGCAAAACTGTTTGTAAGTTTCTTAATGAAAACATAATTTCTATGTTCGGGGTCCTCGAGGTCTTGATCTCCGATGAGGGTAGCCATTTCATGAATTGGGAGCTGAAGAAGTTGTTGAAGGACTACGACATCGAACACCCTATCGCTAGCCCATACCACTCAAAATCCAATGGCATGACTGAGGTGTCGAATAGGGAAGTAAAGAGCATTCTGTAGAAGCTCGCTTGCTCTGTCAGGAAGAACTGGCCCCAACTCCTGGACCAAGTTTTATGGGCTTACCGAACAACTTACATGACTCCACTGGGTTCCTCGTTCAGGATGGTTTTTGGGAAACTATGCCATTTGCTCTTCGAAGTTAGTACACAAATTGGAATGGGCCATTTGGTGCAGGTACGGATCCTTTAAGGACCATTTGGAGCCAAATCTAGGCTCATCTTCTGCTCCATGTCAAGATGAACTGCAAGAATCCCCATGTCCCCATCATTGGGACCTAGAGCTCATTTGAGACCGCCAACACATGCGAGGACCTTCCAGAAAGGTGTAGCACCCATCAAGAGTGATAGAGGAGGCTTGATCATGGAGATACAATTGATTCAACCTCGCCCAGACCCAAGTTCTTCCGAGTTCTTTGAGCCTTCTTCATCATCGTTGGATCATCAGGTCGGCCCAGATCTAATCTGGACCGCTCATTTCGAGGTGAAGTGGTACTCCCTCTCAGCCATCCATCATAAGTGAAGACCACGTGGATTGTTCATCGCCATCCATCCGAGCATCTTAAGTAGGTAAAGTAATAAAGTCCCCCACTCCTTTTTGCATTTCATAAGTAGTCATGTATACATTTTATATAACTTTAAATTTAGTGTAAGAAGTTATAATGGATCGTGAGGCACCTAGTGTTTTGCATTAAACCCCTGCCAACTTTTAGTATTTATTTTTTTAGTCTTAAAAAATGTAATATAAGGGTTAACTTCTGGGGTTATTTGCATTCGTAGACCCTTGGCTTTTATTTTTATTACGAATATACCCCTAAGGGCTGTGTATTCTTTATTTCTGTTGTTCTATTTCTATTAAATAATTCTTGCATGCTATATATTATGAGAAAATGTGGTAGATTCCTGATCTGAAATATGTACACACTTGCATTTTTATTTAGACATTTATTGCATTTTCTCATTTATTAAAAAATCATTTAGGAGCCATTTAGTCCATGTTTTCTTATAAACATAGAAAAAAATATAAATCAACTTAAAAAATTTTAAAAAATAAATTATATATTACTATATATTATAACTCTAGACCAAAAATGACAAAAAATAATATAAAAAGAAAACACTATAAAAATTAGTAGAAATCTACAAAAATCCAAAAAATAGTTTTCTTTTTTATTTATATTATACAGAATATATTAAAAATAGTTTTAAGAATTTTTGAACTTATTAACTAATTTTAATATCTAAAATAATTCAGCCTATTTATATAACTCACTAATTTGATATTGCTAATACCTAAAAATCCATAAAATTAACACAAATTATGTAAAAATCACAAACAGAGAAAAATATCAAAAATATAAAAAAACATTTTATTTTGTAAATTTGACTATATTTAGCTATACTTAAAATTATAAAACCACATATATACCATATATATATCATATACTACTTATAAACTTATTGTTATTATTACTTAAGAATATATTTAAAATCTTAAAAAATAAAAAGGACAATTCTTGTATATATTTATATTTATTTATTATATATTATATATATATCTTATAATATATATATATATATATATAATCATATGGGGGCAGGGAGCCTGCACCCTGGGGTGTAGGAAACTCCCTGAAGCCACCCCATTTTTCGACTATTTTTTTATTTTTTTAAATAAAAGAGGGGGGGTTACTTAATATGTTAAGGGGAATATGTGTTTCAAGTTTCATGCAAAACAAACATTCCTAACATGTTCATCTAGACAGGGTCGATTTCAGCGATTATGAGACTGTTAAAATTTGGTAGTCTTGACGGAGATGATAGAAGTCTCGAATTAAGTTGAATTTGGAATGACAACATGGTGATACATGGTGATCTAAATCCCTCAAGGTTTCATTTCAAAAAAATCAAAAAATAATGAAAAATTAGGCTAGGTGTAGGGAATTACCTACACCCACCGAGGTAGGCTCCTTTTTCCCTTATCATATATACATCAATATTATACTTTAAAAACAAAATAGAAATCGAAAATGTGTAAAATTAAAAACGAAATAATATTCAAAATTCAAAACATAAAAGATATATAAAATAATTAAAAATCCATAAAATTTAATATAACTAAAAACCCAGAAAAATCAAAAGTATAAAGACATAAAAATAATTATTGTTAGTTTTTAATAATTAATAATAATTATACCTATCCTTGGTATGCTTTTAGTGGTTCGACCCCTACATTTGCTTGCTATACACATTTATAGGGTATGATAAATTTCACCCCGCATTATTCATTGTTTTAGTTATATCATGGGTTGATTGTCGATGATTGATTGAGATACGTTCCGAGTGCCGTGAGAGTGGCTGCTACAGAGATTATCGAATCCTACTTGTCAGACACCACATGCCTCCAAGATCGAGCATTAGGAACCTCAGTCCCAATCACTTCTATCACACGATGTCATTGCTGGGGAACAAAGTTGGATATGATATTGTATATATTATCTGTATTTTATTTTCTTTCTTTTATTTATTTTATTTGAATAATTATTTATATGTGCTAATCATATCTCTTTGTTGACTTTTCTGTGAGGGCCCGCTACGCGAGGACGGTCTTCTAGGAGACCAAGGTAACCAAGCAGAGTGAAGACTGGCCCCTTCTTTGTAGGACGGTAGGAGAGAGCATGAGAGGATACTAAAGAAACTGATCAGTGAAGATTATTTCTACGGGAGAGAGACCCTTATTTTTGAAAGATAATTTGTAATAATATAGGGACTCGGACATTCAGACACTCGTGAGCCTATTTTACCAAGTGATTGTTCACTTGGGGGCCAGCTCGATTTTTCCTATATTTTCACCACCTTCTAACTTTTGTTCTCCCTAATTTTCTCCTTATTTTATTTCATTTCTTGAATTTTGAGTTTTTCGCTTTCTTTTTTCTTTATTTTGTGTGCTTGAAGCCCTTAGTCTATGTTTTTACTTGGTGAGTCAGGTAGACTTAGATCCACACACCTAGAAGAATTCAGTTCTTAGAGATTGTTGGACTTAGTAAAAGAAATAAATAAATATGTGCTTCTCGAGTAGAAGTTCCTTCTTGGATAGTTTTTATATGCACGCATATGGATATATTCTATTTCATGTGCATATCATCTTGCATGTAGACTGTTGGGGTCAGGTACACATCCATATCTCCAGCATTTACATTCATTGATTTTCATGCATCATCTTTTTCGTATTCCTTTCCCCATTTTCTTGGACTTAGGCAATAAAAGGAATTGGAAAATTCATTAGACACTTTATTTTTAAAAAATACTAAAAAAGTGATAACAAAAAAAATTACGACTGCTTACTAAACTCAACCTAAAACCAACCGTAAGGATAAACATCGTTGTTTTGGGGAGAGTAAACCCCAATGTTACAAGTACATTCAGACTGAGTGAGGCACGTATATGTAAGGAATACAACCCCCATCCCTGGACTTATGCCTTAAGCGCTTGGGTCTGCTCTTGATCTCTGTTATTGTTGTAAGCACTTAACTATGACTTTAGACGATGTGGTTTGGTGTTCTAGTGTGTGTGCTACCTTGACTAGAACACAACCACTCTAGAAGACTGCACCTGTGAGTTTGTAAATATTTGCTTAGTCACCTAAATCTAAAAAAGAAAAGATAAAAGACCGAACCTTCACAGTCTTCACAATGTTGAGTTGGTGAATTGAGGGGTTTAAATTGTATTTTTTTGTGCGTGTTTGATCACTCCGTACATTTGTCCTTTTTCTGTTCATATTTTAACTTGACCATCGTGCTCTCCCCGATCCCCGCCTCTCGAATACCGAAATGGCTGACTGGAGCTACTTCTATCCGGACTTCGCGGATTCTTCTCATTCCACTCTAGTTGGTGCACCTCCATTTTGTCTGGAGGAGTATTACATGTATTTTTCTTCTTGTACATATTCACAACACCATAATTCTAGACACCGGATTTTGACTATTATCCACCACCACAGTTTTCTCACCTACCATCAACCCACCCGGTACTGAGCTATTAGATTCACCTCTCATGGACACAACTCTTTACTACATGACACGAGTAGTAAAGAAAATGCAATAGAGGATAGATGAACTCACAATACCCAATAAGATTCACATTGTTATTCACCGTATGATGTCATTATTTCATGAGAGTCCACCCATGGAAGACTGCTATCATAAAAAATACTAAAAATGAGCAAACTATAAAATTCCAAAAAGATAATAATGGCAGACATCTAGCCAATCCAGCTTGTGAGGAGAGGGCACATGTGCCACCCACTTTGGCAACACATACACACACCACAGTTCCCATCACCCTACCCCAAGGATGACATTGTACAAGTTGATTTTCATCCTTGTGTACACATTGATTCTGACTTCCTCACTAATGAGGAAGAAATAAAAAATATAAAAATGTCGACCAACCTCGAGGTGGCAGTGGCGGTGGCTATTCAGGATATTTTTGATGCCCCACTTCGAAAGTCCATGAACCTTATGCATGCACCTACACCCAAGAAAAGGAAGAGACTTCATAGGACTAAGCGCCACATTCTGACCATGGCCACTCCCCATGCCATCACTCATCGTCTACCCAATAATAAAAGGGACACTAGTACACCCTTCATTAGATGTGCCATTTCTGAGCATCACTTTGATCACACTCTCTTGAAAGCAGTACAACGATTAATATAATACCCTTCTCACTTGTTGAGACACTCAATCTAGAGCCTCTCAAGAAAACCATGATGATTTGTTAATTTGTTGACTGATCATTAAAGTGGTCGAAGGGTATTCTTGGAGACATTGTCGCTCAGATCTAGGGCATGAGCTACACTGTTGATTTTCTTGTATTACCCATGGATACCTCCACCTCTATGGAGTGTACTCCAATCATCTTGGATAAGTCTTTTCTCACTACGGTGAAGGTCGTTATTGGTTATGGATCTAGAGAGATATGCTTTCTTCCCACAACGAGAGCATTCTGATTGAGACGATCATTGCACCCATTGCCAGTTAGAAACCAACACCTGATGAGAGTGTACCTGTGTCAGTCGACCTAGAGGACCATGACCTTTATGCCGAGATCAGAGATGTTTGATATACCATGGACGATATCGAGACCTGAGAATTCCTCTTCCAGGGGGAAGACTCGGAAAGCATAGACCTTTATGTTCCTTCTTTTAATGTGTGGCTATGTGTTGATGAGATCCACAACATACACACCATAGATACCTTACCACATAGGGCAGACAAAGAAGAGACTTCCCATGTCAGATATGACCATACTACTTCCACTAATGAGTGCGGGTCTTTTCATCTTGATACCACTGAGGATCTCCACCATGTCAATCTTAATCGGGCTTTGTTAGATGTTGACCTCGATCTTGCACCTTGTTAGATCCATTCCTCAACGGTAACACAAGAAGGTAGGGTTTCCGCCTTTTTGATAATTGTACATTCATCACCTTGTATATTCTCGATTTCATTTCTTTCTTTCCATCTACCATTTCACTCGTCTACCTCAATCCGTGTGTTTTCCTTGCTTAGGATGTGCTTTATCCTAAGTATAAGGGAGTGGATGAGTCGAGTGTTCAGTCTTCGTTCTGTTTCATCACTCATGTCGTTGCTTATGCTTAGGGATCTCTTACCCTAAGTATAGGGGGAGTTATGTTGTTTATTCTCAATTTTCATTTTTTCATTTTTGGTCCCCTCGCTTATCTCCTCACTTGTTGATATTCTGTGCTATACTTAGGGATCTTTTACCCTGAGTATAGCGGGAGACATGCCGGTTGATATGTTTATCCTCACCCTCGATCATCCCCATTTTGTATATAGTCTTATATACTTAGGATGAGTTGATCCTAAGTATCGAGGGGATGATCGACTTTTTATTCTTTGATTTATCATTGTAATATAGACTTTCCTATACTCATCACCACATTGGCTTTTTATATTTTTTTATCACATTTGATATGATGACGGGATCTTGTCTTGATATATTTTTGATGGTAACAATCAATAGATTTGATGCTTAAGTCGAAGTTTGGGGCATTCCAAGAACATTAGAATCCAACTACAAAGAACCACTTGTAAGTCCAGATCAAAGGATGAACTCTATGAGATTTGTGATAGTCTTGTCGACCATTGAATACGATAGGATGAGATGGTAGGGCTAACCATCTAACATATCCACGATGTTTGATACTCAGCGGACATATGTATATATCATATTAACATTCAAAATATATAGAAAATTGTTGAGATGCATTGAATTTCAACATTTCCTATTTATGTTGGGATTTGGATCCTATTTCTATTTGGATCAATATCCTATTTGTATTGGGATCAAGATCCTATTTGGATTAGGATTACGATTTTATTTCTATGAATTGTACATGATTCATTTATGTGTAGGGTTGTTGGCAAAGTTTATGCATGCTGATTACATTATTATTTCAACAATGATAATCTTCGTGGTTACATGGTATTATAGGTTTCATAAAAGCTTCGTTCCAAATAGATAGAGCAGCTCGTGTCCCTATATTCGACCTTGGTAGACTTGCCAAGTAAAAATATTCTACAACATTCAAACAATTGTGGTCTTTGACGAACCAAATTTGTATCCTATACTACGATAGTTTTAGATTATTAAAGAGGCAAATTTGACGTTCATCTAATGACGCCGTTGCCGGGGATACGACTCACCTTTATTTATTTATTTAATTTTGATTTATTTTGTGTTGAATATTTTCAGGATTCACATGCCTTCCTTTCATTCATTATTTTTGCATCATTTCTGCTGATTTAATTCCTCTCTATTTTTCTAACATTTCTCTTTTGTGGCGAGGCCCATGAAGATCGAGTACACTTGATCTCCATGGAGGCGTGAAATTGGAGCTTCCACTGAAGAGGCCGCAAAAGAATTGGCAGGAGAAATTTTAGGATTTATCAGTCTGCTTGCATTTACATCTTGTAAAAAAAATTATGTTGCATGTGCATTTTTAACAATCCTCATTAGAGAGCTTGCATTCTGTAAAAAAGAGAGTAGATCACTAGATGATCTACCCCCCTCCACACACACACTTGTACATATACACTTCCCCTCTTTCCCTCCTCTCTGTATATTTCACAATCTCTCTCTCTCTCTCTTTGTATATTTCACACCCCCTTTCTGCCTCATAGCAATACAATCCCCCCGCCCTTGTATCATAGTGTAAATACTCCTCCAAACACAGAACCCCCCTTAACTCATATACCTTACCTAGGCTATTTGTAGCCTAAGTATAGGGGGACCCGCTTATCCATCTATCTCTCACATTGTATTCTTGTACTTAGGTCAGTTTTTGACCTAAGTATAGGGGGACCTCCTCCTCAGTTATGCTATATCACTCTATATTTAATCGAGCGATGGATTCATATCACTTTTGCTATGAGGATATAGCAAACTTTAAGTATAGAGGGGTATACCGTATATTACTGTATATTTACGTTAGCCATAGCTCGTATTTTTAAAACTTTTTGAAAATTCCTTTTCGGGCTTGGTTTTAGTATTCTTGTGAACTGAGTTTTGTAGAAACCCTGTAAAAATATTTTCTTAAAACCGAGAGATTAATTTGTGTAAATAACCCTTTTTCAAAAAAACCATAAAAATTTGAAAAATTAAAACTTTTCTTTGAATTAGACTCTGACTACTAGGCTTAGTAGATACTTTCAGTTAGGGAACTTCGGTCTCCCTTAGCAGAGTGGGTGGTTTAGATGACACTGTATATGGATACATCCTCAAGTAACACGGGTCCGTCTAACGGTCCGTACTTACACCCATACTGGCTGAGAGAAGATACATTTATTCATTTGAGCCTGGGCCAGTCATTGTCTCTCCAAAGAATTAAAAAAATGAAAATAAAAATCCATAAAATTATACAAAAACAAAAATCACACCAAAATCACTAAGGAGTTGGTGTATTCCTGACACAACCACATTCACTCAAGGCTCGAGGATTTTGATGACACTGGATTTTCTGTGATCTAAAGAGTCTGAGTTAACATGCCTTAGTCATTAGGGTTTTTAAACTTAATTATCCACACTTCCCTAGTTTGAAAGGTTTGAGCGCTATATCACACTCTTCATCTCTACCTTCAAAAGAATATGATCAACACAATCACTTTCACAACTACATGATTGATGAGATGGGTTGAGATATCACTTGAGGAACTAGGACTAGAGATTTGAGTTTAGACCCGATCTAATGATATCCGAGGATAGGATAAAGTTAATGAAGGCTTCATAAAACCTGAGTGTCAGCAAAACCCTAGCCAGTATGTGAACAAGATTCATATACTATCTCTTTGATATCTACCTATGTGCCATGGTGTGATGATACTTAATGATAATTGATAATCAGTATGCACCAACTTTTGGTAAAAGCAGTGGAGCTAGCCAACAAAAGAAAAGAAAAAGAAATGTCAAAAGAAATGCTCTATATTCCAAAATCAAATTACAAAAAGAGCTTCCACCAATGACGAGCGCTCCCAAACATTTTAAAAGTGTCCACTTGGACCAAGCGCTAATTAAAACCAAGGAGTCAGGCTGAGACTATAAAAGGGCTTTGCATCGTAAGCAATACAAGTCTGGGTGTCGAAGGTATCTTAGATACTTAAAAAATACACATCCCGGTGTACTCCCAGAAAAACAAGTGCAGACGACTCCAAATTCTCTTGACGGACACATTGATCAACAAGCTAAAAATCTACTTGTGTTGAGTAAAAAGGCACTTGAGAGGCCCCTTGTTCCAATGTGAGGGAGAGAAAATTAGACACAATCCTATGCCCTCCATCATCTGGTCGTCCATCTACATTTCAAGTCTGACGAACTAAAGAGTCGGTTGACTGAAGCAAGAATAGACTTATTCCCTAGTATTGAGGATGAGGTCTAGAGGAGAGTCTCTTGGACTGGAACTTTGAGTGAAGCCTCAACTCGACTCTCATGAAATGCAGTACACTTTATTCCATATCATTATACTATATGTACAAAAAGAGAGTCTGATAAGAGAAGTTGGAATTCTTCTGACTAGAGCTTAGATAAGCCCAGAATTTTAGGATCACTTAAATTAAGGGTCTTCGAAAGATTGGGCCTTGAAATATTCACTCACACGATCATGAAAACTTATTCATTTATTAGATGCTCAAGGACGAGCACAGTTTAAGTATAGGTGCATGATGAATCTCAAATTCATCATGCTAAAAGTCAATAATTAAACCCCTGGATTAACTAAACCACTAAAATTCACCAATAATTCTTCATTTTTATATTGTACATATTGTGTATAATTAACCCTTAATTAATTTTACTATTATTTACTTTGTAATTATTTTCTCTTCAAAAATTCATAAAAGTCAAGTCGAATAATTGTCTATAATTTTCTAACCTTAAAAAAACTAAAAAAAATACAAAAACAACTCAAAACAAAAAAGCAGGTGTTTTTAACCCCTTAAAAATACTCCCAAAAATACTTTTTGTATAATGACCTCTTTTAGCTTTTTGTCCAACATGAAACTTGTACATCTCATCGAGACGAATAACTTTCATGTTGACTTCTTTTTCCTAATTTTGCCTCTAACTAATTCTTTTTTATTTTTCTTTGATTTTATATTTCTAAATTTCTGGAGCAGCCATGTGGCGCTCTCTGGAGCCGCTACGCGGCTGCTCCTCCTTCCTCCACCTGTCACCGCTCCTGACCGTCAGATCTCCTTCTATCCGCCTCCATCTCAGCCCTCCATCTCCACTTTACATTCATCCGTTCGATCTTCTTCCAGATTAAATCCTCCTCGTACGTTTCCGCTCCAACCACAACCACCTGATTGCCTCCTCATCCTATGCCTCTCATCACTCCACGTCACCCCACTCTTCTCCACAGTTGGATCAAATCCGCCTTCTCATTAACACCGCTCACCTCCGCACACATCTCAGCCACCTGATCTACCCCTCGGATCTGATCACTACCCTCCAATCGCGTTATCATCCCAGCCGTTGGATTGAAAGATCCAACGGCTCGCTAGTCATCTCCAACCTCCGTTTCCCCCTCCAGGCATTACGATCGCTGCCCCCCATTCGCGTCGCCTACCAACCCTCTCCCCTCGACCTAATGGCTCCCTCGCATAGCCCTTCGTTCCATCTTCCTTGCGTAACACCCAACAACCCTCGCCATCACTCCCAACCTTCATTATACCCATTCAAACACCTGCCCTCACCACCTGAAATGCCTCCAACCCCACCTATAAAAATCCCTCCTCTGCCACACTTTACCTCCATCAACCATCTACGAGGGCTGCGGCCCAGCTCCCTCCTCCCTCCAGTGACAGCGGAGGGTGGTGTAGAGGAGAAGACGACCCAACCAGGTGAGATCCATGGCGCCCCGCCATGTTAGCTCCGCCTCCCCGATGGTACCTGAGCTCGCTGGATAGGCTGCCCAGCTGGGCGACGACCCGATGACCGTCTAGGACGTCATCCCAAGCCGCCTCCCCCACCAAATCTCCTCTCCGACGAGGTATCCCTCTTCCTTATTTTCTTTACTTTTTTCTCTAAATTTTTCTGCCTTCTACACTACACTCCACCGCTGCCTGACCCAACTTCATGTCCCCATCGACCACCCATGATCTTCACCCCACCTTCTCCTTCCTCCAAAACCCTACCGCATTCTGACCCACTCCTTCAGCGTTACGGCAGAGGATTCCCAAGGGCCACCGCATTCTCCATCACGACAGGCCCTCCACTCACTTGCATCTCACCTATAGCACTCACACATATAATATACACGCTTCGGTTATGCTTAACATTGCAGGTATCTTCAATGGCCGGAGCTTGCGCGTCTACGTCGGTCTCGTGCGACCACTCCGATCACCTGCCTCCGCCTCGCCATCCCTGACGTCGACGGAGCTCCGCCTTATCCCCACGAGCTTCGCCAGGGCTCATCCATCCTCTCGGACCTTCAGGCAAGCGATGGCACGTGGAGGAGCTCCATCGAGCCCGCCGGAGCACAGCCTAGTCCGGCAGGCAGCGGCGGGAGAACGAAGAGCAGATGCCGTCCGATCATCTGGAT
This sequence comes from Ottelia alismoides, assembly GCA_037367405.1. Lineage (NCBI taxonomy): Eukaryota > Viridiplantae > Streptophyta > Magnoliopsida > Alismatales > Hydrocharitaceae > Ottelia > Ottelia alismoides. Next base: position 344,807 of record JAZKJV010002835.1, read on the forward strand.
CGGACGACCATGATGAAGACACATCAACGACCCGAGCCTCAATCCGATCCAGCAACCTCAGGTCTACCAAACCTCGCCCCAAGCCTTCATATGATGCCACTTGGATTCGGACCAGCGACGCCTCCCAAGCCTAGGCCCCTCATGTGCATCGCATGTAAGGGCTTGGGTAAATTACAACGAAGACCCTGAGAATTCTGGTATTTACATTTTAGTCCCCAGGTACGTGCCTCATGTGCGTGCCTAGGTAATTTATAGGGAGAGCCTTTCTACTTCTGGAAATTACAAAAATGTCCCTACGCGCATGGAAAAATTACATAGGGCCCCAGGTAGTTTTTGGAAATTACATTTAGATCCCTCCAGGGACTTATTTATACTATTTATCTTTTTTATTTCGTATATTTTATTTACAATTATGCCCCTACATTGTTTTCTTCATAACTTGGGCATCATAGGTCCAAAATGCATGATTTTAGTGTCATTTTGATCCTTGTTTCTTCATCTATCTCATGACATGTCTAATTTTCTCATCTACAACCATTTTAAATGATGTGAAATTTTTATGTTAGATGAGTTCCTTGCTCTACCTGGATTAGCCATGGATATTTGAATGCTCTTATTTTTGTGCTCAAAATGACTATGATTTCAATTCATCATCTGTTGCTCAATTTAAGTGACCATTTCAGGCCTTTTTGTAATCCTTTATTCTGCTTGTACTTAATCTCTGCATTACTCTCTCGATTATTTTATAACTGCATAAAAATCAACTAAAAAAATGCATGCATCATTTTATTGCATTGTAATCTGCATAATGCATCATGCGCATCTGCATGAAGGCCTGAAATTGAGAAATAATTCACTTGCTCTTAATTGATCGAAATTTGATAAATAGATAGAGCATCTCATGTCCCTATGTTCGACCTTGGTAGACTTGCCAAGTAAAAATATTCCACAACATTCAAACGATTGTGGTCTTTGGAGAACCAAATTTGTCTCCTATACTACGACAATTTTAGATTATTAAAGAGACAAATTTGACGTTCAACACCCTTGCGGCTTATTTTAATTGTTGTTCAGTCCTTTTTGCCCTTATCTGTAATAAAACTTGTTATTTTTATTGCAAAAATGTTCATGGATTTAACCTTGAATAACTTTCCACTTATAAATCCAAATGAAGTGATTTTGGTCTCGTTTGAAAGCTTATTTAATTCTCTATGTGTGGCATGCCTGAATGAACAATTTGATAATTATTTCACGCATTCACTGTTAGGGATCTTATTATTGTATTTGACTCCTTGCTTGAACTTGAAATTGGTATATCGTGCATTATTCAAGTAATTAAATCCCTTAATTTCTTAATTAACCGATTAAGATAATTGAGTATTGATTAATCTTTTTATTCCTAATTAGCTTATTCCTTATTGATTAATTAGGGTTACCTCTCTATAGAATACTTATAAATCAATTTTTGACTAAACTTGATGAATCGAGACCTCTTTATCTTGATTTTTGGATTACTTATCATTGATTAAAATTTAATCAAAAAAATTCAGGAGCTTTTTCGTGTTGTGGATTCTCGTATGTTATTTGTGCATTGTTGTCTTCATTTAAATTAATTACATAATAAATAATGATTTAAAAATCTGTCTCTTTTGTGTTTTGTGCATCCGCTTACGATGATGATCCTATAAATCGTTCTATTAAATATTTCTCATTTAATTTTTTCAATGAATTGCTCGTGTCCCTGTTTTCGATACTGGACTTCCCAGGTTTATAAATTCAAGCTGAGAACCTCGTCATTGAGATTCTTCTTGGTTCTGCATAGTTCGCTAAGTGCCCATGCTATGACGAGCCCGATTTATTATCCACATTTAGCAAGTTATTACATATCCATTGCATGAACCAGATCTCTAACAATCACCAAATAAGAACATGCAATGGAACAACTAAGAGGAATGATAATAATAGCATGAAAAGAAGCTATATCATGGAATGCAACAGTAAGAACTAAAGTAGTAACCATACTAGCAGTAAATCACATGTATAAAGAAGATACTAACCATATTTAATAAATAGCAAGCTAAGAACAATCTAAGAGCATAAACATCATTCTAAATCCCAATGATTTCAACTTTAATTGGATTAAGAATCATGGAGTGACTATCAATATGCATGCAAGAAAAGGTAGCAAGCTTTGAAGCATCAATATTTTCAAGAATCATTGCATGACGAACACAATTAAATCACATCATGAATAACTGTTGAATTACAACAACAAATGGAATGGAATGAAATATATGCAATTACAAGCAATAGATATGGTTTGGAATGCCAGATGTTCCATATATATAACATGAATCATTATCCCAAAGAAGCAAGCTCTTTACCATGACTTATCTATTGCATGAACTAGATCTCTAACCATCACCAAGTATAAAATTAAACCATTACATACTAACCATAGCATTAATAATAGTATGGAATGCATCAACTAAGATGAATGAGGAAAATAGCATGAAAAGAAGCTCTATCATGGAATGCAACAACAACTAAAGCAGTAATTGTAGCTAGTAGTAAATCTCATGTATAAAAAAACTATTGACTATATCTAGTCAAGAGCAAGCTACAAACAACCTAAGAGCATAAACATCATTTTAAAACCCAATGATTTCGGCATTAATCTGATAAAGAATCAGAGCATGAATATCAATATGCATGCAAGAAAAGGTAGTAAGCCCTGAAGCATTAGTAAGATTAAAGATCACTACATGGTGAACAACAATTGAATGACATCATGAATAGCAGCTGAATCACATCAGCAAGAACTTATGAATTGGAATGAAAAATATGCAATGATAAGAAACAATTATGATTTGAAGTGTTGTATATACCATATCTATAACATGAATCATTGTCCCAAAAGAAGCGAGCTCTATAGCACACCAGATCTATTGCATGAACCAGATCTCTAACCATCACCAAATATAGAATTAAATCATCAACTACTAACCATATCATTAATAACAGTATGGAATGCAACAACTAAGAGGCATGAAATCAAAGGCATCAAAAGAAGCTATGTCGTGGAATGCAATAGCAACAACTAAAGCAATAACCATAGTATGAACCAAAGCTAAAGCAACAAAAGCAGTAACCAAGAAAGTAACATCATCAGTTAAAGTAGTGTCATGGAATGCATCATCAACAACAACCAAAGCTATGTCATGGAATGCTAAAGAAGCAGCAACTGAATCCAAAGCATCAACCAAAGCATTATAACAAGTGATGGAACCAAGCTATACCAATAACCAAGCTATGTCATGTAACCAAATCATGGAACCAAGCTATAGAGATAACCAAACTATAGAAGCAATCAAAGCACTATAATAGTAACCAAGTTATGTCATGTAACCACAGCACTATAGCACTATAACAAGCAACAGCTAAAGCTAAAGCAATAACCAAAGCACTATAGCACTAAGCTAAGCAGCAGCAGCCACAACTAAAGCAGTAACCAAAGATATGTCATGGAATGCAGCATTAGCAGCTAAAGCAATAACCAAAGCAATAACAACACCTAAAGTAGCAATCATTATAGCAAGACATATCTAGGAGCATTGAAAACTGTAACAGGAAAAGAATCACATCAAGAGCAACTCCAACAAAGAGGGATGAACACCATAGCATGCAAGAATCGAACAAGCAAGACTCACATGAATGAAATTCGAACAAGAATGACTCACATATCAATAGCAACTCCAACAAAGCCCAAATCCTAATAAGAAATACCCATGTGATCGGGAAAACCAAGCATTGAAACGGAATCGAACAAGCATGACCCGTGAATATAAAATCACAAGCAAGAGCGGAGGATTGTGATGACCTCACATATGATGAATCCCACATAAAGGAAGAGATGTGCACACAAAAACCAAGAGGAACAAGTCACCAAACACAATGCGAGTCTGGTCTGAGGGGACTCCACAATGATCTCTTATAGGCCTTGCTCGGGTGGATGAAACCATGGGTTTCCTCGTCCGATACCATGGTGGAGATGATAACTCAAAGAGATCCAAGGACGACAAGCATCTAAGGAGAGGCTTTATTATAGAGGAGGGGTAAAGGCATACTTCCCCAACAACTCCATTCAACTCGAAATCGAGTGATTCCAATCGCACGTGGCAGAGATTTTCAAGGAAGGACGGTCTTCAACAAAGCATCTGCAAGCGTTGACCAAGAAGGGGCCAAGGAATGGGAGGGGTCCGGGGAGATTCACGGGAGAAGCAGTTGGAGGGTCCGGTCACTGGGAGCAGGAGGAAGAGAATGGGGTAGAATATCATCACCCTCGCTATTCCACCAATAGTAACTTCACCATCAAGCATGAATGTCGAAGGGCAATAGACATATGAAATCCTAACCCCTTATTCTCATCTATTCTAGGGCTTGTGCTCATACCGAACATGCCCTAAGTGACCACTTTTGTACCCATTTTTTCTCATTAATTCTAATAAATTATTAGTGATTGAAAAGGAATATATAATGAATATCTTAGACATGCTCATTTAATTTTAACAAAGTATGTATCAATGATTATTATATTCAATTTTATGTACACACCACATTAGCTTTGTATATTTTTTTATCACATTTGATATGATGACGGGATCTTGTCTTGATATATTTTTGATGGTAACAATCAATAGATTTGATGCTTAAGTCGAAGTTTGGGGCATTCCAAGAATCCAACTACAAATAACCACTTGTAAGTCCAGATCAAAGGATGAACTCTATGAGATTTGTGATAGTCTTGTCGACCATTGAATCCGATAGGATGAGATGGTAGATCTAACCATCTAACATGTCCACGATGTTTGATACTCAACGAACATATGTATATATCATATTAACATTCAAAATATATAGAAAATTGTTGAGATGCATTGAATTTCAACACATCCTATTTATGTTGGGATTTATATCCTAATTCTATTTGGATCAATATCCTATTTGTATTGGGATCAAGATCCTATTTGGATTAGGATTACGATTTTATTTGTATGGATTGTACATGATCCATTTATGTGTAGGGTTGTTGGCAAAGTTTATGCATGCTGATTACATTATTATTTCAACAATGATAATCTTCGTGGTTACATGGTATTATAGGTTTCATAAAAGCTTCGTTCCAAATAAGAAGCATAATGATATTATTTATGGATAATGAATGGCAAAAGAAAAGCTATTCAGTTGTTCAAGCATATGATTTATAAAGGAAGACAAAGACAAATCTAAAGAATAGTATAGTCAATGCAAAGAAGAATAAAGAAGACTTTTCATAATAATGAAGTTGTAAAAGAGTATCAATGCACAAACAACATTTAGGTATGTTATGACAATTATATAACGTTAGCTTATTTCAGGTCAAACCTGCATTAATTGAGTGTTCTTGTTGATCTGTTTGATCAGTAATCGTTGATCGATCAACATAATGTGCATAATCAACCACTTAGTGTTCTGATCAGTAACTCTTTTTAGTGTGTACTTTCTAATCAATTGCCCATTTTGCTTGATAAATTACTTAAACTTACTTCTAAATTTCAAACTTTCAATGTTATGAACGATCACTGTTTTTATTACTTGACAACGAATATTTGAATGATCGATCACAACCAGTAACCATTAGTTGATCGATCACTTTATTGTTTCAATCGTTGTCTCTCTTAACCAATCATTTAATTAAAGGTTAATTGATTTATTGAGTTTTCCAACTATTTCCTCACTTAGTAAATAACGGAAAAAGAATCCTTTTTAATATTCCATTCATTTGGTATTCCAATTAAGAACATCTTGTTTGGTTTTTTATCTGTTGAATTTTCCTTAAGATCATTCTACCTTCTTGAACTTAATGGCTCATTTATAAATTTGATGTTGTACCTTGAGAATATACAACACAGAGATATACATATTATATGAGAGAAAATTCATCAGTCGCTCTCTATTAGAACTTCATTTGAGGCTTGCTCTTTTCTAAATGATTCAATCTTGAGAGTCGTTCTTCAATATGCTCGTTAGCATTTCCATCATGCTACAATCATCACATATTAGCCTCATGATAAATCTCCATTTCATCACCTTTATTCTTTTATTTTGGCCTTCATTCCCTTGCTAAATGCAGGTAAATATCATTATTTTGCATAAATTAACATTCATTATTTCTTGTATAAATATTTTATAAGATACATTGTTTAAAGCCAAAATAAAAGAATAAAGAAAAGAAAATAAAAATAAATAAAATGCCAAAGGTATTTTATGATCATAAACCCCGAGACCTTGACATCATGATGACTGGGTCAACAAGGAATAAAGTAGGGGGAGATAAGGGACAAAAATACAATAAAAACCCCCTATTTATTTATTCTTCAAGAATTCATTACCGGGACCCATTTTATTCTTTATTATTTATATATCAAATCAGTAAACTTTGTACATTAAAGTTGTATATAAAAATCCATAGAGATATACAAAATTGATTTCATACAAAAATAATATACAATATACATTCTACACTCTGAATAAAAAGCCAAAACCCAAACTCCCTAGACCAATATCTTCTTCATATGGATGTAAAATGCATCAAAATCACCTTTAACTATACATAACTTTTAATTAGTTATTTAATGAAGGTTGTTTCATTTAATTTGGATTCAAGATACAAAAGTTAGGTTTTGGACCCCTATCACACTATATACCTGAATAAAATATTCATTTTATTTATTCTTTATATTTTTTATTATTTTATATTTTTATAAATTTTCAAATATTATTTATATTACATGTACATAATTAGAATAAAATAAAACCAATAAATGAACTAAAATAAATAAGTGTATAAAATATATAGTTGAATTACCTATACTTATACCTATATAATAAATACATCTAATTACTTGAATGTTCAAATAACATCAGAAAAATACCATAAAAATATATTTTTATCTGTCTCTAAATAATTTATAAATATATAAATTAATTGTATAAAATAATAAAATATAAACTACAAAATAAAATAAAATATACATAATATAGGTAAAAATGCATATGATAATACATATAAATACTAACTCATAATAATATCTCCATAAAAAAATAAAAATAGTAATTAAATACTACATAAAATAAAAACATTTTTTATTTTATACCCTAAAATTAATTAATTTATTAAATATTTATTACCGATTTTACCAATAGTTTCTCCCTTGTAATTTCCCGTTGGTCCACAGACTAACTAGAAGCAGACCCTAGGTGACCTGGGTCAACTGTGCCCCTTGGCGCCTCTATTGTATCAGACCTGCCACTCCCTGATTTTCATCCTTTTTCCTAGGCATCTCTTTATTCCTTTTCTTTGTTTCTTTACTCCAACCTTGACATCCATCAACTCTAATCCACGTCGAAGCCTCTAAACCTCTATACATAATCTCGATCACTCACAAGTCCCCGATCAATAAGGGTTGTTCACTCTGCTTATAAATAAAAACCTCTGCCTCCTTTCTCCGATTTGGTCCCTTTTTGAGCTCTGTATCCCCCTACCCTCGGCCAAGCGTGCAACATGGTGATGAATCCCCAGTTCAGCACCTTTATTCTTTCATTTTGGCCTTTAAACCCTAGCTAATTACATGTATCATTATTTTGTATAAATTAACATCCATTATTTATTGTATAATTATTGTAGAAATTACATTGGTTAAAGCTAACATACAAGAATAAAGAAAGAAAAGAAAAGGAAATAAAATTCCAAAGGTATTTTATGACCGTAAACCCAAGACCAAGTCAAAAATTGATTTAGTCGATAAGGAATAAAGTAGGGGAAGATAAGGGCCAAAAAGATAATAAAAACACTATTCTTTTATTCATCAAATCCGCATTTTTGGGACCTATTTTATTTTCTATGTATCCTTATACATAAAAGTTGTAGATAAAAATGTATATAAAAATACAAAATTGAGTTTACAACAAAATAACATACAATGTAAATTTTACATTCAAAATAAAAAGCCAAAACCCAAACTTCCCAGACCCATATCTCCTCAATAAAAACTCAAAATGCATCAAAATCACCTTTAATGGTATATAACTTTTAATAGGCTATTTAATGAAGGTAGTTTCATTTAATTTGGAGTTAAGGTGTGAAAATTAGGTTTTGGACCCTTATTGTACAATATACCCGAATAAAATATTCATTTTATTTATTTTGTATTTTTACAATTTTGTATTTTTGTAATTTTGTAAATATTATTTATAATATATGTACACATTTAGAATAGAATAAAACCATAAATAAAATACTAAAATAAAATAACCTATAATACATAGATGAAAGACCTATACGTATACCTATATAATACCTACCCCTATTTATTTAAGTGTATATAACACATAAAAAACACAATGAAAATATATTTGTGTACCTAAAAATAAGTTGTAAATATATAAAATATGAAAATAAAATAAAAAACAAAATACAAAATAAAAATAAAATGAGCAAAATAGTCAATATACCTATAAATACACTTACAAAAAGTAACTTGTAATAAATTGATTCATAAAAATAAATAAAAAACATATTAAAACACTACATAAAATAATAATAATTTTTATTTTATAACCAAAATTTAATAAAATCATTTACTATTTTAATTCATTTATTTTCGAATAAAGTCCTTGTTTTGTCATGACTTGGTCCTACGTGGACCAATCACGTTGCGAGGTTTGTTGACCTCGAGTTAACTACCTCTGGCACCCCTGAACCGTGTTAGAAGCGTTGAGTACCCAGTTTCCTCCATTTTTCTTGGGCATCTCATTGATCATTTTCATCAATTCTTCGCGCTAACCTCTACTTCAATCTATCTTGATCCTCACCCAAATCCTGGATCTCTTGTACATAACCTTGATTCGCCCATAATCGCTGGTCAATAAGGACCCTTCTTCATGCTTATAAATAACACATCTTCTCCTCCTTTCCTGTTTGATCCCACTTCGAGTCCTAAATCCACCCTCCGTTAGTATGTGCGTGGTCCTGGTGACAACAAGACCATCCCCGTAGTTCCAAGCGGTGAAAGGAGTGGAGGAGGTCCAAGCGGAGCTCTGTCACCGTCCTGCTCCCTGTTTTCTCCAGCAAGCTAGAGTTGTGCTTGTACCTTCATTAGATAGGTTTAGTTATTGTCATTTCAATTTCGTAGTTAGATTAGTGTTTAGATCTTTCGCTTAGCATAGGCATCAAGCCTTCGATCGCTGGAGCTCTCTGCCCCGACAACCTTCCACTGTGAACCCGACCTGTTCTGACCATGCTATCCAATCCACTTCCTTACCCCTTTGTTTCTCCATTAAATCATCCCATCTTCCCAATCTGATCATGCCCAGATCAGTGAATCCATGCACCTCTTCCGTCGCTCGTCGGAGCACAACCATTCCACTACATCCCGCCTCGAATCTCGCCAATAAAATCCCATATTTATTTGCCCCTATCTTTCAAAGATTTTTATCCATCTTACAGATCTGGAGGACCCCATTTGAGGGGTCTTCGATACCAAAGACCGAGCTCTAGGCCCCCTCTGATGGGGCCTAGACTCCTTTGAGACATCTTTCAACTGAAAATGTCCAGGCGAACCCGTAGAGAAACCTAGCAACTCGAGAGGAGCTTGGAGCAGAGAGAAGGAGATGATCTAAGAAACCCAGAGCCCTATTCTCGGAGTGTTCTTCCAGGACAATCCAAGATCGTCCAATCAGGAGGTCCGCTCTAGATGCAGCAGCAGGCGTTTGATTGCACCCCCTCTACCGTCCGATCAAGGGTCGGATCTAATCCAAGGCGTCGATCAGCGAAGCGGTAGTGGTTCATCTAGACTATTGATCGTTCAAGTGGTACGCATCCAACCGTCTGTCAACGTACGAATAAAGGGGTAAATTACCAATACCCTCTCCGTCTTGTTATATTTCTTTTTAATACGTAAATATTTGTCTGGAGTGTGAATAAATGTGTGGAAATTGCAAATACCTCCATGTACTACCATGTATTTTCCCATAGGTCCACGCCAGCTCAGCTCATGTGGTTGGCCATGTGAGTTGGGTATTTTGCAAGTGTGCCCCTTAACTTTGTTGTATTTATTTTTAATACACAAAAATTTGTATATTCAATGTTATACTTTTCAAGAAATTGTACATTGGACCCTGGACTAATGTATATTTACAGGAAGTCCCTTCTAGAGCATTTTTAATTTATTGATTTTGCGGAAAATTACATGTATGCCCCTCGATTTTGTAATAGGTTCAAAAATGAAGGAAATATTTCTTTTATTGTAAATAGGTCCCTACCAGACTATTGAATATTATTTCTTGTTTATTTTTTTTATTAAAAATAGCTGTTGTTTGTATTTAATTTTGTAAAAAAAATGCATGCAAATGCCTGGGATGACTTATTTCTATGTTTTGATTTTTAGCTTGCATTTTAGCATTTATCTATTTATTAAAATTCAAACAGTGAGCATGTATTCCATGTTTAGCTTTAAAAAAGCCAAAAAATATTAAATTCCCTAAAAAATACAAAAAATGCAGGTTGTTTATTATGTACTATAGTAACTCTAGACCAAAAATCGCTAAAAATAGAAAAAGGAAAAGGAAAAAATTAAAAAGCTCCAAAATTCTTTATAAACATCTTAAAAAATCCCTAAAAATAAAAAATATCCATTTCTATCTCTGAATTTTCTCTATATGAATATCTATCTATTAAAATTGATTTGAAGAATTTTGGACTTTGTTTGCTATTTTTAATCTTCAAATCAATTCTCCCTGTTTATTTAATCCCTGATTTGGGATATTTTTTATTTTTTGAAAAACATAAAAATATGCAAAAATTCCAGAAAAATCACAAAATATGAGAAAATTATAAAAACTATAAATCTTCATTGTGTTTTTGGACTATGTATAGATATATATATCACATACTATCTATATGTATCTATGTGTATACATATTCTATATACTTATTATATGTACTAGTATATATTATTGATGATTACAATATATACAGAGATAATATGATCAAATTATGTGATATACAACCTGAATGATTGATCTATAAACTCCAAATTCACATAATCTATATTCCTCACATACAACAGAGAAAATATCCATAAATTGCACACAATCAATTATATCTCTGCATAAATCAACCGATCATGATTTTCTAATCAAGAAAAATGTTTTCAAAAAAATATCGATTACATATTCCATTCCTAATCATTCTTGTCAAGTCACCTAAATATAACTTAACTAATTATCTGCATGAATTAAGAAAATCATATGGAAATGAATTGGGTATATATATCATTAAATATAACACATTGATTTGACTCTACAAAACCTCACTTTTTATTGGGAAGAAAATGGAAGGGAAGATAGTATAAATTGCCCACTCATTATAGCTTGGATAAAGCCTATAGTTTTTGTTGGAAAGAAATGGAGAGGGGGTTTAGTGTAAAAAGTACACTCTTTATTATCATGCATAGAGCCACCCTACCACTCCCTTCCCCATGCATAAGTTGCACCTCACGTACTTCACTCATTCCCTTCCCCATGCAACAATTATGTTTTTGTCTTTACTCTCTCTTTATTTGCATGGCATGGAGCCCCACATTGCAAGGATAAAAAGGCATTCACGCACACTCCTCTCTCCCCATTCCCATTCTCTTCTCACGCACCCTCTCCCTCTCCCCCATTTTTCATGCACGCACCCTCTCCCTCTCCCCCATTTTCTTCTTTCTCATTTTTTCTCTCTTGTTTCCATCTCCCTCTCTCTCTCGTTTTTCTCATGTAGGCACAAAGATAACGCCAACAACGTACAGCCGTTCTCCTCCCCGTGGTTTTCCTCCAGCCCGTAGCAGCCCGTGCGTCCACACGCATGGCCATCTCCTTCAGTTCGTAGCAGCCTGCACGGCTATCTCCTTCCGCGTTGCTGCGACGTATCTCCTCCTCGACGACCTTCTCTCTCCGGCACCATACTCGTGTGTGCAATCAGCCCACGTGTCTTCCCACACACTCCCATCTCCGCCATCATCGTCATCTTCACTCGGGAATCAAATAGAGAAGCATTTCTTTCCCATCTTATTTGTCGCATGAATTCTTATTATCTTGGTTAGTTGGTTTAAGTTAAATTTGAAGGAACAACTCTTTTTGTGTAAGCTATTGTCAACTCTATTTTTCTTGAAAATATATGCAATGCAAGTTTTTTCATCATTCTCTCTTGAAAGCTTCCAAGTAAATCTGATCTTCCCATATTAAATTGCAAATCAACCCCCACTTCCTTACTTAGTTGCACTCATACCATCATTTGCTTACTCTAAGTTCTAAGAAGTATTTTCACCGTAGATCACATTCCGTTATAAATTTTCTTTCATCGCAATACATTTATAAATTGAATCAAGTTTTAAAGAAGAACAAAAAGAGCGAGTTTGCTTAGTCCCTGCGGATACGAACCTCTACTTGCACTATATAACTCATATTTTTCCAACATGCTTGTAGTTGTAATATTATTTGTTTGATTGCGGTTTTGCGTGGAACAACAACGACATGGTAAAAACAACTTTTTAAACCGCGTAAAATCGCATCAACATTTTGGCGCCGTTGCCGGGGACTAGGAAACATTTGCAATTTTTTCTTCTTCTTTCTAACTTAATTTCAAGTTTCTAATCCGTGCATTTTTTTGTTTTGCAGGTACTTAGGCTTCAAAAAGAAAAAAATTTTACTTGTCTTTTCATGCATTTTATTTTAGCGAACTTGTAATTTGTTAAAAAAATTTTGTAATCTTAATTTCTCCCTCCCTTCTCGGAAAAGCTCGCCATCAGCAGGACAAAATATTACGGATTAGCGCCAGAAGTGCAGGCACTGTGAGTCCATCTGTCTCTTAGGCATCTTAGGCTTTTAAAAATTTCCTGCATTTGTTTGCGCCCTGAACTTAAACCGAAAAAAATTAAAAAACACTTCTTCTTCGCATCATCTCCGTGGTCTTCTCCATCTGATAATCTAATTCAAAGACCACCAAATCGTGTGCTGATCATTTAAAAAGATAAGCTTGAAAGGCCACCGCAGTGGCCCGAGCAGAAAGCGGATAAATTCTGAATGCTTGTTTGATGCACGTGTATGACACAAAAATCACAAGCACATAGAACCCTTGGATAGAGACAAAAATCCCTGGTGCTACGTGGGATTGCAGAGAGAGATCGTAACTCCTCGACGCGTTGGGCACAGGTTCTTGTGGGAAGAAGCAGATCCTCGATCTGAGTACCGCACCCTGGATCCCCCGGCCGGATTAGAACATCGATTTCTCACAATCTTCCACACCCACCTCATCTTTAAGGACACTAATTTCTCTGAAAACTTTTGTTGAATCACTAAACTAAAATCGAAAAGATAACCGCTTCTGCGGTAATTTTTGTGTGAGTTGGTGAAACAACAACTTGTCTGGTGTTTGTGTTGTGTATGCTAGGTCGTATATCTTTTAAAAATAAATTGCAACAACCCACTAGATTACGACCCGATCTATAAAAGAAAATCCCACCCATTCTTGTCTGTACTTGAGAATCTTTTTCATGGAAAAAATTCAAGTTATGCTCAATGAGATGCACGAGAAAACAAAGCTGAATCGGGCTATTGCTTTGAATTATTTGGAGGATAGGAAACGATCTTCTCGGCCCATTGATCCACCTATTTTATTATCGATTGAGCATGAGATTGATAAAATGATGCATCTAGTGCAAAAGTATCAAGAAGATCAGGAACACAAAAAGAATAAGTCATCCGATCAAACGTCAAAACCACCCCATGATGACCCTATATTAGAAGAATTTCTTGCATTACCTTCTCCTACGTGCACTTCCTTTGTCTCTTTCAAACCACTTTCACACGCAGAACACTCATCCATTTCGAATACTGGACTAATCTCTGATTCTTTAAGAAATCACTTAATCTCCATACCCCTATCACCGACCCATGAAAGTGACTTGCAACATACTCTTCATGAATTAGCTATCCAAATCCAACAAAACCAGGGAGCACTTATGGATGAGTGTAATAGGATGTATGAGAATGTCAGTAAACACCTTTTGGAAATTCGTGCTCACTTGATGAATAGGCCAAATAGTTTGACGGATGAATGCAATAGATTTCAACAATATTTTGAGAGATATCAAGAAAAGAAAATTGAGGATTTCAGACACTCAAGGGAAGAAGAAAAATGGGTCCCAATATCAGTGAACCAAACACAGATACTTCCTTTTGATGAACTAGATGTGAGATGTATAGAAGAAGATTTTATTGTTGAAATAGTGCCATCTCCATGCCTCCTCTAACCCAGATTGACGAAATTTCATGATATCCCCATCTTCGCTCCTCCTGTGTCAGACCACGTATTAATTGAGATGCCCAATGATTTAATAGATGAATTTTTTCTCTTGGAAAGACTCAAAAACTTTGAGCATGAAACATCATTTTGTGATCTTGAGGGGCATCTTATGGAATATGTCTCTATAGATGAAATTGAGGAGGAATGTGATATAATTTCGCCATTCATGAATCATATTGATCAGAATGATTTTGGAGAGTATAATAAGGACATGTTTGAAATTGAGATCACACCCCTAATACAACTCGATCACGACCCACTCTTGATGGATACATGTATTAATGATGGCATCGATCTTTCCTTAGACTATTCTGAAGGTTATGAACATCAGTCTACTAATGATATCGATTGGTCTGAGATAATAGTTGAATTTGAGGATAGTATTGGTATTGACTCCAGCAAAGAAATCGAGGAAGATCCGATGTTTGATGTTAATTCTAGATGTGATTTTATGATTAATGAAAAAAGTCCAAACTTAGAGTTTGAATATGAGGATATAGTAGACAACGAATTGACTTCTTCATGCACCAAGACTCTCTTCCAACCAACACATGATTATATGTTGAAGATCTTTTATGATGACCCTTTCAAAGATGAGATTTCCAACTCCATTGCCTTCACCATTGAGAAAGAAGATCCACTCAATTCGGTTGATGAATATAATAATACATCTTCTACTACTGAATCAGAATCTGATCATAATGGTTTTTTATTCTCTGATCCTTTTTGGAATGAAACTGAAGAATTACTCAAAACATTCGAAGATAATCATCCAATCATTCATGCAACTCAGCCTTTGCCAAATCCGACCTCTATTGTCATACCTCCTAATTCAATTGCCAACACACCCCTGCTCCTGACCTTTGAATACCCAAATCATATTTCGGGGAGAGAATCACCCTCATGGCTCAAGCAGAGAACTGAAATGAAATTGACAATAGATACCACCGAAAATAGCCATGATGATTATTTGAGGGACAATGATGATTTATCACAATATATGTTGGAGGATCACATGCTTATAACCACTCAACCTTCTTTGATGGAAGAATCAATTCTTGACCATGTAGAGCTCGACTTCAATACATCATATCTGGTCCATGAGCCCTTCACCAGTCCACCCATTTCCCTCCCATCACATCCAATCCAGGATCAAACTGATTCATCTCTCATTCTGATTCATCAACTAATTAATGTCTTCACCGTATTAATGACAACACACATTTATCAAATTCATCAACCATACTCTCACATATGGGTCAAGATATCCGTATCATATCAAGAATTTCATTTGGGTTTTCTGAATACAGCTTCTGCACTCACACGCAACACTGGATACTCTTGATAAGCTGAATCGTCAAGTTGGGACTTTAAACCAACAACATTTTGTGGGTCCACACCCATAGGTATCTTTTCCTTTCTTTGTATCCGTCTCTTTCTTTTTTTTTGCATTAGATAAGTATGGGGGTCCACCTCTACACTTTACAAAAAAAACAAAAAAAAACACAAAAACAAAAATACATTTCACATCCCTTCTGATCCTCCTATTGCACATTGTCTTCACCATGAGGACATGGTTTCTGTTAAGTATGGGGGGGTGTCTGCATAGTTTTTCAAAATTGCATACTCTTTCAAAAAA
The DNA here is from genome assembly GCA_037367405.1 of Ottelia alismoides. NCBI lineage: Eukaryota > Viridiplantae > Streptophyta > Magnoliopsida > Alismatales > Hydrocharitaceae > Ottelia > Ottelia alismoides. The sequence goes on from JAZKJV010002835.1 coordinate 360,892, forward strand.
AATCTCTTAGCAAAAATTCCCCTAAAAATATCTTCAAAAGCAAAGAAAACCACCAAAAATACAACCTTTCTAGTTTTATCCTATTTTGAGAAATCAGATCTTCACTGCATAAATCATAGACTGAGGTTGAGTTGACCTTAATCCACTTAACTTCTTCAGAATTTCATTAGGCATGAGTTTTTAAGCTTTCTTCAGGTCCATATGGATTTTATTCTCTCAGTTCCACTAACTCTACTGGTGAATGAACCTCTGTATCTAACTAGATCACCTGAGCAACTAGTAGCACTCTTAAACTCTTCAATGGATATGGAACAATGCACATTGCACTTAGCTTGATTGAGTTGAGTTTACGAGATACAATTACAGTCTAGTTGAGGTGAGGAGTTGTCCTCTTGGTTGTGCCAATGCCTGAACCTTATCTATAGCTAGTGAAGGAACTTGACTCGGGAGCAACATGATCTCTCTAGTCTAAGTATGTCAGCAAATAAGCCAGTATCGCGCCTCCAAAGTCAATATTAAGTCGATACTACCTTTTTGATGCCAAAACCCAAGACAAAAACACCACAAAAAGGCATATCTCAATACAAATGCCAAAAAATTGCCACTCATGCAAAGATACACAAAGCAAAAGCAAAGAAGACCACCAAATAACCCTTCTCCACCAAAAAGCCGTGGTAGCGGCCCAATGATGCTACCTAAATTTTTAAAAGAGGCCCAAAGAGGTCCAGGGTTATGCTCTGCAAAAGGAAAAGAATGAGAGCAACGGACCAAAGCGGTCTACGGAAAACCCCAAAAATCAAGTCCCATTATCCAATAACTATGGCCTATTTTTTCTATGCTGACATACTTGGGTGAAAAGAGAATATGCCTGAATTCAGGTGAGGACTGAGGCTATATGACTAGGGAATCATTCGGTACCTTGATAGATTTTGTTGTTAGCTCGTTCTCTTGACCCACGAAAGCTAAAACTATCACTAACACTGTTTATATCCACTCAAGGTCAAAGAGAATACCTGTTTCTTAGGGACGAGCTGACCTGATCGATCTTCTGAAACCATGTCTGATTTTGTTGGAACTGAGAGGCTGTTGGAACTACAAAACTCATGCCAAGTTGACTATTCGAACAAATCATTAATCCATGGGTCTACTCTACTGAAGTCCGTGTATTTGTGTAGTCATGAACTGAAAACTCGAAGACTTTGTGGGCGTGTCTGCTGCAAACCCTCACCAGATCTATCTTGGCTATGCTCCTTGTCCTTCATTATTACTTATCTTATTCTTGCTCGGGACTAGCAAGACTTAAGTATGGGGGTATGATGATTACAATATATACATAGATAATATGATCAAATTATGTGATATACAACCTGAATGATTGATCTATAAACTCCAAATTCACATAATCTATATTCCTCACATACAACAGAGAAAATATCCATAAATTGCACACAATCAATTATATCTCTGCATAAATCAACCGATCATGATTTTCTAATCAAGAAAAATGTTTTCAAAAAAATATCGATTACATATTCCATTCCTAATCATTCTTGTCAAGTCACCTAAATATAACTTAACTAATTATCTGCATGAATTAAGAAAATCATATGGAAATGAATTGGGTATATATAGCATTAAATATAACACATTGATTTGATTCTACAAAACCTCACTTTTTATTGGGAAGAAAATGGAAGGGAAGATAGTATAAATTGTCCACTCATTATAGCTTGGATAAAGCCTATAGTTTTTGTTGGAAAGAAATGGAGAGGGGGTTTAGTGTAAAAAGTACACTCTTCATTATCATGCATAGAGCCACCCTACCACTCCCTTCCCCATGCATAAGTTGCACCTCACGTACTTCACTCATTCCCTTCCCCATGCAACAATTATGTTTTTGTCTTTACTCTCTCTTTATTTGCATGGCATGGAGCCCCACATTGCAAGGATAAAAAGGCATTCACGCACACTCCTCTCTCCCCATTCCCATTCTCTTCTCACGCACCCTCTCCCTCTCCCCCATTTTTCATGCACGCACCCTCTCCCTCTCCCCCATTTTCTTCTTTCTCATTTTTTCTCTCTTGTTTCCATCTCCCTCTCTCTCTCGTTTTTCTCATGTAGGCACAAAGATAACGCCAACAACGTCCAGCCGTTCTCCTCCCCGTGGTTTTCCTCCAGCCCGTAGCAGCCCGTGCGTCCACACGCATGGCCATCTCCTTCAGTTCGTAGCAGCCTGCACGGCTATCTCCTTCCGCGTTGCTGCGACGTATCTCCTCCTCGACGACCTTCTCTCTCCGGCACCATACTCGTGTGTGCAATCAGCCCACGTGTCTTCCCACACACTCCCATCTCTACCATCATCGTCATCTTCACTCGGGAATCAAATAGAGAAGCATTTCTTTCCCATCTTATTTGTCGCATGAATTCTTATTATCTTGGTTAGTTGGTTTAAGTTAAATTTGAAGGAACAACTCTTTTTGTGTAAGCTATTGTCAACTCTATTTTTCTTGAAAATATATGCAATGCAAGTTTTTTCATCATTCTCTCTTGAAAGCTTCCAAGTAAATCTCATCTTCCCATATTAAATTGCAAATCAACCCCCACTTCCTTACTTAGTTGCACTCATACCATCATTTGCTTACTCTAAGTTCTAAGAAGTATTTTCACCGTAGATCACATTCCGTTATAAATTTTCTTTCATCGCAATACATTTATAAATTGAATCAAGTTTTAAAGAAGAACAAAAAGAGCGAGTTTGCTTAGTCCATGCGGATACGAACCTCTACTTGCACTATATAACTCATATTTTTCCAACATGCTTGTAGTTGTAATATTATTTGTTTGATTGCGGTTTTGCGTGGAACAACAACGACATGGTAAAAACAACTTTTTAAACCGCGTAAAATCGCATCAACAATTATATATAGATATATTTGTTTTATTATAAAAAACCAAAAAGAAATAAAAAGAAATTGCAAAATTTAAAATATATATACTCTTGTTTGTATTTGGTTTTTCTCTTTTCTTTCTTATATCCTCTCTTATATGTAAATATATATTAGCATATATATATATATCCATATTATTATTATTAAATTATATATTTATATTCACTATTATTTTATAAAAAATAAAAACCCTCAAAAACAAATATGTACATAATACCATTGATTAGCAATAATCATAGGCTACCTAATTTTGCTCTTTGTGGATCGATTTCTACATGCTTACATGCTATACATTTTGTTTGTAGATTATAATAAATTACGCCTCACATTTTTTTGGCTTTTCATTGCTTATTTTTAAATTGTGGGTATTTGTTGATTGGTCATGGGTTCTCTTTGTGGGTCGCCTCAGTGACACTCTATCCTTGCACTCCATGAGGATCTTTTTTAGACCCACATAACAGAAAACGTGCCATCACCTGGTGACAGCAGGCGGTCCCTTGTGGTGTTGGAACGGAGTTTGGAGGTGAGGAGAAGACCCAAGGCATCGCTACGACGAGGCCTCTGCTCCCTAGTTCCCAAGTACGAGCTGCCCGACTTTTTATTCATTTATAGATAGATTTTGGTCGTAGTTTTTCCTTTCCTGCCTTTTATTTTGTAATTTGATAACTAGCTTAGTCCTAGTTTCGATTCCTCAATCATCGGAGCTCTCAGCTCCGGCTCTGTTCCACCCTGTTTCTGACTGTATTTGACCCCCTAGACACCCTCACATCCTTCCTCGATGCTTCTTTCATTCCTTGAACCCACTTTCACCCTCTGATCTTGTACAGATCAAAGGATCACGACTCCTCCATCACATGTCAGAGCCACCTCCATTCCATCCATTTCCATGCATTTTAGCTTTAATATGGGTTGAGGAAGATCACCTCGAGCCCTATGTTGTCATGCGCAGGTTACCAGGTCAAGAGAAACCCCTGGAGCAAAGCGCCGAGGCTCATCAGAATCTCCATGTCGTTTGAGAGAGAAAGAGCTCTAGATCCCGAGCGCTGAGATCTAGACACCATTGGCCAGTACTAGTAGGTGTGGGAGGAGCCTAGGAACCTTTCGGGCTTGTCGGAGAGGCTGTCTGGAAGAACAGGAAAGAAATATTAGTCTCACTATTCTCATTGTGTATTTATTTGATAATTTATAACTATTATGATCTATTTATTTATAATGCTAATATATTGTGAACACTTGATTTATGATCCAAGTTATGGATAGATTTTGATGTACAATTGAATCGTAAATAAGCAATCGATTTATTCACATGGAAATAACTTGGACAATGGATCTGATTAACTCGATAATAAGGGTTTAAATATCGATACCGGCTTCCATATCAACACCATGTTTATACAAAATTTCGCTGACATTTCACCTATATTGATCAACATCTGTGAATGAATGACATGAAAAGCCTCCATATTGCCATATCGCTTGATATTTCGGTCCCACGTTGAAATCAAAATATTGACGAAATTCCGCTGATATTTAACGAATCTGAAACCCTTCTCGAGCAATCAAAAATCTTAAGTTAGGTAATTTGGTTGTGGTTTTTACCATAAGGGTTTCCACGTGAAAATAATAATGTATTGTGATTACATGTTTTCTATATATCAACTTTTTATATCCGTGATGATTATCATTGGTGATAATTATTTTTGGCCATAACATCTGTTGTGTGTTCCGAAAGTTACTCGCATTCGATATCTGACATGGTTCACATAGAAGACGTAACTAAAATCTATGTATAACATCATACTGGACAACTTCTTAAACCGACATTCCGTGGTAGAACCTTCATTATTTGATGGTACTAATTTTGGCTATCGGAAGGTTCTTATGCATATCTATTTGAAGTCTATAACATACAAAATTTGTGATACATTGTTAGGCTAGAAGGAATTGTCACCACCAACAAGAAAGAGAAATATTTGACAAACAACTAGAATGCAATGAACGTCTTGTTATTACGTAGATTAATCGTATAAGATCACATAAAAAATCTGGAACAAACTAGCTATGATACATCAAGTTATGTTAAAGTTAAATGAAACCATAAAGTTAAATGAAACCACAATTAGTTCTTAAGCACACTTAGTTGGAATCTTAATGATGCAAAATTTAAGATACAATACAATCTAAATATCCAAGGCTAGAAGGAACTTATCACCACCAACAAGAAAGAGAAATTTTCAAGAAACAACGTGAATGCAATGAACATCTTGTTATGCAGATTGATCACAAAAGAATTCAACCGAGTATTCACTTGAATTTTTTTTACAAACTTACTGTGTCACATCTCAGTATATCAAAGTTAAAAGAAGACAACGTATAAATCATAAGTTCATTGTAAAGTGAATAATTTTCTAGGATTTCCATGTCATTTCCCATGTTTCACATCATTTTTGTGCTTAAAATCATCATTTAAATTTTTTCGTGCATTCTAGTAATACTCCTTCAAAAATTTACGTAAAATATTCCTTGAAAATAATATTTAGAGTTAACTTCATTGGTTTAAAATTATTTAGTTCAGAGCATGTACATCATCTCTATCATCTCGATTCCTCCATCCCTTATTGCCGTCTCAACCTGCAAATGGCAAGGGAGGGGGCTTTTAATATCATGTGTATCCCCTTTTCTTTTGGCAACTACTCATGTACCCTTGCTTTTAGCATCTGTTAATTGGGGAAAAAAATGGCAACTAACCCAAGAAGCGTAACTATAAATGGCCCAATGATGTAGGGACAAGAGTGAAATTGCAAAAAAGCTATAGGCATAACTATAGTTGCAGAATCTTATAGTGTACATGTGTAAAAAAATTATTTTTTCCAATAGGTAGAGATGATTTGATCCTCAATTTTGAACTTCAAAGTTCCTTAACATATATTGTAAATAATGGGTTTCGATACACAACTCACTCCATACAATTTGCGTCTCATCTCATTTTGCATTACGATCATATAATCAAAAAGATAAAAATCTCCTTCTCTAATTGTTGGACTTGTTATCCCTTGGTGACCCACTAATGCAATAAAAAATTATTATATTTTTCATGTCCATCTAAAATGAATGATTGTGATTGCACTTAACTAAAGATTCCTTTATACAAATAGGGTTATATAGTGTGGCCATCTTGAATAACATGCACTTGCACAACTAACATTAACATGTGATATCCAATAATGATCTTCGGTCTGACAAAGAGATGACAATCTTTCTCTAAAGACCGATTTTCAATCGATCTATTGATGCAGGTCCTCTGTATAGTATTAGAGATTTCAGGATGTCAAAATAGTTAAGTTAAAGAGTTGACTTGATGAGGTCGAGATAAACTAAGACATGAATCGTAACTATCACAATCATGCATTCATCTTTTGACCATAGAAAGATATACATCTATATGTCAAATATGTACATTAGACATTGAAGATCCAACCAAGGTCCGTATACCGACATGTTAGTGTGCATATGAGGACATATGAGGTGTATCATCTCTCAAAGGGATCATACATGTTCACACTTTTTGAAATGGGAGACAGGGCTGACTCATGAGATATTTGAGGTCAAATAGAATTCCATGCATGGTCATCTTATTTAAGACATGAATTCAAGATACTAATACATGCTCTTGGAAGGTATATGTTTAATGTTGTCATCTAATTATAACTGAGGATTATTATAGTATGCCTTGGAAGGTGGAAGTCAAACAAAGGTTTGAATTTTGGGTATATCAAAGCCTTTCAACATAGGATGATGGAGTATTGGGAATATCTTGGTTTGAAGCTAACTTAATAAATCTTTTACCATGACACTTACATGCTAAGGAAGTGATGAAATCATATGGATTTTATTGACTCCACTTCATGGGTTAATGATATGAAAATTAATTGGATTAAGTTTCATTCATTAGATTAAATTCCAATCTCTACTACCAATTTTAATATCCAAATGTTGAAAATAGAAATGGAAATGAAGTGAACTCACTTCTAGATTCATTTATAAGCTCCAAAAGGTTTGGAAAATGATTATAAATGGAGAGGGAAGCTGATCTCAACACTCTGATCATTTGTTGACCTCGTGATGAGTGCGATGCATTTCGTTGAGATCACATAGAGCGTGAATCATTTCAGCTCAAGCTCAACGATAGAGTGTATCACGTTTCATCAAAAGTGATTTAAACCCTAAAATTGGATAGTTGTCCAAGTTTCAAGTCGGTAATATTAGTTCATGCATATGTAGGGAGATTGTTAGTGCATGAGGATCCATATTTTGATGATAACAAAACCTGTGCATAACGCTTGTAACTAGATCAAGAGTAGGAAAGCTACTGAATCATGAAGAAGATCAAGCTTAAGTGAATAAGAAGGTAAGGAACTCAAAGGAGTTCAAAGCTAAAGAACTTCAACTCAAGCTTAAGAAAGAATCTCAAGCTTAAGAAAAATAAGAAGTATTTTCTTTTATCAATTCATGCTTTTTATAATTGTCTTGTATTGTAAAAGATCTCAAGGATTATGCATCATGCATTTCTGACCTTGACTTTGACGTTCAGGCCAAAGTGTCAAAATGATCCATCATCAAGTTTTTATTGGTCGGTCATATTTTTGAATTGTGATCGATCATCAAGTTTTCACTGATCGATCATATTTTTGAATTCTGATTGATGATTAAGTTTTCACTTATTGATCATATTTTTGAATTCTGATCGATCATCAAGTTTTCACTGATCAATAGTATTTTTGAATTTTGATCGATCATCAATTTCCAATGATCAATCATTTTTTGAATATGACATTTCAATAAAATTTTCCTTGTCTTTCCTGTCTCTCACGATCCTCGGCTTGTTAGATAATTTTAGCTTAGTTTCCTTTATAGTATTCATTGCATATTTACTTTTATATTGAGGTTGCTAGGCTTGATTTACATGTATACGGTTGAGGTGATCGTGAAATCAACTTAGGTTGTAATATGGTTGGGTTGCCCATGTAAGCAAGTTAGGTTAGTGAAAGACCCATGTAGGTCAGGTTAAAAGCCTAAATCGAGAGACTCAGGCCATGGCTTTTACTCAGTAGGGTTTCCATGTTAAATACACGTGCACTTAAGGTTAATTGTTTATCTGAGATTAAAAGTGCTACGTAATGTTGTGGTGGTTTGAATTTATTATTTGTAGTGATCCAGGTCACACTGTCTGAACCACCTGCACTCATCAACCCGTGTTCGCGTGTTATAAAACAACATTTGATATCAGAGCCTCATCCGTGCTGAAGAAGTTACACTCTGATGCACACACGAGCAACATTTCAAGACCGCGTTTGGAGGGAAGCCCCGTTGTTCGTTCACCTCTCTTTAGCATGATGAATTACTCCAATTGGAAGACAAATATGATGATCTTCATGCAGTCGTCAGATTTCTAAATATGGAATATGACGAGAAATGAATTTAAATTTATCAAGGAGAAGGAGACATGCTACACCCTTATATCGAGCTTGCTCATAGGACTTTGAATTCAAAAGTAATAAACTATGTATACTAGCTATGTCCAAGGCTGAGTTTGACTGAGTCTCCCATCTGAAGACAACCTATGATATCTAGAAATACTTGGAGACTACACATGAAGGTACATCCAAGGTAAAAGAATCTCACTTCAGAATGCTTACACTTGTATATGAAACATTAAAGATGCAAAAGGGAAGACTATCAAGTACATGAACGTTAAATTCACTACCATTGTGAATCAACTAAGGAGTCTTGGAAAAACCTCTCTACTTGGAGAACTTCCTGACAAGATTATCACCTCTCTATCAGATGATGGGAATACAAAGTTGTTGGATATGTGAGCCCACGACAAGCCATTACACAATAAAAGTTACTACAATTTGCTCCTTAATCTAAAATAAAGAATAACTAATTTGCATAATATGTCCCTTAGTATAATTAGGGTTATGTATCATGGCCATCGTGATATCATACAGTTGTTGATCCAAAGGTTGGATCATAGAGGCATGTGTAGGGTTGAATATCTAAAGAGTTAGATTGAAGACTCAACCACACCATCAAGTGATTTTCGAGAAGGGATATGATGAATCATCATTTCATCACCTCTATTCTTTCACTTTAACCTTAAATCCCTAGATAAATGTATGTATATATCATTGATTTGTGAAAAATAACACTCAATAAATCACATGAAATACTATATAAATACTGTATAAAATACTGTATTTAATTCCAAAAGAGAAGAATAAAGGAAAGAAAAGAAAAAGAACGAAGTTTCAAAGAGACTGAGTGACCCTAGACCATGAGACCCAGTCATCATGATGACTTGGTTGATAAGGAATAAAGTAGGGGGAGATAGGAGAGAAGGATTGTACATAAAATACACAGAAAACCCTAAGTATTTTTGCTAAATATTTACATTTTGGGACCCATTTTATTTTATTATGGTTATATCAAATCAATAAACCCTCAACATGAATATTGTACGAAAAAATACAAAGAAAAATAGAAAATTAACTTCATTGAAAAATAATGCACAGTGTGTCATGGACACACAAAATAGAAAGCTGCAAAGAAAACTTTGTAGACATGTATCTTCTCCATACAGATTCAAAATCGACCAAACTAACCTTTATTTTTCACAAAATAAAATTAGATATTTAATGAAGGTGGTTTAATATTAATTCATCAATTAATTAATATTGATTTTACAAGGCATTTTTGCCTTGGAATAATTGTCCACGTGGACCAACCATATCACTCCATTAGTTGAATTCGGTCAGCTACTTCTCTCGCCAGCCACCCCTGTCTGAGATCACAGGAGGACTTTTTCTCCCAATTTCCATGCAACCACCATGTATCCCCTTGCCTTGAGCCTTCCACCCTTCTGTAGCCCGCACACCCTTCTTCCATGAGCCCTTGCTCCTTCACACGCAACCCCTTCTCGAAGTCAGTCATTTTCTCGCCCATAAATCCACCTTCTCTGCCATTTTTAGCCATTTTGATCACTCTTCTAGACCTCTTAGCCCCTTAGATCTCTTGTGATTCATCCACTAGGTGACAACAAGCGAATCAACTGAACTACAATGAGGAGGAGGCACGGAGGAGCCCAGTCCAAGCCCATCGCCGGAGCTATCTCTGCCGGTTCTGCCTCTGTGGTCCCCCGACCAAGTCGAGGCCATTTTCTATCATTCTTAGGTAATCGTTAGGCTTAGATTTCATTTCCAGCCTTTAATATCATCTTTTAGCGTTAATTTAGGCTTAATTCAAAAATCCCCAATTTGACATGGAGCTCAAGCTCTAGGCCAAATCACTGAGTTTCCGATTGTTTCCTGCATCGATTCCACCCCATTATTGATCTCTATCACCTTATCCATGATATCTCATTCTATCCAACCCGAATCCATGTTGGATCTGGTGAGTCGAGCTTCAGCTGGTCTCGCTTCACCGAAAGCTCGATGCTCCCATCATTCCCTAGCTGTTCAGCTTCACAGATCGGTCGAGATAGAGCCCTTGAACCGCTCTAGCTTTTGGTGCAAGTTTTGAGTTAAGAGAACCCACTTAGAGCCTCAAAGATGCCTAACCTGTTGCTCTAGGCCACCTAAAGAAAATCGAACCCCGGATCCATTTGAGGGGACTTGGGCATCATCAGCGACTACCTGCAGACGTGGAGCATCACCAACAAGCTATTGGACCCATCGGAGCAAGGAGAGGATGCTAGATAGAGAGGAATGATGTGATCGAAGCTCACCTTTAAAGTGTTCTCGGGTTGTTCTTCTAACACCCTTGAATACCATTGGACGAAGAACATGACCCAGATCTAATATGGGCCATCTAAGCAAGGCGAACCATTGCACCCTCTATGCTGTAAGATCCTATACGTGGTAGCCAAAGAACGTCCCGATTAGGGGCCATTAAGTGGGGTAAATTGAGAAGACCCTCTCTGTATTTTTGTAATTTACTAACAACCCTAAAAATATTTAATTTAGGCTAATATTTTATAGAAAATTTGCAAAGGAAATCTTATACTTATTGCAAATTACAACTAGGTCCACTGCAAGGTCATTCACTTGGTCCCCTACGTGAGTGGCCAAATTGCATGTATACCCCTACAGTTCTTGTAATTTCTATTTATTAGTAAAATGTAATATTCCAGTTCAAAAACTTGTGGTATTTTTTGCATAGAACTCCTCACCTTTTATTTATATTACATAAATGCCTCTACTAGCTTATATAAATTTTATTCATGCTTTGTTATTTTTATAAATCATGCAAAATAGGGGAAAGTGTCTGATTATATGCTCACTCACACCTTGCATTTTCTTTATCAGATTTATCGCATTTTCTGTATAATAAAATTCAAAAGGAGCCCTTTTATTCCTTGTTTATATTGAAAAATACAAAAAATTATAAAACCTTCTTTAAAAATTTCAAAAATATGTATTGTTTACTACTATATTTTATCACTACAGACCAAAAATCATAAAAATATCAAAAGAAAAACTTAGAAATAAAAACCCTCTCTGACTCAAAAAAATAGAAACAAATTCCAAAATTTCCAAAAAATAGTTTTCTGTCCTCTATTTTTATATATACATATTACTACATATTAATTTTTTTGAGAAATTTTGGGCTTGTTTTATGTTTTTAAATCTAAAAAATAATTCACCCTATTTAATTACTCCTTGATTTGGAGTATTTTGGATTTTAAAAAAACATAAAATTTAATAAAAATCACAAAAAAATAACAAAAATAAATGAAAAATATAAAAAAACAAAGCATTTTATTTTATAGTTTTTGACTATATATAACTATAATTATAAATATAATACCCTATATAGTATTTTTATACATATATATAGTTATATATACATATTATTATTAATTATTATAAATACTATAAATATATTTTAAACCTTTTAGAAAACAAAAAAACTATTTTTATTCATATTTATTGAATTTTTATATTAATTATATATATTACATATATAAAGCTCATTATATATACAATATTACATTTAGTGATATATATTTATATATGGAAAAAATGGGGCTGCCCCCGACATGGCTGCCTAAGAGGGATATAGTGATGAAATTACATGGTTTTATTTTTTAAAAAAACCAAAAAATACCGTAAAATAGGGCGGGACATCTCCATTGAACCCGATATACACTTATTATATATTAAAAAGAAATTAAAAATTAGAAAAAACATAAAAAGAAAATTAAAAAGTATAAAATTAAATTAAAATAATATAATATAAAAAATCCAAAAAAAAAATAATTAAAAACCCATAAAACACTAAGTACATAATAGATATATATATTACATACAATATTTAGCAATAAATAAAACTGCTACACTCATGTGTTCCCTGTGTTCGACACCCTACATGTACTTGACCACTATACACATTTATTTATTTTGTTATAACACTACAAAAATGGCGGGATTTGCATGCACATAAAGGCTCGTAATGTGCACGCCTAGTGCATGCCATGTGCACACCCAACAGGTGGGCGAGCACATGTGCTCGTTGAAGGCATGCTCGCTTTTTTGAGAGTCACTCTGGCAGTTGGGCGAGCATATTGGGCGCTATGTGCTCGCATGCTTGCTGGCGTGCACAAATGTGCTCGCCACAATGATCGCCCGTATTACATAGGGAGATCATTCATGGAGCACCTGGCGAGCACATGTGCTTGCCCAAACTGATTTCCAGGAAAAAATTATACATGTTCGACGGGGTTTTGATGCCCCGTCGAACCTGTATAGCCTGCCAATAAACCACTGCAGGTACTTATCAGAGCTCGCTAAACGTATATATAGTATACCAGTTCGTCAACTAAGATAACTACCACTGACAAGTCAAAGTCACACAATATACATGAACTTAGAAATAAACATTCAAATTTAACATCTAAATACTAGAAATATATGTTTGAAGCAACAACGACAAATAAAAGTACAATAAATTATATTATTAACGTTCATATAAATTAAAAGACGTGCTAAAAGTTTTACAACAATACAAATCAATACCAACAACAATTTACTTCTTCTTTGATCTAAAAAATTTAGACATTAAACCTTGCTTTGATTTCTTTTTTTCCTTCTCCTTTTCTTTGAACCTAGCATACATGCGTGCCTCTTCTTCAGGTTCGTTCTCCTCCTCCTCTTCATCATCGGATTCAATCTCCTCAGGTTGAGATGCACACCCTTGCGACCTATATTATATATGGAAGATATATACCTGTTACTTGCATTTTGTAGATATAGAAATATAAAATTATTACTCATTCTATAAGTAGAATACTTTTATGTACGCCGTGAAATCTTCTCGGAGCTTCGTCACTTGCTCCACCATCATTGCCATCTATGACTCCATTGGAATTGATGATTGGGACGGATGTGGTTGTGTATACGACGGCTGGGAGTATGCAGAATAGGAGTGACGATGTTCCTCCACATAATATGGAGGAAGACCACCAAGCATCTGCTTCCTGTTCGCCACAACGTCCCTCTCCTCCAACACCTTATAAGATTTTCATTGTTTAATATGAAATTATATATTAGAAATGAGTATAGTAAGATAATATTTATCTATACCTGCTTCCAGATTGTTTTATCAAATGGTGGTTGCTCTCCAGTTGGATCAACACCCCATTTTTCTGCAGATAGTGCCAAATAACGATCCTGAAATACAAAGTGAAATATATATATATATATATGAGTTATAATATATCATTCAATTGCAAATAAATTAATATACTTACCAACAATTCTCCTGCTTTAGGAGTGGACCATTGCGACTCTCCTTCTTTCCCACTCATTTGGGACCTCGACCACCACTCCTGAAAAGAGAGTTCTCTTTCCAACCTAGCTGCCTGAAAAAAATTTAAGATGTGATTATTTCGATAGGAAACTATGATTGATTTGGTATACCGAAGAGGAAGGGGTTATGAACCGAATTTCCATAAGAAATAAAGAGCTTGTGACAACAATCACTTTTTAGTAAGTTTGAATCCTTACGGACCCCCTTAGTCTGGGATCTCCGAACTAAGGAAAGCTAACATAAATGTAATACTTTAAGATCACTTTACGTCATACATTTGTACGTGCTACAAATGAGACTATAAAATAATATTAAAATATTTATTCATTTATATTAACCGAGCAATTATGTAAATTTGGTTGGTTAACGATGGGGATAGGGATAAGTGTGATCCTAATTTAGTGCCTAATACAGTGCTTGGGTCACTAATAGTTGATGGGCACCTGCAAAAAAAGAATTTCAAACCTGCAAACATCAAAATCCACGACCATTGGTCTGGGATAAACATCCCAAAGTGAGTCCGATAGTGCTGTGAAAAAATAAAAAATATAACACAGTTAGAGGTGATCAAATCCTCCAATGTGTTGCACACGCCTCCCGTTGTGCAGGGCCACACACCACCCGGTGTGGAGGGACGCACTGTGTGTGAAAGATTTTGTGTGATTTACTATTCTAATTAGTGGTTAGCGTTTTAGCCTTATAATCAACCTAACTATAAGTTAATGTGATATACTTGATCACATTAACTAGAATTTAATTTGATAATAAATTATCACAAAAGAAACATTGGTGTATATCATATCTCATATCCACATGATATGAAATTGTCCAACTAATATTAACGATGTTTATCATATCTAATATCTACACTATTGAAATTGACTAACTAATATTATTCACAAGTTATACCTAATGTTAATCAAAAGTTATACATAATGGTAATTATTTAAGCACAAATATACAACATCATTGCAATATATTCCCATATCACAATTTTAATCATTTTAAGAAAACTAACAATACTAACTAGTCTAGATGTTGTAATGGACATTATATCATGTATATTTTACAAAGTCTAAACCTAATGTTGGTTGAGGCATTTTATCGAACACCTACAAGGCATAAAATTCTACATATTAATGAGACAATTACGATCGAAATAATAAGATTAAAGTGATCCACTGTTATACTAAACATGTAAAAACATTTCAATGCATACATTGTATACACTATATCCAACAAAAAAATCGATAAATCGAAACCCTAAACTATCAAAACAATACAAATTTCTAATGAAATCTTAAAAAACGAGAGAGAGGAGGAAGGATTATACTGAAGGGTAGATGTATATCTACTCGAAACACGAAAACAGCGGGCACCGGTGCCGGAGCGGAGGGTTGGTGGGTCGCCAGAGGGGTGATTTGGGGGAGGGATTGCGTGAGAATGAGTAAGAAAGGGACGCCCGATGTTCTGTTTACGGATCTGGGTGAGCACACTTATGTGCTCACCCAGCCATCGCCCTGTGCTCTCCCAAAATTTCCCAGGCGCTAAAGTTGTCCGCACATAAAATTTCAAGTGGGCGAGCACATGTGAGCGAGCACATGTGCTCATCCAAATTGACAATCGAGCTGCTTCTCATAATTCAAACCGGCGACCCCCATGGGCGAGTACATGTGCTCTTCTTGTGCTCGCCCAGGGCCGAGCGAGCACATGTGCTCGCATAGTGGACGCAAATCTGTGCACGCTAATCCTACCTTTTTTTTGCAGTGTACTAAATTTTGATTCCACATTGATTGCATTGCTTTATTCATATTGTGGGTTGGTTATTGATTTAGTCGACGCTTACCTTGTGAGACCACACGACCGCTAATGAATCCATGATTCATCTAATTTATATGATGAATTTAGAAAAATCCACTTAATAAATCAATAATCAAATCCCCTAAATTCAATTAATTAACATTCGCTAATTATGCTTAAATTAGGGTTAAAATATGTAATTAAATAATCTTGTTTTTGACCTAAATTGAGCCTATTATTTTATGTACAAAAATCACTTATTTTAACCTAATTTCTCTTCTATTATTTTCTTTTATTAATTGACTAACTTGGCAGAATCAAAATACATAAAAATCAGAAAACTAGCAGAAAACACAAAAATCTGACTTTGTACATTTTTGCTAATTTTATTTTATCCTTTTCTAACCTATAGAAAATCCATAAAAATATATTAATTAGGTATATATTGTATATAAATTAATCTACTTAAAAATACAAAAAATAAAAAATACAAAAAATCGGTATTTTATTATCTATAGAGTACCTTCAAAATACATGTTGTACAGTTGACCTTTTTTGATTTTGGGTCCTTTACGAAAGTTTTAGATCTTGTCGAAATGAAAATGTTCGTGTCGACCACTTTTTGTTTTGACATTATTTACTCTCTTTCGTTTTTTTGTTTTAATTTTAATCATTTTATTTTTTATCTTTATTTAATTTTTATTTTATTTGACTCCTTATTTTGTTTTATCACTTGTATTATTTATTTTTAAGTTTAATTTCCCTTTCTTTCTTATTTCATCTCTCCCCCTATCCTCTCTTTCTCCCGCTAGGTCACGTGCTTTGCACGTGACCACGTCCTGCCTCCCTCTCTCTCTTAGGCACATGCTCCACACATGCCTTCCATCCCTCTCCCTCCTTGCATAACACCACTCGTCACCCCCTTTAAACCCAAACCTCACCTTGACTGTTCCTCATTCGCCATCTTCAACGGGAGAGAGAGAGAGAGAGCTCGTGGAGGAGGCCTGTGATAGGGGCTTCCATCATCGATGACGACTCCTCTTTGGCGAGATACACGGAGTCACCGACTCCATGTTGCTATCATCCTTGCAGCCAAGCTTCATGGCCTCTTCGCTAGCCACTAAGGCGATCACCGGAGATCGCCCTCGTGACTCCATCCCTCAGGCGACCCCCAACCCCCTTCTTCCTATGCTTATTTTTCCTCTTTCGTCTCCACCTTTCCCTAGCACCACCGATGACTGACCAAACACCTCGTACCTCACTTCCTCCGCTCTACCTCGTCACCTGCATCATCCCCGCACCCCCTTCAACTCCATCGAACCATGGCAACGTACTCTTCCCTCGTACCCTTCACCAACGTTGCCTTGTGCTTACACCGACACTAGGAGAGCCCTCGCCTCACCCTTGACCTCTGCTTCTAGGTTTAGTCCTCGCCTTAGTCGCCCATACTGCCACCAGTGAGCTCAACCTCCATCCTCACCTCCGATAGCTCCCCAACCGTGAACTTACACCACTGCCATTCACCAACTTTGACCATTAACGATCAAGAGAGAGAGAGAGAAAGAGTCGAGAGAATAGTGGTGACAGTCTGTCCCCTATGATGCGGACCCCCTTTTCGGCAAGATCCAGAGGGACTTCTCCCCTCTGTTTCTATTCTTCCTTGCAAGGATCATCATAACCTCTTGCTAGCTCTACTGCCACAGTTTAGGCGATAATCAACCTCGATCAGCATCACCCTGGCCATCGCCTTCGCCTTGCTGCTGTCGAGCTACATCTCCACCCACTCGTCGTGCCTCAACCATGTAACGGTCGAGCAACACCCGATCTTCCACCGTCTTCCGACACCAAGCCTAGCTCCGGCTCGATTAACCGACGCCTCCAACCACCATTAGATCGAGGGTATGTCATTGAGAAGAAAAACTTTAATTTTGTTACATTTTAGTCCCTAGAATTTCTTTATTTCATATCTTTCTCATACGGACTCCGATTTTTTCCACTGTTGTTTTAAAGCTTATTCCATGCTCTATTACATAACTTGGGAATAGATCAGACTTGGATTTTTATCGAATATTATTTGAGGAGTGATTTGATTTATACAGGTTGATCATTGACACATTTGTGCTCCTTTATGGAGAAAAGTATTGATTCATTTTTGCAAGGACTCGATTGAGAATTTTAACGCGATTAATTGTCTTTTGATAATTGATTTTTTTGAGAAATTAATCTCTGTAGGAGGAAAGATCAAGGACAAATTACTGTATTTCCTTGATGTTTTTGGAGGAGATTTTAACTTGATTAATCCTCTCGTAATAATTGAGCATATTAATTGAGGAATTCATCTTTGCAGGGGTTTATTCAAGAAGGATTTAATTTAATTCTCGATATTTTATGTGATTAAACTCTACCTACTTTAGGATTAAATTAGAGAGAATTTTGAGATAACCTATCTATTTGAGGATTATTTTAGATCCCCTTATCGACAGAATTATTCATTGATTAACCTCATTTCCTGCAACCTGAATTTGATTGGACCTTTCTCCTGAATCTCTTTCGATCTGTGATAATATTTTAGGATACTTATTAATATTGTTGGGATTAAAAATATATGTAATCACAGATCTGATGCTTATTTATCCTGTTTTTTCACATTACATCTCATTTCATTTCATTTTCAATGTATTTTTTGACTCAGATATTAATATAGCATTTAATTAATTATTGAAATCAATTTAGAATCGCATAACTAAAATTCACCATTCCCTATGTTCGACCTTGGTAGACTTGCCAAGTAAAAAATGTTCCACAATATTCAAGATTTGTGGCTTTTGATCGATCGCTTTTCATCTCCTATACTACGACTCATTGATATTAAATATGTGAAATCAATGCTCATCATATGACGCCATTGCATGGGAATGACAGATTTCCAGGGTTTTAGATTAATTTCTTTAATTAATTATTTGTGAATTCAATTCTAATATCATTTTTCTTTTTGTTTTGCATTTTATTTTCTCCATTTTATTTGCACCTCTCTCTCACTTGCGATACTAATTGTGATTTATCTCTTTGCGAAAAATTCAGAGCAAAATTTTTTAGACAAAAAACAAGGACCTGCGAAGATTACTTTAATTTTTTGTGAGAGAGAGCTTATTTTAGTCTATTTTCTACATTGTTTATAGGGTATCCTTGAACCCTAATTTTTGTAATAATTTGTATTAGACTTTCTGTGGTGTGCCGAGCCTGTTTCAACCCCTTCTGTGCAGTTGGGACCCGACTTGAGTGGAGTAGAAATTACGTTCACATACGGTAGATTAAGTTAATTGATTTTGATTGTGCTCGTGATTTTTAGACCACACATTGTTCACTAACTATACATATTATAGATCGTTCAACATTAGCCAAATTTTAAATCCATTCTTCTCCACTAATTGAACTATCCTCTTAGGGTGTTTTCATTGGTACATATCATTTAATGTAAATTTCTAGTTCTTTGTATTGCATCCTGCATGAAAAATACAAGGAATAACTTTAAGTCTCCTTCTTAGCATGCATCATTGATTTAACGATTGCATCTGCCTTTTCTGAATATGTACTCAATTTTATAACTTAGGATTTAAAGAAATTGGGACTGCTTGTTAGGAGTGATATTTTTATGCTCATTTAAGACTTAAGTGATAACCTTAAATTAAAATCGGGACTACTAATCAAGGCGAATATAAATAAATTTGACAAAAAAATTAACCCTTTTGTTTGGTGAAGAGAAACCCACTCTTTGTTTGTAGAAAAAACATCACACACTTATTGTAGATCCAAAACATGGGAGCCTCATTCTAACTAGTGAATTTAAAATGACTAGCTAGCCTTAGCAGTTTGGGTGGTTAAAGGACACCAGGTAAGGCACCGTCTTGAAGTAATATGGTAGCCATTCTATGGTCTGCACTTACACCCATACTGGCTGAAAGTAGATGCAACTGGCCATATGAATTCAGGTTAATCTTTGTGACACTCTCAAGAACCTAAGCTCTGCTTAATCTTCTCAAAGATTGTTTCGTCATTAAATTAAAATTGAAAAGATAAGCGATCGAACTCTAATGTGCCTTCACAAATATCGTGTTTGTTTTGTGTTTGTCTTATGTGTGTCAAAGTCCTTGCAATTGCAAGAATATTGTGGTTCGTAAATCATTCTCCATCTTTCTCTTAAGAAGATGTCCTCACATCGATCTTCGTACCCAGACTCTGTGGGTCCATTGTAAATAACCATGTCTCGATACTCTTCTTCTCCTTCATTCCAAGGGAATCCTCTCTTCGAAATCGATCCCCCTCAGCCATCGTTCTATTACTACCCATACATTCCACCTCATGCCCACACTTCTTCTTGGATCCGATTGCTCTCACATTCCAACTTTCACATGAACATAAAAGAGCTTACAGACATAAGGATGGAAAATAGAGTAACCAATTTTGACAAAGAAACATAATTTTCGATTACTATGGACTTCCCACCTTTTGAACTGTCCCATACTCTAGTTGGCTCTCTTCTTGAGTACGATCATTTTCTTTCGACAATTTGCAATAAATTCAGATTCAAGGAAATATGTCTCATGACCAGACTACAACTACAATGAATAATCTCCACTCCTCTCAGAACTACATGCTAGAGTTACGACACATGGAATACAATTATTCATTGCCAAGTCGTGATATGTTTGAGGATGATATTGCTCGGATCAACCATAAAACAAATGCTTTGACTAAACAAATATATAATATCATCCAGTCCATGAAGAATCAAGAAGAAGTGAGGACATCATCACGCGAACCACAAGTCCATCATGTGATGTACACTCAGACACAACCATCACTGATCTCTGACCAACTGACTTACCACTACACCGAAAATACCAAAAAATTGAATAACAAGAAAATTCAAAAAAAACGAACAATTCTGAAATGGAAGCATTTTGCAAGAGTCTGATCTTAGAGCTTCCGTTAATCAAGGGCATAGAATATGTGCCCGATCTTAAGAGATTTGTGAAGAGTCGATTGAAACCTAAAAAGACAGGCAAAAAATGATACATGATTGAATATCATGTCATATTTATGGCCAGTTCTATGATGATGAATCATAAAACTAAAAGTCACAAAGTCAAGCGATTGACTAGGATCACGTGTGAAATTGAGGATTCCTTATTCATTCATGTTCGGTTAAATGACAACTCTACATTAAACATCCTCCCAAAGATCGTCTTTGATCAACTTAAGTTCAAACAACTAAAAAAGATGAGGATGATCGTTCAACTGCCATATCGATCTACCAAAAGACCACGGGGAATAGTTTCTGTCATCGTAAACTTCTGAGGTGACAAGCATAAAGTGGACATCATTGTCCTTGACATCGAGCATCGTGAAAAATTGTCTGAGTCTCTAATCATTCTAGGAAAACCATTCTTAGCCTCTGCTAAGGCAATTGTCGATTGCGACACTCAAGACATCAAGTTCCAGAACATGGACAACAATATGCAAGCTCTCAATGACACGCCCGACTCTGAGACAACCCAACCATCAACCGACAGTCGTGATCAGGACAAAAGCACTGCACACGACCAGGCCTCTCCTCATAAAACACATACACAAACCCTAGGAGAGACACCCGAGAGATTGAATGTTGGATTGAACTTCGATTCTCACCATGCCTCCCACCCTGATACTCCCCGTAGGAGGAAACAACATTTAGGAGCTTATGAAGAATTGGACCATGTTTATTGAGATCGTCACAACTTTTTGAGTGGTCCAATCGTTGAGTCGGCAACCATTTATGAAATACTTGAACCATACAAAGAGCTGACTTAGGAAAACTTTTATGTCACCAAAACTCATGGACATCAGAAAGTGACATCAACATCCTCAGCCATCACTGACAAGGACATTGGGAACCAACTCCCTCACCCGAAGCATGTTATGACCGTTTAAGAATTGGTCGATTTTTACGGAGATTCATCTGACGAGGAACCCATAAATGATACACTGGTTATGATAGGGAGAATAACTCTGATCCTCCTCCTCCAAATGCTTCATACAGAAACAAACTGACCAAGAATGTCACCTTTGATCTTAGAAACTAGGTGATTTCTGAAGAATCCTCGTCTGGTCTTGAAGTGGTTCATCAGGTAAGTGCAATAAGTGTAGCTATGATCAAAGGTCACTTACCTCTCGTTGACAATAGTTGGTGATCCTTTACATATGACTGTTATTCTTTTGAGGATGACTCTGATGATGGATAGACCTCTTCATCCCCCCCTTTTCACCACCCTCTACATCTCCATACTATCTTCCTCCGCACTCTCGCAAGAAGGTTCGTCACAAACCTCTTTGACCTTGTACATCTGTAAATCTACTCGGTCCCCACTTGTTATTATTCAATCATACTTAGAGTGACATGAGCCTAAGTATAGGGAACCGATATCATTGTGAATACATAACTTGTTTCTTTCTTTTATCACCCTCGACCACCTCATTTTTGCTCTTCTGCTATGATTAGGCCCTCAAAGGCCTAAGTATAGGGGGGCGAGTCGACTTCCTTTTCTTTTTCACTCAACTATGCTTACAAGCTAGGTCTACATTTCACTTTGTGCCACAAGGACATAGCACAAGCTAAGTATTGGGGTGAGTGTATGTGTATTCTATATCCATAGCTCACACTTTAATTGTTTTCATCAAAAAATGGGTATGGGTATAAGTTGTGTTTATTATACAAAATTCTTTGTGTAAATAATAATTGTTTTCAAAACTTTTAGAAAAATTTAGGGGGAATAACAAGTAATAAAAATATTTAAAAAATAAAAAATCAATTAAAAATCTTTTATAGAAAAATTAACTTAATGTTTTATCCCTAATATTTCACTATCACTCAAGACTCGAGGAATGAAAGAAACTCAGGTTTTTAAGGTCCTTTGATTCAGAGTTAATCGACCTTAGCCATTAGGATTTAAGACATAATAATCCACAATTCCCTAGTTTGAAAGATATGAGTGCTATATTACACTCTCAATCTCTACCTTTTAAGAATATGATCAGCACATCCGTTACACAATTGCATGATTGATGAGATGAGTTGAGATTTCACTTGAGAGATTGAGACTTGAGATTTGAGTCTAGACCTGATTTAATGATGCTCGGGGATGGAATAAAATTGATGAAGGCTTCATGAAACCTGAGTGTCAGCAAACCCTAGCCAATGTGAGAACAAGTTCTTATGTTATCTTTTAACATTGACCTTTGTGCTAGGTGTGATGAAACTAAATAATTATTGACCAGTGTGCATCAACTCATGGTAAAAGTAGTGGAGCTAGACTACCAAAAAGAAAAGAAAAGAATGAAAAATATGAATGAATGAAAAAGAGATCTCAATTACAAGTCAATCTCAAAGAGCTTCAATCAAAGGCGAGCACTCCCAACCATTTCAAAGTGTCCACTTGGACCAAAGCTAATTTGGACCAATGAGTCGTGCTAGTACCTCAAAAAGGGCTCTGCATCATAACAGATACAATTCTGGGTGTAAGTATATTAGATACTTAAAGAAGACGCACCTCGGTGTACTCCCAAGAAAACAAGACAAACAACTCAACAACTTTTGACGGAAGCACTGAACAAAAACAAAAAATACATGTGTTTAGTAACAAGGCACTCAAGTGGATCCTTGTTCCAATGTGAGGGAGAGAAGAAATTGCACAAACCTAAGCCCTCCATCATCTGGCCTTTCATCTACATTTTCAATTCTGACAAACTATTGAGACGGCAGACTGAATGCAAGAACTGATTTATTCCATAGTGTTGAGGATTAGGTCTTGAGGAAAGTCTCTTGGATCAGGACTTTAAGTGACCTTCATACTCGACTCTCATGATTGCAGTACACACTAAATGTCATATTCTTATGATATATGTATAAACAAAGAGTCTGATAATTAGATAAGTTGGATTCCTTTAGACTAAAGCTTGGTTAAATTTAGGAATTTAGGACCACTAAAACCTAAGATTCTTAATGAGACAAGTCTTGAAATTCTCACATGTATAGTCAGGGATTCAACCTTCTAACTCACTAATTTGCTTGGGGACAAGCAAAGATCTAAGTTTAGGGGTGTGATGAATCCATAATTCATCTACTTTATATGATGATTTTATCAAAATCCCCTCAATAAATCACTAATCAACCCATAAGTCCAATTAATTAACAATCAGTAATTATGCTTAAATGAGGGTTAAAATCTGTAATTAAATAATCTTGTTTTTAACATGAAATGAACCTATTATTTTACGTACAAAAATCACTTCTTTTGACCAAATTTCTCTTCTATTATTTTCTTTGATCAATTAAGTAAGCTGGCGTAAAGAATCAAAATCCATAAAACCAGAAAACTCAAAAATTTGACTCTGTGTATTTTTGTTGATTTTATTTTATTTTTTCTGATCTATAAAAATCCATAAAATTAGATTAATTATGTATATATTGTATATAAATTAATCTACTTGAAAATACAAAAAAATCACAAAAATACAAAAATTCATTATTTTATTATCTATAGAGCACCTCTAAAAATACATTTTGTACAATTGACCTCTTTTATTTTGAGTCATTCACGAAAGATATAGATCTCGTCGAGACAAACAACTTTTTTGTTGACCACTTTTTATTTTGACTTCATTTACTATTTCTTTACATTTTTCTTTTAATTTTAGTTATTTTTATTTTTAACCTTTATTTAATTTTATTTTTTACTCCTTATTTTATTATTTTTGTTATTTACTTTAAATTTTTAATTTTAATTTTTATTAGATTTACTTTTTTATTTTCTTTCCCTTTCTTTCTTCTTCCCTCTCTTTCTCCTGCCACGTCATGTGCTTTACACATGACCACGCCATTGCTTCCCTCTCTCTCCTAGGCACATGCTCCGCGCGTGCCTTCCCATCCCTCTCCCTCCTCACGCAATGCCACTCGTCACCCCCTTTAAACCCAAACCTTTCCTTGACTGCTCCTCATCCGCCGTCTCCGACAAGAGAGAGAGAGAGAGAGCTCGTGGAGGAGGCAAGTGATAGGGGCTTCCATCGCCAATGACGACTCCTCTTTGGCAATATCCACAGAGTCGTCAGCTTCATTCTGCTGTCCTCCTTGTAGCCAAGCTTCATGGCCTCTTCGTCGACCACTGAGTTGATCACCGAAGATCGCCCTAGCGAGTCCGTCCCTCAAGAGACCCCCACCCCCCTTCTTCCTCTGCTTATTTTCCCTCTTTCATCTCCACCTTTGCCTAGAAACACCGATGACTGACCAACACCTCATACCACACCGTCTCTACTCTGCCTCATCGCCTGCATTACCCCTGCATCGCCTTTAACTCCACCGCACCACACTCTTCCCCCGTGCCCTTCTCCATAGTCACCTTGTGCAGCGGCCCTGCCTCGTGCCTTCACTGACCATCAGGTGAGCCTTCGCCTCATCCTTTACCTCTGCTTCCAAGTGGAGCCCTCATCTCGGTCGCCTGTGTTGTCACCAATAAGCTCGACCTCCGTCCTCACCTCCGATATCTTCCTCGCACCTTGGACTTATGCCACTACCATATGCCGACTTTGATCATTAACGATCAAGAGAGAGAGAGAGTCGAAGGAGTGGAGGTGACAACCCGTCCCCTTTGGTGAGGAGCCCCTTTTTGGCAAGATCCAGAGGGCTTCTCCCCTCTGTTGCTGTTCTTCCTTGTGAGGATCAACATAGCCTCTTGTTGACTCCGCCGTTACAGTCGAGGCGATAATCAGAGGAGTTGCCTCCGTTGCACTCCAAACCCTAGCGAACCTCGACCTTTGGCCACTGTACCATCCCTTTCCCTCTCCTTCACATTGCCACTTCCCCTTTTCCCTTCTGGTACCATCGGCGCTCCCCTCCAGACTCATTAAGGCCATATCTTAGATCTAGGTACTTCACCTCCACACGGAGCCCCATCCCCCTTTTCTTCTTTGATTTCCGCTAACCCTTGCAGGGCACACCTCGCCTCCGACCATGATCAACATCGACCCCGTCGTCGCCTTCGCCTCATCGCTGTCGAGCTGCACCTCCACCCACTCATCGTGCCTCGGCCGTTTGTCAGTCGAGATATGCATGGCCTTCCATTGCCATCTAATGCCAAGCCCAGCTCCACCTCAACCTGTTGTCACCTCTGGCCACCATTTTCAACAGTTACAAGGATGCCACATCTCTCTCACCTCGTTGAAGCTATGCCAAACCTCTGGCTCAGGACTCCGAAGCGCCGCCCACACCTTAAGCTCATGTAACTATCCACGTGGAGGTCTATTTCTGAGCTTGAGGCTAGTTCTCGAGTCTTTCTGGCATGTGTGAGGCACTTGCGTGGGGGGTAAATTACGCTCAGGTCCCTACCCTCCTCCAAAATTATAGAAGAAGACCCACCATTCTAGAATCCACATGTGTGGCACGTGCCCACCTGGGAAAATTGTAGAATAATCTAGGCAGATTTGCATAATTGCAGCCCCCGGGGACTTAATTTAGAAGAAAAACTTCAATTTTATTACATCTTAGTCCCTGAAATTTATTTATTGCTTATATTTCTCATTCAGACTCTGATTTTTATGTACACTATATCATTTTAAAGCTTATTCCACGCTCTATCATCTTACATAACTTGGGAACATATTAGACTTGGATTTTTATCGAATATTATTTGAGGAGTGATTTGATCTATGCAGGTTGATCATTAACACATTTGTGCTCTTTTATTGAGAAAATTATTGATTCATTTTTGCAAGAACTTGATTGAGGATTTTAATGTGATTAATTATCTTTCGATATTTTTTAAGAAATTAATATCTGCAGGGGAAAGATCAAGGAGGGATTTTTCTATTTCCTTTTTTTGGAGGAGATTTTAACTTGATTAGTCTTCTCGCGATAATTGATCATATTAAGTGAGGAATTCATCTTTGTAGGGGTGTAATCAAGAAGGATTTAATTTAGTTATCGATATTTTATTTGATTGAACTCTACCTACTTGAGGATTAAATTAGAGAGAATTTTAAGATCATCATCTCTATGTGACAATTACTTTAGATCTCCTTATTGATAGAATTATTCATTTATTAACCTCATTTACTGCAACTTGAATTTGATTTGACCTTTATCTTCTGAATCTCTTTCGATCTGTGATAATACTTGATGATATTGATTAATATTGTTGGAATTAAAAGTATATGTAATAGCAGATCCGATGCTTATTTATCCTATTTATTTTATTTGCATTGATCTCATTTCATTTAATTTGCATTGTATTTTTAACTTAGAGATTAATAGAGCATTTAATTAATTATTGAAATCAATTTAAAACCGCATAACTAAAATTCATCGTTCCCTGTATTCGAAAATATTCAAGAATTGTGGTTTTTGATCGATGGCTTTCATCTTCTATACTACAACTCATCGATATTAAATAGGTGAAATCAGCACTCATCAACCACCTCCGTAGATTTCAGCTAATCAAGATATATATCCTAAAAAGGAGATGATAATCCATATTCTAAAGACTGGCATCCAACTAACCTCTTATTGCGGGTCCTCTGCATAGGAATAGAGATTTAGGGATGTCAGATGAGTTAGGTCAAAGAGTTGACTTAACGAGATCAAGATAACTAAGACCTATGTCGTATGTTGTCACGTATAAGCACACATCCTCTAATTGGAGACATATGTATTACTATATGTCTAAGTATGTACATTAGGAAGACCATTAGGTTGATAAACTAATCAAGGTCTATACACTGACGAGCTGGTGTGCGTACGAGGGCATATGAGTAATATGATCTCTCAAAGGGATCATACATGTTCACTTCTGAACTGGAAGACAGGAGCCCACTCATGAGATATTGGGATAAAACAAACTCCAATGTTTGTCATCTTGCTTTGGAAATAATACAGGTCTTGATGGTATGATATATGCTTTTGGAAAGCATATGATTGATACCGACTCCTAATGATTGAATGAGAAAGTTAATGATAAAACCATGAAGGAGATAATTTAAAAGTGATAGAAACTTCATGTTTATTATAGGTCTTCCAGTATGCAAGATGTGTGGGTATTAGGAATACTCGAGAGTGATGTGATATTAATTAATTATGTAACCATGACACTTCCATTCTGAGGGAGTGATGAAACATGTTTAGATTTTAGTGACTTGATGAATATGTGATTCACCACTCTAATTAGATGAAATTAAAGCTTCGTCCTGAGAAATTAAGCGCATTCATATGCTAACATCATAAAATTAACATTCATGCACTTGTAAAAAAATTGCATAAATTAGCACTCATTTTGCTATCATATTCATCTACATAATTTCACCTAATTTCACACATTTTTAATTAATTCATGCTAACTTCAATTGATATGAAACTGACTCCATCGTGTACATATCACTAGCCTCAATCAATGAAAAATCCTAAAAAATACTAACTTGCATATATTTGAAATAAACCCAAACCCTAATTTCAGGACAAAAAATTGCAAATGCGGATATCTCTGTGATACATTATCCAATTTCCCTCTACTCACTTTTGAATTAATGTACATTAAAATATCTACAAATCACGACCAAATTTAAAATAATCGGAGTTCATTTGTGAAAATTAGGTTTTGGGACCTAACTATGCATTATGTATATTTACTGATTTTGACCTATCATTTCGTGTACATATTTCACTCTTTTTTTATTTATATATTTTGCATATTTTAATTTATTTCATATTTTAATAAATTACCAAAAAATAAGAATAAAAAAAACCAGAAAAGCAATAAAAAGATAAATTCTGACATGAGCTTACAGACACATTCCACTTGTATATAATCCACTTCTCTATTTTTTCTGACTTACTTCTAACTCATAAAAATTCAAAAAACGTCATTGAGTCCATTGAATTATCTTACATCAAAATTTATTTTGTATGCATTTGTTTATCTACAAAAAATCAAATAAAAAATTACAAAAACTAAAGTTTTTTTATGTACATAAATCATCTCCAAAAATACATATCTTGCACAACTCATCTCATTTGCATTTTATCCTTCTTGAATATTATGGATCTCATTTAGGAAAACATTTTTCATGTTGAGAATTTCTGCACCCGAGTACATTTGTCATTTTTAATCTAGTTATTTCTACATTATCTACATTGGTCAACATGGTCAAGATTTTGGTCAACACTCAACGCTTGCACGCATGGCAAACGCAGTCAGATTATGTCTGGAGGAGATGTATTCCTCAGGAGGAATACAATAGTTTCCTCACTCGTTGCCATACTTTGGAGGAGGGAGAACACTGCTCCAGGAAGAGGGCCGCATGAAAGGTATTACAATGCGATTTCTACTGGTGGACTCTATTTTGCGATGCGTGTTTCTTCATGAAGTCATGTCCAATATGTTAGTGAATGGGAGGAACCGTCGATTCCAAGGATGAAATTTAAATGCACCCAATCAACATATGTGATGTATTCAACATATGGGGCATTGATTTCAAGGGCCCATTCCTTGGGAGTTAAAGCTTTAAATATGTCCTTCTAAAGGTAGACTACTTGTCTATGTGTGTGGAGGCTATCCCAACCCGAGCCGCAGATAGCAAAACTATTTGTAAGTTTGTTAATGAAAACATAATTTCTATGTTCGGGGTCCTCGAGGTCTTGATCTCTGACGAGGGTAGACATTTCGTGAATTGGGAGCTGAAGAAGTTGTTGAAGGACTACGACATCGAACACCCTATCACTAGCCCATACCACCCAAAATCCAATGGCATGACTGAGGTGTCGAATAGGGAAGTAAAGAGTATTCTGCAGAAGCTCGTTTGCTCTGTCAGGAAGAACTGGCCCCAACTCCTGGACCAAGTTCTTACATGACTCCACTAGGTTCCTCGTTCAGGATGGTTTTTGGGAAACTATGCCATTTGCTCTTTGAAATTAGTACACAAATTGGAATGGGCCATTTGGTGCAGGTACGGATCCTTTAAGGACCATTTGGAGCCAAATCTAGGCTCATCTTCTGCTCCATGTCAAGATGAACTGCAAGAATCCCCATGTCCCCATCATTGGGACCTAGAGCTCATTTGAGACCGCCAACACATGCGAGGACCTTTTAGAAAGGTGTAGCGCCGACCAAGAGTGACAGAGGAGGCCTAATCATGGAGATACAATCGATTCAACCTTGCCCATACCCAAGTTCTTCCGAGTTCTTCGAGCCTTCTTCATCACCGTTGGATCATCATGTCGACCCAGATCTAATCTGGATCGCTCATTTAAAGGTGAAGCGGTACTCCTTCTTAGCCATCCATCATAAGTGAAGACCATGTGGATTGCTCACCGCCATCCATCCGAGCATCTTAAGTAGGTAAAGTGATAAAGACCCCCACTCCTTTTTGCATTTCATAAGTAGTCATGTACACATTTTATATAACTTTAAATTTTGTGTAAGAAGTTACAATGGATCATGAGGCGCCTAATGTTTTGCATTAAACCACTGCCAACATTTAGTATTTATTTATTTTTAGTCTTAAAAAATGCATTATAAGGGTTAACTTCTGGGGTTATTTGCATTCGTAGACCCTTGGCTTTTATTTTTATTACGAATATACCCCTACTAGGCTGTGTATTTTTTATTTCTGTTGTTCTATTTCTATTAATAATTCTTGCATGCTATATATTATGAGAAAATGTGGTAGATTCCTGATTTGATACATGTACACACTTGCATTTTTATTTAGACATTTATTGCATTTTCTCATTTATTAAAAATCATTTAGGAGCCATTTAGTCCATGTTTTCTTATAAACATAGAAAAAATATAAATCAACTTAAAAAAATTAAAAAATATATATTACTATATATTATAACTCTAGATAAAAAATGACAAAAATAATATAAAAAGAAAACACTAAAAATCACAAAAACCAAAAAAGAATATAAAAATAAGTAAAAATCTATAAAAAATCCAAAAAATAGTTTTCTATTTCTTATTTTTATTTATATTACACGGAATATATTAAAAATAGTTTTAAGAATTTTTGAACTTATTAACTAATTTTAATATCCAAAATAATTCAACCTATTTATATAACTCACTAATTTGATATTGTTAATACCTAAAAATCCATAAAATTAAGACAAATTATGTAAAAATCACAAATAGAGAAAAATATCAAAAATACAAAAAACATTTTATTTTGTAAATTTGACTATATTTAGCTATATTTAAAATTATAAAACCACATATATACGATATATATCTTATACTACTTATATACTTATTGTTATTATTACTTAAGAATATATTTAAAATCTTAAAAAATAAAAAGGACAATTCTTGTATATATTTCTATTTATTTATTTATTATATATTATAGATATATTATAATATATATATATAATCATATGGGGGCAGGGAGCCTGCACCCTGGGGTGTAAGAAACTCCCTGAACCCACCCAATATTTCGACTATTTTTTTATTTTTTAAAATAAAAGATGGGGGATTTACTTAATATGTTAAGGGGAATATGTGTTTCAAGTTTCATGCAAAACAAACATTCCTAACATGTTCATCTAGACAGGGTCGATTTCAGCAATTCTGAGACTGTTAAAATTTGGTAGTCTTAACGGAGATGATAGAAGTCTCGAATTAAATTGAATTTGGAATGACAACATGGTGATACATGGTGATCTAAATCCCTCAAAGTTTCATTTCAAAAAAAATCAAAAAATAATGAAAAATTAGGCTGGGTGTAGGGAATTACCTGCACCCGCCGAGGTAGGCACTTTTTTCCCTTATCATATATACATCAATATTATACTATAAAAACAAAATAGAAATCGAAAATGTGTAAAATTAAAAAGTAAATAATATTCAAAATTCAAAACATAAAAGATATATAAAATAATTAAAAATCCATAAAATTTAATATAACTAAAAACCCAGAAAAATCAAAAGTATAAAGACATAAAAATAATTATTGTTAGTTTTTATTAATTAATAATAATTATACCAATCCTTGGTATGCTTTTAGTGGTTCGACCCCTACACTTGCTTGCTATACACATTTATAGGGTATGATAAATTTCACCCCGCATTATTCATTGTTTTAATTATATCATGGGTTGATTGTCGATGATTGATTGAGATATGTTCTGAGTGCCGTGAGAGTGGCTGCTACAGAGATTGTCGGATCCTACTTGTCATACACCACATGCCTCCAAGATCGAGCATTAGGAACCTCAGTCCCGATCACTTATATCACATGGTGTCATTGCTGGGGAACAAAGTTGGATATGATATTGTATATATTATATGTATTTTATTTTCTTTCTTTTATTGATTTTATTTGAATAATTGTTTATATGTGCTAATCATATCTCTTTGTTGACTATTCTGTGAGGGCCCTCTACGCGAGGATGGTCTTCTAGGAGACCAGGGTAACCAAGCAGAGTGAAGACTGGCCCCTTCTTTGTAGGCCGGTAGGAGAGAGCATGAGAGGATACTAAGGAAACTGATCAGTGAAGATTATTTCTATGGGAGAGAGACCCTTATTTTTGTAAGATAATTTGTAATAATATAGGGACTCGGACATTCAGACACTCACGAGCCTATTTTACCAAGTGATTGTTCACTTGGGGGCCAGCTCAATTTTTCTCATATTTTCACCACCTTCTAACTTTTGTTCTCCCTAATTTTCTCCTTATTTTATTTCATTTCTAGCATTTTGAGTTTTTCACTTTCTTTTTCTTTATTTTGTGTGCTTGGAGCCCTTAGTCTATGTTTTTACTTGGTGAGTCAGGTAGACTTAGATCCACACACCTAGAAGAATTCAGTTCTTAGAGATTGTTGGACTTAGTAAAAGAAATAAATAAATATGTGCTTCTCGAGTAGAAGTTCCTTCTTGGATAGTTTTTATCTGCACGCATATAGATAGATTCTATTTCATGCGCATATCATCTTGCATGTAGACTGTTGGGGTCAGGTACACATCCATATCTCCAGCATTTACATTCATTGATTTTCATGCATCAGCTTTTTCGTATTCCTTCCCCCATTTTCTTGGACTTAGGCAATAAAAGGAATTGGAAAATTCGTTACACCTTTTATTTTTAAAATACTAAAAAAGTGATAACCAATAAAATTATGACTGCTTATTAAACTCAACCTAAAACCAACCGTAAGGATAAACATCATTGTTTTGGGGAGAGTAAACCCTCAATGTTACAAGTACATTCAGACTGAGTGAGGCACGAATACGTAAGGAATATAGCCCCCATCCCTGGACTTATGCCTTAAGCGCTTGGGTCTGCTATTGATCCATGTTATTGTTGTAAGCACTTACCTATGACTTTATACGATGTGGTTTGGTGTTCTAGTGTGTGTGCTACCCTGACTAGAACACAACCACTCTAGAAGACTGCACCTGTGAGTTTGTAAATATTTGCTTTGTCACCTAAATCTAAAAAATAAAAGATAAAAGACCGAACCTTCATAGTCTTCACAATGTTGAGTTGGTGAATTGAGGGGTTTAATTTGTATTTTTTGTGCGTATTTGATCACTCCGCACATTTGTCATTTTTCTGTTCATATTTTAACTTGACCATCGTGCTCTCCCCGATCCCCGCCTCTCGAATACCGAAATGGCTGACTGGAGCTACTTTTATCCGGACTTCACGGATTCTTCTCATTCCACTCCAGTTGGTGCACCTCCATTTTGTCTGGAGGAGTATTACATGTATTTTTCTTCTTGTACATATTCACAACACCATAATTCTAGACACCAGATTTTGACTATTATCCACCACCACAGTTTTCTCACCTACCATCAACCCACTCGGTACCGAGCTATTAGATTCACCTCTCATGGACACAACTCTTTACTATGTGACACGAGTAGTAAAGAAAATGCAATTGAGGATAGATGAACTCACAACCCCGAATAAGATTCACATTGTTATTCATCGTCTGATGTCAATGTTTCATGAGAGTCCACCCATGGAAGACCGCTATCATAAAAAATACTAAAAATGAGCAAACTATAAAATTCCAAAAAGACAATAAGGGCAGACATCTAGCCAATCCAGCTTGTGAGGAGAGGGCACCTGTGCCACCCACTTTGGTAACACATACACACACCACAGTTCCCATCCATTGTACAAGTTGATTCTCATCCTTGTGTACACATTGATTCTGACTTCCTACCTAATGAGGAAGAAATAAAAAAAATGTCAACCAACCTCGAGGTGGCAGTGGTGGTGGCTATTCAGGATATTTTGATGCCCCACTTCGAAAGGACATGAACCTTATGCATGCACCTACACTCAAGAAAAGGAAGAGACGTCATAGGATTAAGCGCCACATTCTGACCATGGCCACTGCCCATGCCATCACTCATCGTCTACCCAATAATAAAAGGGACATTAGTACACCCTTCATTAGATGTGCCATTTCTGACCATCACTTTGATCACACTCTCCTTGAAAGTAGTACATCGATTAATATAATACCCTTCTCACTTGTTGAGACACTCAATCTAGAGCCTCTCAAGAAAACCATGATGATTTGTTAATTTGCTGACTGATCATTAAAGTGGTCAAAGGGTATTATTGGAGACATTGTCACTCAGATCTAGGGCATGAGCTACACTATTGATTTTTTTGTATTACCCATGGAGACCTCCACCTCTATGGAGTGCACTCCAATCATCTTGGATAAGCCTTTTCTCACTACGGTGAAGGTCGTTATTGGTTATGGATCTAGAGAGATATGCTTTTCTTCCCACAACGAGAGCGTTCTGATTAAGACGATCATTGCACCCATTACAAGTTAGAAACCAACACCTGATGAGAGTGTACCTGTGTCAGTCGACCTAGAGGACCATGACCTTTATGCCGAGATCAAAGATGTTTGATATACCATGGACGATATCGAGACCTGAGAATTCCTCTTCCAAGGGGAAGACTCGGAAAGCATAGACCTTTATGTTCCTTCTTTTAATGTGTGGCTATGTATTGATGAGATCCGCAACATACACACCATAGATACCTTACTGCATAGGGCAGACAAAGAAGAGACTTCCCATGTCAGATATGACCATACTACTTCCACTAATGAGTGCGGGCCTTTTCATCTTGATACCACTGAGGATCTCCACCATGTCAATCTTGATCGGGCTTTGTTAGATGTTGACCTCGATCTTGCACCTTGTTAGATCCATTCCTCAACGGTAACACAAGAAGGTACGGTTTCTACCTTTTTGATAATTGTACATTCATCACCTTGTATATTCTCGATTTCCTTTCTTTCTTTCCATTTACCATTTCACTCGTCTACCTCAATCCATGTGTTTTCCTTGCTTAGGATGTGCTTTATCCTAAGTATAAGGGAGTGGATGAGTTGAGTGTTTAGTCTTCGTTCCGTTTCATCACTCCTGTCGTTGCTTATGCTTAGGGATCTCTTACCGTAAGTATAGGGGAGTTATGTTGTTTATTCTCAATTTTCATTTTTTCATTTTAGTCCCCTCGCTTATCTCCTCACTTTTTACCCTGAGTATAGCGGGAGACATGCCGGTTGATATGTTCATCCTCACCACCGATCATCCCCATTTTGTATATAGTCTTCTATACTTAGGATGTGTTGATCCTAAGTATCGAGGGGATGATCAACTTTTTATTCCTTTATTTATCATTGTAATATAGACTTTCCTATACTCAACACAAGTTATATCTTCCTTTTTCTTTTTGATCACTGTAAGGACATAACTCAAGCTAAGTAGAGGGGGTCGTATATACATTGTATATACTTTAACCACAACTCGTACTTTCGTATTTTTAATAATATGGCTAATATACTATACAGGGTAAAAGTATATAATAAATCAAATGTAAATAATACACCCTTATGTATTTTTTCTTTGTAAATATAATTAATAAATTGGTTTAAAAATATTTTGCAAAAATAATTTTAAAAATAGTTAAAAAATGTTTTTGAAAAATCCTTTGAAAACTGTTTCGAAAATGTTTTCAAACCTCTATAAAAATCTTCTATAAATATTTACAGAAATTTGTTTAATTTATCTGAATAAAATGATTTAAAAATTCAATTTGCAAAGGATTTGGAAAATGATTGTAAAATTACGTTAAGAAATATATTTATTTATACCTTTGAAAATTCTTTGCAAAATGATTTTAAAATTTTGTAAATGTTTGTAAATTATTTGCAAAATAAAGTTATCAAAATATTTGTAAAAATGTTTTGAAAATTATTTTGAGAACTTTATACATAACTGTAGCAAGAAAATTTCTTTATAAAAATATGTATATACAACCCTTATATATAAAATGCGTCAATAACGACAAACCTTTGTAAAATTCCCAGTGTAAATTCCCTACCGAATTCTTGTAAATACACACACACTCCCCTGTAAATAGTTGTATATAAGTCTTTTAATGATCCTTATAAAACCCTAAAAATTTCAAAATTTTCAAATCTATAAAAAATGCAAAATGGTTTAAAAAATTGCATAAAATTTGCAAAACTTTTTGAACAATTCATAAAAAGTTCAAAATTAAACATTGCTTTGCAAAAAGTTCGTCTTGCATCATATTTGCATTTTTGGATTGATAATGATAATTGAACTGGTCTGAAATAAAATTCGAAGATTAGAGCTTGGTTGGACCTTAATCTACTTAATCACAGGAACCTTATAGGAAATGGAATTGCAACACTTCATGTCTCCTAGACTTAATTCGTTGAGACCACAAGACTAGGTTCATGTTCCATCTTGACTGCCTAAGTAGAATATTTCGAAACACACACATGACTTTTGTTAACATTGATCGAACTTGACACATGCGCCTTACACTTAGCTCAACTTAGTTGAAGTGGTAAAGGGTTGGAATTAACGGCAAGAGACAAGCGCATGGAAACATACGAAGTCACTTACCACCGTTAGAGCATGTTCCATCCATCTTCTCCCATTTTTCCCAAAAGGATCCATCACTCCTTTCATTCGATCCTTCATGCAATCTTTGACTAATAACACCTTAATATGTGCATATTCCTTAGACCCAATGTACATAGACCTAATCGATCATAAACTTAGGTTTTTGAGCTTCCTGTGCCATGCCTATAAATAAGACTCCATCACCTTTTTTTTTTCAATTTGATCCTTTTTTTCCTATCGTAACTCCATAACCTCAAATCACTTGAACCCCTGGTGACAACATGAGGATAGTGGAGGACTTGGCATGGAGAAAGGAGGTGGACTTGGTGGTCTAGTCTCGTTGAAACTCATCTCCGGTGAAGCCATCCTCAGCTCCTTGTCCTACAGATGTGAGTGGTTTCTTTCCATATTTAACTCGCATTTTCTTCCTTAGCATAACTTAGATGTTAGTTTAATCAATTAGTTTGCATTTTAGTCTAATTTTAGGAACTTTAATTTGTTGGAGCTTCTTGCTCCAGCTCGAAATTCAGCGTCTCCCAACCTATTCTGACCTCACCCTCACCTCCATTTTTATCCCCACCCGCGTCTCCATCTTTCTCCTCTGTTTCCCCCTTGATCCTGCAAGAATCAAGTCCAAATCAAAGCTCCTCCATCATCTTCCACAGAGCTTTACTTGCCCCATCCATCTGCGTGCATAACAACTTCATCTTTGGGCTGAGAGTGTCCCTCTCAAGCTAGGGAACCATTTGGTGCATGCACGAAGCCTTGAAGGACCATTTGGAGCTAAATCTAGGCTCATCTTCTACTCCAGGTCAATATGAACTGCAAGAACCCCCAGGTCCCCATTGTTGGGACCTGGAGCTCATTTGAGACTGGCAATACATGTGGGGACCTTCCATGAGGGTGTAACGCCCACCAAGAGAGATGGAGGAGGCATGAGCACAAAGATAGAGTTGATTGAACCTCGCTCAAGCCTAGTTCTTTTGAGTTCTTCGAGCCTTCTTCATCGTCGTTGGATCATCAGGTCGACCTAGGTCTAATCTGGTCCGCTCGTTTCAAGGTGAAGCAATAGTCCCTCACAATCATCCATATTAGCTGAAGACCACGTGGCGTGCTGACCGTCGTCCATCCAAGCGCCTTATGCGGGTAAATTTCTTAAGGTCCCTCGCTACTTTTTGCATTTCATAAGTAGTATTGTAAATAATTTATATAGATTTAAATTTTGTGTAAACATATGTAGTGGACCCCCTGAACTTCTTGTATATTACATTTAGGTCCTTTGCCAAGTCACCTCACACGGTCCCCCACGTGAGGACCTTCGTTGTTTTGTATCAAATCCCCATCAAATATTATTATTTATTTTAGTTATAAAAAATGTAATATATGTTTTAACTTTTGAGGTTATTTGCATGCATACCCTTTTCTTTTATTTTTATTTTGAATATACCCCTATTAGGTTGTGTATTTTTCTTTATTCTTTTCTATTTTTATTAAATAGTTCTTGCATGCTATAAATTATCAGAAAAGTACGGTAGATGTCTGGTCTAATACATTTTCACGCTTGCAATTTATTTAGACATTTATTACATTTTTCATATATTAAAAATCATTCATGATCTAGTTATTCCTTGCTTGCTTATAAAAAGACAAAAAAATATAAAATCATCTTTAAAATTTCCAAAAAATAGAGTATATATTAGTTTATATTATAACCCAAAACCAAAAATCACAAAAATAATAAAAAGAAATACTAAAAATCACAATACCCTAAAAAGACTATAAAAATAGGTAAAATTCTATAAAAATCCAAAAATTAGTTTTCCATTTATTATTTTTATTTATATTATATAGAATATAATAAAAATATTTTGAGAAAATTTGAACTTATTATCTATTTTTAGCACCCCAAATAATTTGGCCTATTTATATAACTCACTGATTTGGTATATCTAATACATTAGAAGTCCATGAAAATTAGCAAAAATTATATAAAAAACACAAAATAGAGAAATATATCAAAAATATAAAAACAATTTCTTTGTAAATTTTATTATATTTATCTATATTTAAAATTATAAAACCCTATATACACCATATATATATCTTATACTACTTATGTACTTATTATTATTACTACTTTAGAATATATTTAAAACCTAAAAAAATAAAAAAGGACAGTTCTTGTATATATTTATATATATTTATTTATTATATATATTATAGATTACTTAATATCTATATTATTATTATTATCATATAAACATATGTATTATACTTTAGAATAAGAAAGAAACTAAAAATTTGCAAAATTAAAAAAATAAAAAGTCAAAATTCAAAACATAAAAAATTATATAAAAAATAAATATCCATAAAATCTAAGTATAATTAAAACCCATAAAAAATAAAAATATAGAAAAACACAAAAATAATTATTTTTAGTTTTTATTAATTAATAATTATACATATGTTCAGTTTACTTCCAATGGTTCAACCCTACACTTGCTTGATATACACATTTATTTGTATGGTATAATAAATTTCACCAAATATTATTAGTTATTTAAATTATATCATGTGTTGGTGTTGATGATTGATAGAGAAACATTACGAGTACCGTTGAGAGCGATCGCTATATCGATTACCAGATCCAACTCGTCGAACACCGCATGCCCTCCAAGACCGGGCATCAAGAACCCCTATCCCGATCACTTTTGTCAAGAGGTTTGCATGATAGTCTGACATTTCAGATGGGAAGAGCTAACACCCTTCACACACACGAGTCCGTTGTTCAATGTTCATGGGGTATGCTATGGGAGTAGGATTGATCTAATATGACTTCTAAGACGAATATGTAACAATGATAGTCCGACATTTCAGATGGGAAGAGCTAACACCCTTCACACACCTGAGTCAATTGTTCAATGTTCATGGGTATGCTATGGGAGTAGGATTGATCTAAGATGACTTCTGAGATGAACCTGTAACAATGATGTGTAGAACTTGGAGGATGTTGATTTTAAAATCCTAATTCTAACAAGAGTTCCGTCAAACTATTAATCCAAAGGTCGGATCAAGCTCCATTTTCACCTTTGCTCATGATCTTGGTATGGAACCCAATCTCTTCTCACCTCTGAAAAAAACACCACCCGATGACTTCTTTATTCCTGCAAATGAATCAGAGAGAAAGATTTCGGTCATTGTATCGACCGAGTGGGTTTCGTCAGAAAAGATTAATGTTTATTAATCTTCTTTTTTATTTATACTCCTAAACAAGATGTATAGTGTCAAGTACGGGAGTGTCGAACTCAGGGAGGCAAACTGTTTGAAACTAGGAAAAAACTATAGACAAACTAAGGTTAACAGTTCCAAATTTTTATTTTATTTTTATGGAATTTTCTGAAATTTTATTTGGTTTTTATGAATTTTATATTGTTTTTGTGAATTTTAAGATATTTTGTATTTTTTTATTATTAAAAAATGTTTTAATTTTTATTTGGTTTTTTTATTTTGTTATTTTATGGTGTAATTTTTTTACTGTTTTAGTGATTTTTAAGATGTTTTAAAGACTTTTATGAGTTTTGGTTAATTCTTAAGATGAAGATTGTATTTTTATTGGAAACCTATAACATTTTTGTGATTTTTAAGATTGAAAATAATGCAAAAATATTTTATTATATTTTTTTATTGAAACGTAGATGACATTATCTTCAAAATGATAGGTTGTGCATTTTTAGGGGATTTTTATTTCTTTAGTTATGATTTTTACAAGTTTAACATTTTTTGTGTATTTTATATTTTTTATTGGTTTTATTATTTAATTTAATTTTTATTTTGTTTTTGTTTAATATGTAAATATGGTAAAATATACTAAGTGTAATTTTTATAGGATTTTGAAATAGGTTTATATAATTTTTTATTTGTTTTAAAGTTTTTTGTATTTTTATGTGTTTTCTTTTAAAATGAGTTGTTATTAATACTAAAAAGTATTTTTTTATTTCAAAATACTATTTAATATTGTATATAGTTTACTACTATATACATACGTATATGAACTTTTATTATGTTTTTATATTTTTTTATTCTATTTAATATGTATTATATATGTTTAGTGATTATATACTGGTAGGGGTATGTGCGTAAATAATATAACTCTCAAGGGTCTTCACGCAAAAATGACACTGGTACACGTGTATGCTCACGTGAAATGCAACTCGACCTGGACTTGTTCGATATTACAAAATGTTTGGAGCTGTCCCAGCAAAATTCACAGGAACGAACGTATCACGTTCTGCTTCTGTACAGGAGACCTGTTTAAAAATGAAGCAGGTTCCAAGAGCACTATAGTAAATTTCCCAAAAGATATAATCTCTGGGCGCGTTATATACACATGACGGATTTTAGCGGTGGGGCGATTACTTGGAGCTGATGCCAACGCGTGGATTAGTGCAGGCCGATCTGTTACATTGGACGAGGATCCAACGACTGCGGTTACAATGTGTTGTTCTCTCAGTCAATCGGATGGATTCTGTAGTCCGAGTTCTTCTACAATTGTGTTTCAAGCAACAACGATTAGGCGGAAGCGTAAACGACATTTCTTCAAATGATTTGACTCCAGTTGTTCAAATTTCGAAGTGCTGCTTTGAAGTGAGATATTGCTCCGAATCTGCAAATTAGAACAACATCCTCAGTGTTCAGATAAAACAATTCATATGAACGTCACCTGTATGTAAATCTCCATTTCAGATGGTTTAATCTCCAAGTGCTCCTCGTGTGGAAGTCGATCGGAAGTAGATGCTCCGATTCGATTATTCAAGCCAATGCCCTCTTGTCTCATATGATGAAGCTTGAGTTAATTAATGATGCTTGCGAGTTCAACTCCTGGATTCGAAAACGGAGGTGCCAATGGTGATGCGTAATTGGATCGATGGATTCCGATTTATCCCAATTCCCTAGCAATAGTTCTGATGCTCGGATTTATCCCTAGCAGCTCCTTCGAATCCTAGATGCTCCACGGTCTAATTGCAGAACCAAATCATTCTCCTAGTGTTGCGGTTCGAGTCTCGGTTTACTTTAGACGGTGCTTCAAGCAACAACGATCCAAATCGAATGCGACATAATGCTCTCCAGACGAGCTTCGTAGTCAGATGAAAGTGCTCGGCAGCCTCGTCAATGGATTTTGATCAGATGCTTCGTCTCTGTAAGCAGTTACTCCTGTAGCGATGTCATTCTCCATGAGCGGAAGGTGATGGTGCATAATCGCGCAGTCGACTGCTACAAACTTTCGCATGTTTGATCAGCAACGTTATGATGCTCTCTAAATCTCCAAATGCCCAATAGCTTTCCCATTCAGATGCTTTCGCGTCTATCACAGTTGCAGGAACACAAATCACCTGCAATTAATAAGATGGCTCGAAGCCGTGCAACCTCAACCATAGATTACGCAAAAAAGGGAATGAATGTCCATCCTATGCGAAGTGGAGGAGTAGGATCAGAGATCTTGGATTCTAATCAAATCCGAGTTGACCAGATTATGGGAAGATGTGCAGAGAAATTGATTCAACTAGAATGAGGTACTTAAATCGGAAGTCAAATTGGGAGTTGTTGGAATTCAAGAAATAGAGAATAATAGAGAGATGGAGAGAATGTAGGAATTGAGAGAAGACAAGAGGGGTTAAGAAGGAGAATGAGGAGAGATTAGGAAAAGAGATGAGAATAGCAGAGAGGAGAAGAGAACTTGGTTGGGACGCCTAGGACGGAGGCCTCGACGCGGCGGCTTACACGCGGGGTTGGGCGCGAACCATGCTGTGGCGGCGCTTAATCTCGCCGGCCCTCAACCTCGACCTCACTCAACGGCAGAAACACTCTCCTGTCGCCAGAAGTCGCCGGAGTTTGAGAGAAAGGGAAGAAATGGCGGATGGTGCTCGGAGGGGGAGGGACGCCCCTTAAATAGGAGACGAGAGGTGCAGTCACCGGCGTGTGGTGAGGGGAACGGCGAGGAGGTTGGAAAAACAACCAACGACCGGGTGGTTGAGGTGGTTGGCGGGCCAACGGAGAGGAGAGGATGGGTTGAGGAAGAAGAAGTTCATCGGGGAAGAAGAGGGACATTTGGGAAAGTAAGAGAGAGAGAGGGGAGAGAGAAGAGAAAGAGAGAGAAAGGAAGAGGGAAAATAAAATTAATAAAATTAAATAATTAATAGAAAACTTAATTAATAATAATTCCGAAATTAAATATTTAATTAATAAATAAATATAATTAATAAATTATTTGAATAGTTAATTAAGAATATAATTAAGTGATTAAGTATTAATTAGATAGTTAAGTATGTAATTAAGTAATTAAATAAATTAATAAATTAATTAAATAAATAATTTAAATAAATAAATAAGGCATTATTTATTTTTAAATAAAAATAAAGGGTTAATGTATTAAATAATAATATAAGTTACGGTTTATTGTACAATATACCAATACAGACCTGAAAATCGCGTTTTTCGCATTAACTTCGATTTTAGCGAAACTAGTGTCATTTTGTAGATAATTGAAAAATATAATTTTAGGGACCCGAATTTGCTCAATTTGGAGTTGATACAGCCGAGTTATGAGGTCTGTACGAAAAAAGTAGCGGCTTCGGGCCTCTGGATTTTATTGGTATTTTAAGTTATTTTTATTTTTATATTTTTATATACAATTTTAGATGATTTTAGGAAAAAGAATCAAGTTAATCAGGTTTACGGTTATTTAATTAAAAATCCGAGAATAATCTACATATATAGACAAAGGGTCTAAAAAGCCTAAACTCACCGGTTTTTTCCGAATATTTTTTGATATTTTTAATAAATAGTATTATTTATAAAAACGGATTTTAAAAGTAAGTTTGGTCAATTTGGAGTTTTCTATAAATAGTTATGAACCTTGGAAGTCAGCTTTTGCGGCTTTTACGATTCATTACGGTTATTTTATTTTTATACCGAAATATTTTTCTAATATTTTTATAAATATAAATATATATATATATTTATGAACAATTTTTATAAAAGAAGTGTTTTTGTCTGAGATAGTTTTGATGATAAATGAAATAGGTGAAGTATTAACAAAGTGAAAAATGGGTAAATTATATTTTTGGTTTTGATTTTTCGAAATTTTTTATAAGTTATGATCCTTATCTCCCCCTACTTATTTCTTTTTTCGACCTGGTCAATATTGACCCGGTCTCGAGGTTAGGATCAGTCTGTATATTACATATACATCCTTCTATTTCTTTTATTTTCCTTTTTCTCTTTATTCTTTTATTTTGGTAGAAATTAGTGTTAAATATATAATATTAAGAATTGTGGTTAGAATGATAATTAATTAGAATTAGTGGATATTTACATGTAATTTAGCAAGGATTTTAGCCAAAATGAAAGAATAAAGGCGATGAATAATGGATTCATCATTCCCCTATACTTTACCTTTGCTAGTCCCTTAGCAAACACTTATTTTATAAATAAGTGCAAGCAAAAAGAAAAAGGAAAAGAAAAATAAAAGAACTTAGAACATGATTGTTTCTTTAAACCGATTTTCACTTTACCCGAAATCTGGAGGCTAGATTCAGACCTTTGGATTATTAGTGTGTCGGGACTCTATTAGAATTAGGATTTAAGCCTCGACAGCCCCCAAGTTCCACAAATCCTTATCCAGATCCACCTCAACAGGCAGCTCAGATCCACCTATCCATCACGCAAACTTTTCAGCTTTGAAAACAATTTGACCGTGTGTGAAAGATTTTAGCTCTTCCCGCTCCAGAGAAGCAAAGAAACCGCCCATCCAGTTACACACTCCCATTTGGCCCTTGTCCAGCAACTCAGTCCTCGAGGAGGGAGGTATTTCCTTCTGAGGTCAGGTCGTGTTGTGTACACAATCGAATAAGAGAGAAGTAGGAAGAATTGGAAGAGAACTGGATTGTGATCGGTGTAATCACATCTCCTGTGAAGCCTGTCCAGTTTAGCCAAGTCTCCATGAAGACATGCAGGCTTTTCTGAAGCTTGGACCAATGTGGTCATTTTTGAAATTTGGTGTATTTGGCTTCTTTTTGGTAGTGATAATTGCTGCACTGCATAGGTCTTTTATGTCCCGACGGATATAGCATCTTTTCATTCCACCCATTTTTTGGGGTCTTGGAAAAAATTGTACCAGCAGATCCTTCCCTCATTCGAAGCTTTGTTTCA
The DNA here is from genome assembly GCA_037367405.1 of Ottelia alismoides. Classification (NCBI taxonomy): domain Eukaryota; kingdom Viridiplantae; phylum Streptophyta; class Magnoliopsida; order Alismatales; family Hydrocharitaceae; genus Ottelia; species Ottelia alismoides. The sequence continues at coordinate 405,717 of JAZKJV010002835.1, forward strand.
ACCCCAATCTCTCCCGTCTTTAGACATCATCACCGCCAGACAAGGATGGAAACGCACCACCGAAATGGATTGCCCTTCACAGCTCCAGGCAAGTCGAGCTAAGTGTAGAGTGCTTGAGTTCAAAATTGGTTCAAATGGAGAAGAGTTCAACGGATGACACCAAGTGTTCTACTTAGGCACTTTCAAGTTGAATTACGAACATGATCTCATGGGACCCAAAGAATTATGTTTACAAGACCTGAAGAGTCTCAATTCCCGTTCCTAATAAAGTCTCTTTAGAATTAAGTGGATTAAGGTCTAAACTAAGCTCCATCTCTCATACTTAGATCCATTTGGTTCAAGAATCAAACTTGTTCTGAAAAATGCTAATGAATGCAACAATTTTTTATGAGGTGAATTTTCAGATTAAGTGTTTTAAATGATTTTAAAGAATTTTTGCAAGTTTTTATTGAATTTTAAAACTTTTCAAATTTAAGGGGTCTGTTTGAAAAAGTTAGTGTATTAATTCAATTTACACAAATTTTACATGGTTTTTGCATATTTTACAAAAACTTTTATACAAATTTTATATACAAGTTATACGGCTTTTATACAAGATTTTTATAAGGATTTTATTTTTCAAAATTTTAAGGATTTTATCAAAGAATTTTACAATATTTTTTATATACAGTTTTTAAGCCATTTTAATAAGTTTTTTTAACGGTTTTCTTGCGACTTTAAGAAACCCAAAATATACACCCATACTTTTAAGAAGCTTTACTATTAAAAATACAATAAAATACGAGTTATGGCTTCTAAAGTATATATAGCATATATATACGACACCCCCTATACTTAGCATGAACTATGTCCTCATAGTGACCAAAGAAGCGGCAAAGGAAGACATAACCCGGGCTAAGTATAAATCGGTGAAAAGAAATCTATACTACAATGACTCAAAAAATAACGAATGAAATAATAGAAGTCAATCATCTCTTCTATACCTAGGATCAAGTGAATCTAAGAATAGCAGACTCAAAACCGAAGATGATCGAGGTCAAGAGAATGTACACAACTCAACAGCTCGTCTTGTCCCCCTATACTTAGGGTAAAATATCCCTAAGTATACAGACAAATATCAAAAGGTGAGGGACAAGAAGGGAGCAAACGATACACAAACCGAAAGCGATCAAAAAGGGAAATGAACGAGATCACCCCCATATACTTAAGGTAAATCACACCCTAAGTATAAGAAACAACAAGGGTGATCGAACAGGACGAATGAAAAATACAACAATGTCTACACCCCCTATACTTAGGATAAAGCACATCCTAAGTATAGCAAAATCTATATGATCCTAAGGATGTAAGACAAAAAGAAGGAAGAAGGATGAAATCAAAAATATATACAAAAGATCTTTGGAAATCAGGTATGAGATGCATAATGTAAGAATGAAGAGCACATCTCATACAAAATGTATCGGGGCAACTTCAACGGTCGGCGGATCATGATCGAGAAATGGTTTCAATCGTTGACCGTTGACTCAAAAGGTGGACTCAGAAGACAATTCAGATATGTCGATGCTACCATTGTCGTACACCTTTCTGACAATATATGGGCCTTTCCATTTGCTTTGAAGTTTCTCTGGAAATAATTTTAGTCTTGCGTCGAATAGCCATACTTTCTGATCTGGCTCAAACTGCTTGTGGATGATGTGAGCATCATGCCACTCTTTCATCCGTTCCTTATATTGCAGGCTACTCATGAAGGCTTGGTCTTTTAACTCTTCCAGGGCTGCCAATTCAATTTGCCTTTGATCTCTCGAATCATCTAGGCCAAAGATCACTTCTTTCACCTGGCCAAAAAGATTTGTGTGTGATTTCCACATGTAAGTGGCATGGCTTGCCATAAACGAGTCGAAAGGGAGATGTACCCAATTGAGTTTTGAAGGGTGTTCGATATGCCCAAAGAACCGAGTCCAAAAGCTGTGACCAATCCTTTCGGTCTGGGCGAACAACCTTCTGCAAGATTGTCTTAATCTCCCAATTCGAAACTTCAGCTAGACCATTCATCTGGGAATGATACGGAGTTGCAACCCGATGATCTATGTCGAACTCGTTAGCAAGAGCCCTTACCTTGTCGTTGATGAATTGGCTACCCCCGTCTGAGATCAGAACACGAGGGACTTCGAACAGCGTAATGATGTGTTTCCTTAGAAACTTGCAAACCGTGTTTGCATCCGCATTTCTGGCAGGAATAGCCTCTACCTAACGACTCACGTAATATATAGATAGAAGAATATACTCGAATCCCTGACTCTTAAGAAATGGGCCCATAAAGTCGATGCCCCATGCACCGAAAATCTCATAGAAGTGAATCGACTGCATCGACATATCTCTATGTCCGCAAGTGCCCATTTTCTGATAGCAGTACATCTCCTTACAAATGCGTGGGCATCCGCAACGAGAGTAGGCCACCAAAGATCGGACTGAAGCACCTTCTGTGCTGTCCTCTTTCCTAAATAGTGTCCTCCAGCTTCAAATTTATGACAATAAGTGAAGACACTCTGGTATTCCTCCTTAGGAATACACCGGTGCCAGACGGAATCCGCTCCTTCATGATAAAGGACCGGATCGGACCAATGGTAAGACTTGACTTTCACGAGGAAAGTCTCAAGCCTCTGTCAGGACCAACCTTGTGGAACTTTCTTAGCACCAAGAAAGTTCACAATGTCAGCATACCATGGCAGCGAGGCGACAGCAAGAATCTCCTCATCGGGAAAGGTCTTTGTGATAGGTGCAACAAACTCAGAAGTCTCGGGGAGTTCTAGTCGGGAGAGGTGATCCGCCACCACATTCTTGACTCCAGGCTTATCCTTGATTTCGATGTCAAACTCTTGGAGTAGAAGGATCCATCTGGTAAGACGCGGCTTTGAATCCTTCTTATCCATTAGATAATGGATAGCGATATGATCAGATAAAATCGTGATTTTTGAGCTTAAGATGTGGGATCTAAATTTATCTAAGGCAGATAATATGGCTAGGATTTCCTTCTCTATAACAGTGTAATTCCACTGCGCGGAATCCAAAGTCTTGTTAGCGTAGTATATGGCATAAGGCAATCCATCTCTCCTCTGTCCCAACACAGCTCCAATGACAAAATTAGAGGCATCCGTCATGATCTCGAATGGAAGAGACCAATCGGGTGGCTGAAGGACAGGAGCCTCTACAACCATATTCTTGAGAGTTTCAAATGCCGAAAGACACATCATTGACGATAAATTCGGTGTCTTTTGCCTGAAGATCAAACAACGGTCAGGCAATTTTGTTGAAATCTCGTATGAAACGTCGGTAGAAACCGACATGCCCGAGGAAAGACTGTAGCTGTTTCAGACTGGACGGTGGATTGAGTTTCTTTATGATATCCACCTTGGCCGGGTCCACCTCCATGCCCCGGTTGGAGATGATATGACCAAGGACCGTCCCTTGAACTTCCGTGCACCTCTGAAGCACACAGTCTAGGCTAGAAAGGCAAGAATCAAAATCATCGTCGTATACCGAGAAATCATCCATGAAGACCTCCAAGATATCTCCCACCCTGTCCGCGAAAATCGAAAGTATGCACCTCTGGAATGTAGCCGGAGCATTACATAATCCAAAGGGCATTCGTTTGAAAGCATACGTTCCGAATGGACAAGTGAATGTTGTCTTTTATTGGTCTTCTGGAGCAATGGCCACTTGATTATATCCCGAGTACCCATCAATGAAGCAATAATGAATGATCTGATCGATGAACGATAGCGGGAAGTGATCCTTCTTGGTGGCCTGATTCAAATGTTTGTATCCCACACAGACACGCCAAGAAGTTAGTACTCGGGTAGCGATCTCCTCTCCGTCCTCATTGATCATTGTAATGATACCCGTCTTCTTGGGTACCACATGCAAAGGACTAACCCATTTTGAGTCGGAGATGGGGTAGATAAAATCGACGCTCCACCACTTGGATATTTCCTTCATAACCACCTCTCGAAGATTTGGGTTCAGCCTGCGTTGACACTCACGAGATAGCTTGGCGTCATCCTCAAGAAAGATGTGGTGGGAGCACAGAGCCGGACTAATCCCATGGAGATCGGCTACTGACGACCCGATCACCTTGCAGTTCTTTTCAAGAATCACCATCAGATGGGATTCTTGATCTTCGATCAGATTGGAAGAGATGATGACCGGAAACATTTTGAATTCACCCACAAGGAATCGGTACTACATGCTTTGAGGCAAAGGTTTGAGTTCAGGGGGAGAAGGAACATGGAGGGCGGGTTTGATTAGAGCCTGGGTATAGGCTGCTAGATCGGTATGCGACAGCTCAACCTGTTCTGACTCAGAAAGATCTGGAGACGGCTTTTTTGATTGCTGACTCTGCTTCACTAACTCGGTCTCCAGGATGGTTGTAGACTCATTTGAGAGTAGACACGGAACATACTCATCAAAACTCTGCCAATCAAAATCCACGTCTATATCGGAGGGATCAGATTCGGAACAATAGGATTGAAAATCTGAATGATCATCATCAGAATCATCGGCCTCAGCTGTGACTGTATCTACTCCAAGACTGTGCCATCAAATTTGTCTTCATCTATTATTTGCAACTCAGACTCTACTGAAGGCATAATGAAAGAATGTATGCTCGATTCGGCCCAAATGGCTTCATCGTCTGTTTACAGGAAATCACAATCTTAATGACTATCGGGTTCATCATCAGATGCTCGCTCTGATTCTTCTGATTTGGCCTTGAGATCTTGGATCGTCTTTATATGTATACTCTCGCCTTGGACGTGAAAGTACACCTTCCCTGTACCATAATCAGAAACGGTCTTTGCTGTGGCCAAAAAAGGTCATCCTAATATGATCAGGGTATCGGTCACACATTCAAGGACCGTCATGTCCAACACGATGAAGTCCACGGGGAATTTTAAACCCTAAATGGTGACGATAATGTCTTCGATTAATCCCTTCGGCCTCTTGACCAATCTGTCAGCAAACTACAAGACCGTTCTGCTTGGTCTAAGAGATCCAAACTCGAACTTGTCGAATAAGGAATAGGGAAGAAGATTAATCGATGATCCGTTATCTAAAAGAGACGATCGAAAGTCTGATCAAGGATTTTGCAACTGACGTATAGTGCTCCCGTATCTGATCTTTTGGCTGGGAGACGATTCTGGATGGCGTGACAAGTCTCCTTGGTCAACACATGAATTTCAGAATAGTGATTACGATGCCTCTTCTTTCTGTAAACGGTGGTTCGCTCCTTGAGACCTTTCTACAGAAGAGGGATGTGTGCCAATGCTTTCGAAAGAGTCAACTGGATGGTGAATTTATCGAGCATCTCTTTCGTCAGATCCAACATTTGATTCTTTTTGGGATTTTTTTATCGCCTTTTCCTAAGCAAAGTGCTTGAGGAAAGGGAATCTATACATCCTCCTTGTCAGTATGTACAATCGGAGGATCAGAAGAAGTAGAAGAATTTGATCTTTTTGTAAAATGGGGATTACCTCTATGTTGATCACCAGAAGTCGACGAATCAGCTGTCTTATCTTTATTTCTTTTTCTCGATCTCCTCTTCTTCCCATTTCTTTGTACTCTTAGATCTTCATCACTAGATATGAAAGTTGGTGACACAACTATCTCTACATCACGATCATCAGATTTGGTGGCATCAGCACCATCATCCAGATTATCATGGATACTAGCGGCATCAGTACCGCTCTCTGTCTCATGATCAACTAGCTCAAGAACATCATCTACCGATGCATCTATATCAGACATAGCTGAGCTACTGCCAGCTGGAACTCTACCACTCCTCAGGGAAATGAAATCAACACGATTCTCATGATCATGTGACGTATGTGTTTGAGTAGTAGAGTCTACATGCTGAGTTTGCATGGTGGTCTGATCTAACACAAGATCCATTATCTGCTATTTGAACTCATCCATATCTCGCCTATTTTGCTCATAATGACTAATGATCTGATAGGCAAGATCATCTAAAGCCAAGTTCTCATAGGAATACCTTAGAGAACTGGATGAGTAATCTGAAAATTGCTGAGGTAATTGCTGAGAAAGAGATCCTGACATCCACTGAGTGCAGGTCTGAATATGAGGAGACTCGACCGCAGGCTCCAACTGAAGGTGATATATATGTTGCATTGGAGACTGTGTATTAGATGAATCAAATGGTAACCTTGAAGATAAGGCAGATGTCATCTATTCAATTTGATTCTTCAGGTTACTATTACTCATTACAAGCCCAACGGTCTTATCAAGCTTGTGTAACTGGTGGCATCTCATCTCAATATGCTCTAGGTGGTCTAATCTTTGGTTAAGAATCCTCATTTCATCTGACGAAGATTCTGAAGATATGAGCGTCGATGGATCCTCCTCAATTTGTGCCACGGTGGACTGGGGAAAAAATGCGGGTGACTCCATCTGAATGTAAGAGTCTGTCTGAGCTAAAGTGGCATGATGGGATGCCATTTTCTCAAAAATATCCCAGACAACATCCTCATGCTTCGAAAAGTATGAGCCACCACAAGTTGCATTCACCAATCCTTGCATGTCAGATGTCAATCAACTAAAGAAGCTCTGAACCAAGCTTGCCTTAAAAATATCATGGTGGGGACACTTATCAATCAAGTCTCGAAAACGATCCCATGATTCGTGGAACGACTCGCTCCCGAACATGGTGAAACTAGTAATGAGAGACTTTGCAACCTTCGTATGTTCGATGGTGTAGAATCTTCTCAAGAATTCAGTACGAAGTTGCTCCCATGTAGTAATCGCTCTCCCTAAATGCCGCAACCAATACGCGGACTTATCAGACAGGGAGAAAGGAAATGCTATCATCCGAATCGTATCCTCATCAACTTGAGAGTCATGTACTGTACTAAAAATCAGATCGAACTCTCGAAGATGTGAATGTGGTTCCTCAGTGGCTTGCCCATAAAAAATCGGTAAAGTATGAATAATCTCAGGTTAGAGAACAAATGATCCGTGAATAGGAGGAAGTCGAATCCACCCACTAGAAGAAGATGCTCCGGGTGTGTGAAGCTGTCTCATCGTGTGAACATGCTCTATAGGTACTATATCCTCTCTAGCTGGCTCACCATCCTCTGAAAGATGTCTCTTCTTTCTCAATTGTCGTAACTCAGCTTGGATCTCGGTCATCAGAAAGTCTTGCTCCTTAATCTGAGTCTGCCTAATCTCGAGGGAAGCAAGAAAACTGGCATTAATTGTGGCTTGATCTGGCATCTTCGAAGCGTGCTGCGATTGGGCTCCATTCCTGTTCTGTTCTGTTTTCGGAAAGGACAAATTATCCATGTCTGGTTCTGATAAGTCTATATATAGCTGTGAAGTGATCACCAGAGGTGGAGAAGAACAAAGGATTGAGAGAAGCTTCTAGGGTCAAAGTTACATCTGGAATAGGGAAGATGTCCCGAATCCAGCTCAAACAGGAGGTTCTCGCGAATTGAGCTAGGAGACGAGATTAAAGAGGGAGATTGATAGATCTCAGGTTCGAAGAGAGGGTTCTCTTGAAATAACCTAGATATATGGGTACGAGTGCGTACAAGCGGTGCCGTAAGAGTCAGCCAAAGTGATTGTCTACCCATCATCCTGAGAGTAAGATGATAGTTGATCGATGATATTGATTAAGATTTGGTAGATAAAGGACTCACACCACAATTCAAACGCAAAGTAAACGCCGAATTCACCAACACAACCCTGGTGATGACCGTAAAAGTTTGGTTGTTTATCTTTTCGGTTTTATGGTTGTTTGGCAAACAATCTTCTCACAGATTAATGAGATCATATATGCGTCCAAAACTTCTACGGCATACTCTCCTGAGTTCTCACCACAAATCACCTAGTCTCAGCCAGTATGGGAGTAAGTATGGACCATTTCCGGCTACCTGTGTTACTTGAGGACGGAGCCTTACGCAGTGTCCTCTAAACCTCCCACTCTGCTAAGTACACCCGGACTGTTTCCGGCTACCCGAGAGTACCCACTGAAGATAAGGTGATTAAAAGCATGAACTAAGTAGTATTTCGACAGAAGTCCAGACTCTGGCTCTACCTTATGTGTCGTCTCTCACTCACTGAATCTGGAGGTGGTATATGCGAAGCAATTCGGGGGTTGCTCTCCCCAAAAAAAGTGGAGTCCTTACGTTTCTTTTAAGGTCCAATAGAAGTTAACAATCCCTATTTTAATTTTCAGTTTTCACTTTTTTTTGGATATTTTCAGAGAAAATTTGTCTAACATATTTTTGTATTTTGGGTTTGGCCCTAGATACAAGCACCTAGGTGTCGTAACCTAAGCAAACATCTAAGCTAAGCTACGATGCGCAGAGAAGGGAAAACTTGCAAAAATCCTAACAAGCACCTAACTCGGAAAGCCACGAAAAACATCGAGAAAAATACGAGCGAAAAAGCCGCGGTGGGTGCCCTGCTTCCCCAGGAGTACAACCCTGGTGAAACAGACCCCGAGAAAGATACAAGTTGGGATACCTTTATGAGGCCCCTTTCTACGAAAACAAAGAAATAGGCAAGTGGCCTAACAATTTTTGTATTTTTTACAAGGTTTTACAAAAAGAAAACAAATCTGCGGCTTTTACGGTTCTCAGATATGCTGCTCGACCTGTGCTGTACAACTCAGAAACAAAAGTCGTGAGGTTAGAGAAGTAAAATGGCGCAAAGAAGAATCCTAAACCTAAGTCTTTGATTGCCCTAGCGCTGCCTCCCCGGCAACAACGCCATCAGAAAAAAAACACCACCCGATGACTTCTTTATTCCTGCAAAAGAATCAGAGAGAGATTTCAGTCGTTGTATCGTATAAGTGGGTTTTGTCAGAAAAGATTAATGTTTATTAATCTTCTTTTTTGTTTATACTCCTAAACAAGTGTATAGTGTCAGGTACAGGCTTCAAACTCAGGGAGGCAAACTGTTTAAAACTAGGGAAAAACTATAGACAAACTAAGGTTAACGGTATCCGAATTTTTATTTTATTTTTACGGAATTTTTTGGATTTTTATTTGGTTTTATGAATTTTATATTATTTTTGAGAATTATAAGGTATTTTGTAATTTTTTATTATTAGAAAATGTTTTTATTTATATTTGGTTTTTTTATTTTGTTATTTTTATGGTGTAATTTTATTTTACTGTTTTTAGAGATTTTTAAGATGTTTTTAGGATTTTTATGAGTTTTTGTTAATTCTTAAGATGAAGATTATATTTTTATTGGAAACTGTGATGTTTTTGTGATTTTTAATATTGAAAATAATGCGAAAATATTTTTATTATATTTTTATTGAAAAGTAGACGAAATTATCTTCGAAATGATAGGTTGTGCTTTTTAGGGGATTTTTATTTTTTTAGTTATGATTTTTACAAGTTTAACATTTTTTGTGTATTTCATATTTTTTATTGGTTTTATTATTTAATTTTTGTTTATTTTTGGTTTAATATGTAAAATACGGTAAAATATACTAAGTGTAGTTTTCATAGGATTTTAAGTAGGTTTTTATAATTTTTATTTGTTTTAAAGTTTGTTGTATTTTATGTGTTTTCTTTTAAAATGAGTTGTTATTAATACTAAAAGTAAATTTTTATTTCAAAATACTATTTGATATTTTATATAGTTTACTACTATATACATACGTATATGAACTTTTATTATATTTTTATATTTTTTTATTCTATTTAATATGTATTATATATGTATAGTGATTATATTCAGATAGGGGTATGTGCGTCAATAATATAACTCTCAAGGGTCTTCGCACAAAAATGACATAGGTACACGTGTGTGCTCACGTGAAATACAACTCGACCTGGACTTGTTCGATATTACAAAACGTTTGGAGCTATCCTTGCAAAATTCAAAGGAATGAACGTATCACGTTCTGCTTCTGTACGGGAGACCTGTTTAAAAATGAAGCAGGTTCTGAGGGCACTATAGTAAATTGCCCAAAAGATATAATCTCTGGACGCGTTATATACGCGTGACGGATTTTAGTAGTGGGGGTGGTTACTTGGAGCTGATGTCGACGCGTGGATTAGTGCAGGCCGATCTGTTACATTGGACGAGGATCCAACGGCTGCGGTTATATGTAATCGATGACGTTGATGCGTTGATCTCTCGGTCGATCGGATGGATTCTGTAATCTCAGTTCTTCTACAATTGTGTTTCAAGCAGCAACGATTAGGCAGAAGCGTAAAAACGACGTTTCTTCAAATGATTTGACTCCAGGTGTTCAAATTTCGGCATGCTACTTCAAAGTGAGATATTGCTCTGAATCTATGCTCTAAATCTGCAAATTAGAACAACAACCTCAGTGTTCAGATAAAACATTTCATATGAATGTCACTTGTATGTAAATCTCCATTTCAGATGGTTTAATCTCAAAGTGCTCCTCGTGTGGAAGTCGATCGGAAGTAGATGCTCCGGTTCGATTATTCAAGCCAATGCCCTCTTGTCTCATATGATGAAGCTTGAGTTAATTAATGATGCTTGCGAGTTCAACTCCTGGATTCGAAAATGGAGGTGCCAATGGTGATGCGTAATTGGATCGATGGATTCCGATTTATCCCAAATTCCCTAGCAATAGTTCTGATGCTCAGATTTATCCCTAGCAGCTCCTTCGAATCCTAGATGTTCCACGGTCTAATTGCAGAAACAAATCGTTCTCCTAGTGTTGCGGTTCGAGTCTCGGTTTACTTGAGACGGTGCTTCAAGCAACGATGATCCAAGTCGAAGGCGATGGAATGCTCTCCAGACGAGCTTCGTAGTCATATGAAAGTGCTCCGCAGCCTCGTCAATGGATTTTGATTAGATGCTTCGTCTCTGTAAGCAGTTACTCCTGTAGCGATGTAATTCTCCATGAGCGGCAGGTGATGGTGCATAATCGCGCAGTCGACGGCTTCAAACTTTCGCATGTTTGATCAGCAATGTTATGATGCTCTCTAGATCTCCAAATGCCCAATAGCTTTCCCATTCAGATGCTTCCGCGTCTATCACAGTTGCAGGAACACAAATCACCTGTAATTAACAAGATGGCTCGAAGCCATGCAACCTCAACCATATATTACACAAAAAAAAGGAATGAATGTTGATCCTATGCGAAGTGGAGGAGTAGAATCAGAGATCTCGGATTATAATCAAATCCGAGTTGACCAGATTATGGGAAGATATGCGGAGAATTTGATTCAATTAGAATGAGGTACTTAAATCGGAAGTCAAATTGAAACTTGTTGGAATTCAATCCGAGGAAACAAATAATACTAGAGAGATGGAGAGAATGTAGGAATTGAGAGAAGACAAGAGGGGTTGAGAAGAGGAGAGATTAGGAGAAGAGATGAGAATAGCAGAGAGGAGAAGAGAACCTGGTTGGGACGCCTAGGACGGAGCTTGAAGGAACTCCAAGTGATGGCCTCGACGCGGCGGCTTAGACGCGGGGGTTGGGCACGAACCGTGCTGTGGCGGTGCCTGAACTCGCCGGCCCTTAACCTCGACCTCACTCAATGGCATAAACGCTCTCCTGTCACCAGAGGTCGCCGGAGTTTGTGAGAATGGGAAGAAATGGCGGATGGTGCTCAGAGGGGGAGGGACGCCCCTTAAATAGGAGAGGAGAGGTGCGGTCACCGGCATGTGGTGAGGGGAATGGCGAGGAGGTTGGAAAAACGACCAATGGCCGGCTGGTTGAGGCGGTTGGCAGGCCGGTGGAGAGGAGAGGATGGGTTGAGGAAGAAGAAGTTCACCGGAGAAGAAGAGCGACATTTGGTAAAGTAAGAGAGAGAGAGAGGGGAGAAAGAGAGAGAAAAGAAGAGGGAAAATAAAATAAAATAAATATAATTAATAATAAAATTAATTAATAATAATTTCGAAATTAAATATTTAATTAAGAAATAAATATAATTAATAAATTATTTAAATAGTTAATTAAGTATATAATTAAGTGATAATTATTAATTAAATAGTTAAGTATGTAATTAAATAATTAATTAAATTAATAAATAATTTAAATAAATAATTTAAATAAATAAAATATTATTTACTTTTAAATAAAAATAAAAGGTTAATATATTAAATAATAATATAAGCTACGATTTACCGATTTTAGCGAAGATAATAAAAAAATATAATTTTAGGGATCGAGTTTGCTTAATTCGGAGTTGATACGGCCGAGTTATGAGGCCTAGACGAAAAAAAGCGGCTTCTTGCCTTCGAGTTTTATTGGTATTTTAAGTTATTTTTATTTTTATATTTTTATATACAATTTTAGATGATTTTAGGAAAAAGAATTAAGTTAATCGGGTTCACAGTTTATTTAATTAAAAATCCGGGAAGATTCTACATATAGTACACATAAACTCGCCAGTTTTATCTGAATATTTTCCTGATATCTTCAGTAAATAGTATTATATATAAAACAAATTCTAAAAGTAAGTTTGGTCAATTTGGAGTTTTCTATAAATAGTTATCAACCTTGGAAGTCAGCTTTTACGGCTTTTTACGATTCATTGCGGCTATTTTATTTTTATATCAAAATATTTTTCTAATATTTTTATAAAATTATATATATATATATATTTGTGAACAATTTTTATAAAAGAAGTGTTTTTGTCTGAGATAGTTTTGATGATATATAAAATAGGTGAAGTATTTACAAAGTGAAAAATGGGTAAATTATATTTTTGGTCTTGATTTTCTGAAAATTTTTATAATTTATGATCCTTATCTCTCCCTACTTATTTCTTTTGTTGACCCAGTCAATATTGACCTGGTCTTGGGGTTAGGATCAGTCTGTATATTACATATACATCCTTCTTTTTCTTTTATTTTCCTTTTTCTCTTTATTCTTTTATTTTGGTAAAAATAAGTGTTAAATATATAATATTAAGAATTGTAGTTAGAATGATAATTAATGAGAAATAGTGGATATTTACATGTATTTTACCAAGAATTTTAACCAAAATGAAAAAATAAAGACGATGAATAATGGATTCATCAACCTCTTCATTTTTAGTTCCTCAGGGACGAGCAAGGTGTATATGGGGTTAATGAATATGTGATTCATTAGTCTAATTAACCGAAAATTATGTGTCATCCTAATAAATTATGTTCATTCATATATTAACATTATTAAATTAACATTCGTGCATTTGTAAATAATTTTGCTTAAATCAACATTCTTTTTTGCTTTCATATTCATCTGCATATTTTTACCTAATTTCACACATTTTAGTTAAGTCATGCTAACTCCAATTGACATGAAACTATCTCCATTGTGTACATATCACTAACCTTGATGAATGAAAATCCTAAAAAATACTAACCTGCATAAATTTGAAATAAACCCAAACCCTAATTTCAGAATAAAAAGTCGCAAATGTTGATCTCTCTCATATGAGTCCAATTTTAATTTACCCATTTTGAATTAATGTACACTCAAATATCTACAAATAAAGACCAAATTCAAAAAAATCGGAGCTCATTTATGAAAATTGGATTTTGGGACCTGACTGTGCATTTGACATGTCATTTCATCTACATATTTCACTCTTTTTAATTTATTTCTTTTACGTTTCCTTAATTCATTTCATGTTTTAACAAATTACATAAAAATCAAAATAAAAATTGAAAAGCAATGAAAAAGACACATTCTAACTTGAGCTCAAAGCTCGATAAATCTCTTTATCTCTTGCGCACTTGCTCTGAGCTGTTGGATCGACTTTTATCTAATGGTCTTGAACACACGCGTGTAGCCCACTCGTCCTCCACGTATGTCGCACATGTCCCTCATGCTTTGTGCACGTGATACCACAAAATCTTTGGATCAATTTTAATCCAACGGCTCCCACTTCATATCCTACCTCCAGCTTCCTCCTCTCATCGCCGCGCAACCATCCTCGATACTCCATCGCTGGGTCATGCGGTTAAGCTCCGATACCTTGATCATCCTTGTCCTCTCACTCTTCTCCAACCGATTCAATATCTGACCGACCAACCTCCTGAAATACCTAACCCCAATCTTCTCTGGCCAATCCCAACCATGAATCAACAAAACCTAATCTCCAAAACCTAACTTTATCCCCTTTGCTCCACGTTCTCACCAACCTTCGAGCTCCTCCGCCTGATTCCCTTCTCGTGCAACCTCCATCTCCACCTCATGATATGTTGCTCCGACCACCTGATCAAAAATCTACAATCAAACCCTAACCGACCTCCCCAAATTTACAGAACCTATCAATCATCCCACTCGCTGTCCTCTCCAACAGATCGACGACAACCTCTTATCTCTTCTTTCTACTTCACCAATCCCCTTCCCAATCCCAACGGTCAGACTACCACTCAATGACCTTTATCCCCTCCATAACCTCCGACCATCGCCACTCCTTTTCCTTTCTTATTTAACCCCATCTCGGATCTCCTTCTGATCAAATCTTCCATCATCATCCCCAACATAAAGAGGAAGAGAGAAAGAGAGAGAGAGAGAGAGAGAGAGAGAGAGAGAGAGTCAGTGGCCAAGTTGTGGTGACAACATAATAAATTGAGCTCGATGGAGGCCTTCTCCTTGCGTGATTAAGAGGAAACTCATTGGCGAGTCCAAAAATACTCTATTTTAATTTGCATGAATTATCGTTTAAATTTGTCATTTCGTTATAGGCAGGAATTTAGATGCAGTCAAGAAATAACCACAATAATTTATTCAATTTCTAATCGGTGGTTTTATGTTTATTTTACTTGAGCAAGTCCCAAGATCGATATCAAGGAGGTAAAGGAACACCTAGAATTCTGTCTATTAAATTTCGTGCATGGTTTTCAAGGCGGACTATTTTTTGGTATTTTTAATGCAACTTTGGAATGCAAAATGCAAATGTGGTCAATTTTAGGGACTAAAATGCAATTTCAATCAAACGTTTTCCAAACCTTACGAAACTTGACCTAGATTTAAAATATGATGAAATGAATACACTATATTTTTTTTGGAATTTTCGGTTACAAGATGGATATTTAAAGAATTTATAAATGCAAATGATGTGCCTTTCAATATTTAATTATAATAAATATTAAATCTATTTATTTTCAAAGAATAAAATTATCCAAGATCTATCACTAGGTGATTGATCTCAAAAAAATCCTAAATCTTGAAAATATAAGATTTAATACCCATTAAAAATTAAAGATTGAAATCTACAAAATGATTTTTATAAACCAAACCATATATGCAGATACAATTCCTTTTAAGCATAATGTTAAATACAATTAATCCTTTAATCCGTGAATTTTTAGCAATTTTTGGAATAGTGGTTAATTTAATATGAATTTTTGAGTACATATTGGGTAAAATATGCAATTTTACACAAGAATATTATTGTTAAATAACCACATCATAGAAAAATAAAAAATTTATGTTGTAATGTAGAGAATTAATTGAATAACACAATGCTATTTTTTAATAATAAAAATAATATCAGGTAGAGGTCTAATATAAAGGGGGAACGCAGGGGTAGAATTGGAATAAAGTAAAATAAATATATGTAGTATAAGGGCTTTAATTAAATTACCTAGACCTTAGGAGGTTTCTTTGCAAAATTTCAAGAAGTCATGTGCTGAGCACATGACTCTGGAGAAGCGGGGCTGTAATTGGAATAATGCACTCCTCTAGGGACTTTATTGCAAAATATCCACCACCACGTGCGTGTGGCGAGGATCTTCTGAAATTATGCAGGTCCTCATGAATGAACTTTGCAAAGTTCCCTCCACACACGTGCCGCACACGTGGGGAGGGCCTCGGGATTTGCACCCGGCTAGCTTACGGTACAGATGGGTGGATCAGTGATGGGAGGCGGTGCAAGAGCCTTTTACCGAGGTGACTTGCGGTGAAGGCTGACCGAGCGAAGAACCTGCTGGGGAAGAGCGACTCAGGTGCACTGATGAAGTAGCGTTGGCGATGGCGTTGGCTCAACAACGATGGCACCAGAGCGGGAGCAGTTGCGACGGAGTACGGCCACGTTGTAATGTGGGGGAGAAACCTCGGATCTCGCCGCAGGTCAAAGGAATGATCGTGGTGTTGTCACCGCCTAATGGGGGTTCTCCTTCTTACTGTGTGGGTCGACGGATGATGATGAAGGGCGGCGACAGCGGTGCTTTAATATGGAGAGGGAGGCGGCGACTGACAAGGGTGCGGATCGGGGAGTGATTGGGGATAGAAGATCGTGACGAGGGAGGTGGTGTTGGGATTTGACGAGGGCGGAGAGATTCGCGGCCATATCTGGAAAGCGAAGGGAGGCGTGATTGGGTTCGATGACTGGCAGCGGAGAGAATCATGGAGTGGCGGCGGCGGCTCCCGCTCCCGATTAGGAAAGTAGGGGGAGGATCGGAGGAAGGGGACACACATGGGCCGTCCGATCGGCCGGGATCGGACACCCCTGATGCATCCACATGGTAGCCCCTTATTATTTTTTAATTAATTAATTTTTTTTATTAATTTTATTTTTTAATATAAAAATAAATGAAAATAAAGGCCATAAATGTGTGACACGTGGCGGCTCCAGGAGCCGCCACGTGTCAGCCTCAAAAAAATCGAAAAATAAAAAAGAAAGAAAAATAAATAAGAAATAGCAAACGACCTTGAATCAAAAGTTTTCTTCACAAAAGTTGCTCGTTTCAATGAGATCTACAACTTTTATGAAGAGATCAAAACCAAAATCGATCATTTGCATAAAGTGATATTTTTGTGATATCCCATGTACATAGAATACCTTGATTTTTCGGTTTAATAATTTTTTTGTCATTTTTAAATTAGATAAAAATTTAGAAAAATATCATAAAATCAAAGATAAATATTTACATATTAATCTAATTTTTTTATTATTTAAGAAAAAAAGGAATAAAATAAAACACGAAAAGACAATTTTTGTATAGACAGTTAGTGAAGACTTGGACTCAATTAGTTTCTTTGATTTCAAGCTCATTCTGGATTCGGATTTTTGTGTATTTTAATAAAAAAATTCATCTAAGAAAATAAATGAAAAATAAATAAAATAAGTTAATTATGTACATAAAATAATAGGTCAGAAACTGTTAAAATACAAAATGTATAAAAGAGGCCCAAAACCCAACTTTCATGTATGAGCTCTGATTCACTTGAACTTGGTCTTGTTTTGAAGGTAATTGAATGTGTATTAGTTCAAAAGTGAGTACGATCAAATCGGACACTGGATGAGGAAGATGTCGAGGTTTTAGTCCGCGAATCCTGCAATTAGGGTTTGGGTTTTTGATCCACTTATTTCAGTTAGTGATTTTTTGTATTTTTATTTATTCTTATTAGTAATATGTACACAATGGAGATGGTTTCAGGTCATTTGGAGTTAGCATGAATTAGTTAAAAACCGGTGAAGTTATCTTATTTTACAGGTCAAATTAGGCTGGGATTTTTGGCTTCTTATTATATGCAATAACGAGTGATAAAACACAATTATTGTTGATACATGCATGACTACTAATTATGAAATATACAGAAAGAAATTCAATTAATTTTCAGGATTTGAGCTTAACTAGTCATTTTTAGAGTGATGAATATGAGATTCATCATCCCCCTATACTTAAACCATGCTCGACCCTAAGCATCGAAAGAAACGCAATGAGGTGAAATGAGATTGGGTTCCATACCATGACCATGAACAGAAGGTGAAAATGGAACTAGACCCGACCTTTGGATTATTAGTTTGGTGGAACTTCTCTGAGACTTAGGGTTTTAAAATCAACAGCCTTCAAGTTCTACACATCATTGTCATAGTTTCGGCTCAGAAGTCATCTTAGATCAATCCCCTTCCCAAAGCATACCCCATGAACATTGAACAATTGACTCATGTGTGTGAAAGGTTTTAGCTCTTCCCATCCAGAATGCCGGACTACCATGCAAACCTCCTCTCCAATAACTCGTCCTCGGGGAATCAAGTATTTCCTTCTAAGGTCTGTCGCGCTGTGTTCACAATCAAATAGAGGGAGAAATTAGAAGAATGAGAAAAGAACTGAAGGGTAACCATTGTAGTCAACTCTCCTTGTGAAGCCGACCGTAAGATCTACAGGTTTTCTTGAAGTTTGGACCCTTTTTTGGACAAATATTTATTTGGTAATAGGCTTCTTTGTGTTTGGATTTTTGGTAGCTCTGCATGGATCTTGTTGTGCCCCTACGGATATGGAATCTTTTCTCCCGTACATGTTTTGGGATCTTAAGAAAAATTATGCCCATCTATCCATCCCTTTTCCGAAGATTTATTTCAACCCGTACTCTGGTCTTTAGATGTCCACACTACCAGAAAAGAAACCCACACAGTCTTCCAACAACCTGTCTGAGTTGAGCTAAGTGCATAGTGCGAGAGTACAAATTAATTCCCTATTCCAGAGTCATACCTAGAATGAAGAGACCAGGTTAGACACTAAGAGCCAAACGCTACACATTATCATGTTGAACTCGAAGAATTAATTCATAGACCTGAAGCTTCTAAAATCCTTTTTCTCGGCGAAGTTCCTCTGAAAACTAGATGGATTAAGGTCAAGTTCAGACCACTCTTACTTTTTGCTCATAACTCAGTTCATTACCCGAAGGCTTTTCACAAATACAGATGCATGTAATGCTGGATGAAGTGCAAGTGCGTGAAATGCAGACACAAATTTTTTAACTTTTATGATTTGAATTTTTTTATGCAAGGAATTTTTTATGCAAAAATAAATAAGAAGCCGTTTTTTTCAAAAAAAAATTGGTTGGACACAATTAGTTGCAAAATTCTTTTTTTGAAGATTTTACAAGTTAGTTACCCACCCCGTAAATACATATAGACTTACATGAAAGTACGAGCTATGGGTAAAATATATACATAGTATATATACACCCCCTATACTTTGCGAGTGTTGTGTCTTCAGAGCACAAGAAGCGTAGAGAATACATAGCTCGGGCTAAGCATAAGAGAGTGAAAAAAGAAAAATAATAGAAGTCGGCCCACCCCTATACTTAGACTGTGAACAGTCTAAGTATAGAATAAGTGATACTGAGGCGATCGTGAGATGTGAATGAGGAGAGTATATACAAATGAGCATCAATTCCCCCTATACTAGGCTCTGGTCAGCCTAAGTACGGAAGAAGGCTGGAAATGGGGCGACCGTGAGAAGGATTTGATGAGGAGAATGGTATATACAGATGGCATCGGTCCCCCTCCCCCTATACTTAAGCCTTAGCCTACGTAGAGGAATAAGATGTACAAGGAGATCGATGGGGTCAGGAGGGAGGGTAGCCGATGATTAAGGCGGTTATCATCCGATCTTTTTGTAAGCCTATTGTGGGAGATCGTAATGATACGAAGAGGATGAAGCATATGATTCCCAACCATTATTAGTGTTATCCTTAGATAAATCATGCTGGAGAGTAGATGAAGCATTTGAATAAGATTATATCCAACCATCATCGGAGTTATCCTTAGAGGAATAG
Source organism: Ottelia alismoides (assembly GCA_037367405.1). NCBI lineage: Eukaryota > Viridiplantae > Streptophyta > Magnoliopsida > Alismatales > Hydrocharitaceae > Ottelia > Ottelia alismoides. Next base: position 425,239 of record JAZKJV010002835.1, read on the forward strand.
TATTTGAAAGTAGAGGCACTCCAGATATTCTTATTCTTAAGTTGCTTTATCAGTTTTCGCTTAATCTTGGGGTCAAGCGATTCATTCTCGGATGAATATTTAAAAGCATCAGTCTCAGTCAGCTGATAAGAAATTATTCCAGTATATTTAATGAGACTAGGAGAATCGGATCTAGACGAATAGTAGTGAGGAACAGGAGTCGTTCAACGAGAATCGATGTTTGGATCCTTGTGTAGATAGGGTTTTAGAACTGTCGAACATACCTCACTCCTGTAGATTACCCTTTCTGGACCTAATAAGGAATCATCAGATGATTCCTTTTTTGGCATGTCAAGGTGACTTTCTTTTTAGATGAAGGAGCATCCATTTTTTTCGTGTAGTCTGTGAAGGTGCTGGTCTTGGGAGTGAGGTGTTGACAATTGAGTCTCCAGATGAATAACCATTGAAAGTTTTCTCCTTGGTCAGTGTGCGTCCCAAATATTTGTTCTTAGTTTTCTTAATGTTGGTTCACTCTTGAGTCTGATTGAGTCAAGTTGGTCAGAGAAGATTTTGGCCAACTCAGGGTGAGCCCAAGCATATGTTTCAGGATCATAGAAGAAGTCATATATTCGATTTTCCATGGTTAGAGCTGCGGGAAATGGAACAATGGGGAGAGTCTTTGAACTAGTGGTTAGTGCACGTCCCGCATATTCGTTCTCAATTGACTTGATGTTGGTGCATTCCTGTGTCAGGTTGATTTGTTCAACGTGGTCAGAGAAGATTTCGGCCGACTCAAGATGTGCCCATGCATATGTCTTAGGATCATATAAGAAGTCAGTTCCCATGGCGAGAGTAGTGGGAAATGGAACAATGCGATGAGTCTCTAAACTAATAGTCTCTTCAACAATCATTATCTTAGGTGTAGCAGTGGGGTAGGGCTCATCTACCGCTTGATGGTTACGACTGTTGATAGCTTCGTGGGTTGCCTCAGAATATCGTGTTTCCTCAAAGACTATGTGAGATCGAAGTGCTCCTAATGCTGTAAAATTAATTTCTTGAGTCTCGCACTCAGTGATTTCCTTTTCCAATTTCAAGAATGGCTTTTCGAGAATGATCATAGACTGGGTGAATTCTCCTTGATGCTCAATATCAATGATCGTGAAGTCTACTTTGAGCGGAGCACCTTGGAATGTAATGATGACTGAAATGGTTTCTCTCGGCCGCTTTATAGATCGATCAACCAATTGAACAATTTCTCTTATCTTCCTGATAGGTCCGAGTTTGAGCTTGTTAAATATAGAGGTCGAGAGGATATTGATTTGTGAGTCATCATCGATTCGAGTATGCTCACATGTTGTGTCTTTGATTCCACAATCAAATATGGGCAACTGCTTCACTATGCGGCTCTTGATTTTTCTCCTTAACACCAATGAGGTGGCCATTGATAAGATGCATCTTTCAGCCTTTGTTCTCGTCTTGCCAGACTTTTTCATCATTAATTTGCTCATTACAAATCCTTTAAGGTCGGGGAAATGTTCAATGGCATGTATCAAGGGGAAGTTCAAAAATCAATATTTTCTCCGGTGCTTCCCTTAGAGCAGGATCCAAATTCTTTAAATCCTCCTCACTTTTAATTTTTATGTATTTTTCTAGTTTTTTAATTTTTTGAGTGTTTTTAATATTTCATTTTTGGTGTTTTTGGTGTGGTGTGGTGATGTGGTGCTTTCCGTAGATGAGAAGGGGCTTTAATATGCTGAGTCAGAATCAGAGTCTGAGTTATTCCTAGGGGAATAGTATGCAGAAGTGTTGCTGTCAGAGTCATCCCTAGGGTAAACGTAGTCTATGGGTTTTCCGAATATCCTCGGGTTTCTCAACATTAGATCCAATTATTTCATTTTCCACTTTCATACTCGAGCTTCCATAAAATGAAATTAGTCGGTCAATGAAATTTCTGAATTTTTCCTCCATCAATTCATATCTCTTCCTTATCCTCGAAATGTCATCCTCCAAAGAATTTTTAGGATCAATCATGTGCGTAGTCTGTGTGGTTTCCTGAGTTTTCTCTCATTTTTCAACTTGAGATCTAGTCATTTCATCTTCCATTTTCATGTATGAACTGGGAGAAGATCCTCTTGGAATATCCATTATATGATCATTATCTTCTGAAAATTTCTCCTCAAAAATTATGGAAGGAGTCTGCTCGATAAGAGGGAAAATATAGGTCTCATACCCAACATGGTGTGATTCAGGTATGTATAGTTGGTTTGAGTAGAACATGTTTTCTTGATAGTTGATCGGTCCCTCATATAGTGAAGTCGTCATACAGGGTTCATGTGTGTCGATATCATTAGTCTGGTCCTCTGTATGAGTGCCATCTCTGAAGATGGAATTGTCACGGTTAATCCAAGATGGAAGATTATCAGGTGCATGACAATCCTCTTGATATGTTCAAATTTCTATTTTATTCCCAATGGTCAAATCCAATTGTCAATTTGTGAAGTATTGACCTGTTCCAACAATATGGTGAGGAGAGATTGAAGTCGGTTGGAGTTGTTGTCTCGACTGGTCATTCATCTCTAAAGTGATTTGATCTTCAAATGATTCATGAGTTCCAATGAGAAATAGGTCAATCCAAGATGGTAGTTGCTCATTTGTGTTCAAGGTGGGGGAGGTGGAAGATGCGAAGAAGTGTTAAATTTAATCGAATTCATCTTGTGGTTAGAGTCTCCCACGAATGAAGGATTGATTGTATGATCAAAATATAAAGGATTGTCATTTGGAAATATTTTACATTTTTTATGGGCATTGGAATTTTGAAATTTTTAGGTTTTTTTATAGAGGTTAGTGGATATATTTACATGGGAGTGCATTTGTTATTTACAAGAATTCATTTTAAGAATTTACATTGGGTGTTTTAAGTTGAATGTTAGTGGTTATTTACAAACTTTTATAAAATGAATATGTATATACAACATTGTGTTTGGGTCATTATTCCTTGTAATTGTGTACAAGGTTTTCAAAAATTATTTGAAAATATTTTGATAAATATTTTTGAAAACTTTATTTCACAAATAATTTTGACAAATAATTTTACAAATATTTACAAAATTTGAAAATCATTTTGCAAAGCCTTTCAAATAGTGTGTAAGGATTTTTGCAAAATATTTTTACAACCATTTTCCAAATCACTTGCTAACTAGATTTTCAAAAATTTTATTCAAACAAATGAAACAAAATTTTGCAAACATTTGAAAAAGATTTTTACAAAGGTTTGAAAATGTTCCACAAAAGTTTTCCAAATGATTTTTAAAAGATGTTTTGAGATATTTTCCAGGCATTTTTCAAATCATTTTGCGAAATAATTTTAAACCAGTTTATTAATCATATTTACATAGAATTTTTGGAAATTTTTACACATATTTATAGTGTATTATTTAAAATTGACTAGTTATATATGTTGATTCATATAGTATATTAGCCAAATTATTGAAAATACGCAAGCACGAGTTATGGATAAAGCATATACAACGTATATACAATCCCCCTGTAGTTATCTTGAGGTATGTCCTCATAGGTCGGAGAGAAAAAGGAAGACATAACTCGTGCTAAATATAGGAAAGTCTATACTGGAACGACTAAAAATAAAGAAGGAGAAGTCGGTCATCTACCTTATACTTAGATTCAACTAATCCTAAGCATAGCAGGCTGTATAAAAAATATGGTTAATCGAGGAACATAACCTATAAAATCAATGGACTCGCCCCCCCCCCCCCCCCCATACTTAGGGTAAAATATCCCTAAGTATAGACAGAAGGTCAGAAATTGAGGGACACGCAAGAGAATAAATAATGAATAACCTAGGAACACTCACCCCCATATACTTAGGATGAATCATATCCTAAGTATAGCACTAGTGAATGGGGAGAGGATAACATGAAAGAAAGAATAGGGAAATTAGAAAAGAAAAAAAGAAAATCCATTCAAAGATATTTATGGGAGCATTGTCCGTCTCCACTAAAGCTGTTGCAACAGTGAATTCTTCATCAAAGATCACTTTTATATATGATAATTGCCAGGAATGTATCATGTTGTAGGTACGGCTTCAGCAACTGACCATTGACTATGAAGGGTTGTGCGTCAGCTGATAGCTCTGATATCAATACACTTCTGTTGTCACGTATAGTCCTGACTCTATACAACCCTGTTCATTTTAGTTTTCCTGGGAAGATCTCCTGTCAAACAACCACACTCTATGTCAAGGTTTGAAGGTATTTCTTCTGATGTTCTTGTCGTGCTAGTGTTTGACCTTCTCTTTGTACATCAAGCTATTTTCATACATGTAATCCCAGAATTCCAGGAGTCTGTTCAAATCCACTTTTCTTTGCTAATAACCTTTTTGTGAATTCAGGTTGCAGATATTAATTTCCCATAGTTACTTGTGAATTAATTCCATAAACAGGTGGCATGGCTTCCCATAGACAAGATGATAGGGAGACATGCCCAAGGGAGACTCATAGGATGTTTTGTATGCCCAGAGAACTGAGTCCACTGAAGGATATTGAAGATCCTCAAGTGCATCATGGAAGCATGTGGATCGCATCAAATGTGATCAGGAGCGCCTAGTCATACTAGTAGCTCGATGCAGCGGAATTTAAAAAAATTTAAATGAGATGAAACCACATGATCCAAGAACCTTTCTCGGATCGTTTCATCTAAACCGCAATAGGTATAAGATTTACCTCTTGAAGCGTGGTTGCGATCAAGTCTCTAAACGAAGAGACCTCCTGTCTCAAGTCAGATCCGACGAAGGAGACGCTTGCGAGCGCATTGATGAGACGCGTCCTTCTCGCAATCCATGTTGATGATCCAAGCGACGAATCTCCTGATCTCGTCACACGAGATCCGATGTCTTCTTCATGAGCGAGGTGCACCGAAGGAGATGGAGATCCACAAACAAGTACTCCAACAACATAACGACGATGTTGCGGTGATGACGACTCTCTCAATGGCTCCATGGTGGATGGCCATTAGAGAGAGAGGGAGAGAAGCACATGACTTGTAGAGACAGAGGAAGAGAGCATTTGTTGTTGTCGTAAAATGTGTCCCTCGAAGAGCAAGGTGTGCCTATTCTTATATAGGGTTTTGGGAGTCCATGGATCTCAATCCACGAACAACACACAATCAATGGTTGAGATTGATTTATGTTTCTTTCAATGGCTAAGATGTTGTAAAAACATAACAACATTTGATTTAATTTGAATTAATTTATATTGATAAATCAACATAATTAATCTCAATTTAAATCACTTTAACTAGTCTTGGAGATAATGAGAAGATAGCCACATCCCCTAAAAAGGGGAGACGGCTACCAATCATCTCGTGAGATCTCATTATCTCGTGAGATCTCATTATCTCGTGAGATCCCATTATCTCATGAGATCTCATTATCTCATGATATCTCCAAGATTTACAACAACTCTTGTTGTAAATATTTTTCATAAAAAATAATTCACAGTTATCTTGTAAAAAATTTCAATCAAGCCATTGAAATTATGTGAATCTCATTCACAATCCAAAACAAAATTAATTATATTTTCAATTAATCATTCAATGTGAATCCAATTCACATTAACAACTAATAAATAAATATAAATCATAATATGCTCTTTCTAATATATTATAAATCACATTTATAATATATCTGATTAATATGGATAGTGCTATCCACATTATTCATATCCATGATAATTAAATCACATTTAATCATCTTGGATCTCTTTTCTCATGTGCCCAAATAACATGAATCACATTCACATTATTTACATCTTTCATAATTAAATCACATTTAATTATCTCAGATAACTCTCCTAATAATATGAATCAAATTCATATTATTCATGATAATTAAATCACATTTAATTGTCCACTTTCTCAATGCTCGGATACATATATCAACAATGAAAATATCCATGATCTCTTTCAAGGATAATGTGCTTTCTCCACGGATACTTGGATATAAGGACATGGTGATTGTATTGTTCCACATATATTGAATTGGATATTGAGATCACATCTCAAATACAGATCTTGCGGACCTCCAATAGATGCTTGATTAAATCAAGACCGTAAATATAATCTTCTCATTACATCTGAATCACATTCAGATCAATGTCCAACATTTGGACTAAGATTAGATTACTTCTCTATGAGAGGAGTCACTAAAATCCAGACTCGTTTCATCACTCCCTCGGAATGGAAGCATCATGGTTATACAATCGTTTATGATCACATTACCCTCAAGCATTCCTAATACCTATACATCCTGCATACTGGAAGACCCAGAATAAACCCGAAGTTTTTAGATCTCTTTTAGACTGTTTCCTTCATGGTTTTATCATTAAGTTTCTCATTTGACTATTGGGAGTTGGTATCGATCGTATACAAGTGCATGAATGATAATAATGCAGAACAACTAGAGAAATGCAGCCAATTACTTGGGAACAATGCTCAATTTCCACTTTTAGATCGATGAATCACAGATTCATTAATGTCTCCTGTGGTGGCTCACATTTCAATAAGGATGAGTATGTCATTTGGAAGATTTTTGAATAGATGGTTGAAGGAGAGGAAACTCTATACTCGTGATGCATGTACTAAAGGCAACCGCAAGTCCACCACAATCTCGTCAATATGGCGACATCCAGTGAGCAAGACAGGGACGAAAGCTCCAACCTCAACATTATCAGGAACCACCTATCCAAAGTTGATATTATTGAAAAGCGATCACAATACTTAGAGAAGTTATATGTGATCGAACAGAGCCATTATGAAATTCTTGGATGTTGGACATGCAAGCCCACGACGAGCCATTATGCAATAAATGTTATCGCAAATATCATTCCCTGATCTGAAATGAAGAATAACTAATTTACATAATAGGTCCCTTAGTACAATTAGGGTTATGTACCATGGCCATATTAATGATCATACAACTGTTGATTCAATTATTGAATCATAGAGGCTGGTTCTTGGATGAGTATCTAAAGAGTTAGATTGAGGACTCATCAAGTACCGCCTAATGATTGTTAAGAGAGGATCTCCAGCCTGAGTAGGAGATGGCAATACTTTCTCACTTTGTTGATATTTGATTGACCTTTTGATGCAGGTCCTCTGCATAGGAATAGAGATTCAGAGGTGTCAGATTAGTTAGGTCAAAGAGTTGACTTAACGAGATAGAGATAACCAAAGACCTATGTCGTATGCTATCACGATATAGGCATGCATCCTCTGACCGGAGACTGATGTGTTACTATATGTCTAAGTATGTACGTTTGGTAGACCAATAGGTTGATGACCTAATCAAGGTCTATACACTGGTGTGCTGGTGTGCATATAAGGGCATATGAGTAATACGATCTCTCAAAGGAATCATACAGGTTCATTACTGAACCGGAAGACATGAGCTCACTCATGAGATATTGGGAAGAATCAAATTTCGTGCACGGTCGTCTCACTTTGGAAGGACTGAATTTGTAGGTTTGATATATACTTTAGGAAAGTATATGATCAACACCTTATTGGCATTTTAGCATGCATCTTTGCTTTAAATGAGAAGCTTGAATTCTTTTTGTAAAATATCACCTATAATTACCATATTTTATCCTGTTTTTATTTATTTTTCACTAACTCAGAATTGAATATAATCAACTCTAAAATTGATGAAATGACATTCATGGACATTTATTCATTCATTTTAAGATTTGATCCCTAGATAAATGCATGTAAATATCAATAACACTCATGAATTAACATGTATATACTCATCTATATATTGTATATAAATACATGTTATTAAACCATAAAATGAAGGAATAAATAAAAGAAAAGAAAAATAAAGGAGGTATCATAGATACTAACTGACACTGACCCCTGAGACTAAGTCATGTAATGACTTGGTCGACAAGGAATAAGTTAGGGGGAGATAAGGCAAAGAAACCCCATAAGAAGCACAAATAAAACCCTAATTCTTTTGTCAATATATACATTTTGGGACTCATTTTGTTTTCATATTTGTATTCCTCAAATCAATAAGTTTTTAACATGAACATTATACATAATAATACAAAGAAAATATAAAAATATTTCATTAAAAAATAATGCATAGTATGCTCGGGACACACAGAATAAAAAGCCACACAGAAAACTTCATAGACATTTTCTTCTCCATACAGATTCAAAATTCACCAAAATCACCTTTAATTGTATATAAATATTAATAAGCTATTTAATGAAGGTGATTTCATCCAATTTGGAGTTAAGATGCATAGGTTGGCTTTTGGGCCATCATTGCGCAACAAACCTATATAAAATAATAAATTTATTTAATCTTTATATTTTTATGTTTCTTATATTTTATAAATATGTAAATAATACTTGAAATATATGTACATGATAAAACTAAAATAAATTCATTAAAAATACACTAAAAGAAATAATTTACTCTATTACATAGGTAAATATACATGTTAAGTACCTATAATATATATGTATATATTTATTTAAGTACATAAATAACATCAAAAAAATAAAAGAAAATATGCATGTGTATTTAAATATAGTGTAAATAATAAAATTATGTATATAAAATATTATATATATAACACAAAATAAAAATAAAATAGGGAATATATAGGTATTTAAACCTATAAATTACATGTAAGTATCAAAAACTCATAAATAATGTGATAAAAATAAATAAAAATCACCAAAAATAGTTTATTAAATATGTAGCATAGTTCATGTTATTAGTTTATTTAAATAAAATCATTTTCTATTTTTATTTTTATTTTAAATTCCTTTTCATTTATTTATATGTTTTGTTGTGTAGTGCCTAGGTGGCACTACCGTGGACCAATCACCGGCCTCGGACAGTTGACCTCGGGTCAACATTCTCCTCACCTCTACAGTCTGTTAGACTTTGTCAGGCATGGGCTTCTCCCATTTTTCACGTGAATTTGGTTTCTCCTTTAGGCCTGATTCCTTTTTGAAAGTTGAAGATCGGATTACCCTCCTACCCGCGGATCATCTGGATTCGATCTTTGTCGGTCGATCATGTTGAAACCCAAGCTTCTTTTTCTACTTTTTCCATCCGGCTATAAATAAGGCCCCTTCTCCTCCTTTGATCTGTTAATCATTCATCGCCTCTCTAACCCCCTTGAGACCCTTGTGTGATTTACCTTGGTGACAGGAAGACCGGACGCCAGCTCTCGGGCGTGGACGAAGGAGGAGGAAGTGCATCCACCCTTCACTAGAATCTCCTCTGATGAAGCTTTGCTCACAAGTCTCCAACCTCGATGAGCTGCTTATTATGTTCGCATTCTGTTTCGTAGCATAGTGCTAGTTCAGGTTTACTGTCATTCATTTGATTCTCCTCTAAGTCGCTCAAAAACACACCAGAAAATACCTCACCGGATCTTGGAGCTGCGGCACCTATTTCTGACTAGTCACACTTGCTCCACCTTCCACTTTGCCTCCATCAGTTTCCCCTCCACTTCTTTATCTTCCAGATCACCTGAGCTACCCCAATCTTGCACAGATCGGGTATGGCAGATTCTCCTTCTGCCACCTCATCGGAGACCCAGCCACTCGCTCCATCCACAACCCTTACATGCTTCTTTTTAGGCCTTCCAGGTCCTAGTTCTAACTGTGCAGGTCCCGAAGCTCCTTTAGGTTGCAGTTTCTCCTCCAACCTCTAGAACCCGTTTAGTGGGTACTGGACTCTTGTACGACTGTCAGTCGATTCATCATTGTCCTAAGAAGCTTCCTAGCCTATCAGCCACGTGGGAGACGACTAGAGTTGCATAGGAGATTTGATCGAAAGTTACCGGTCGTGTGTTCTTCGTCAATTCTTCTAGAGTCATCATATGCCATTCGATGAAGAACCCTAACCCTATTTGAATGCCCGCCATCCAAACAAGCTCGTCGTCCACTACCGGATCCATCTTGGGATCTCATCTGAGCCGACGATCTATGAAGCAGTATCGACCGTTGGATGTGTGGTACGTGGTTAAGGGATCAGATCCTAGCATTCCGCCAACGCATAAGTGAGGGTATTTTGCATATTTTCCCTTGCATTTTTTGGTATTTACATTTTGGTCATGTAATTATTTATCGTAGTTTTAAAACTTGTGGATATTTTACATCTAGAACCTTAAGGTTTTTGGTATTTGCATTTGGGTCCAAGCCACGTCATCTCACGTGTCGTTCCATGTGAGGGTTTTGTGGGTAAATTACACTTTTTATCATGTGGTTTCAGTGGAATTACTTGTAAATGTTGAAAATATTTTTGGAAATTGCAATTTAGTCCCTCCCAATTTATATTACAGCTATATTTTATTGGGATAGTTGCTTGGATGCCCCTGAATATTTACTTATTTGCATAAATACCCATGCTAGATGCTTTTTAATTGCGGATTTAATTGGGAAATTTGTGGAAAATCCCTTAGAATTTTCTTATTTATTACAAATGCATGCTTAAGGTTTAAATAATTAAAGAATTGTCCTTGTACTATCTTGTTAATTATTGGCTTTTGTTTTAATTGTATTAATTACCTAATTAACTCTAAAAGCCTTAGGAAAATCAATTTAAATACCTTAAATGTTATTATACCACATATATTTTTATTAAGATTGTTTAATATTATTTTCCTGATTAAAAAATTTCAAAACTAGCTACATTTTATTATTTTGACTTTGAAAAATCACAAAAATTAAAATATAGATCCAAAAATCACCAAAAAAAATTATAGTACATGTATTTTACTACCATTTATCACATTTTCAAATTCATAAAAAATAAAAAATTGAAACCTTAAAAAATGCAATATACAAAAAAGCCTAAAAATCATAAAAAAATATAGAAAAATAAAAAAATATGTTCTAGAGCTTGAAATTTTCTTTGTTTTGTTTACTATAAAGAAAAAAATCATTTTGGGCCCTTTCTGATCTCATTTATATTTTAGGCCTATTTGATGTTCCTGTATTTTTTTACCTTATTTTATGTATTTTAATTTTTAGAAATCCATAAAAATCTTAAAAATACCCTAAAAATACCCTAAATGGAGAAAATATAAAAATCCAAAAACATTCTAATTTATGTATTTTGACTATATATTATATTGTAAAAATACAAAAAACTCTTCTTTATATCTCTTTATATATCTCTCACATATATCTATCCTATTATCTTATATTTATTATTATATATTAAAAAATTTAGATAACATTAACATACATAAATATATATATATAATTAAAACAAAAAATCATAAAATAAAAACCCATAAAAATACATAAAACCTAATTGGCTATGAAACCAACAATTTTGTGCTTGATTCCTTGAGTCGGGTTTTATTTTTGGTAGTCCATCCATGTTTGCTCTTGTGGATGACACTTTACCTGCTTGCCCATACATATTTCATGTAGAGTTAAATAAATTTCATAACTCACACACCTGCATGATCTTCTTATACATACACATCCGTGGGTTTTGATGATTGATTGGAATGAGTTGGGGTGATTGGACTGAGTACTACGAGAGGTGTCGATACAGCGATTGCAGGACCTGACTTGTCGGGCACCGCAAGCCCTCCAAGACTAGGGGTTAGGGACTCCATCATCATGTAAAACACCACTTCCTCATCTTCTTAAATCAATTGGCATCGTTGTCGGGGAGCAATGGTCGTGTAGATTAACAGCCTTAGGCACATTAGGTTTTCTTGCTTGCTTACTTGTCTATTTACATAGATTTCTATATTATTTTGCTTATATTGTCTCATAACTGCTTCTAACATCATCTATTGATTCCTATGTTACGAGGGATCTCTTATCGAGGGAGGTCATCTTCAGATTGCCTTCGCATCCATGTGAGGCAAAAAAGGTCATTCTTCCCATACCTATAAGAGAGAGCACCAAAGAAAAAGAAATAGAGTGTTAAGGAGCAAATTTTACCTTAGTAGCTATTTTATTTTTATTTGTGTGAGAGAGAGATCTATTTTGAACTTGTTATAAAACAGGTACATTGGACACTTAGACTATCTGGGTTTTGCTTCACCAAGTGCTGGTGCACTTGGGGGACCTCACCGAGTTTTGACGATTTTGACAGTTTTCATCGCTTTTCTTTTCTGTCCTTATTTTCTCTTTGTTTTGTTTCACGTGATTTGTGTATTTCTGCCTTTCTTTTCTTTATTTTGTGTGAATGATCCCCTAAATAGTAGGATTGCTTGATTGAGTAATCTAGGTCCAAAGCTTAATATTTTGCATGTTCATATATTCACTTCGCTTAGACATAGATTCATATCAATATGGTGCTTCACTTAATAGCAATTCATGTTCTAGGATGATTTCATACCGTTGCATGCATTTAGTGTAATTCAATATTGTCTAGCATCCCGCATGGAGAGTGCTAGGAAGAAAGATGAGTCTTCTTACCGATCATACATCATACGACAAGGTGATGAGTTTTCCAGCATCGTGTTAGCTTGAATTGTTTTCTGTTCTCTCCCATGTTTTTGACCACTTAGGAAAAACAAAGGAAATCGAGAAAACGTTTGGCCTTTGCATAAAAATACTCAAAACAAGTGAAAACCCCAAAAAAGAGTCTGTTAAAGAAAACTTGACCTAATTTGAAAATATGTAATGAACTTTGTTGTCTTGGGTTCATAAAGCCCTCATTGATTCCAGATACCTTCCATACAGTTGACGGGTGTCTTAATACCCTTGTTAATGTAATCAAATTAATGGTCAAATTAATCGTTGTGTTGTTCATTGTAGTCAGATAATAAGAGCTAATCAAAAACCACTTTCAATTAAAGTCAAATTAATTTCGAGCAGCAATTTTTTTACTTGGGTAAGCTTAAGGTCGAACTCAAGAAGGCAGCTTTATCCTTAGGTAGATTCTAAGCAAATTACAAGGTTGGATTTTCAGGGATTTTTTTGATCTTTTTTAATATATTTTATGCAGGAAGGAAAAGACACATGAAAAATCGGGGCAGTTTGCAAGTGAATTTAGAAAAGTGATCAAATCAAGTCCAAAAATTATGAAACTTGACACGAATGTGAATTGTGATGAAATTAAGCCACCCTAAATTGTTCGGAATTTTCTGACACTTTATGAATTTACTGTGAATTTAAAAATGAATGCAAGGTGATTTTTACTAAATTGATTTTAATAAATACCAACTCACAATTTTTTTAGATATAAAAATTATTCTAGATAGATGTAAGTGTGAAGAATCCAGGAAAATTAATAAACATAAATTTCTTGTGAAATGGACCTATTAAAAATTAATTAAGGAAATCACTAAATGATTTATTCAGGCCTCGAGGTGAGTGCAAATGAGATGATTTTTGGGTACAATGTAAACTTAATTATCCTAAGTCTAATGTGAATTTTTGGGGATTTTTGGAGTCACAGAGAAATTACTACTAATAAAAAGGCATAAATGGGCAAAATATGACAAAATTCCACCAATTAATTAATAATAAAACCCACTGTTTTCACAAAAATGTGCCAAGTGTCACATATGCAAAAGGAAAAATTAAGCTACACTATGCAATTTTCAAACTTGAAAAATGATTTAAAATGAATGCCTAGATATACATGCAAAGACAGGGGCCTAACTACAATTACAGGAAATAAAATTGATAAAAGTTAAACATGCTGACAGGGACTAATGTGCAATTACCTATAATGAGGGTGATATGTATACCCACAGAGCACGTACGCCTCACGTGGGGGCTCATGGTAGAGACTGGAATGCAAATATAAAAACTTCTAGGGGCATTGCTGCAAAATACCCAAACCGCACTTGCAAACCACGTGGGGGTCCCAGGCTCGGTGGACTTCGAAGGCTCGGACTAAGGCTCAGGTGACTCTGGAGGCTTGGACTCGGCTCGGATGGAGGTTCAGCTAGCTTCGGGAGCTCTGAGCCTGAAGGTTGGGGAAGAGGCTCGGAGGGAGACGTGGCGCACTGTGGATTGATGGATGATCAAGCGAAGATCCAACGGTTGCTGGTGGCAGGCGCGTGGTGTGCGGCGACCCGTTGGATCAAGATCGATCAAACGACCGTTGGAGTTCAAGGAAGGTGGACACGTGGATGATCAAGCGCCGCTAGATCAGGAAGAATCCAACGGCCCTCTAACGCTCTGGTGAATGGCGATGTGGCGCGATCAGGTGTGTAGGATCCTCCTGATCCTACGGCTGCAGAGTGAATGCGACGTGGTGTCCTCCTGACCGTCCGATCAAGGAGATCGGACGGTTGCTTCTCTTCGTCTTCAACCAGTCCATCGCCTCCTGCGGTAGAGATGGATGGACTCCGATGAAGAGGCTCTGGCTCCACCTCCTCCTCTGATCGTCGGAGAAAGATCGCCTATGGCTCCCAAATAGCTGGAACGAATCGTGGAGGTGTGACGGAGCTGTCGGGGGTCTCAGCTGAGGCTGAACTGCTTTGGAGAGCGGAGGCGACAAAGCTCGAAGAAGCTCGGATGAGGCTTCTGGCCAGTCGAAATGGGAGTACCTGCAGGGGTTAATGGAATAGCCGAGTCATGCGAAGGTGCTCGTAGGGTGACCGTGAATGCGAAGTGAAGCCTGAGGGGCGACGAGGTGGTCCGGTGATCGAGCTCTGCCAAGGTGGCGGAGCTTGCGTCGGTGTGGGGTGGAGTGCGTCGTCAGAGAAGATGAAATAGTGTGCGAAGATCAGAGATTCGAGGGGAAGCTCAGTGGATGCTCAGGAGGGAGCGGGGGTGATCGTAGGAGGCGGGAAAATTAAGAGAAAAATGAAAGGAAAGAAGGAGAAGATCGGATGAGTGCGGCTTGGAAGTTCAAGGGATACTTCCGGTCGTCGCTCGAGGGACGATAGAGGGCTCGAGCTCAAGCAGCTTGTCGGAGGAGCTGCAGCACGGCGTGGCAACGTCGTGGATCTCATCGGAGGTGAAGGCCGGTCTTCGTTCGATTTTACTCTCAATTACTGTCACCAATAGGTAGCTCTGAGCTTGAGGACACCTCTCGCAATGGCGGATGGGGCTGATAGTCGATGGTGGAGGCGTATTTATAGCTTGAAGGTGACAGCGTAGGTGGCGAAGTGGTGGAGTTGGTGGGCATCGTGGATCAAGGTGGAGGGCGTTCATGGTGATCGAGGGGGTTGGCGAGAATGATGGAAAAATGGGGTGCGTCGTGGCGGTGAAGGGAGGTGAAGAGGGTTTCCGGAGTGGCTCCTAAAACAGGAAGGGGGCGGCCCTCATGCACGGTGCACGACGTGGGGCGTAGGGCTTGCGGAAGGTAGACGAAGATGCCTGGACCGTTGGATCGCGATATCCAACGGCCCTGGTGGAGGCGCGGGTGGATGCTTTGGATTAGATCTAGGGTTATTCCATCGAACGACTTCGAGCATGCCACATGGCGTGCTAAGTGTGTGGCGCAGTTTGGATCTGGGTTTGATCGAAGGGCGGTGATGCGTTGCGATGATGAGCGGCCCAGATAAAGAGAGAAGGTGAGCGATCGGTCGGTGGAGGTGATAGGGCGCGTAGCGCGCAAAGAAGCGGGTCGCGTGGCGTAATCAGAGGGCGCCACGTGGCCAGCTCTAAGTGGTTGAGAAAGAAAATAAAATTAGAGAGAGAAGGATGCCGAATTTGGAAAAACTCAAAACATGAAAGTTGTAGATCTCGATGAGATCTACAAGTTTCATGTTGATCAAAAACGTAGATGAGGTAAAATATGATATAAAAATCCAAGAGTATAAATATACATACATATAGTGTACACAGGGGCCCAAAACCCAAGTTTTGCATACGAGCTCCGAATTGAATGAAATTGGTCTCATTTTAAAGGTCTTTGGATGTGTATTAATCTAAAAGTGAGTAGACCTAATTCGGGGGTTGTATGAGAGGGATATTGGCATTCTAAGGTCTAAGTTCTCCAAATGGGTTTGGGGCTTTATTGGGCAATTTACAGGATAGGGATTTTAGGCCTTCTTCCTTATATTATTAACTAGGGAGATCTTCCTTATAACGGGAGATATACTGCTAAATAGTCAGGAAAAAGGCTCTATTTTCAACTTTAAGAGTGATGAATCATAGATTCATCAACCCCCTATACTTAAACCTTGCTCGTCCCCGAGCAACTAAATAAAATGCAAGAGTGAAATGATTTTGGATTCCATACCAAGGTCATGAACAAATGTTGAAAATGGGGGTTGTCTCGACCTTTGGATTAATTGTGTAGCGGAACCTTATTGGGATCTGAACTTAAGACTTAACAGACTTCAAGTTCCATAAGTCTTCTATTCAAGATGCCTCAACAGTCAGGTCAGAACAAATCCTCAGATGCAAATTTCTGATGACTATGATTCTTACTTGTACTGTGTAAGTGAAATGTAACTCTCCACATCAGAAATGGCTCAGAAACAGCCTCCTCTAACAAGGTAACTCTAGTTACCCGGTCCAGTGACTCTTTCCTCGAGGAGCGGGGTATTCCCTTCTAAGTTCAAGTGTGACTAGCTCAAGAGGAGGGGGTAGAGAGAAGAATGGGCGGTAGTCAGTGTAGCTACCTATCCCGAGATGCCTGACCAGTGTAGTCAAGTCATCTAGCTGCATATTTCTTGCTAATATACATACTCCGACAGGTATTTTTTTCTCTTGGACCTGTCTGATTTTTTTTGGAGTTTTTACACTTTTTTTTGAACTATATACAAGGTGCAGCATGTACATTAGGAGTTTTTCCTCTTGAGCCAGTAGACTATCCCTCTTTTGAAGCATTATTGCAACCCATAGTGTCTCATCTTTAAATGTCAACACCACCAGACTAGGTTAAGACGCACTTCCTTAGAGGAGGTCGGATGTTTCCACCCGTGTGCTACTCCAAGCTAAAGGATTCTACCTCCTCACCACCTCATTAATGAAGAGATACGTGCATTGTGCTTGTCCAAGTTAGGTCATTATCTAAAAGAATCATGTGTGTGCACGAGATATTCTACTTAGACTAATCAAGATGACATGTGAACATAGACTTGCGGACTCAAAGAATTAAGTCACTTGACCTGAGAAATCTTAACTCCAGTTCCTATAAGGTTCCTCTAAAATTAGGTGGATTAAGGTCAAATCAAGTCCCTCCTCAACATATACTCATAACTTGGTTCAGAACCCACTAGCTTTTCATTTTGCATATGCAGATGAGATGTAGATGACATGCTATGTAGATGAATGAAATGCAAGACTCTTTTTCTTTCTTTTCTTTTCGGATGCAGAGATGATATGCAAGAGTAAAATAAGAAGCCTTTGACTTTTCCATTTTTTTCAAGAATTTGGTATACCTCCTATGGTACAAGTGTTTTATAAGTATTATACAGATTATGCAAGTGTATTTTACAAAAAACTTTCTCCAATTTTTACCCAGCCCGTAATTATTGTGTAATATATACAAAAATACGTGAAAGTACGAGCCATGGGTAAAGTATATATGTAATATATACATACCCCCTATACTTAGCATGTGCTATGTCCTCAGAGCATGAAAAGCGAGGAAAAAGACATAGCTCGTGCTAAGCGTAGGAGAGCTAAAATAATAAAAAGTATAGAAGTCGCTCCGTCCCCCTATATTTAGGCTCTGGTAGCCTAAGTGTAGAAGAAGATCAAAAATGGGGCGGGCGAGGTTAAGAGGGAAAATGGAGGAGTATATACACAGCGGGCATCGATCCCCCTATACTTAGGCTCTGGTCAGCCTAAGTATAGGACAGGAGTGAGTGTGAGAACTGATGAGATCTAGAGAATATACATCGAATGATGAAGAGACTTGGGTCACTCTCCCCCTATACTTAGGATCTGATCATCCTAAGTATAGCCATAAAATGAAATGATATGGAGCCAGGGTGAGTGATTCAAATCACTGGGGAGGGAGGGAAAGAACATATATACAAGGAGAATTGAGAATATACAGGGATCAAGAAGGTTTGTGACGAACCTTCTTGCGGAAGCGAGGAGGTTGGTAATATACAAGTGTGTCGCTGTCATAATCGTCCTCAAATGAATAGTAGTGCGGTGAAGGGATCGTACAATGCGGGTCGACACACGGCTGCTTGCTTAGATACGACTTAAGAACAACCGAACTGAGCTCACTCATATAAATCACCTTATCTGGACCATATGAGGATTCCTCAGAAAATTCCTTCTCCGGTATGTTGAAGGAAACTTTCTTAGTCGGATTCCTAGAACCTGAATCATTAAGAGAGAGATGAGAGCGACACGCCTTGAGAGGTTCGGAGGAACACCTTGAGGAATCAATTCTCGCCTTCCTCTCACTAGATAGCCGACTAGAAGAAGGAGCAACCGTGTTTTTATGTGGAGTCAATTTAGTCTTGGTTGTTTCCTTTGACGGTCCGGGATGTGGTGCGATGCTGACCATGGGTTCCTCATCAGACGAGTCACCATATAGATTAGAATATTCCTGAAGGGCACATGTCTCGAGAAAGTGCTACTGATCTCAGTTGGCTTGGCATTATTGGGCTCTTATGTCAGATCATCAAAATGGTCAAGACAATCAACAAAGGTCGTGTCCGACTCAATGATAGCTTCTGGTCGTGAGTCCTGCTTAGAAGCTGTCATGGTGGTGGTGCAAGTAGTTGATGAAGTGGAGGTGTGGGAAGTCTCTGATCCAACGGTCGTCCAGACAGTCGGTCTCTCAGGTGTAGCAGAGAGGTGGGACTCATCTTCCTCTCAATGGTCATGACTATCACCGGATGTGCGGGTCACCTTAGAGTAATGTGTATCAAAGAACGGGTGAGGTCGAAGCGCTCCCAATGCTGAAAAATCGATCTCCCGAGTCTTGCAATCTATAGTCACCTTAGCCAAGGCTAAGAACGGCTTCCCGAGAATAATCAGACACTGGGTAAACTCTCCTCGGTGCTCGATGTCAATGACCGTGAAGTCCGCCTGGAGTAAAGCACCTTGGAAAGTAACGATGACTGAAATGTTTCCTCTTGCCCGTTTGATAGATCGGTCAGCCAGCTGAACTATCTCTTTTGACTTTCTGATTGGCCTGAGTTTGAGCTTGTCAAACACATAGGTCGGGAGGATATTTATCGGTGAGTCATCATCGATTCTTGCATGGGTAAAGATGGTGTCTTTGATTTCACACTCAACTCGGGGCAACCGCTTCACTCTACGGTTCTTGGTCTTTCTCCCCATCACCAAGGAGGTGGCCATAGACACTATGTATCTTTCAGTCCTTGTCCTCTTATTGCCCGACCTCTTGGGCATCAATTTACTCTTTACAAATCTCTTGAGGTTGGGGAAGTGATCTATGGCCTTAAGTAAGGGAAGTTTGAAAATCAATTCTTCATCGACAGCTTCCCTTAGGGCAGGATCCAAAATTTTCAAGTCTTTTTCATTTTCTATTTTTATGGATTTTTTGATTGTTTGATATTTTTGGTCTTTTGAGGATTTTCAATTTTTTTGGTGTTTTTGGTGGATGAATGATCAGACTCTGGATTGGAGGGTAAGTGGTTAGTAGAAGAGGGAGATAGAATGAACTCCAGTTGTACACAATGTGTGGGTTCCCTAATATTTGCTTTATCTTCAACCTCAAAACTACTCATGTCCTTTTCCACTTTCATTCCCAAGCTGGCAGAAATTGAATGCAATATTTCTATGACATCTTTCAACTTGTTACCGAATGTTTCATTTTTCGTGATAAGTCGAGAAACGTCATCCTACAAAAAGATTCTCATAACAAATCATGGGAGAGTTCTGCTCAATTGGAGGATACTGCTGAGATATTGGGGTCTCATACTCAACATACCTAGACTCTAACATGTAATGCTGGGTCGAGTATGGGCCATCCAAATGGCGCCTATTGGTCGGAGCCTCATATGATGGTGTCAATGAACGGGGGACCAGTAAGTCTAGCTCATGAGTCCACTCCTGTGAATGTATAGGCTCTCCGAATGAAGGCTGGTTAATGGAATCTTGATCACTAAAGTCAATCAAGTCTGGGAAATCATGATGTGTAGACCTCTCCATTTGGTATGTTCGATCGACCATGTTATGCCCTAAGGTCAAGTCGAGATGTGTATATGTAAATTGTTGTCTGGTCCCTACTTGAGGTGAGAATGAGGGCATATAATTTTACCAATCATCTGTCTCAATAGTGGCTTGCTCTTCATTCGATTCTTTGATTCCTGCAAGCTCTCGAGAGTAAGTACAATCAGCCCAAGTTGGAAGTGGATTTGGAATGTTGGAATATGGAGTAGGTGAGAAATGCGAAGAAGTGGATAAGTCTATCGAAGTTCTGACTTCATAATCGGGTTGAGGTGGAGCCTACCACGGGTAAGGGTCTCCCGTGGATGGTGGAGGATACATTGAAGAAGGAGAAGGTGAAGATGAACGGTATATGGTCAAGGAGGAATGACTAGAGGTTTCAGGGTATGGGGACCAATATCCCGACATCATTGAAGAGGAAAGGATGAATGTAAGCAGATTGAGGTAGAAAATGTGCAATTACACAGGATAACACACACGGATAGACACAAAGACAAACGCAAGAGCAAACCCCGAGTTCACACTCAACACGGTGAAGGACCCGAAACCGAGTCCGATTAGTCTGGTTGATTTTAAGTGTGATTTTCAAGCAAATAGCAAAGGTTACGTGGCCTATAGGGAAGTCGGTTCAAAGGCGGTTCCTGTTTAACCTATCGCCTAAGATACATGCGTCCTTCCTTTCTTCGCTCCTATCCCAAGTTGATGGTTTCAAAGACCTGTCCCTATCTACCTGCAAGCAGGCAGACGCTGACAAGGTTGGAACTTCACCCCGGGGGGTTACTAGCAACTTATCACGAAGTACTGCAATTTCTCCCCTATCTACCTGTGAACAGGCGGAGGCTACTTGGTACTAGTTAGTGAACTTGAATAATTCAACTTGTGATATTTGCTAGGATTAGTCGGAACGTGAAATGGAAGGCAGGGATTTGGGCTCTGCCTTAAGGTGTTCACACACACTCAAGTACCCTCACTCAGCTTGAAAACAAGGTAGGGGATTAATCTCCCGCAAGTAGAATTTCTGATTTTATTGATTTTTTTGGTCATTAATGTTAGCATACCCGGTTTTAAGTTAAGTTATCACTTGTTAGTCCAATCCACACAGCACGCCTATCGTCTAGTCCCAATTTCCGTTTACTTAAGTTGGAAAACCAAGAGAGAGAAATCGAGAAAAGCCGATGCACGAAAATCAATGATGCGTATGCTGAGTGAAGAGTACTTACAGTGATCCCTTCACTTTTATGTAGGATGCAAAACAGAATTGACATCTTTCTACACTACATGCAAAATGCAGACGATAAAATCCGCTCCTAGACAAGCAGTTCTATTAGCGAGTGAAGCACAAGTTGATTTGACTAGATCTGCGGTCTACGCGCGTCTTTTAAGTGTAATGTGTGGTCCTAAATAATTACGAGCACAAGCAAATGCTAGAGTGGCTCGAGTAGCCATTAGTGCAAGCCTAATCTAAAAATTCAATTCACATAGCACACGGGGACACGATTCCACTATGTGTACACTCGCGAGAACCCAAATGGGAACCGCTGGAAATAATGCAAAAAATAAAAAAATACAAGTCCTCTTAATTCACTCAAAAAAATTAAAGTGCAGGTTCCTCGAAGCATCTTCGACTCCTCGCATTCCTCGCACAAAAAACAAGTTGAGGTCAGATAGAATACGACACAAAAAATACAAAATTTAAAGGACAGAAAAATATTCACAAGAAAATCGGGGGTCAGACTACCCAGGGATAGAAAATCAAACACTCAGAAATTAACCGCAAATTAACCTAAGCCGTGCCTCCGCGTCAATGATGCCATTTTGATGGGCGTCTTACTACCCTTATTAATTTAATCAAATTAATGGTCAAATTAATCGATGTGTTGTTCGTTGCAGTCGGCTAATAAGAGCTAATCAAAACCACTTTCAATTAAAGTCAAATTAACTTCGAGCGGCAAATTTTTTTACTTGGGCAAGCCCAAGCTCGAACTCATGGAGGCAGCTGTCTCCTTAGGTAGATTTTAAGCAAATTCCAAGGTTGGATTTTCAGGGGATTTTTTTGGGTCTTTTTTAGTATATTTTATGCAGGAAGGAAAAGACACATGCAAAATCAGGCCAATTTGCAAGTGAATTTAGAAAAGTGATCAAATCAAGTCCAAAAATTATGAAACTTGGCCAGAATGTGAATTGTAATGAAATTAAGCTACCCTAATTTATTTGGAATTTTCTGACACTTTACGAATTTACTGTGAATTTAAAATAAATACTAGGTGATTTTAACTAAATTAATTTTAATAATACAAATCACAATATTTTTAGATATAGAAATCATCCTAGATAGATCTAAGTGTGAAGAATCCAGGAAAATTAATAAACCTAAATTTCTATGTGAAATAAACCTATTAAAAATTAATTAAGGAAATCACTAAATGATTTATTCAGGCCTCAAGGTGTGTGCAAATGAGATGATTTTTGGAAACAATGTAAACTTATTATCCTAAGTCTAATGTAATTTTTTGGTGATTTTTTGAGTCATAGAGAAATTACTATAAATTAAAAGGCATAAATGGGCAAAATATGATAAAATTCCACCAATTAATTAATAATAAAATCCATTATTTTCACAAAATTGTGATAAGTGTCACATATGCAAGAGAACAAATTAAGCTACACATTGCAATTTTCAAACTTGAAAAATGATTTAAAATGAATGCTTAGATATGCGTGCAAAGACAGGGGCCTAACTACAATTACAAGAAATAAAATTGATAAAAGTTAAACATGTTGATAGGGACTAATGTTTAATTACCTATAATGAGGGGGGTATGTATGCAAAATACCCACAGATCCACGTACGCCTCACGTGAGGGAACCTGGCAGGGACTGGAATGCAAATATGAAAACCTCCAAGGGTCTCGCTGCAAAATACCCATACCGTACGTGCAAACCACGTGGGGATCCCAGGCTCAGTGGACTTCAGAGGCTCGGACTGAGGCTTGGGTGACTCTGGAGGCTCGGACTCGGTTCGGATGGAGGTTCGACTAACTTCGGGAGCTTCGAGCCTGAAGGTCGGGGAAGAGGCTCGGAGGGGAGACGTGGCACGCTGTGGACCGATGGATGATCAAGCAAAGATCCAATGGTTGTTGGTGGCAGGCGCGTGGTGTGCGGCGACTCGTTGGATCAAGATCGATCAACGGCCTCTGGAGCTCAAGGAAGGTGGACACGTGGATGATCAAGCACCGCTAGATCAGGAAGAATCCAACGCCCCTCTGAAGCTCTGGTGAATTGCAATGTGGCATGATCAGGTGCGTAGGATCCTCCTGATCCTACGGTTGCAGAGTGAATACGACGTGGAGTCCTCCTGATCGTCTGATCAAGGAGATCGGACGGTTGCTGCTCTTCGTCTTCAACCGGTCCGTCGCCTCATGCGATGGAGATCGCTGGACTCTGATGAAGAGGCTCTGGCTCCGCCTCCTCCTCTGATCGTCGGAGAAGATTGCCGGTGGCTCCCAAATAGCTGGAACGAGTGGAGGTGTGACAGAGCTATCGGGGGTCTCGGTTGAGGCTGAACTACTCTGGAGAGCGGAGGCGACGAAGCTCGAAGAAGCTCCGATGAGGCTTCCGGACAATCGAAATGGGAGTACCTGCAGGGGTTAATGGAATAGCCGAGGCGTGCGAAGGTGCTCGTAGGGTCATCGTGAATGTGGAGTGAAGCCTGAGGGGCGACGAGGTGGTCTGATGATCGAGCTCCGCCAAGGTGGTGGTGCTTGCATCGGCATGGGGTGGAGTGCGTCATCGGAGAAGATGAAATAGTGCGTGAAGATCAGAGCTTCGAGGGGAAGCTCGGTGGATGCTCAGGAGGGAGTAGGGTGATCATAGGAGACGGGAAAATTAAGAGAAAAATGAAAGGAAAGAAGGAGAAGATCGGATGAGGAATGGAAGAGTCTACCTGGGGCTTGGAAGCTCAAGGGTTGCTTCCGGTCGTCGCTCGAGGAACGGTAGAGGGCCCAAGCTCAAGCAGCTCGTCGGAGGAGCTGCAGCACGGTGTGGCGATGTCGTGGATCTCGCCAGAGGTGAAGGCCTGTCTTTGCTCGGTTTTAATCTCAATTGTTGTCACCAATAGGTAGCTTTGAGCTCAAGGACACCTCTCGCAATGGCGGATAGGGCTGACAGTCGATGGTGGAGGCTTATTTATAGCTTGAAGGTGACGGCGTAGGTGGCGAAGTGGTGGAGTTGGTGGGCATCATGGAGCGAGGTGGAGGGCATTCATGGTGATCGAGGGGGTTGGCGAGGATGAGGGAAGAATGGGGTGCGTCGTGGAGGTGAAGGGAGGCAAAGAGGGTGGCCGGAGTGGCTCCCAAAATAGAAAGGGGGTGGCCCTCGCGCACGGTGGACGACGTGGGGCGCGGGGCTTGCGAAAGGTAGACGACGACGCCTGGACCGTTGGATCGTGATATCCAACGGCCCTGGTGGAGGCACGGGTAGACGCTTTGGATTAGATCTAGGGTTATTCCATCGAACGACTTCGGGCATGCCACGTGGCGTGCTAAGCGCTCGGCGCTGGCGAGCGGCACAAATTGGATCTGGGTTTGATCGAAGGGCGGTGATGCGTTGTGATGATGAGCATCCTAGATCAAGAGAGAAGGTGAGCGATCGGACGGCGGAGGTGATAGGGCGCGTGGCGCGCAATGAAGCGGGCCGCATGGCACAATTAGAGGGCGCCATGTGGCCAGCTCTGAGTGGCTGAGAAAGAAAATAAAATTAGAAAGAGAAG
This sequence comes from Ottelia alismoides, assembly GCA_037367405.1. Taxonomy (NCBI): domain Eukaryota; kingdom Viridiplantae; phylum Streptophyta; class Magnoliopsida; order Alismatales; family Hydrocharitaceae; genus Ottelia; species Ottelia alismoides. Next base: position 450,074 of record JAZKJV010002835.1, read on the forward strand.
GATACTGAATTTGGAAAAACTCAAAACATGAAAGTTGTAGATCTCGATGAGATCTACAAGTTTCATGTTGACCGAAAATGGAGATGAGGTCAAACATGATACAAAAAATACAAGAGTACAAATACATATACATATAGTGTACACAGGGGCCCAAAAACCCAAGTTTTGCATACGAGCTCCGAATTGAATGAAATTGGTCTCATTTTAAAGGTCTCTAGATGTTTATTAATATGAAGGTGAGTAGAACTAATTCGTAGGATGTATGAGAGGGTTATTGGCATTCTAAGGTCTAGGTTCTCCAACTGGGTTTGGGCTTTATTGGGCAATTTACAGGATAGGGATTTTTGGCCTTCTTCTTTATATTATTAACTAGTAGTCTACATAGTATAAGGAAGGTGTTATTTGATTTTAGAGGGGATATAATTAGGTGAATTATTGGGAGCATTTTACAAGTGATATTTTTACAAATGAATTGGCTTATTATTTTAATGCAATTATGAATGCTAAAATGCATGTATTGTGGATTTATGTATGAATGCTATTTATGCAAGATAAAGGGAAATATGCTACTAAATAGTCGGGAACACGGCTCTATTTTCAACTTTAAGAGTGATGAATCACATATTCATCAACAGTATAAGGCGTAACCCCTAAGAATTAGAGCCCAAATCTAGATCAGTGGCACCTTTATAATCACCTGAGACGATGAAGTAATGGTGCTTCTATCGTGCATAGGCGAGTAGGGCTCTGTCGACGACAGTGTTCCCATCTTGTATGGAATATCCGACTTGGTCTGAAGTATTGAGCATAGGCCACGACCTTACGAGGGAACTGTCTCATCGTCCTGCATCTGAGTACCTCACTTGTGAGGGACGTAGTGGTTTCACCTATTAGCTTGCCCTCTCTATTTCTTTGGCTGAGTAGCCCCTAGGCACGAGAACAAGGACCTTTAAGTACATAGATCACATGTTACAAAGGAGCTGGAACAATTACATGGTACTTCCTGATAGTACACACTCCTATAGGGATAGCCCTCTAAGGACAAGTGAAAATATATATGTTGAATTCTTACGGCTTCATTGTGTTGAGTTGGTGAATCAACCCTTGTTTTGAGGTATGTTTGGATCAAATCATAATAGGTCAAGATAAAAAATTCCACACACTGTGTGCCCTTTCATCTCTACTTCTCTTCTTCTACTTCTCATTCATCCTGCTCTCTTCGAGCCTTCTCTTCTCAATCCCTCTTGAATTCTTCTTCTTCTATCTCTTCTCTTATTCTACCATCATCTCACTCCTTTTGCCATCATGGTGACGCATCTTGGAGGGTTTTGTTCAGACTCTGCAAACACCTACATCCACTCCTCGATGACGACATCGCCACTTTGTCAGGGCAATCTCAAAGAGTTGTATTCAGCTTTTGCAAACCACGTTCTGAGCTCCCTGATCTTCACTCCACCTAGGGTTTATGATGACATGAATCCTCTTCTTCCACTATTCACATTTCACCAATAAATCTGTTGTTAGAGCTTGACTCTAAGCTCGAAATCTCTTTTCAGACTCCATCAATTCTACAAACAAATCAGTTTTCATTTCATCATGCAGATTACGAGCCAGGACTAGAGACTGATAGCAGTACTTATTCAGAGATGCCTCCCCAGAGACAGTGAAAGGGCTAGGGATTAGACCAAGGTGTGGATCAGAATGAGGTTAACTCCCAAATGCTCGCATCCATTCGGATCATACAACAATAGTTAACCCACCAGGCCAATGCCCTAGGTGCTTTCTAGGAAATGCTCATTGATATAAGGAGGTGATGTGAAAACCGCGGGGGAAGTGATTATGGAGGTGAGCATGGTGGTGATCAACCAAGAGGTGCGAACGGAGAAGGTTCAAATGGAGGAGAAGGAAGAGCTGCTGAGGAAACCATGATGGAGAGGATGTGGAGAGAGAGAGAGAGGTCGAGCACAAATGGACTCTTAGATAGACCTACAACCCTTGAGCAGGGCAAGTCACAGACTGGATCTGTATCCCCTAGATACATGATCACTTTGAGATGAAGCCACTACTACAACCTCTCCTGCCAACCTTCCATGGAAATATAAATGAGGAACCATATATTTATCTACAACAAATCAACCACATCTACGGTACCATGCACTATTCAAACTTACCATTTGAGGTGGTGAAGATGAATGTTTTCCCCTTTAGACTTCAGGGAAAGTCTCTCTATTAGATTAATCATTTAGGGAAAGTAGTCACGACCTGGAAAGATATAAAATCTGTATTTCTGCATAAGTACTATCCCATGGGTCAACTCAATCAGATGAGAGCTCTCATTTCCAACTTCTCACAACTATCCCATGAGCCTTTCTATGAGGCATGGGAATGATTCAAAGATCTCTAGGAGAAGTGCCCCCACCACAATTTTCTGAAGACAAGCCTGGTGCAGAACTTCTTTGGGGGATTACATCAGGAGAGCCAACAACTTGTGGATGCCACATGTGGAGGTTACCATTTCAATAAAGATGAGGATGTGGTCTGACAAATCTTCGAAGAAATGGTAGAAAGATCGACAACATTGTCCTCATCTCATATCTTTCAGAAGGGACCACAAATTCTTCACAAGGCCGTCAACATGATAGTAGAGTAGTTTGAAGAAGAGAGGAAAGACGAGAGTTCAACTTGGGCATCATCTGGAATTATCTATCCAAGGTGGACATAATAGAAAAGTGATCACAAGATCTAGAGAAACTTAATGTAATCGAATAAAGAACCAAGCACCTTGATAAGCTAGATCTAATTACATAGCAATTGGAGCTTCTTGTCAGCACCATTAATGTTATCCATGCTATGAGCATAACCATCGAGAAGCCTGCAGCTGAGCCGAAAGAGCAAGACACCATCCCCATCACAACAACAACAGAGTCCAATACAAAAGCCAGGGATCTGACATTTTTATTACGTGCAAGTTTCGGATCTGAGTTCGTAATCACCAGAACACTCTTAGATGGTCATCTACCACCCAGAAGCTGCAACTTATGTCAAGCAGTTTACTTCACCTCCACCCCCGCAAATACATGAAGCGGATGTCGTACAGGCAATCGAACACGCTTCGCCCCATCCTGGAGGACAACAACAGGAGCAACCACAGTCCAACCGACCATTCCACCAGGATTCAGGTGGACAGAGTTTTCAATAGTACCATCATCAGCAACAAACCCACTACCCATGTCCTCTACATCTGAACTACACTTGGAGACAAAACTTCCAGTCGCCAGCATACCGTTAACCTTTCTATCGTCAGCATTCGGTGGGCCAGTATCATCATTTCTCTCCTCCTCGATATCAGTATCAGTCATACCCTCTGTAACAGCATCAGAACTTTCAACAACAGCCTTATTTCTACCAGCATCAGCAACCTCATGTTGTTGAACCATATGAGGCTGCTCCCGTAAACTTGCTCTGGATTGCATTGCTCAATTGATTAAAAATATGAATGAGATGAGCCAGAAGATCGATGACCTCACAACTGCAAAGACGATCATACCAACGCAGGTAAAGGCCAACCCCAACAACTTCAAGCGTAGGGAGCATGTAACTCGTAGTGCCCCTCCACCCCCCGATTCAGTTACAAATGATTTTATGTTATCTAATGTTGTAAATCTAGGGAGAAATAGGAAACTACAGGCATCTGCACCTGCGAAAAGGAAAAATAAAACTTCTTTGGGTGAATCTTCTACATCAGCAACCGAACTAGCCCGAAGCCATGGAGATGATGCATTTGTAGGAGCTGATTGTGAATAAACAAAAACACAAAAAATGAAGAAAGGCAAGATACCAATAATAATAATAGAACACGTGCCGATGCAAGCAAGGAGACGCCAATGCTAACATCTATTCCCGTGCGAGCCGATGAAGTTGAATTTCCAATTCTTACTTCTCCCTTGTATTGCATGGTTGCATCGTTTCTAGTTGTCCAGATGTACAAGTTGATTCCATTAATGGAAAAAATGTTTCTTTTGAAAATGTAGATGTACCTTTTCCAGAAGCAATGAAAAAAAACAATGAGAAAATTAAAAACAACTCTGTTTGATCCTTCCGTTGTTGAGATTTTAAAGAATATCATGATTGAGATGCCACTACTGCAAGCCATGGAATACATGCCAAATGTTAAAAAAGGTCTAAAGGAGGCATGTACATCTAACCTCCAGCCCCACAATGATCCAATGTGAGATATTCAATTAGATATTTGACCGCACTCTTCTTGATAACGATTCTTCGATCAACCTCGTGCCTACTTCCTTGGCTAAGGATTGGACTTGGTCGAATGATCCTTCAATTTTTTGATCAATCCATTAAGCGACCACATGGAGTGTTGGAAGACATTATCGTAACGATCCAAGGTATGAAATTCCCTGTGGACTTCATTGTCCTAGACATGGATTCCACGGTACCATTACTCTAGACACCAATCATAATTGGTAGGTTGTTCCTCTAAATGGTCGAGGTAGTGGTTGATTATGGATCTGGAAAGATGACCTTCTGCTCCCGCAACAACGAGGTAATTATAGAGATGCATGAAGAGCCGAAGAATCAGAATAGCACATTAGAGAAAAGGATGCTTGTTCATGTATCCCACTGTGACATACTTGAGGAGATCAGAGGCACAAATACTTTGTGGAATGAAACTGAAACCAAGGAATTCCTCTTCCATGAGGAAGACTTTGCAAGCACACTCGAATTTTGCTCCATTGCCATTGGATGAAGTAGAAGATGAAGAGCTGATCCATCTATTTCAAGAGTATCCATACCACACTGAATAAGAAGAAATAATATGCATATATGTTTGGTGTTGCACTGTCTGAACTTAGAGTAACCATGGTGGACCCAAAATCATTGATGTAACATTTACTAGTATCAAATATAGTATCAGAAGTAATCGAGAAGTCAGATCTGATTTGACTTGAGCTAAAGCTGCTTCAAGCAGATCTTAAGTATGCCTTCCTTGCAGATGAGCCAAAACACTATCCGATCATCATTAGCTCGCGATTGACGTTGATCAAGAATCTCGCTTGCTAGAGATTCTAGAGAAAACTCATAATGCTCTTGGTTGGAATATTTCAAATCTTCGGAGGATAAATCTAGCCTTGTGTTTGCACCATATCTACTTAGAGGATGAAAATAAGTCATCCTGTGAGTTTCAGCGCAGGGTGAATCCTAATCTATGGGAAGTTGTCATGAAAGAGATAATGAAATGGTGTGAGGCATGCTTTTTCTATCCCATCTCCGATTCTAAGGGGTTATCCCAATGCATTTAGTTCCTAAGAAAGCTGGGATCACTATAGTTACAAATGACAAAGGAGAGGAGATCTCAATCCAAGTACCTATGTCTTGGCATGTCTGTGTAGATTACTGACGCCTGAACTCTGCGACCAAGAAAGATCACTTTTCTCTGCCCTTTATTGACTTGACTGTTGAAAGATAGAAAGGGAAAGCATTCTTTTTTTCTTGGATGGGTATTTAGGTTATAATCAAGTGGCAATCTCCCCTGAGGATCAAAGAAAACTACATTTACTTGTCTGCCGACATATGCCTTTTGGATTGTGTAACGCTCTAGTTACATTCCAAAGGTGTATGTTGGTTGTGTTCGCTGATATGGTAGGCCGTTTTATGGAGATGTTCATAGATGATTTCTCAATTTATGGTGATGATTTCGATTCCTGCATGATGCACCTAGACCGAGTACTTGAGAGATGTTGTGAAGTTAATCTTATGCTCTCTTGGGAAAAGAGTTAGTTCATGGTTACAAACGAGACTGTGTTAGGCCATGTCATTTGTTGAAAGAGGTATTGGAGGTCGACCTAACCAAGGTGGATGTCATTGTAATCTTGAGCCACCTAGAATGCTGAAGCAGGTGAGGTCCTTTCTGGGGCATGTTGGATTTTACATGTTATTTATCCGAGACTTCAGCAGGATTGCCTGACTTCTTATCGAGCTTCTGCGCAAGGATACTGAGTTTATTGTTGATGACAAGGTCCTCCTTGCTTTCAACACCTTGAAAAGATTGGTTACTCAAGAACCTAGACTTCAGTCGTCCGATTGGTCTCTCCCCTTCGAGATCATAAAAGACGCTTTAAAATTTGTTATTAGGGCTATGCTAGGTCAACACAAAGACAAATTTCCATTTACTATACATTATGCCAGCACAACCCTGAATGATGCCTAGAGAAACTACACTATAACAGAGAAAGAACTGTTGGTCGTTTTGTTCTCCCTTAAGAAGTTCAGATCTCATATCTTGGATTCAAAAATCATTGTCTACACTGATCAATCTACTATCCGGTATCTACATGACAAGACGGATGCCAAATCACGACTGCTCTGTTGGATCCTTTTGCTTTAAGAATTTGATTTGGAAATAAGAGACAAACCTGGAGTTAAGAATGTGGTAGAAGATCATTTTTCCATACTTGAAAGTTTAGAGACTCTCTTGAGCATTGTACCTATCACTAAGACCTTTCCTGATGAATCTATATTGAATATTGATTCTCTCCCATGGTATTCTGAGATTGTGGACTATATCGTGATCAAGAAAGTTCCACAAGATTGGATGCATGTCAAGGATAAATTTCAATCCGACATTCGTTTCTACTAGTGGGAGGATTCGTACCTTTAAAGGGAAGGTACGGACTGCATTTGGTGGCGGTGCATTCCCCAAGTGGAGTACACCAGTGTCCTCGTGCATTGGCATAAGCTCGAAGCAAGAAGACACCATTCTGGGCACCATAATGTAATTAAAGTATTGTAGTATGGCCTTTGGTGGCCTACACTATTCAAGGATGTCGCAACATATGTAAAGGCTGCACCGACTATCAGAAATTGGGAGGGACCATCGGTTCCAAAGATTCTATGCCACTAAAGTTCATTGAAATCTCAGATGTATTTGATGCTTGGGGTATTGACTTTTGTGCCCTTTTCTTAAATGTCAAGTATTTGAATACATCCTCCTTGTCGTGGATTATGTGAGTTGGTGGGTGGAGGTTGCCCCCGCTCGTTCCTCTGATAGTCGTATTGTTTGTTTTTTCTTAAGGAAAACATTATCTCATAGTTTGGAATACCCAAGATTCTTATATCAGATGGGGGAAGCCATTTTGTGAACAAAGAAGTCAGGAAGCTCGTGAAGGAGTATGCCATTGAACACAGCATCGCATCTCCTTACCACCCACAATCAAATGGCTTAGATGATTTATCCAATAGGGAGATAAAGACTATTCTGCAAAAGCTTGTATGACTAGATAGGAAGAACTGATCTCAACTCCTTAATTCCATTCTATGGGCTTATCGAACCGCCTACAAGACTCTATTGGGTATGTCTCCCTATCATCAGGTTTATGGAAAGCCAAGCCATATGCCGGTTGAGTTAATTCACAATTCACTTTCGACGGTTAATAATTTGGACTAACATTATAGTTGTTAGAACTGCAAGATAGATCTGAACAGACTCCTGGAATTCAGATATTATGGATTGGTAAACCCAAATTTACCCTAATTAATTTGGTGAAATTATTGTTTGATGTGAACGGTATAGGAAGGAAATTCAGATCAATCAAAAACTGCTAAATTAACTAATTATCCAATTAAAGTGAGCAGTCAATTTTTTACTTGGGCAAACCCAAGGTCGAAGTAAGGGAGGCGTGTAATTATTAGCCGATCTCGAGACTAGGTTTTTGGGAATATTTTTTATTTGTAAATGCAATTTATGGATGAAGTGCAAATTTAGCAAAATTCAGGGACCAATAATTTACGAACAAATCAAGTCTACAAATCCTCAAAGTTGGCTAGTATATGAAATATGATGAAATTAGGCTACTGCATTTTTTAGAATTTTTGGATGCAATATGAATTAATTACGAATAAAATATGCAGATTAGGTGAGTTTGAGAAAATTAATTTTAAAAAATTATCAAACCAATTTATTTTGTAGAAATAAAATTATCCTAGATGATTCTATGTGAGAGATATCCAGAAAATTTCTAAACCTAGAAAAAATGAGTTTTCAATCTACTAAAAAACAATGAATGAAATCACCATTCATTTTATTCCGACCTCCATATTCGTGTTAATGCAACAATTTTTGGGCCCAATGTAAAACATCTTAAAATCTACATACTATGAATTTTCGAGATTTTTTGGAGCAGCAGATGATTTAACTAAAGTTCACACAATGGGTAAAATATGATGTTTTCCACAAAAATACATATATTAAATAAATCGTAGCTCGTAGAAATATATTAAATATCCATAGTGATCAACATGAGTAGGTCTACAATGACCAATTTTTAAAATGATAAAATGATGCTAAATGAAGGTTCAAATTAAAGTCCAAACACAGGGGCCTATATGCAATACATAATCAAAATAAAATAAATAAATAAAAGGTGCATGTGCGATTACCAATACACCTGAGGGCGTTTATGCAAATTTTCTTGAAGGTCATGTGCGCCTCGCGTGCCTCTAGAAGGCTGGATTTATGCGTGAATGCCTGGAAGCTGGAGGGGTATTCTATAATTTCTCTCACATGCATGTGCTCCTACATGCTTCTAGCCCAATGGGATGCGAGCGCAAATATTTGGACATCAAGGGGGTGCTCTACAAAATACCATGGAAGCCTGCAGCTGGAGACTTGGTTACACTAGTCAAGCTCCAAGGATATGTGACTACACTGGTCACAATCCATTCTCTTCTCTACCCCCTCTTCTTGAGTTGGTTGCACTTGAACTTAGAAAGGGAATACCCCGCTCCTCGAGGAAAGAGTTGCTAGACCGGGGAATTAGAGTTACCTAGTTAGAGGAGGCTGCTTCTTTGCCAGTTCTAACATGGAGAGTTATATTTCACTTACCCAGTACAAGTAAGATCCATAGTCATCACAATTTGCGTATGAGGATTTGTTCTAACCTGACTATTGAGGGGACCTGAATAGAGACTTATGGAACTTAAAGGCTATTCGGTCTTAAATTCAATTCCCAATAAGGTTTCGCCACATTATTAATCCAAAGGTCGAGTCAAGCTCCATTTTCACCTTTTGTTCATGACCTTAATGTGGAACCCAAAATCATTTCACTTTTGCATTTCATTTGCTCGGGGATAAGCAAGGTTTAAGCATAGGGGGTTGATGAATATGTGATTCATAACTCTAAAAGTTGAAAATAGAGCTTTGTTCCCGAGTAATTAGCTGCATTTCTCCTTTTATTTTGCATTATTCTCATTCATGCATTTAGAATTAATGTCTACATTTTAGCATGCATCTTTACATTAAATAAGAATCCAAATTCACTTGTAAATATCACTTGTATATTTACCATATTTGTCCTATTTTTATTTATTTTCTGTAATTCAAAATTAAATAAAATCAACTCTATAGTGTATATATTACTAACACTAATAAATGAAAATATAAAAAACTGACCAATAAAACCCAAACCCTAGTTTGAGACTAAGAACCTTAAAACGTGAATTTCTTTCTCATACAGTCTCCTATGGACCCCTACTCACTTTTGAATTAATGTACATTCAATCAAAACAAGATCAAATTCAAAAGAAGCAGAGTTCACCTATAAAACTTGGGTTTTCTTAATTATTAAAAATCTAAAAAAATAGATTAAGTTATAAATATTTATTTTATATTCTCTCTAATTTTTAAAATGCCAAAAAAATCCGCAAATGAGACTTTGAAGCATATGCCTTGCAAATATACACACTCCGGCAGGCATTTTATTTTTAATCAGGCATGCCCATTTTTTTGAGTTCTTTTTCTTCTTCTTCTTCTTCTTCTTCTTCTTCTTTTAACAAATATATAAGATGCAACATGTACATAAAGAGTTTTTTTCTTGAGAAAGTAGACTATCCCTCTTTTTAGGCTTTATTGCATCCCACAGCATCCCGTCATTAGACATCGACTCCACTAAACTAGGTTGAGATGCACTGTCCTCCCTAGAGGAGGACGGATGTTTCCACATGTGTGCTACTCCAAGCCAAAGGATTCTACCTCCTTACCACCTCATCAATGAAGAGCTACGTGCACGGTGCTTGTCCAAGTTAGGTCACTATCTAAAAGAATCATGTGTGTGCATGACTACTTAGACCAATCAAGATGACATGTGAACATAGACTTGTGGACTCAGAGAAGTAAGTCGCTCGACCAGAAAAAGCTTAACTCCAATTCCCATAAGGTTCCTCTTAAATTTGGTAGATTAAGGTCAAATCAAATTCATCCTCGACTTCTATTCACAAATCGGTTCTGGAACCCACTAACTTTTCACTTTGCATATGCTAGATATGCAAATGAAATGCAGATGACATGCAACATATATGAATGAAGTGCAATATATTTGATGAATTTTTATGTTATACCTCCTTTTTACAACAAATTTTACAAAAGTGTTATTTATAAGAATTTTTCAAATCTAGACACATATTATATACACTATATATATTATACATGAATTTTACAAAAAGCTTTTTTGACCAAATTTTACCCACCCCATAATTATTGCATACTATATACAAAAATACGCAAAAGTACGAGCTATGGGTAAAGTGTATATGTAATATATACACGCCCCCCTATACTTAGCATGTGCTACGTCCTCACAGCACGAGAAGCGAGGAAAAGACAGCTCGTGCTAAGCGCAAGAGAGTTAAAATAACAAAAACTATAGAAGTCGATCTGCCCCCCTATACTTAGGCTCTGCTCAGTCTAAGTGTAGAAGAAGAGCAAAAATGGGACGGATGAGGATAAGAGGAGAAATGGATGAGTATATACACATGGCCAGCATCGGTCCCCCCTATACTTAGGCCCTGGTCAGCCTAAGTCTAGGACAGAGTGAGTATGAGAACCAATGAGATCTGGAGAATATACAGAGAAGGGAGAATGTATAAGAGTGAATGAATCTTTGAAGCTGCTAAATCTTGATGCTGCATCTTCATGAAGAGTAATATGATGTATTTGCTTTGTGCTCACTCTACATGAAGTTGATGACCTCGACTTGGACTAACTGTTCTTTAGAATCTACAAAATACTTCAACAGTTGTTCATTCACCACATGGGATTGTGCACCATCTATTAGATTAGCTATCTCCACACTTCCATTCCTGTGCACTTTCTTAACAACAAAGGGTCCCGTCCACTTAGATTTGAGCTTCCCGTGGAACACCTTCAACATGGCATTAAACAACCATATCTTTTATCCAGGGATAAAGTCTTTGCACCTAATGTGTTAATCATGCCATCTCTTTACTTTTTCCTTATAAATCAAATTGTTGTCATATGCCTTGTTTTAGATTGCACGAGCTCGTTCAAGTTCAAGTCTCGATAAAGCTTCCCTAGATGACAACTCAATAATTTGCTTAATTGTCCATTCAGATTTGTGAATCAGCTTTGGGGGCAAATGGCATGGCTTGCCAGATATCATTCTGAATGGTAAAGTTCCCAATGGTGTCTTGTAGGATGTCCTATAGGCCCACAGAACTTGGTCCAAGATTTGGGACCAGTTCTTCCTATCGAGATGAACCAACTTCTGCAAAATACTCTTCACCTCTCTGTTTGAAACCTCTGCCATGCCATTGGTCTATGGGTAATAAGGACTAGTGACTCTATGCTCAAACCCATAGTCCTTAGCTAAAGATCTCACATCTCGATTCATGAAGTGGCTACCCTCATCTGATATCAAAACTTTTGGCACCCTGAACCTGGCAATAATATGATATCTAACAAACTTACAGACGGTCTTGTTGTCTGTGGTTTGGGTTGGGATAGCCTCTACCCACCTAGACAAATAGTCAACCACCAACAAGATGTATTAATGTCCTTGGATGTTGGGAAAGTGACCCCTAAAATCTATGCCCCATGCATCAAAACATCACAAATGATCATAGACTCTATGGGCATCTCATCTCTTTGTGTACTTGTCCTACCCATCCTTTGACAAAGAGGGCACAACCGTACAAAATCAATGGCATCTCTGACTAGGGTCGGTTAATACAATTTGCATTGGAGTACCTTGTGAGTGGTTCTCTTTCTTGAATGGTGTTCTCCAGCCTCAAGAGAATGACAATATGTGAGGACGCTCTGGTATTCCTCCCAAGGAACACACCTTCTCCAAACACAATCCAACCCTTCAAAAAAAAGGAACGGATCCTCCCAGCGGTATTTCCTCGCATCCGACTTCAATCGGTCAATGCAGCTCCCACTCCAACCTTGGGGAACTTGCTTGGAGACAAGAAAGTTCACCATGTTGGCATACCACAAGAGTTAGTCAATAACACAAATTGACTCGTCTGGGAAGGTCTCTCTAATGTGCTCAAAATCAAGAGAGTCATTGATCTCAATCAAAGAAAGGTGATCAACCACAACATTTTTCACTCCAGGCTTATCTTTTATCTCCAAATCAAACTCCTGGAGGAGTAAAATCCAACTAAGAAGACGCTCCTTTTCTCCTTCTTTTACATTAAGTATCGAATGGTTGTGTGATAAATGTAGATTGTCACCTTAGAGCCTAAAATATGCGACATGAACTTCTCGAGGGCCCATACTACAACGAGCATTTCCTTTTCAGTCACAGTGTAGTTCTTATGTGTAGGGTCTAATACTTTGCTCGTGTAGTGGATTACAAATGGTATCCCCTCTCGTCGTTGTCCTAATACAACTCCTCTAGCAAAATCTGAAGCGTCAGTCATGATCTCAAAGGGGAGATATGCTTGTAGGATAGGAGAGGAACAAATCTTCATCTTCAAGAGCTCAAAGGCCTCCAGACACTTGTGATCTACAACAAACTCTATGTCTTTCCCTAAGAGCTCCGTCAGTGGGAGGGCAATTTTAGAAAAATCCTAAATAAATCTCCTATAAAATCTAACATGCCCTAGAAACGACCTCATTGACTTCACGTTGGTAGGTGGATCGAGTTTCTCAAGTGCATTAAACGTGTATCAAAGGAATCACCATGTACCAAGAAGTCATCCATGAACACTTCCAGGAAATCTCCCACCATTTTGGCAAATATGACGATCATGCACCACTGAAAAGTGCTCAAGGCATTGTAGATCCCGAATGGCATGCACCTGAATGCGTAAGTCTCGAATGGACATGTGAATGTGGTTTTTTCCTGGTCCTCAGGGGCTATGGCTACTTGGTTGTAGCCTGAGTACCCATCAAGAAAATAGAAGAATGATTTCCCTATGAGTCTCTCCAAGATCTAATCAATGAATGACAAGGGAAAGTGATCTTTCTTGGTTACGGCATTCAGGCACCTGTAGTCGACACAGATGCACCACGATGTGGGTAATCGTGTTCCGATCTCTACCCCCACCTCATTGGTGACCATCTGAATTCCTGACTTCTTTGGGACAACTTGAAGTGGGGCCACCCACTTAGAGTCAGAAATAGGGTACATAGACCCCGTCTTGCACCATTTCTGAATCCCAATCTTCACTATTTCCACTAGATTAGGGTTAAGTATCCTCTGGAACTCATGGAAAAGTCTCACATTATCCTCAGTAAAAATGTGGTGCAAGAAGAGAGCGGGGTTGATCCCCACGAGATCCGACGCTGTCCAACCTATTGATTTGCGGTTCCTCTCTAAGACCTCTAACAACCTAGACTCTTGTTCTAAAGTCAAGCCTGAGCTAATGATAACACGATATCTCTCTTTGGGTCTTGCAAGAAAGGCATACTTCAGTGTAGGAGGTAATGACTTCAGTTCTGGTAATGTGGTGTCATCAAGAAGATCTGGATGAACTGAATCTGAATATGTTTGTATGCTGCATGGAGGTGGGTAAAGTTGTTTAGAACTCACCACCAACTCAGAAGTATCAGGAGTCAGGTCGCCAAAGAAACACAGTAATTTGACCAAAGCCGTGTCCGACCCATCGTCTATGTCCCATGATTGTTCCAAAGGGTGTGGAACTGACAGATCCTGATGGATCTCTACATCATCATGGAAATAGGTAGATGCATCTCTCACAAGATCAGAAAACACCTGGCAAACTGCATCATGCACTATGTACTTTCCATATGAAAGGGTCTCACTCTATCCTAAAGGAACCTATCTCCAAATCCCAACGGTGCTGATCATTCTGCAATCTGCCTCTCAAGATGAGTACTCTATACTACTCTCTGAATCAGGTCACTGCCATTTTTTCTTCTCCATCTCAAGGCTCACATCTCTTCTTGGAGAACGGAACTTCATCATTCATGTACCATAGTCGAAAGTTGCGGATGTGGTCCTATGGAAGGGCCACCCGAGAATGATATGAGATTCTCTCCAATGATTGGGGGTCTCCATGTCTAAGACTATGAAGTCAACCTTATAGCCATGCCCCTCAATCGAGATAACGACGTTCTTCACTTCTCCCTTAGGTCTTTTCATTGAACGATCTGCGAATTGGAGTAAAGCTCTAGATTTACGAAGTGGTACCAACTCCAATTTCTGATATAATGCTAAGGGAAGTAAGTTGATTGAAGAACCGTTATCTAAGAGAGTGTGTGCAAACGCAATGACGTCGATACGACTCTCCACGTAGTGAGCACCCATCGTCTCTCTTTTTCCTTGGTAATTGCTGATTCTTGAGACAATAGGTTGTGGCTGCTAATAGAACATGAGTCTTCACATATTGGTTCAGTTTCTTCCTGCTAATCCTAGTAGGTGTTCATCTCACCTTAAGGTATTTTTGGGATGTAGGATGGTTTGCCACAAACTCATCAAATGGCACCTTGACTGTGGTATTCTCTTTACAAATCGTGCCATATCAGGGTCATCTTTATGGATCTTTTTGATGCAATTTCCTCCCGTAAGAGCACATGGGAAAGTGATTGAGGCAAGGGAAACTTAGGATGAATAATATGAATCATGAACTGAAAGATCATTCTTTGAATTAATAGTAACATATTTCTTCATACATGAATCTCTTTGATGCAACATGGGATTGAAATCAAAACTATCTACTATAGGTTGTGGAAAAGAATCTGCGGTGATATCCTCTACAACCGGAGGTGCAAGGTACTCCATAGAATCCAAGATATCTCCATGATGTTGATGTTGCATTTGTACTTTCCTTATCTTCTCGACTCCTTGAGAAAGGATCCTCCGATGTTGCTGATGGGGCCCTTAAATATGATGCCTCTCCTTCTCGTCCTCTAAATACTCCTAAGATAAAGCTCCAAAGAGGCCTCTCCTCATGTCCCTCTCCCAGTTAGGTACAGTCATGGTCCTTCCCTTCCAAAGTGACATATGGTTATCCTCGTCACACGAAAGAATATCATGTTCAAGATCTAAGAGATGTTGAATAGTAAACCTGACCAAGGTATTGTTGAGAACCAGAATGGTTCAGGATATTAGGGTTAACCTGAACTTGGGCTGGGATCGAGGTAGGGGGTGCAGACTGCTCGTCTCTCCATCTAAATAGGAAGTTGGCATCCACCCGTAAGCCATGAATTTCGTTCTGATAGGAACAAAGTGTGTTAAGTATCTGTTGAAACAGTGAGTCCATGGGACCAGACGAATAAGGAAGTGGGAAAGACTGAGAAGAAGAATAGGAAGATTGGCCATGCTGTCCAGGGTACTACCTCTGCTACTACTGGTGTTGGGGTATCTGCTAAAACTGTGGGCCCTGCTGGCCCGCCTGGTACTAGCCATGTCGGCCATGCTGTTGGTACTGTCGTTGCTGGGGTGGCTTAAACCCATGGCTCTACTGTGAAGGAGATGGTACGGAGGTGGATGTGGTGTTGTGAAAGGTCGGGGGATGCTGGTAAGTCTGTCGATCCCCCGTACTTCCCTGCCTAGCAGGGTCCTGAGTATACCATACTCTATTCACCTCCAAAACCGGTGGAGGCTCCTCCTGAACTGTCTTTATGGATGGGGGTTGCTACTGGGATGAATGGTTGTAGGACTGATTCTGCTCCCACAACTAGGGTTGCCCTGACACCATATGCCCTTGAACATGGTGAACTCGGTATTCGGGAGCAGTTGGTGCAGTCACAGTAGGTATCTTTATCTTAGATACCTTCTCAGTCAACTCCTCCATCTGTCTGGGAATTTGGAGATGCTCCGGTCTAACTCATCAGTCCTTCTGTCAATCCTCTCAACTACTATAAGCTTGTCTGCAAGAAGTCCCATGCCAGGGATCATGTATTGAGAGAGATCAGCTACAACTGACTTTCCCCCTCTAGATGATAGTGAATTGGGGGACTGTGTATATGCCCTGTTGGCAGTCTATGAGCGACTAGTCTCAGTCATATGATCGAATACACTCCAGACGATATCCGCTCCACGTAAGTGTAACTGCCTCCAAAAGTAGCGCTCACTAAACCCTGCATCTAAGGTTGAGACCAGTGAAGAACGACTGGACCAAGATCATCTAGACCATGACAAGGACATTTCTGCAGGATGTCCTTATACCTATCCTAGGCGTCACAAAAGGCTTCATCGGGTAGCTGGGAAAAGCTAGTGATGCTTGTCCTCATCAGGTTAGTCCTACTTATGGGGTAGAACTTATTCAGAAAATGGTCCTTGAACTGGGCATAGTTGTTTACTGTAATACTAAGATTCTTCACCCAATAGTCGGCTTTGCCACCCAAGGAAAATGGACGAGCTGTGAGCTTAATATAATCTTGTCTAACATTAGAATGTCTAAGGTTAGCGCAGATGAGCTTGAATTCCCTTAGGAATGTGTATGTCTCCTTAGAAGCATTCCCATCAAAGTGTGACAATAAGTTCAAGAAATGTGGCTTCAACTCAAAGTCAACTTCAGGTTCGGTCGGACTCAAATAATTTCGAATTTGGTATTGTCTGGGGTTGTACGCTGCATCCATTGGTGGTTCGACCCCAACATTGAGCTGTCCTAACTGAGATCAAAGTAAGGCTTGTTGCTGCTCAGATGCAACTAGTCTGGCTAGTATCATCCTCATGGGGTCCTCAGGGTGTTCTTCTTCCTCTTCTTTCTTTTTCAGAGGCATTTTACTTGAATGTTTTTTAGATCTTGAATCAACAATGTGTTATTTATTAGAAGGGGGTTTGGGAATGAAGATATTTTCACCGCAGCGAAGGTCTTCCTCAATAAGGTGGTAGGAGAGAAAGGGAATGGTTTGTAAATGACCATCCCGAGAGTGAGTGATCCTGAACTCAAGAGGTTCATGAGTCCAGGTCGGTCCAAGTTGTGACTGGACCTTTGAAGATGCACTTATTGGAGGGTTCAATGAGAGATTTGCAAAGTTGGAATAAATATCCCCCTAATTAGTCATCTTCGATGGCAAAATAACCAATTAGAACGCGATATTCAATGATGCGCTAGTTCTACGGTGCACTTGAATGTGCAGAGAATACTCACACAATACAAATGCAATGCAAAATCCCAAATTCACCAACTCCACATGTGAGAGTCGTAAATGTTCGGTCAAATTATCTTGTCAGTTTTAGTTAGTGATAAATGCAAACTTTGAAAGAGTTAACAAGTTGTTAGGTGCATGTATTCCCCTATAGAATGGCTCGGTTCTTATGACTAGTTACACCAACTTTCATCCAGTATGGGAGTAAGTACGGACCATAAAAATACAGCTATTTGTTACTTGAGGGTGAAGCCTTACGCAGTGTCCTCTAAACCACCCACCCTTCTAAGGAAATCTGAACCATTTACCAGCTACCTGTATTTTCTCACTGAGAAGTAGTTAATCATTTTTGTAGAACCAGTCGTCTATATGAAAATCCTAGCTTGGCTCTATCCTAGTGTCGTCTCTCTCTCTCTCTCTCTCACACTTGCAAGTAAATTCAAACAATGAGGGCTTTATGCACCTGTAAAACAAGGCTCTTTTTATTCCAATTTTTGTTTAGTCAATCTACTCAATTCAGCCCCAATTTTAAAGTTAGGTTGTCACATGAAATGTAATCTAGTCACAACAAAGTACATTTACTGTCAGTCCCAATTTCCTTTTTAATCCTAAGTTATAAAACAAAGGAGGAATCGAAAATCAGAATGTAAACATGAAACTATGATGCATGCTCAGAAGGTATACTTACAGCGACTCCCAACACTCTCCATGCGTTATGCAAAACTGAATTTTTAAATTTACAATAAATGGATGCAGATCAAGAAAACTACATCTAAACAATATACTATTAGAGGGGAAGAACTGAATTTAATTTGGCTAAGCAATACGTGTCTATATGCGTCTCATTAAGGATCTTAAAAGATGGTGAATCTTCTAAGAAGTGTGGCCTAAACTGCGAATGATGCATACAAATTTGAAACTAAGATATTGTGTGCCTATCCTAATTCCACCACTCAAGTCAAGCCCCACCCTCACCGAAGAGTGAAACAGGTCTCAACACACACAAGAGAAAGTCCAAGTCCAAGTATACACGCGAGATTCCAAACGGAATCCGCTGGAAATGTGCAATTATTACAAAATAAAATAAATATAGAAAATAAAATCCTAAGTACTCTACACTCTCTTACGACTCGACTCAATCTTAAATTTATGTGAATCCTTTAGACGACTAATTTCTTGAAAAAGCTGGCCTCCAATGCTCTTGAGTTGCTCGGCCACCTAAGCGGACGCTCGATCGCATCAGGTCCCTCACAAAAAATAAGACGATGGTCAGAGAGGTAGACTCAATAAAATAACACAAAATAAAGTAAACAAAATAAATAAATAAATAAATAAATAAAATGCAAAAAATAAATAGAGAAATATACACGAGAAAAATTGGGGGTCGGACTATCCGAGGGTGGAAAACCTAAAATATAGATTTTCTAAAACTTAACTAATTCGTGCATCCTTGACAATGGCATCGTCTAATAAGCCCGGATTTACCCTAGTTAATTTGATGAAAATATTTGAACGTTGTAGGAAGGCAATTCAGATTAATCAAAAAACTCTAAATTAATTAATTACCCAATTAAGCGAGCGGTCAATTTTTTTACTTGGGCAAGCCCAAGGTCGAACTCAGGGAGGCTAGTGTCTCCTTAGGGTAATTATTAGGAGATCTTGAGACTAGATTTCAAGGAATTTTTTTATTTTTAAATGCAATTTATGGATGAAGTGCAAATTTGGCAAAATTCGAGGACCAAAATACAATTTACAAACAAATCAAGTTCAAAAATCATCAACTTAGCCAGGATATGAAAGATGAAATTAAGCTACTGAATTTTTTTTTAATTTTTGGATGCAATATGAATTAATTACGAATAAAATATGCAGACTAGGTGATTTTGAGGAAATTAATTTTAAAAAATATCAAACCAATTTTTTTCATAGAAATAAAATTATCCTAGATGAGTCTATGTGAGAGCTATCCAGGAAAAATTTGAAAACCTCGAAATAATGAGGTTTTAGTCTATTAAAAATCAATCCATGAATTCACCAATCATTTTATTCTGGCCTTGATATACATGCAAATGCAATGATTTTTGGGCATAATGTAAAACATCCTAAAATCTACTTATTATGAATTTTCGAGAATTTTTGGACAACCAGATGATTTATAAAAATTAAAGTTCACGCAGTGGGTAAAATATGTTATTTTCCACAAAAATGATTATATTAAATAAATCGTAGCTCACAAAAATAAATTCAATATCCACAATGATCAACATAATTAGTTCTACAATGAGAAATTTTTAAAATGATAAAATGATGTTAAATGAATGTTTAATTAAAAGTCCAAACATAGGGGCTTATATGCAATCGAGAATCGAAATAAAAATAAATAAATAAAAGGTGCATGTGCAATTACCAATACGGCGGAGGGCATTTATGCAAATGTTCCAAGAGGTCACGTGCACTTCACCTGCCTACGGAAGGCTGGATTTATACGTGAACGCTTGGAAGTTGGATGGGTATTCTATAATTTTTCTCACCTGCACGTGTTCCTCATGTACTTCTGGCCTGGCGGGATGCGAGCGCAAATAGTTGGACATCCGGGGGGAGCTATGCAAAGACCACCACATGCACGTGATCTACATGTGTTGAAGACTTAGGTCCGGATGTAGCTCTGGGTTCTCGCCTCCAAGTGGATGGATGGCATTGCTTTTGGACGTTGAACATGTCGATTTGGATCTAGGCTCGGATGCTTGTCACGTGTCTGGATGATGATGTCCCCCTCCTCACGTGAGGTGAGGATAATAATGGGGGGGGGAGGTGTAGGCGGCTATGCACACAACCCGAGGAAGCCGGGGTTCAATCTCCGATTGTGGGCTGCTCTAGAGCTTACAACGAATGGTTGACGAACGGTCGACACATGACCGTACTCAGTCAAGAAGCTTCATCTTCGGCAGAAGCTGTTGGAAGAGGAGGGATACGTGTGTGACTGAAAGCGGAGCAATGTCCGCAAGGGGGCAGAGCTGCGAAGGGATTGTAGGACGACGCAAAGACAACGTGGTATGTCGAGAAGGGAGTGGTCGATGGCGGTTTAAGGGAGCGGAGGCTCACAGTTCAGCTTCGAGATGGTGGTGTAGAGCAGGCGACGGTGAAGGCGTGGCGGTGGAGGATGATAGGTAGAAGGAAATTGACGTGCGAGAATGGAGGCGGTTCAGTGGAAGATGAGTAAAGTGAGGTGGAACATGAGGTGGTGCAGTCGAGTGGGGAGATCGATAGAAGGAAGATGAGATGCGTAGAAGAAAAGCAAGAACAGAGAGAAGGAGGAAGGAAGAAGGAGAAAGAAGTTTACCTTGAAGGGATGAATAATGGTCGATGCTCAAGACTGTGGTTAGGTCGAGCTGAACGACATCTTTGTGCAGTTGTAGCAAAGGAGTAGTACCTCCTTTGGATCTCTCCAGAGGATGTGGAAGTCATTGTTCGACCCTCGTACGCAAAGTTGTCACCTGAGCGGAAGGGGGCTCTCTCCTCTCCTCACCAAAAATGGTGGATGATTTGTGAGGAGGTGATGGCACTCATTTATGGGCGGTTGACAGAGATCATGGAGAGAGAGGGAGATGGAGAGGGAAAGGCGGAGTTGGGCATGGGGATGACGTGGGTTTTGTTGCAGGTGAAGTTGAGGGAGAAGCGGAGGAGAAGTTGCGCAACCACCCGTGCAAGGTGCGGGGATGGTTGGAGGATTGAGAAAAGGAATGGAGGGGAGTTGGCCGGTGAGGGGAGAGAGAGAGAGGTAGCGAGGCAAGGGGGTCGGGTCAATCGGAGGAGGGAGAACAGGAGCACCGTAGGAGGTGCGGCGTGGGGAGGGGAAGATGGTGGTCACATGGTAGGCACGTGACCGGGTGGAGAAGAGGGAGAAGAAGGGGGGTACGTGGCAAGCCCTGAGGCTGCCACATGATGATGAAAATAAAATAAAAATAAATACTAATAAATAATAAATATAAATAAAATAAGATAAACTAAATAAATAAAAATAATTAAAATAAATAATAAATAATAGTTAAAATAAATGATGTAAATACATAATAAATAAGTAATAAAAAATAAAATAATTATAATATTAAATATAAAATCATAAATAATACAAATAAAATGAAAATATTAAAATAAATAAAACGGGGTGACACGTGGCAGCTCTAGGAGCCAACACGTGCCGTTCCTAGAAAAATCGCAAATTAAATCAAAGAAAAATAAAAAGAAACAACAAAAGGGGTTAAATCAAAAAGTGGTCAACACAGAAGTTTCTCGTCTCGATGAGATCTACAACTTTCGTGAAAGATTGAAAATCAAAAGTCATCTGTACAAAAAGTATTTTGGGTGTACCTTACGGGTATAAAATACCACATTTTTGCAGATTTTTTTGCTATTTTAAAAATTAGACAGAATATAAAACAAATATTTACTACTTAATCTATTTTTTTGGATTTTTAATAATTTAGAAAATAAAAAGATAAAATAAGGGGTAATTTGGTCAATATGTATCATATACAATAGGGACCCAAATCCCAAATTTGACATATGAACTCTGATTCTTTTGAAGTTGGTCTTGTTTTTAAGGTAATTGAATGTAAATTAATTCAAAAGTGAGTAGGGGTCCATAGGAGAGTATATGAGAAAGATATTCACGTTTTAAGGTTCTTTGTCTCAAACTAGGGTCTAGGTTTTATTGGTCAGTTTTACAAGTTAGTATTTTTTATATTTTTCATTTATTAATAATATATACACTATAGAGTTTATTTTATTCAATGACGAGTTAGAGATAAATAAATAAAAATAGGTAAAATATGATAAATATACAAGTGATATTTACAAGTGAATTTGGCTTCTTATTTAATGCAAAGATGCATGCTAATGAAGTCATTAATTCTAAATGCATGAATGAGAATAATGCAAAATAAAAGGAGAAATGCATCTAATTACTCAAGAACAAAGCTCTATTTTCAACTTTTAGAGTGATGAATCACAGATTCATCATGGATATGACAACAACCTAATGTACACGGAGAAAGTTAAAAGATGGCATGACAAGCATACCAGATGAAAGACTTTCGAGCCAGGTTAGGAGATTTGGTTATGTGATGTGAAATTGAAGCTTTTCCCAGGCAAATTAAAGGCAAGTGGACATGATCATTTTTGGTGAAGACTGTGCGTGACAACGATAACATTCTCATATCATCTTATGCACAATCGTTCATAGTCAATAAACAGTTGTTGAAGTCGTGTATAGATCATGATACATTCATGTCCGTGATTGACTTAGTTGAAGCGGTATTTCAAGAAGAAAATGAACAATCATAAAATTCAGGTTCTTGAGTACAAAAATACTCTTTTAGTTTTGCTCTTTTTCCTTTTTCTTTCATTCCTAGTTCTATTTACTCACTCACCCCTTTCATCAATGCTATATTTAGGATGAATTTATCCTAAGTATGGGGGGAGTATGTTGAGTGTTAATTCCTTTTCCCCTCGCTTGTCTCCTAACTTGTTGATACTCGGTCTATACTTAGGAATATTTGACCCTAAGTATAGGGGGAGACAAGTCGAGTCGTTGATTTCATATATTCAAACCATCGTCCATCCCCGCTTGGTGTATAGTTTGTTATACTTAGGATTACTTGATCCTAAGTATAGGGGGACGGCCAACTTCTTATGCCTTGATTCTTTAATCATTGTAGTATAGGGCTTTTCTATACTTAGTACGGGTTATGTCGTGTCTTCCTTTTCTCTTCAATCTATGAGGAAATAGCTGAAGCTAAGTATAAGGGGTCGTCTATATGATATATATACTTTATCCATAACTCGTACTTGTGTATTTTTAATAATATGGCTAATTAATGAAATTCAAAACACATTAAAATATTTGTAATTACCATTACAAACAGAAAGGTCTCTAGGGACACATACCAGGGACGGGCAAACAATGACCATCCCCTCTGAGCACGTTGGTGACGATCGTTCCTAGAATGTCCGTCATGACCACTATAGGAGACGGTCAACAATGGTCGTCCCCTCTTATAGCTCCGTTGGGGACAGTCTTCAAACTATCCCTTCCATGCCTCCTTACTAGTTTTTTATGGTGTCGGGAACAGACAGAACGGTTATGACCGTCCCCTCTGGGTTTCTATTGGCATCGCGGTTTTCACAAAGGAGGGGACGGTCATGACCGTCCCATATGGGTAAGTAAGATGGACAGTCTTTGAGACCATCTTCTTCATCCTTTCAGTCGGTAAAGAAGCGAATAATCTGAGCCCAAAAGGGGACATTTCACTAGAAACAGTCCCCGAACATTCTATAGGGAACGGTCGCATGACCGTCCCCAATTGTCCTCTGGGACTACGGTTCCTTCCTTTCCCATTCCACCGATCGCGACTTCTTCTCCCTTTCTCCAACAATGCCCATGCTCGTTCCCAACCCCCAATTTCACTGTCGTCGACGTTGCCAATCTTTTCAGCTCTCGGTCGGTGACGCCCTTCGTCCTCTTCTTTGGTTGTGTGTTCTGTCCTTTTGATCCTTTCCTTTGTGCCGCCAATCTAGTAATGTTGAATTGTATTTGTATTTTTTTTCCAATACTTATTGCAATTTTGAATACTTATATTAGTTATTTTATGATAGAAAAGTATATGGTTGATGATCTTTTGGACTATATAATATTGTTCTAGTTGATGATTTTGATTTAAATGTTAGTTATTTAGTTTTTAGTTCTATATAGAATCTCCTCTAAGTAAACAATGTTTAGTCCATATGAATAGAGTTGATGATCTTAATTAATCGAGTGATTTTTGTATACATGTTATAGTTATGTTTAGATATGAAATGTGTAGAAATTATAATACTTAGATTTTATAATGCTTTGAGTATATAATGCTTATAGTGTATAATGCTTAGAGTATAAACACTATGATATTTACAATGTTTATACTATAAACACTATAATTTTTAGAGTGTATAGTGCTTAGATTATAAACATTCTATGATGATATTTAGTATGATGATTTAGGAAAAGCGAGTGTGTTTCTTATTTACAATATCAATCTTTAAATCATACAAGTGACTTTTAGGATTAGAAGGGATTTAGTACTATAGATTAACCTGATTTATTTTTCGGGATATTCAGTTTCAGGAAATGGATAGAAGTTAGATGAACAAAAGATTTGATGATTATCAAACATACAATCAAGGTGTTATTGAATTCCTATATTGGGCATTTCGATGTGAGTCGCGTTATCATATTGTAGGAGGTAAAGGAAATAAGATTCATTGTCCATGGGTTAGATGCAAGAACACTCTGACAAACAATTGAAATGTAGTTTATGAGCACCTGATATTAAATGGTATTTAGCTTTATTATACGAATTGGGCGTATCATGGTGAAGTATTGTATCCAAAATGCAATAATTACTTAGTTGGTCATAGAGAAGATTTATTTGAGACAAATGACCATGGTAATATGTTTGAAATGTTGGATAATATTCGAGGGCATAATTCTTATAAAAGGACTGAACCGATTAAGGATAATTTACGTGAAAATATAAAAGATTCAAAAACTCCTCTATCCACGAGAATTGAAATATCTCATTTATGATTCTTATTGGAGTTGTTTAAGAGAAAAGTGAAGAATCAATGTAAAATGGTTATGATGACGAATGTGTTGTATTTAATTTAGAGGTTATTAAATAATCCCGAACAATTTCCAAAGGTTTGGAAGGATGCTAAATCATTCGCTCACTTGGGTTAAATAATGAGATAATTGATGCATGTCCAATGAATACATTTTATATTGTAAGGAACATTCAAATTTAGATGTATGTTCTGAATGTAAAGCTAGCAGATATAAGAATGCGAATCATGAATCAAAGAGGAAAAAACCAAAGAAAATTTTATGGTTCTTTCCATTTATACCCCAATTACAACAGTTATATTCGTTTGAAAGAACAGTTAAATATATGATATAGCACAATAATATCAAGAAGAAAGATACATATGGTCTTATGCGACATACATCAAATGTTGAGGAGTGGATGAAATTTGATGAAAGATATCCATCATTCTCTGATGAAGTAAGAAATATAAGATTAGGTCATGCTTCCGATGGTTTTAATCCATTTGAAAATATGAGTACAAGCTGCTCTATTTAGCTTGTAATACTTGTTACATATGATCTCCCTCCTTGGATGTCGATAGCATCTTCTTTTTATGATGATGTCTTTATTGATACCCGGTCCAAAAGGGACAGGTAATGCAATAGACACTTATATGAAACCTTTAATTGAAGAACTTAAAATTCTATGGGATACTGGAGTTCGGACGTCTAACACGGTCAAGAAGGAATTCTTTACAATACGTGCTTCTTTATTATGGACCATCAATGATTTTTCAATGTATGCTAATTTTTCTGATTGGAGTACGAAAGGTACATTTGCATGCCTGATGAAACCCAGTTTCATGCTCTTAATTCGCATATATTAACCCCCTAGCTTAGACTAAGTGTCAATAAAAACTAGACAAATCCGTGTTCATATCAGAGTCCTTGAAAAAATAAAAAATACGAAAAAAATCACAAAATTAAAAAAAATCGTAGTGTTTTTAAGCCTTTAAAAACACTCTCAAAAATATTTCTAGCTTTGTTTGACCTCTTCTTTGTTATCGGTCAACATGAAACTTATAGATCTCATCGAGATCTACAACTTTCATGTTTTGAGTTTTTCTAAAATCAGCCTCCTTCTCCCTCTTATTTCACTTTTCTTCTATGAATAATTTGATTGGGCCACGTGGCGCCTTCTAGTTGCGCCACGTGGCCCGTCCCTTGCGCGCCATGCGCCCCATCCTTGACCGTCTGATCACCTTCATGCACTTCCATCGCAACCATCCCTTCTCGCATCAATTCCCTGCCGCCCGATCAACACCCCAGACGTCTCTTGGCCGTCCGTCAGTGCTACGCTCTCAGCTTGCCACGTGTTGCATCCACAGCCGCCTAATCGAATCCTAGATGCTTCTATCCCATCCGTCCACTCCTGCTTAAATCTCAACCCTTGGATAAAATCCCCAGATCGTATCTCCTCCATTCATTCCTGCCTCGCCTTCAGCTCACCACGTGTCAATCTCAAAGCCGCACGTTCGCCTCCAAACTCATTCATCACAGCCGCATACTACTGTGTTACCCTCAGTCGTTTGATCGAATCCTAGGTTACATTTAAGCCAATCGTGCCCGCCTCTTTCTCAGCGTGCTACGTGGTTCCATCCTTGCTCTTGATCTCGCCTCCATGGATTTAATCCATGCCGCTCGTAAGCACCTCATTCTCAGTCGTTGGATCGCAAGATCCAATGGCAGAGACGTCTTCTTCCACCTTTGGAACCCCTTCACCCACATCGCCTATCTCACAAACAAACTTCACCCTTCCCATTTCCCCCACATCTCCAGCCATCTTCTCCGCGTAATAACCACCCCACGACGTAGCCAGGTCCTCCACGTTCCTTGCGGGACACGTACCACCACTCATCCCTCTCCCTCTCACTCCATATCCCCCAGTCAACCCAGTCCTTCTGCCATCATAACCACCTCTTCGCTTCGATTAAATACGTCAGCTCCGCCCCACATACATGTCATCCACCTTTATGAGGGGCGAGGCCCAGCCCTCCTCTACCTCCCCGTGATAGGGGGAGGTGCGATGATCGAGCGATGACGACCATCAGCTCCCGGTGAGACCCGCCGCCTTCACAGCTGCACCGCGGAGCTCTGCCTCTGCTCAAGCTACCCCACCCAACTGAGGGGGTTCAGCGAAGACTCGGGGATCTCATGGGACCCCAAGCACAAGCCCTCGTTCCGCCATCTTCCCAGGTAAGTACCTCTCGATCCCCCTCTGTATTTTCTTTCTAATTCTCCTATTTTATTAGCTTCCTACGCATCCTATCCACCTCCATTAAACATCTTCTGAGTTTCCCCACAGATCAACCCTTCACGCGCATCACTTTGCTCATCTTCTCGATCTTCTACAACCTCATATCGCCTCAACCCATCTCCTCTCCGAGTTCGCTGGAGAGGATGACCGACCACCGCTTTCTTCACCTCTTCACGGCCATCCATCCCACTCACTTTCATTAGCACTCATCACTTGCATGCTAAGGCTATGTAGGACTAACATCTGCAGGTGAATGCCCTTAATGAATGGAGCTCCATCGGGGCTGATTTCGCAAGACCTGTCCTCAGCGTACGAGCCTCGTTGATCTTCCTTAAGATCTCAAGCGTCTTCCTCAAGCTTCAGCGAAGGCTGCTGCACCTTCAGATGTCTCCACAACACAGCAGATCAGGAGGAAGATGGTGGTGGAGATGATTCGACGTCACCGGGGCACAGCCAACTCCGCTGCAGGAGGCGACGGAGAAAAAGAACCCGAGTTACAGTTACCGTCCGATCTCTACGATCAGACGACCATCTGAGAACCACGTCGACAGCGCGCCTTCAATCAACCACCATTTGATCTTCCTTGATCAGACAGTCCAGAGTGACCCATGTGTTTTGATCCGAGCCACAGTACCAAAACTTCTAGTCTCGGATTTCCAGAGTCTCATCCGAAGCAGAGCCATAGTGATGAATCTCGTATTCATCATGCTAAAATTGGTCATTTAGGCTCTGTCCCCCATCATCCACTTGTAATTAATCATTAATAGAGCATTATTAGCATTCATACATGTATGAATAATATCTGTATTTCATCATGCATAAATTGCATTAAAAATCCCAAGTGTAAATTAGCCCAAAAAGCCGCTAACTTCTCACATTTTTAGTTAATTCATCCTAACTCCGATTGACCCAAAATCACCTCCATTGTGTAGATATTACTAACCTTATTAAATAAAAAATACAAAAAAAATACTAACCTCAATAAGTGTCAAATAATCCCAAAGTCAAATTTCACATCTGACGGACTAAAAGGAGCATATCTCCCACATACAGTGTCCGATTTTGGTTTACTCACTTTTAAAGTACTCCATTTTCAAATACCTTCAAAATAAGACCAATTTCATACAATTCGGAGCTCATATTTGAAAGTTGGGTTTTGGGCCTCTTTTGCGTATTTTGACTTTTTGCCATTTTTGACCTGAGTTTTTATGTACATAATTAATCCTTTTAATTTTATTTATTTTTCATTTATGTCATTTGATGAAAGTTTTATTAAGCGACTCAAAAATCCAAATCCAGATCTAAACTGAGATCAAAGAAACTGACCAAGTCCAAGTGTCTGCTGTCGGTCTGTACAAAAGTTGTGCGTTTCTCACTTCTATTTTATTTTCCTATTTTCTTATCTATTAAAAATCCAAAAAAATAGATTAGCATGTAATTAATTTTCTTGTATTTTATCGTATTTTTTCTATAATTTTTATCCTCTCTAAAACCATCAAAAAAATTACAAAACTCCAAAAATCGGTTTTCCAAACATATGGAGAACCACCAAAAATACCACTTCGTACATGTAACCTCTTTTGCTCCCGGGTCCTTCATGAAAGTTGTAGATCTCGACAAGACGAACAACTTTTGTGAAGGAAATTTTTTGATCCGAGGTCCCCTGCTATTTCTTTTCTATTTTTCTTTGCTTTTAATTTTTGAAATTTTTTTGGGGTGTCATGTGGCAGCCCCTGGGCGTGCCACGTGGCACCCCACTTTCTTCACTCCACGCCACCCCTGGTCACGTGCCCAGCACGTGACCCACCTTCTTCTCCATTCGACTGTTGCCCCCTCCCCTTCCCCCTAGCGGTTTCCCTCTCCCACCATTAACGCCGCCGCCATGCGCGGCCTTAACCATCGCCTCCTCCGGCCGTTACCATCCTCGGCCGTAACCCCCTGCCGCCATCATCCTATAAAATCACCTCCCCTCCCACCTCGTCAGCCATCCGCCATCTCCATATCCTCTAAAGGAGAGAAAGAGAGCTCGAGGAGGGATGGTGATAGCAGCCTCATCCTTCGTCGGCGACGACCTCCTGGCGGATCCGCGGTGAGCCTCACCGCGTAGCAGCCTTCACGACGCTGCAGAGCCGCATCGTGCTTCGCCCACGACAGCCGCCAACAACAACCGCAAACCCTCCAGGCGCCTCCCTCCAGGCGCCTCGTTCCTCGCGCCTCCAGCTGCTCGGTCGTGTGTCGGCCGAGCCCCTGCCGACCTTCAGCTGTTGCACTCGCCGCCTCTGCATTTGCGGCTGCACCGCTTCTCATCTCCGCGAATGCCACCGCCGACTCCGCCCAACCACGCTCGGTTCCTCCGACGACCACCGAGCCTAAGCTCCGCCTCGACCCGCTCGCCCAGCCGCATCTCCGCCTCGCAAACAGCCCTCACGGCGACTCCTTCCCAGCCGCAACCGCCACCTCCGGCCGCCTCGCCCAGGCCCATCAGCCCCCGCCTTGGCCGGTCTCGTCCACCGCCTCCGCCGCGCATCGGCCGCCCGACCTCCACGCCTCCGCCCTCGCCAAGCTCCTTTGGCCGCCCCGCCCCAGATCCAACAGCTGATAGCTTGCCACGTGCTCCCCACACGAGCCTCGGCCCCAGCCGCGAGGCTCGGGTCCCTCCGAAGCACCGCCAGACGCCACCTAGGCTCGGGCTCCCGAGCCTGAGCCCCGCCCCCAAGCCTCCGCCTCGGGAGTCCGAACCTCAGGCTCGGCATCCCCGAGCCTCAGGCGCCTCCACCGATGCTCCTGGCGCACGTGCCCCCGCTAGTGGGTAAATTACAAAGGGGCCCCACCAACATTCAGATATTACAAATAAGTCGTCCCAGGGACCATTTTGAAAGAAAAACTTTGTTTTATTTACATTTTAGTCCCTGAAACTTCATTTTATCATAACTTTGTCATACGAACTCCGTTTTGAGCATATAATATGTCGTTTTGAAGCTAATTCCGTGCTCTATCACTTCACATAATTTGAGGACAGATCCGAGTTTGTTTATTATTAATTATCATTTGAGGATCTTTATTGACTTTTGCAAACTAAGTTTGACATATCTGTGCCATATCTCCCTTGGAAAACTTAACGATTTATTTTTGCAGGGATTTCATCTATGCATTGATGAAATTGATCTCAGTGAGGACTTAATTTTTACAAGGGTTAAATCAAGGAGTTTTATTAGGCTTATTAACTTGTGAACTGCAAACATTTCTTAAGAATATAATTTGAAGAATTTTGGAGATAAAATCATTGCAGGATTAATATGATAGCCTATACTTGCATCAGGGATTAATTTGATACATCCCACTGGATTTGATATTATTCGATCTGTGATTTCATTTCGCGGTTATTGATTAATCTTATTTGGATTAAACATCACTAAATCACAGCTCCGGTGCTTCATTTTCCCTGTATATTTCTTCGCATTTGCATCTCATTGCATTGTACATTTTATCAACGCGGAAATTAATCGAGCATTAATTAAATATTTAATTTGATTTAAGACAACGCAACTAAAAATCACTGTTCCCTGTGTTCGACCTTGGTAAACTTGCCAAGTAAAAATACTCCACAACATTCAAAGTTTGTGGTTTTTGATCGACCGATTTTCACCTCCTATACTACAATTCATCGATATTAAAGAGGTGGATTTTGCGTTCATCAAATGGCGCCGTTGCCGGGGAGCGGAGAATTTTTAGGGTTTTGAATCATTTTTTGTAATTAATTTTTGTAAAATTAATTTTTGTGCCATTTTTTTTGCATTTTATTTTGCATTTCTCTCTTACTCCATACACTAATCGTAATTTCTCTCTTTGCAGACTTCTAGGAGCGGAATTTTGGATATTCATCAAGGATCTGCAAGGAAGATTGAATTTTGATTTTTGTGAGAGAGATTTTAGTATAGGTTTAAATTTCTGCATTATTCACAGGGTCCCTCTCTCCTTGTACCATGTTAATTTGTAATATTCAGGACTGGACGCTCTGTGGCTTGACGTAGAATTTAAGAGCACATACGTTAGACTAGAATTATTTGATTGTGCTCGTAATTTTTAGGCCACACTCTCACTAATTAAACGCACTGTAGATCGTTCAACATTAGCCAAAAACTTCAATCAATTCTTCCCGCTAATATAACTATCTGTTTAGGGCGCTTTCCATCAGTGCATATCATTTAGTATAAATTTTAAATTCCTTGTCTTGCATCCCGCATGAAGAACGCGAGGATTCACTGTAAGTCGTTCTCTTAAGCATGCATCATTGATTTATATTTGCATCGGCTTTTCCGATCCCCCTTTCTCAAAGTTTTACAACTTAGGATTTAAAGGAATTGGGATTGTTCGGTAGGCGTGAATTTTTGTGCTCACATAAACTATAGTGATAACCTTAACTTAAAATTGGGACTGCTAATCAAGGTGACTGTAAATAAACTGATCTAAAATCAACCTGTGTTTGGTGGAGAGAAACCTACTCATTGTATGTAAAGACAAGATCGCACACCTTAGGGTAGAACCAAAAACCGAAGTGCTTCATTCAGACTAATGATTTTCAAACAATTAGCTACTTTTCAGTGAGGGTCTCGTGTAGCCGTTTACAGTCCGACTCCCTTAGCAGAGTAGGTGGTTTAGAGGATACCGCGGAAGGCACCGTCCTCAAGTAACACGGGTAGCCGTTTACGGTCCGTACTTGCACCTATACTGGCTGAGAGTAGGTGCAATTAGTTGTATGAACTCGGGACAGTCTTTGTGAAATATTTCGGCACCTAACAGCTCCGCTTAATTTGCAAGATTATTTTGTCATTAAATTAAAATTGAAAAGATAAGCGGCCGATCCCTAACGTGCCTTCACCAGAGTTGAGTGGGTGAATCAATGTGTTTGTTTTGTGTTTGATTTGTGTGCGTCGAAGGTCTTGCAATCGCAAGCAGATCGTGGTTCGCTAATCATTCCATCCATCTTAAGAAGATGTCGGCACAGTGGTCTTCTTTCCCGATCTCCACGACCATGTCCCGAAATTCTTCTTCCCCTCAGCCGTCATTCTCTTCCCGTCCATACATCCCACCCTATGACCACACTTCTTCTTGGAATAGTCCTATCTCACATTCTGACAATTTTATGGACACGAAATCAGAATTGAGGATAAATAATAGAGTGCCTGATATTGACAATAGAACACGATTCCCGGTCGCTAGGATCTCACAGCCTCTTGAATTTTCCCCTATTCAAGATAAGTATCAATTTTCCTTTGACAACCCACGAGAAAACCAAAGTCAAGGAAATACAACTCATGACCATACCATAATGTTTAGGAACAATCAACACTCTACTCGAGATTACATGCCAGAATCACGACACATGGAGACTGATTATTCAATCACTAGTCATGAGATGTTTGAGGATGAGATTGCTCGGATTAATCATAGAGCAGACACTTTAACTATGAGAATATATGATCTCATCTAGTCAATGCAAAATTCAGAAGAAGTGAGGTCACCACCATGCGAACCACTAGATCATCACAATCAGACACAACTACTGACCTCTGACCCCCCGACTGACCATATTACAGAAAATACCAAAAAAATTGAAAATTTTGAAAATTCAAAAAAATTGGATTATTCTGAAATGGAAGCATTTTGCAAGAGTCTGATCTTGGAGCTTCCATTAATCAAAGCCATAGAATATGTGCCCGATCTTAAACGATTTGTGAAGAGTCAACTGAACCCCAAAAAGACGGGCAAGAAACGATCAAGAATTGAATATCATGTCATATCTATGGCTAGTTCTTTGGTGATGAATCATAAACTCAAAAGCCGCAAAGTGAAGCGATTGACTCGGATCACATGTGAAATTGAGGATTCAACATTTACTCATGTTCAGCTAGACGACGACTCCACATTAAACATCCTCCCCAAGTCCGTCTTTGACCAACTCAAACTCGGACAACTCAAAAAGACTAGGGTGATCGTTCAATTACCCGATCGATCTACCAAAAGACCGCGGTGGATCATTTCTGTCGTCGTAAATTTCCGAGGGGAAAAACACAAAGTGGACTTTATTGTCCTTGACATTGAGCACCCCGGAAGGATGTCTGAGTCTCCTATTATTTTAGGAAAGCCGTTCTTAGCCTCCGCTAAGGCGATTGTCGATTGCGAGACTCAGGAAATCAAGTTCCCGAACTCGGACCACAATGAACACGACCCCAATGACACATCATGCTCTGAGGAAAACCAACTTGAAACCAACAGTTATGATCAGGAGATAAATAATTCACATTATCAGACATCTCCACATGACACACTGATACAAACCCTAGGAGAGTCACCTAAGGAACTGACTGTTGGACAAACTTCGGATTCTCACCACCTTATTATTGCTCCTAGGAAAAATCAAGATTTTGGAGCTTATGAAGAATTGGACCATATTATTGAGGACCGTCACGATTATTTGAGTGGACCAATCTTCGAGTCGGCAATAATTCATGAGATACTTGAACCATATAAGGAACCGACTTCAAAAACATCCGATGTCACCAAAAATCACGATCATCCGAAAGTGACATCAACACCCCCAGCCATAAATCACAAGATCCGCAGGAACAATCTCCCTCGACCGAAGCAGTGCATGACCCTTCAAGAATTGGTTGACTTTTACGGGGATTCATCTGATGAGGAACTCACAAATACCACATCGATTACTCAAGATAGGGAGATGAAGACTGTCCAACTTCCTCCCAATACTTTCCAAGGAAACAAACCGACCAAGAAAGTCACCTTTGACCTTACACATCAGGTGATTTCTGAAGAGTCCTCATCAGATCAGGATGTGGTTCATCAGATAAGTGCAATAGGTACAGCTCTGATCCAAGGGCACTTACCTCTGATCGACAAAAGTTGGAGATCCTCTGCAGACCACTACTATTCTCCTGAGGACGACTCTGATGATGGCTGGTCTTCTTCATCGGCCCCCTCTTCATCACACTCCCCATCTCCATACTATCTCCCTCCACACTCCCGCAAGAAGGTCCGTCACAAACCTCCTTGAGCTTGTACATCCGTAAATCTACCCTGTTCCCCATCTGTAATTATCCGATTATACTTAGGCTAACCTGAGATTAAGTATAGGGGGACCGCATCCATTGTTTATACATCACTTCTCTTCTTTTATTTTTGATCCTTCTTTACTTCGTACGAGCTATGTCTACATTTTACTTTGTGCCATGAGGACATAGCACAAGCTAAGTATAGGGGGGTGTGTTTGTATATATTTTATCTACTTTATCCATAGCTCGTACTTTAATCGTTTTTATCTAACATCGGGGATGGGTACAAGTAGTGTGTATAATACTTGCTTTCAAAAAAAACAAAAAAAAACAAAAAAAAAACAAAAAAAACTTTTTGCATAAAAAAATCATCACTCATGGTCTT
Source organism: Ottelia alismoides (assembly GCA_037367405.1). NCBI lineage: Eukaryota > Viridiplantae > Streptophyta > Magnoliopsida > Alismatales > Hydrocharitaceae > Ottelia > Ottelia alismoides. The sequence goes on from JAZKJV010002835.1 coordinate 484,844, forward strand.
GCATTTCATCAAGCATTTCATGCATTCCTTGGTAGATATATTCCTGACACATTCACCATCACTCAAGGCTTGAGGATTTTTGAGGACACTTGATTTCTGAGATCTTGAGATTCTGAGTTAGCCTGCCTTAGTCATTAGGGTTTTGAACTTAATAATCCACACTTCCCTAGTTTGAAAGATTTGAGCGCTATATTGCACTCTTCATCTCTAACTTCAAAAAGAATATGATCAGCACAACCACTCCCACAACTGCATGATTGATGAGATGAGTTGAGATATCACTTGAGGAACTAGGACCAGAGATTTGAGTTTAGATCCGATCTAATGATATTCGAGGATGGGATAAAGTTAATGAAGGCGGCAGAAAACCTGAGTGTCAGCAAAAACCTAGCCAGTATGTCAACAAGTTCATATGCTATCTTTTTGATATTGACCTAAGTGCCAGGGTGTGTTGAAACTTAATGAAAAATTGTTGATCAATGTGCGCCAACTTTTGGTAAAAGCAGTGGAGCTAGCCAAAAAAAAGAAATAGAAATGTCAAGAAAAGCTCTATCATCCAAAGTCAAATTCCAAATGAGCTTCCACCAATGGCGAGCGCTCCCAAATATTTTCAAAGTGTCCACTTGGACCAAGCGCTAATTAGGACCAAGGAGTCGGGCTGACACCATAAAAGGGCTCTGCATCTTAAGCGATACAAGTCTGGGTGTCGAAGGTATCTTAGATACTCAAAAGAGACACACCCCGGTGTACGCCCAGAAAAATAAGTGCAGACGACTCCAGATTCTCTTGACGGACACATTGATCAACAAAATAAAATATACTTGTGTTGAGTGATAAGGCACTCGAGAGGCACCTTGTTTCAATAAAAGGGAGAGAAAATCAGACACAATCCTATGCCCTCCATCATCTGGCCGTCCATCTATACTTTCAAGTCTGACAAACTAATGAGACGGTTGACTGAAGCAAGAATAGACTTATTCCCTAGTGTTGAGGATTAGGTCTAAAGGAGGATCTTTGGGACTGGAACTTTGAGTGATGACCTGACTCGACTCTCATGAAATGCAGTACACTTAAAATCATATCCTTATATTATATGTACAAACAGAGAGTCTGAAAATTAGAAAAGTTGGATTCCTTTTTATTAAAGCTTGGGTGAGTTCAGAATTTTAGGATCACTCAAATTAAGGGTCTTCTCTGAATTAAGCCTTGAAAATTCACTTATACAGTTAGGGATGTATTCAACTAAGTCATTCATTCATTCATGCTCGGGGACGAGCATGGTCTAAGTATAGGGGTATGATGAATCTCGTATTCATCATGATAAAATTGGTCACTTAGGCTCTGTCCCCCATCATCCACTTGTAATTAATCATTAATAGAGCATTATTAGCATTCATACATGTATGAATAATATCTGCATTTCATCATGCATAAATTGCATTAAAAATCCCAAGTGTAAATTAGCCCAAAAAGCCGCTAACTTCTCACATTTTTAGTTAATTCATCCTAACTCCGATTGACCCAAAATCACCTCCATTGTGTAGATATTACTAACCTTATTAAATAAAAAATACAAAAAAAATACTAACCTCAATAAGTGTCAAATAATCCCAAAGTCAAATTTCACATCTGACAGACTAAAAGGAGCATATCTCCCACATACAGTGTCCGATTTTGGTCTACTCACTTTTAAAGTACTCCATTTTCAAATACCTTCAAAATAAGACCAATTTCATACAATTCGGAGCTCATATTTGAAAGTTGGGTTTTGGGCCTCTTTTGCGCATTTTGACTTTTTGTCATTTTTGACCTGAGTTTTTATGTACATAATTAATCCTTTTAATTTTATTTCTTTTTTATTTGTGTCCTTTGATGAAAGTTTTATTAAGGACTCAAAAATCCAAATCCAGATCTAAACTGAGATCAAAAAAACTGACCAAGTCCAAGTGTCCGTTGTCGGTCTGTACAAAAGTTGTGCGTTTCTCACTTCTATTTTATTTTTCCATTTTCTTATCTATTAAAAATCCAAAAAAATTATATTAGCATGTAATTAATTTTCTTGTATTTTATCGTATTTTTTCTATAATTTTTATCCTCTCTAAAACCACCAAAAAAATTACAAAACTCCAAAAATCGGTTTTCCAAACACATGGAGAACCACCAAAAATACCACTTCGCACAGGTGACCTCTTTTGCTCCGGGTCCTACATGAAAGTTGTAGATCTCGACAAGACGAACAATGTTCGTGAAGGAAATTTTTTGATCCGAGGTCCCCTGCTATTTCTTTTCTATTTTTCTTTGCTTTTAATTTTTGAAATTTTTTTGGGGTGCCACATGGCAGCCCCTGGGCGTGCCACGTGGCACCCCACTTTCTTCACTCCACGCCACCCCTGGTCACGTGCCCAGCACGTGACCCACCTTCTTCTCCATTCGGCCATTACCCCCTCCCCTTCCCCCTGGCCGTTTCCCTCTCCCACCATTAACGCCGCCGCCATGCGCGGCCTTAACCATCGCCTCCTCCGGCCGTTACCATCCTCGGCCGTAACCCCCTGCCACCATCATCCTATAAAATCACCTCCCCTCCCTCCTCGTCAGCCATCCGCCATCTCCATATCCTCTAAAGAAGAGAGAGAGAGAGAGAGAGCTCGAGGAGGGATGGTGACAGCAGCCTCATCCTTCGTCGGCGACGACCTCCTGGCGGATCCGCGGTGAGCCTCACCGCGTAGCAGCCTTCACGACGCTGCAGAGCCGCATCGTGCTTCGCCCACGACAGCCGGCAACAACCACCGCAAATCTTCCAGGCGCCTCCCTCCAGGCACCTCGTTCCTCGCGCCTCCAGCTGCTCGGCCGTGTGTCGGACGAGCCCCCGCCGACCTTCAGTTGCTGCACTCGCCGCCTCCGCCTTTGAGGCTGCACCGCTTCTCATCTCCGCTAACGCCACCGCCGACTCCGCCCGACCACGCTCGGTTCCCCCGACCACCACCGAGCCTAAGCTCTGCCTCGACCCGCTCGCCCAGCCGCATCTCCGCCTCGCAGACAGCCCTCACGGCGACTCCTTCCCAGCCGCAACCGCCACCTCCGGCCGCCTCGCCCAGGCCCATCAGCCCCCGCCTTGGTCGGTCTCGTCCACCGCCTCTGCCGCGCATCGGCCACCCGACCTCCGCGCCTCCGCCCTCGCCAAGCTCCTTCGGCCGCCCTGCCCCAGATCCAACGACTGATAGCTTGCCACGCGCTCCCCACCCGAGCCTCGGCCCCAGCCGCGAGGCTGGGGTCCCTCCGAAGCACCGCCAGACGCCACGTAGGCTCGGGCTCCCGAGCCTGAGCCGTGCCCCCAAGCCTCCGCCTCGGGAGTCCGAACCTCAGGCTCGGCATCCCCAAGCCTCAGGCGCCTCCACCGAAGCTCCTGGCGCACGTGCTACGCACGTGTGTTGTGGGCAAATTGCGTTGATCCCCCGGCAGGTTTCTGAAATATCATATATACCCTCGCCAGTGGGTAAATTACAAAGGGGCCCCACCGACTTTCAGATATTACAGATAAGTCCTCCCAGGGACCATTTTGAAAGAAAAACTTTGTTTTATTTACATTTTAGTCCCTGAAACTTCATTTTATCATAACTTTGTCATACGAACTCCGTTTTGAGCATATAATATGTCGTTTTGAAGCTAATTCCGTGCTCTATCACTTCACATAATTTGAGGACAGATCCGAGGTTGTTTATTATTAATTATCATTTGAGGATCTTTATTGACTTTTGCAGACTAAGTTGACATATCTGTGCCATATCTCCCTTGGAAAACTTAACGATTTATTTTTGCAGGGATTTCATCTATGCATTGATGAAATTGATCTTAGATTTGAGGACTTAATTTTTACAGGGGTTAAATCAAGGAGTTTTATTAGGCTTATTAACTTGTGAACTGCAAACATTTCTTAAGAATATAATTTGAAGAATTTTGGAGATAAAATCATTGCAGGATTAATCTGATAGCCTATACTTGCATCAGGGATTAATTTGATACTTCCCACTGGATTTGATATTATTCGATATGTGATTTCATTTCGCGGTTATTGATTAATCTTATTTGGATTAAACATCACTAAATCACAGCTCCGGTGCTTCATTTTCCCTGTATATTTCTTCGCATTTGCATCTCATTGCATTGTACATTTTATCAATGCGGAAATTAATCGAGCATTAATTAATTATTTAATTTGATTTAAGACAACACAACTAAAAATCACCGTTCCCTGTGTTCGACCTTGGTAAACTTGCCAAGTAAAAATACTCCACAACATTCAAAGTTTGTGGTTTTTGATCGACTGATTTTCACCTCCTATACTACAATTCATCGATATTAAAGAGGTGGATTTCGCGTTCATCACATAGCTCGAGCCTCCTCCAGAGCCTGAGCCGACCACCGAATCTACAACGAGCTAGCTCCGAGCCTATATGCCAACCGAGCCTAGCCCTGCACGTGCTCTGTCATGTGCGAGTGGGGTATTTTGCACTCATACCACGTAGGTTTTAATAATTGAAAATAACCACGCGTGTGTGGGTAGATACAAGGAAGGCCCTGCATTTTTTTATTTGCATTTTAGTCCTTACAGGGACCAGTTTGTTATTTATTTTCATATTTTTCTTGCATTTATGCTCTTAGTTTCATTCGTGCATATCTTGAGCATCCTAGCTCCGATTGAGTTGATTTAAGTGGCGTTTCAAAGCTTGTTTAATTATCTTTCTAATGGCATTTCTATTGTTCTGTTTTGGCACTTTTGATTTTATTGATTAAATCCAATTATCTAGTGCCATTAATTCAATGATTCTCGTGCCATTGGAAATCTTGCAAATGAAAATAGCTTCATGACTTCTTTCTGAAATCGACCGTCTTTTTATTGCTCATTGATTCTGTATAAATTGGGAATATTTGTAGTGTTTTAATTTTGTATTTCTTTGCATGATATAAAAGAAAAAATGCATTGTTCTTGTTTATTTATGTGTATTGTCTATCTTCATGCATTCATTGACCTATGCATTGTTAATTCAACACTTAGTTCAAATAATTAGAGTCTAAATGATACTAAAGAGGCTCGTGTCACTGAGTTCGATTAATGCAAGTTCATTTTCCATTAGCCATCAAGGGAGTTTTACATATCTGTGTTTTGCAACCACTGATTAAACTTGATTATTTTAAGATCTTGTGCTCGAAGACCTTAGATCCTAAAGTATTGTTCTAATTAGAAGCATATATTGTTATGTAATATGGAACAAGTCTTTCAACCTACGTTTTTTGATATAATGATACATTTAATTGTAAATCTTGCTAGTGAGGCATGAATCTGTAGTTCTATTCAATATCGATGGATGTATCCAATTGAATGGTTTTTAAGGAAATTAAAGAATATGGTGTTTAATAAAGCTGCACCCGAAGGTTGTATTGCCGAGGGATATTTATGTGAAGAATGTATTACATTTTGTGACATGTATATGGATGACGGCAATATTGTTAGATTCAATAGATTCGAACGAAATAATGATGGGGAGTTGTCTACTGAAAATCCCAACAAACTTTGGATATTTCAACAAAATGGAAGAGCTATTCTCAAGAGTATTCGTCGATTTATTTACATGACGAAAGAGATCTCATTCATTACTATATTTTAATGAAATTAGATGAGGTTGAATATTTTTTTGAAGAATACCATTCAACAAGTACAAAAAATCGGACTTCCTAGTATGGTTCAAGGATAGCATTCAACGGTTAAAAGTTACCAATGATGAACGGTAGAGCATGGATCTTGATATTCTCCAACGGAGTCCATTCTCACAAGTAGTATATCATTCTGTATATATCATCAATGGATTCATATTTTGAAAAAATCAATTGATTAGAATAAAGCAACACAGCTTTCTGGTGTGATAGTGAAGGTCAAACTCTCAAGTGGAATTGATGGATATTATGGCAAAATAATTGATATATGAGAGATCAGTTTTACACATGACACAAGGTATGTTCTATTTCATTGCATTTGCTTTGATGTTGTTCGTGTTGGAGTAGGTTAAGAAAAAGATAAAAATAGAGTTTTCTCATTGAAGCAAACAAGTCGGTTGCAAAACAACGAGCCATTTGCTCTTGCAAGTCAGGTAGAGCATGTCTTTTATGTACGTAACAACTCTGCTAGAGGGTGGATTATACCTGCTAGGACAATGCCTAGGGATTTTGTTTAATGTTAATGAAGAGCAAGATGTAGTGGATAATGATGATGCATACCAGAATGATTCGCATGATTTCCTCTCTTTTGTACTGGACAAAGACATCGCTACCAACAGTACAATATTTTCAGATAATTGTGGTAATACAATAATAAGAGGTAAATACACATTATTTTTTTACATTCAAGATTTATAACATGAATTCCTGTAATTGACATAATTGCATATAAATTTTGATTTATATTGTATTTATTTGCATGTATGGCTCTTAGACCCAGATGTATTCGGAAAAATCTCGAACCCACTCCGTAACCACATGGAGGCTCATCTGATCCCGAGAGTGATGGTTCTCAGAGATGGCGGGGACTGTCTCTGTGTAGGTTCCTAGATCGTCTCCTTCCCGAGCAGACATTACACGTTTGTATTGTTTGAGGCGATGTCGTGGGTGAGCACTCGACCGAGTATCAGAGCTACCTAGGTCAGATTGCTCGTGCATGTGTCCCCATCACCACGATTGACTTTCGACAGCTTCCTCATGCTGTCAAGGAAGTCATACTATCTTATTTGGAGGTATTCTATTATTAAATTATTATTTGCATAAATTAATATATTCAGCTATATTTTACTTCTTATAGTCTGCATTTACTTGGGATCGAGATGCGGTGATCGATGCACAGATTCTTTCTCATGCGGTTGAGATGTTGTGTCGATTAAAAGGACGCATAAAGGCCAAGGTAAAAACTATTAATGAATGACCACTTATAACATACAATGTTACTTACGTATTTGTTTCCTTTTTGTAGTATTATAACCTGCAGATCTCCTATGAGCAATTAGTGCAAAATGTCCCATCGGGTGTTACCCCGGATCAGTGGAGGGAATTGACTAACTTCTAGTCTAGTGAGGAGTTTGTGGTATTAAATTTTCTCCCTTTTGTCTTTTTCTCGATTGTACTAACTTCGAATAATAATAGGCGATATCAACCCAAAATGTCGCGGATCAGGCAAAAGGATTTAGGTCTACCCATAAGATGGGGAGAAAGAATACAAACCAACTGAATGATGAATTAGTAAATTTTGATGTCTTTATTTATAGAAAAATTTCGATAGATAAATATAATTAGTGCTATATGTGTTTTTTAGCTGAAGGAAAATGATCGAGAGATGACCCAAATAGAGGTTTTTACGGATCAAAGAGCAGAGACATGGAAGGGTGCGCTAATCCATGTATGTAAATTATGTTGTAAGTTTTGAGAATGAAATGTCTTATCTTAATTCTTTTAATGAATTTTGAAGGAAGAAATGACCAGGCTCTCTACCGCCACCTCACTATATAGCATGGGAATGAGTACGTTACCTCTATCTACCAACTAAGTCTTCATCCAAGCCACGGTCCAGAACATAATGGGTGTATATGCTGTGGGGGATGAGGAGCAACGATCTGTACATGGTACAGAATGTGTGGGGCTAGTGGGTCTCGATCATTGTCACGAGGGAGCCAAGAGTGAGAGAGAGAGAGAGATGGAGAGAGAGTTGTGTGAGGTTAAGCGAAGATGTCCGCGCAAGATGAGAAGATGGCCAAGATGCATTCTGACATGGCGAACGTATTAGCATACAATATCCATCTCCAGAACGAGGTTGATCCACCAATAAAACCTGCACAACCCAGCAATGATGAGGATAGTAATGAGGAGAGCGATTGGAGCGAAGACACTGAGTAGAGTAGGCTTTATAATGTTTGTTTGAATTTACATTTACTTTGAACATCTAAAGTTTGTAGTTTTTAAAACTCCTTGAAATATCTTCACTTCTTATGCATGAAGTACTTTGGTTTGTAGTGAATTCTTATGTGTGTTTTTTAGATGTATATTTTTTAGTGAATTTTTGTGTGTGTTTGCTACATATCTATTTTGAAGTGAATTTGCTACATCAGCAAGGTATAGAAATCATATTACAGCAAATCTTTTTCTATTTCAAGTTTAGAGGGGATAATCACTGACCGTCCCATATATAACTGATGGGATGGTTGCGACCTTCTTCTAAGACCATCAAGGGCTTACTAGTGCATTTTTGGGGGTTCAGTGATCGGAGGGGACAGTTTAGATTGTTCCATCCTTGCTTTTGTGATCGTCTCTAGCAAAAGTGGGCTTGGGCGTGAACTAGAGGGGATGGTCAAGATCGTCCTATCTATTTCTTAGAAAGGACCATTACGACCATCCTTGTCGACCACCAGGAGCTTACTGGTGCCTAATTCAGGGTTGGGCAACCGGACGAGACTATTTAGATCGTCTCATCCATGCTTCTGTGGCCAACTCCAAAATAATCGGGCAACTGGAAGGGACGATCGTAACCGTCCCCTATATGACTCGAAGGGAGGGTTACGACCGTCCCCTCAGATCACCAGAGACTAACTAGTACATTTTTTGGGTCCTGATGACCAGAGGGAATGTTTAGACTGTCCCATCCACGCTTCTGTGGTCGTCTACAAAAGCCTGTGATCTGGAGGGGACAATCATGACGGTCCCCTCTATATAGTGGAGGGGATGGTTGCAACTGCCCCCACAAAATACTTTATCAAGATGGTCAATGATCGTCGCCTCTACTAGGAACGAAAGGGACAGTCTCAAATGTCCCTTCTAACTTGTAGTAGGGGACACTCGTTTTTTGCATCCACAATGGTCAAATGCGACGGTTTCAGAGGGGACAATTACATGATCATCCCATGTCACCATAGGGGATGGTTGTGGACGTTTACGGGATGGTTGTTGACCGCCCCTAAGGTTACTCTACTTGTAATGTATGGTTAATAAGCCGGTTAAAAATATTTTCAAACCTCTATAAAAATATTTGGTTTGAGAAAAGTTCTTTTATTTATTTGAATAAAATGTTTTGAAAATCTATTTACAAACAATTTGGAAAATGGTTGCAAAAATAGTTTGAAAAATCTATATATACTTTTTGAAAACTCTTTGCAAAATGATTTTAAATTTTGTAAACGCTTGTAGAAATTATTTGCCAAATTATTTTTCAGAAAAAAAGTTTTCAAAACAATTGAGAAAATGTTTTCAAATTATTTTGAGAACCTTGTACATAATTCAAACAAATAAATTCTTTACAAACTCTGTACATAAAACTATTTTGTATAAATTTTTCACCTAAACTTCGTGTAAATAACAATTGCACTTCCATTTAAATAGATGCACATATTTATTTTCCAAAACTCTTTTTTTTTGAAAAACCATTAAAAATTTGAAAACTTTCCAAAATACCATAAAAATCTGCAAAATGTTTTTGAAAATTGCATAAAAATATGCAAAACCTTTTGAAAAAATCCATAAAAATAGGGTAAAACCATAAAATGTTTCACAAAAACATTTCCTTGCATTGTACATGGCATTTGCATTTTCATTTTTCTGAATGATATTGACAATTGAACTAGTCTAAGTAAAATTCAAATATTGGAGCTTAGATATGACCTTTATACATTTAAATTCACAGGAACCTTATAGGACATGGATTTGAGGCTTTTCAGGTCAGTTTGACTTAATTCTTTAAGATTATAAGACTATGTTCACATGTCGTCTTGGTATGCCTAAGTCGAATATTTTGAGACTCATGCATGACTTTTTAGACAGTGACCTACCTTGGACACCTGCAACTTACACTTTACTCAACTCAGTTGAAGTGGTCAAGGACAGGATTTGCCAGCATGAGACACAAGCCAATAGAAACATCAGAAGTCACAATTATGTGGCCATTGTACTCCAACTTGATCCAATAGCGAAGAGGTCTAAATACAGAATGCCATGGGTTGCAATAAAGCTTCAAAAGAGGGATAGTCTACTGACTCAAGAGGAAAAGTCCTTATGTAAATTATGTTGTACAAAGTATTCAAAAAAATGCAAAACCATAAACTCCAAAAAGAATAGACGGGCAAAAATTCAAAAAATAACAAATCCCATCAAAGCATGTATCCAATAAGCAAGCTTATGATTCAAAGTCAAAGTACTCATGTAAGCCTATAGTTGAATGACTTGGTCAAACTAGTTGAGCATCCTAAGATAATTAGCTACACTGGCTACCATCCATTCTTCTCTCCACCTCCTCTTCTTAAGCTGATTGCACTTGAACTTAGAAGAGAATACCCCGCTTCTCGAGGAAAGAGTTGATGGATTGGGGAATTAGGGTCACCATGTTTGAGAAGACTTTCTTTCACCCCTTCAACCGAGAGGAGATACATATCACTGACACTGTACAAGAAAGATTCATAGTCATAAGAGTTTGCATATGGAAAGGCTTATTCTGATCTAGCTATTGGGGAGACCTAGATAGAGGATTGTGGTTCTTAAGGGTTGTTAAGTTTTAAATCCTATTCCCATTCAGGTTCTGAGAAATTAATAATCCAAAGGACTAAGTAAGATCCAAACTTTGATTTTATGAAGATAAGTTTAAGAATCATGATCATTCTAAGTTGTTTAATTTTCTTTTCCATTCTTTTCTTTCAAGCACTTACTGTCATAAGTGTTTGCTAGGGACTAACAAAGCCAAGTAGTGGAGTGATTAATTCCATTCATGCACATTTATTCATTCATTTTAGGCTTTGATCCTTAGATAAATACATGTAAATATCAATAACACTCATGAATTAACACATGTATACTCTATATATTGTATATAAATACATGTAAGTAAAACCTAAAATGAAAGAATAAATAAAAAATAAACATAAAGAAGGAATCATAGATACTAACCGACCATGACCCCCGAGACCAAAACCTGCAATGATTTGATTGACAACGAATAAAATAGGGGGAGATAAGGCAGAGAAACCACATAAGAAGCAAACACAAAACCCTTATTATTTTGTCAATATATTCATTTTGGGATTCATTTTATTTTTTCCCTTATTACCTCAAATCAATAAGCTTTGAACATGAACAGTATACATAACAATACAAAGAAAAATACAAAAAATATTTCATTAAAAAAATGCACAGTGTGCTTGAGACACACATAATAAAAAGGCCCAAAGAAAACTTCTCAGACATGTATCTTCTCCATACATATTCAAAATTCACCAAATCACTTTAATTGTATATAACTTTTAATAATCTATTTAATGAAGGTGGTTTCATCTAATTTAGAATTAAAATGTAGAAGTTGGCTTTTGGGCCCTCATTGTGCAATATACCTCTATAAAATAATCAATTTATTTATTCTTTATATTTTCATGTTTCCTGTATTTTTATATATATGTAAATAATACTTGAAATACATGTACATGATAAAACTAAAATAAAATCATTAAAAATACACTAAAAGAAATAATGTAACCAATTAGATAGGTAAATATACATATTAAGTACATATAATATATGTGTATATATTTATCTAAGTACATAAATAACTTCAGAAAAATAAAAGAAAAGTATGTACATGTACTTAAATATAGTGTAAATATTAAAATTATGTATATAAAATAATAAATTGTATAACACTAAATAAAAATAAAACATGGAACATATATGTATTTATATCTATAAATTACATGTAAATATCAAACTCTCATAAATAACATGATAAAAATAAATAAAAATCACCAAAAATAGTTTATTAAATATGTACCATAATTCATGTTATAAGTTTATTTAAATAAAATCGTTTTCTATTTTAATTTTAATTTTAATTTTAATTTTAATTATTTATCTGTTTTGCCGTGTAGTGCCTAGGAGGCGCTACCATAGACCAATCGTCGGCCTCGGACTGTTGACCTTAGGTCAACAGCCCCTCCCCTCTGCAGTCTGTCAAACCTTGTCGGGCAGACGACTTCTCCCATTTTCACGTGAATTTGGTTGCTTGTTTGAGCCCGATTCCTTTTTCAAAGTTAAAGATCAAATCACCATCCTGCCTGCAGATCATCTGGATTCGATCTTTGTTGATTGATAACGTTGAAACCCTAGCCTATTTTTCTACTTTTCCAATCGGCTATAATTAAGATCCCTCCTCCTCCTTTGATTCATGATCGTTCATCGTCTCTCTAACCCTTGAGCCCCTTGTGTGATTCATCTTGGTGATAGGAAGGTCGGGTGATGGATCTCGGGTGAGGACGAAGGAAGTGGAAGTGCATCCACTCTTTGTCGGAATCTCCTCCAACAAAGCTCTGCTCCCAGGTCTCCAACATCGGTGAGCTACTTATTATGTTCACATTTTTTTCCGTAGCATAGTGCTAGTTTAAGTTTATTATTAGTTGTTGATTCTGCTCTAAATCACTCAAAACCCCTAAAAATAATTACATCGCTAGATCTTGGAGCTCCGGCACCTATTTCTGAACATTCACACTTGCTCTACCTTCCACTCCGCCTCCATCAGGTTCCCCTCGGCTTCTTCATCTCCCAGATCACCTTAGACACCCCGATCTTGCATAGATCGGGTCGGACAGGTTCTCCTTCTGACACGTCACCAGATACCCAGCTACCAACTGATGAATCTCAGATTCACCATTCTAAGTCTCATTAATTAAAGCTCAAGTCCCTCAAAATCAACTGCATTTCTGCATTTATTTTGCATAATTAGCATTTGTGCATGATTTCATAAGAATTGCATGTTAGCATTAAAATTCCACATAAAATAGGAAGCCAAAAATCCAAGCCCAAATTGACCTGTAAATAGCCTAACTTCCCCTATTTTTAACTCCTTCATGCTAACAACGCATACCACAAACTCACTTCCACTGTGTACACATCACTAACAAGAATAAATAAAAAATACAATAAAATAATTAACCCAGGTAAGTGGACCAAAAACCCAACCCTAGTTTCAGGATTTTCGGACTAAAAGCCACATATCTTCCCCCTCCAGTGTCTGATTTGATCCTACTCACTTTTGAACTAATGCACATTCAATTACCTTCAAAACAAGACCAAGTTCAAGTGAATCGGAGCTCGTATGTGAAAGTTGGGTTTTGGGCCTCTTTTGTACCTTGTATATTTTCGCGGCTTTTACCTGTATTTTATGCATATATTTTCTTTATTTATAAAAATCCAAAAAAATTAGATTTAGATGTCTTGTATTTATCTTTGAGTTTTCCGTATTTTTCCGGATTTTTTTTATCTTGTTTAAAAAATGACAAAAAATTTAGAAAACAAAAAATCAAGGTATTCTATGTACATGGGATACCCCAAAAATTCACTTTTCACATTTGACCGAATTTGGTTTTGATGTCTTCATTAACGTTGTAGATCTCATCGAGACGAGCATTTTTCGTGAAGAAACTTTTTCGATCCGGGGTCGTTTACTATTTCTTTTTGATTTTACAAACTCTTTTTCTTGTGATTTTTCTGGTGCTGACACGTGGCAGCCCCAGAGGCCGCCACGTGTCAGCTATTTTCCGCCTTTTTATTATCTCGTTTTTATAAAATAAAAAAAATAAAAGCCACGCACGTGTGTGGCACGTGCCACCCAGGCACGTGCCCCGCACGTGCCCCGCACTCATCCCAACTCTTGCCACGTGTCCAGATCTCGGCCGTTCGATCTCGGCCGATCGAACGGCCGATGGCCTTCGTCTCTCCCCCAACGGAACCCCCGACTTCTCTGCCCTTGACCGCAACAACCTTCGCCGCCCGACGATCTCGCCAACCACCTCCGCTCGCATACTATTTAATCGCCATCACCACCCCCGACCTCCCTATCCGCCGATTCACGCTCGAAGGGATCCGCCGGAGGTGACAGGTCCGGCCCTGACGACGTGGCGAGATCCGAGCTTCAAGAAGCTCGCCGCAGCGCCGCTCCCAGGCGAACTGCCCCAGCTCCGGTGGTCGTCTCCGTAGAGCCCACGACCGACTTCTCCGCAAACGTCCATCGTCTCCGACCTTCAACCTCCGCTCGAAGCTCCTCCAGGAGCTACGCCCACCGGCCATCTACGCCATCGACTTCGACATCGACACCTTCATTTTCACCGCCTTCCAGCAGCTTCGTCTTATCTTCACCGACATGCCATCTTCTCCGCCGCTACGTCATCGACAACCCCCGCCAACGCTTCGCCGACTTCGTCTGCTCCGACAAAGACCATCTTTCACGCCTCCGCCAGGAGCTTCATCGCCAAGCCACCGTCGACCTCCAGGAAGCTCCGCCGACGCCCTCTCCTCCGCCACCTCACCGCGCTCCGCCAGGAGAGGCCGAGCCCCCCCCCCCCCCCCCCGCCTCCACACAGCCAGCAGCCGGGGGCCAGACCCGAGACCCCCCACGTACGAGGCGCGTGCGGGGGGACGCGAGCACGACGTCAGCAGCAACCCCGGGTCACGTGCCTCGCGCGTGCCTCGGGGCAAATTGCAGAGACGCCCCCAAACCTTTCCATATTCGCGCCTCAGTCCAAGACCAGAGGGCACGTGTTGTGCACGTGCCTCTCTGGGAAATTTGCAGAAACCCCCCTCCTTTTATCGGTAATTATCAGTAGGTCCCCCCTGCATTATTTTTATATTTTTTTTATTCTGTCTGCATCTGCACCCCTGTCTTTGTCATCCATTATAGACCTCTACATTGCATCATTTTATTTATTTAAAAATAGCACTTTGTTCATTGCTTAATGCTCTACATCTTGACATGCTGTGGATATTTTCGTGATTTACGGTTGATTAATAAATAATTGTTTTGTGGAAATTAGAATATTTTGCCCAATCTGTGCTTTGAAATTCATAGTTAATCAACCGTTGCTCTAAAAATTCCCCAAAAATCAAATATCGTAGAGATTAATTTGATTAACATTGTGCCCAAAAATCATTGCATTTGCATGCATTAGTTGCCCTGTAAAAATCATTTTGTGCATTTCAATGTTTGATTTTTAATAGGTAATAAACCCCACATTTTCGAGGTTTGGGATTTTTCTGGGATCCATCACTTAGTGATAGATCTTAGATAATTTTAGTTCTCGAAAATAAGTAGGTTTAATATTTATTAAAATTAAATATTGAAAATCATTCTGTTTGCAATTAAAAATTCGTAAAAATTTCATATTGCATCTAAAAATTACAAAAAAATTACAGTGCACTTATTTCATCATTTTTTACATCTCGGCCAAGTTTCGTATTTTTCGGACATCGTTTGATTCAAATTTACATTTTAGTCCCTAAAATAGGCCGAACTTGCATTTTGCATCTCATATTGCATTGAAAAATTCCAAAAAAAGAACGCCTTGAAAACCGAACTCAAAATTGGATAGACATTAATCTAGGTTGTTCCTTTGCCTCCTTGTGATCGACCTTGGGACTTGCCCAAGTAAAATAAACATACACCACGAGATTAAAATTGAATCATTATTTTGTGGTTATTTCTTGATTGTTTCCGATCGCCGCCTACAACGAACGACTTTCATTAATTTCACGCACGAACGATAAAAACGATTTCTTATCGCGGCTTTTGCGGACCCGTCAGATGGCGCCGTTGCCGGGGAGGCAAACGGCTTAGTTTTGTGTTTTAAAAATTTTTCGCTCGGTTTTCGGAATTCGGGTAGTCTGACCCCCGAAATTTGTCATTGTAAATCCCATTTTATTTCTTGTATTTATTTTTCAGCATTTTTTTCATTTATTTTATTTTTGATTATTTTCTGAGTCACTCTCTTACATTCTCTCTCTTATTTTTCTTGCGAGGTACCCGGCGCACGTGGAGCGGTTTTTCAAGGAACCGACGCATCTTCACCGACTCCTGAAGAAACCGCAATTAAATTAAGATCGAGTCGAGTCGTGAGAGAGAGTAGAGTCTAGGTTTTTAATTTCTGCATTTTTATGTTCTGCTCATTTATAGCGGTGTCCGTTTGGACTCTCGCGTGTGTACAAGGACATTGAACTTTATTTGTGGTGTGTCGTGGCCTGTTTCACTCTCCGGAGAGGGTGGGGCCCGACTTGAGTGGCGATTAGGATAGACCTGCACATACGGCTCTTAGAGCATTTTTTATTTTTGATTGTGCTCGTAGGATCTTAAGCCACACTACACTTTAACTGAGACGCACGTAGATCATTCAACTTAGCCAAATTTAATTCAATTCTTCCCCGCTAATAGAACTTTCTACTTAGGTGCGGTTTTCATCGGCTTGCACGCATTTAGTATAAATTTTCAATTCTGTATTGCATCCCACATGGAGATTGCGAGGAGGCACTGTAAGTCTTCTAACTGAGCATTCATCATAGTTTTCCGCGTGCATCGGCTTTTCCCGAATTCCTCTCTCTTGTTTTATCACATAAGTCTAAAGGAAATTGGGACTGGACGGTAGACGTGTATTTGTGTTCATCTAAATTCTACAGTGATCGCCTTAATAAAAATGGGACTGCTAAATATAGCCGATCTAAAAAAAATCCATCAAATCAAGAATTTCTGCGGGAGAGCAACCCCGACATTGTTTGATTTTATCTTGCAGCGAAGAGAGAGACGCACAGTAGGATAGAGCCCAGCTCCAAAACCTAACATCTCGTTTAAACGGCTTGCAAGATTGAATTTATCACCAACTAAAATTGAAAAGATAAGAGCCGAACTCTTACGGCTTCATTGTGTGAGTTGGTGAACCCGGGGTTTGAATTGTGTTTGCATTGGTGTGCGTGAACCGATTTCAAGATCAATAGCCGCACATTCGATAAAAATTCTCTTGACTATCCCGTGCAATCATCTCTTCCCTATCTTGATTTAAACCTCATAATGGAACTCTTGTCCAAAAACTCTCACAGATCCGACTCCCCATTCCTCTCAAAATTGACCGAACACCCATCAAAGCTATACTATGAAAATGAATTTGTTTCGGTTAGACCCAAATCAACTCAATCCCCTTATTTCAATAGTCCTCCAACATTTGCGGGAGGCTCTCACCCGCAGATAAATTCGGCCTCCTCATTAAATTTCTATTCGAACAATCCAACCGTAAATGACCACTTACCATCTCGGATCGAATCGTCTTATTCTCAGTTTCTCGCCAATGAAACTTTTCAAGATCAAAATCCCTTCAAACTTCATGACTGGCAGAGAAACCAAACTCAGATGGATGGACATGCACTGAATAATCATCAACATTGGATTGACCATGATAGACCCCTCGTCAGACAGGATACTCATACAAAGGACTGGACTGACCACTTAGAAACACATAAACCCTGTATGTTGACTCCGCAATATCAAGGTCTGACCAATCAACGACACATGTCTGAACCTTATGAGCAGCCTCCTTCCATTATTTTCGAGGAGAAATTTTCAGAAAATACGGAGCATATTTCGGATATTCCAAGAAGCTCTCCTCTCAGCACAAAGAGAAAAATGGAAGATGAAATTATCGAACATACACCTACTGCTCCCATAATTAATCATGAACCAAATCTTGAGGAGGATATTTCGAGGATAAATAAGAAATTCAAGTCAATAGAGGAGAGATTTCAAAAATTTACCGATCGATTCATCACATTCTATGGTGGCTCGGACAGTAAAATGAATGAGAAAATAACTGGATCTGAGATTGAAAATTCTGAGGATATTCAGGGACCTATGGACAGTTCTGAAAATGGTTATGCTGCTGACCACCACCCTGAACACCAGAGCCCCTCTTCGTCTGAAGAACACCCCACACCCCCACACCACCCAGAAAATACCAAAAAAATAGAAATATTTGAAAATCACAAAAAAATGAAAATTCAGAAAATTTCATAAAAATTGAAACTGAAGATGATCTGCGAAATTTGGATCCGACTATACGGGAAGCACTGGAAAAACGCTTGATATTTGAACTTCCCTTTATACAGGCCATTGAACACTTCCCCGACCTTAAAAGATTTATAACAGATAAATTAATGAACAAAAAGTCGGGCAGAATACGAACAAAGACTGAAAGACATATCTTGTCAATGGCCTCCTCCTTGGTGTTGAGGAGAAAAACCAAGAGCTGCACAGTAAAGCGGTTGCCCAGATTTGACTGCAAAATCAAAGACACAATTTTCACCCATGCTCGGATTGATGATGATTCACCAATTAATATCCTCCCGACCTTTGTATTCCATGAACTCAAACTCGGACCGATTCGGAAGATACGAGAGATTGTACAATTAGCGGACCGATCGATAAAGCGGCCGAGAGGAACCACTTCTGTCATCATGAAATTCCAAGGTGCTCCGCTCAAGGTAGAATTCACGATCATTGATATTGAGCATCAAGGAGAATTTACCCAGTCTCCAATCATTCTCGGAAAGTCATTCTTGGCATTGGCCAAGGCGAGTATCGATTGTGAGACTCGGGAAATCAATTTCACAGCATTGGAAGCACTTAAATCTGACCCTATCTTTGAGGAACCACGATCTTCTGAGGCAACCCACGAAGTCCCCAACAACCGTAACCATGAAGCGGTAGAAGAGCCCTACCTCGCAACCACACCTGAGATAGCAGTTGTTGATGAGACTATTGGTTTAGAAAATCTCCTCAATATTCAAATCCCCAAGAATCTCAAAATAGACAAATCTTTTTACTATGATCCAGAGACATATGCATGGTCACACCCTGGAGCAACATTCTCTGAATATCTTGAACAAATCATCCCAAATCGAGAATGCTCAAACATTCGAGAGACTAAGAACGAGCACGCAGACCAAGCACCAACCAAGGAGAATTTCAATGGCTATTCATCTGGATACTCAAGTGAACCGACACCGTCACGACGAAATAAAAAGAGAGTCACCTTTGACCTTTCGGAAGAGGAATCAGTTGATGATCCCTCATCAGGTCCAGAAAAGATGGTTTACATGAGTGAAGTCTGTTCGGCAGTCCTAAAGCCATATCTTCGTAAGGATCCAAAATTCAATCCGCGTTGGACAACTCCCGTTCCTAACTACTACTCATCCAAAGCTGATGCTCCTGCATTCTTCAAGTACACTCGAATTCTTTCGTATGAGCTGACTGAGACCGGTGCTTCTGAGCATTCATCCGAGGACAAACTGATTGACCCCAAGAAGGAACGAATTCTGAGAAAACAATTGAAAAGACAAAAAGACCAGAATACTTGGAGTATGCCCACTTTCAATTACTACTCCTCTGAGGATAATTCCGATGATGGATATCTTTCATCTGACTCAAACAATCCATCCACTATCCATCATAATTTGTCTGAGGATGACACTGACAATTGTTGGGAATCATATGCCTCATCTCCGGCTCATCATTACGATCTCCCACCGCAGGCTCACAAAAAGATCAGCCGAAAACCGCCTTAATCATCGGCTACCCACCCTCCCTCCCGACCACATTGGTCTCCTTGTACAGCTTCTTCCTTTACTTAGGCCAAGGCCTAAGTATAGGGGGGACCGATGCCATCTGTATATATCATTCTTCTCCTGACTCCCAATCGCTCCATATCCACCCTTCTTCCTTACTTAGGCTGTTCAGAGCTTAAGTATAGGGGGAACCGACATCCACCCGTATATACTCTCCTCATTTCCTGACCACTTTTCTTTTCATTCTTTTTCTTCTTTTCTTTTTTTCTTTCTCACTCTCTTACGCTTAGCCCGAGCTATGTCTTCTTTACGCTTCTTGTGCTCTGAGGACACAGCACTCGCTAAGTATAGGGGGGTCTGTATATATACTTTGTATATATTTTACCCATATCTCGTACTTTCGCGTAAGCCTATATGTATTTACGGGGTGGGTACTAACTTGTTCAAAAAAAAAGAAAAAAAAAGAAAAAAAAAAGAAAAACACTGACTTGCCCTAATTTTCTGAAAAAAAATGAATGAAAAAGAGGCTTCTTATTCCATTTTCTGCATAAAAAATCCCTTGCATAAAATGTCAAAAAAAAAATGAAATGTCTGCATTTCACGCACCTGCACTCCATCCATCACCGCATGCATTTGCATCTGTGAAAAGTCATTGGGTTCTGAACCGAGTTATGAGCCGAAACCGAGAGTGGTCTGGGCTTGACCTTAATCCACCTAATTTTCAGAGGAACTTCACCGAGAAATAGAATTTTAAGAGCTTCAGGTCTTTTTGACTTAATTCCTTAAGTTCCACATGACAATGTGCAGCATTTGACTCTTAGTGTCTAACCTGGTCTCTTCATTCTGGGTACTACTCTGGAATAGGGAATTAATTCACACTCTCGCACTATGCACTTAGCTCAACCCAGACGGGATGTTGGAAGACTGTGTGAGTCTCTTTTCTGGTAGCGTGGAAATCTAAAGACCGGAGTACGGGTTGAAATAAAGCTTCGGAAAAGGGATGGACGGCTGGGCACAATTTTTTCTAAGACCCCAAAAAATGTACGGAACAAAAAGATTCTATATCCGTAGGGGCACAACAAGATCCAAGCAGAACGACCAAAAATTCCAAATACAAAGAAGCATTCTACCAAATAAAAATCCGACCAAAAAGGTCCAAGCTTCCAGAACCTGCAGATCTTGGTGGAGACTCGGCTACACTGGCCGTCTTCACAAGGAGAGGTGACTACACTGGCCACCCTCCAATTCTTTTCTCTTTCTTCTACCTTCTCCCTCATTCGATTGTGAACACAGCGCGACAGACCTTAGAAGGAAATACCTGACTCCCCGAGGACGAGTTACTGGAGAGGAGAGGAGCATGGTAGTCCGGCATTCTGGATGGGAAGAGCTAAAACCCTTCACACACATGAGTCGGTTATTCAATGTTCATAGGGTATACTTGGGGAAGAGGATTGATCTAAGATGACTTCTGAGTTGAAACTGTGTCAATGATGTGTAGAACTTGAGGACTGTTGATTTTGAAATTCTAAGTCTCACAGAAGTTCCGCCACATTATTAATCCAAAGGTCAAGTTTAGTTTCACTTTCACCTTCAGTTCATGGTCTTGGTATGGAACCCAGTCTCATTTCACTTCATGGCATTTCTTTTTGATGCTCAGGGACGAGCATGGTTTAAGTATAGGGGGATGATGAATCTCAGATTCACCATTCTAAGTCTCATTAATTAAAGCTCAAGTCCCTCAAAATCAACTGCATTTCTGCATTTATTTTGCATAATTAGCATTTGTGCATGATTTCATAAGAATTGCATGTTAGCATTAAAATTCCACATAAAATAGGAAGCCAAAAATCCAAGCCCAAATTGACCTGTAAATAGCCTAACTTCCCCTATTTTTAACTCCTTCATGCTAACACCGCATACCACAAACTCACTTCCACTGTGTACACATCACTAACAAGAATAAATAAAAAATACAATAAAATAATTAACCCAGGTAAGTGGACCAAAAACCCAAACCCTAGTTTCAGGATTTTCGGACTAAAAGCCACATATCTTCCCCCTCCAGTGTATGATTTGATCCTAATCACTTTTGAACTAATGCACATTCAATTACCTTCAAAACAAGACCAAGTTCAAGTGAATCGGAGCTCGTATGTGAAAGTTGGGTTTTGGGCCTCTTTTGTACCTTGTATATTTTCGCGGCTTTTACCTGTATTTTATGCATATATTTTCTTTATTTATAAAAATCCAAAAAAAATTAGATTTAGATGTCTTGTATTTATCTTTGAGTTTTCCGTATTTTTCTGGATTTTTTTATCTTGTTTAAAAAATGACAAAAAATTTAGAAAACCAAAAATCAAGGTATTCTATGTACATGGGATACCCCAAAAATTCACTTTTCACATTTGACCGAATTTGGTTTTGATGTCTTCATGAAAGTTGTAGATCTCATCGAGACGAGCATTTTTCGTGAAGAAACTTTTTCGATCCGGGGTCGTTTACTATTTCTTTTTGATTTTACAAACTCTTTTTCTTGTGATTTTTCTGGTGCTGACACGTGGCAGCCCCAGAGGCCGCCACGTGTCAGCTATTTTCCGCCTTTTTATTATCTCGTTTTTATAAAATAAAAAAAAATAAAATCCACGCACGTGCGTGGCACGTGCCACCCAGGCACGTGCCCCGCACGTGCCCCGCACTCATCCCAGCTCTTGCCACGTGTCCAGATCTCGGCCGTTCGATCTCGGCCGATCGAACGGCCGCTGGCCTTCGTCTCTCCCCCAACGGAACCCCCGACTTCTCCACCCTTGACCGCAACAACCTTCGCCGCCCGACGATCTCGCCAACCACCTCCGCTCGCATACTATTTAATCACCATCACCACCCCCGACCTCCCTATCCGCCGATTCACGCTCGAAGGGATCCGCCGGAGGTGACAGGTCCGGCCCTGACGACGCGGCGAGATCCGAGCTTCAAGAAGCTCGCCGCAGCGCCGCTCCCAGGCGAACTGCCCCAGCTCCGGTGGTCGTCTCCGTAGAGCCCACGACCGACTTCTCCGCAAACGTCCATCGTCTCTGACCTTCAACCTCCGCTCGAAGCTCCTCCAGGAGATACGCCCACCGGCCATCTACGCCATCGACTTCGACATCGACACCTTCATTTTCACCGCCTTCCAGCAGCTTCATCTTATCTTCACCGACACGCCATCTTCTCCGCCGCTACGTCATCGACAACCCCCGCCAACGCTTCGCCGACTTCGTCTGCTCCGACAAAGACCATCTTTCACGCCTCCTCCAGGAGCTTCATCGCCAAGCCACCGTCGACCTCCAGGAAGCTCCGCCGACGCCCTCTCCTCCGCCACCTCACCGCGCTCCGCCAGGAGAGGCCGAGCCCCCCCCCCCCCCCGCCTCCACACAGCCAGCAGCCGGGGGCCAGACCCGAGACCCCCCACGTGCGAGGCGCGTGCGGGGGGACGCGAGCACGACATCAGCAGCAACCCCGGGTCACGTGCCTCGCGCGTGCCTCGGGGCAAATTGCAGAGACGCCCCCAAACCTTTCCATATTCGCGCCTCAGTCCAAGACCAGAGGGCACGTGCTGTGCACGTGCCTCTCTGGGAAATTTGCAGAAACCCCCCTCCTTTTATCGGTAATTAACAGTAGGTCCCCCCTGCATTATTTTTATATTTTTTTTATTCTGTCTGCATCTGCACCCCTGTCTTTGTCATCCATTATAGACCTCTACATTGCATCATTTTATTTATTTAAAAATAGCACTTTGTTCATTGCTTAATGCTCTACATCTTGACATGCTGTGGATATTTTCGTGATTTACGGTTGATTAATAAATAATTGTTTTGTGGAAATTAGAATATTTTGCCCAATCTGTGCTTTGAAATTCATAGTTAATCAACCGTTGCTCTAAAAATTCCCCAAAAATCAAATATCGTAGAGATTAATTTGATTAACATTGTGCCCAAAAATCATTGCATTTGCATGCATTAGTTGCCCTGTAAAAATCATTTTGTGCATTTCAACTTAGATAATTTTAGTTCTCGAAAATAAGTAGGTTTAATATTTATTAAAATTAAATATTGAAAATCATTCTGTTTGCAATTAAAAATTCATAAAAAATTCATATTGCATCTAAAAATTACAAAAAAATTACAGTGCACTTATTTCATCATTTTTTACATCTCGGCCAAGTTTCGTATTTTTCGGACATCGTTTGATTGAAATTTACATTTTAGTCCCTAAAATAGGCCGAACTTGCATTTTGCATCTCATATTGCATTGAAAAATTCCAAAAAAAGAATGCCTTGAAAACCGAACTCAAAATTGGATAGACATTAATCTAGGTTGTTCCTTTGCCTCCTTGTGATCAACCTTGGGACTTGCCCAAGTAAAATAAACATACACCACGAGATTAAAATTGAATCATTATTTTGTGGTTATTTCTTGATTGTTTCCGATCGCCGCTACAACGAACGACTTTCATTAATTTCACGCACGAACGATAAAAACGATTTCTTATCGCGGCTTTTCCGGACTCGTCACCCACTCCATCCACAACCCTTCCCTACTTTTTTTAGGTCTGGAAGCTTCACTTCCAGGTCCTGGTTCTAACTGTGCAGGTCTCAGTCTGAGAGGACCCCATCTGAGGGGGCCCCCAGTTCATGCAAAGCTCCTCCAAGTCGTTGTTTCTTCTCCGACCTCCAGGACCCGTTTAGTGGGTCCCGGACTCTCATATGACCATCAGTCGGTCTAATGTTGTCCTAGGAAGCTTCGCAGTCCATCAGCCACATGGGAGACAACTGGAGCTGTGCATGAGCTCTGATCAAAATTCGTTGGTCGTGTGTTCTTCATCAGTTCTTCCAAAGTCATCATATGTCGTCTGATGAAGAACCCCAGCCTAGTTTGAACGCATGTCATCCGATCAAGCTCATCGTCCACCGATGGATCCATCTGGGGATCTAATCTGAGTCGACGATAGACGAAGCAGTATCGACTGTTGGATGCATGACATGTGATTAAGTGATCGGATTCTAGTCGTTCGCCATCACGTAAGTGAGGGTATTTTGCATATTTTTCCCTCGTAATTTTGGTATTTACGTTTTGGTCATGTAATTATTTATCATAGTTTAATAACTTGTGGATATTTTGCATCTAGAACCTTGAGTTTTTTGGTATTTGCATTTGGGTACAGGCCACATCACTGCAAGTGACGTCACACGTGAGTGTATTTTGGGTAAATTGCACATTTTATCCTAAAGTTTTGGTGGACTTTCTTGGAAATGTTGAAAATATTTTTGGAAATTATTTAGTCCTCATAGTTTATATTAAGGTTATATTTTATTGGGATAATTGCTTGGATGCCCTTGAACCTTTGCTTATTTGCATAAATGCCCCTACCATATGCTTTTTAATTGTGGATTTAATTGGAAAATTTATGGAAAAGCCCATGACCTTTGCTTATTTATTACAAATGCATTATTAAGGTTTAAATAATTGCAGGATAGTCCGTGTACTGTCTAGTTAATTGTTGGATTTGTTTATTTGTATTAATTTCCTAATTAACTCCAAAAGTATTAGGCAAATTAATTTAAATACCTTAAATGATATTATATCACATATATTTTTATTAAGTATTTAAAATTAATTTACTAATTAAAATGCAAAACTGGCTATATTTTTCTATTTTGACATTGAAAAATCATAAAAATTAATATATAGATATAAAACTCACTAAAACATTTGGGTAAGTGTATTTTACTGCCTTTTATCACATATCCAAAATTCATAAAAAGTGCAAAACATAAACCTTAAAAATTACGAAATAGAGAAAAGTTTAAAAAATCATAAAAATTGTAGAAAAATCAGAAAAATATGTTCTAAAGCTTGAAATTTTCTTTATTTTGTCTACTATACAAGAAAAATCATTTTGGGTTCTTTCTGATATGATATCTATTTTTTAGGCCTATTTGAGCACCGAGTATGGCCACCGCCCAAGGTTCTCCCCTCACATGCTCGGCACGTGAGCACGAGGAGAATTGCACCCTATGCCTTCCGTCTTCACGCTAATAACACATAGCTCCCCGCTCTAGCAGGGCACGTGCACAACATGTACCCCTTGGTAAATTTGCGCCCGCGCCCTACATCTTTTCATATCTACATAGAGGTCCCTGATAGTCGAGGCATGTGTGTGAAATGTACCAAGTGGAGTAATAACAGCAGCATCCCTCCTAGTACTGGGTAATTGCATCCTGGTCCACCTCAATATATTTTAATTCATGTATTTTTATTTTACGTATTGCATTCATACACTTGTGTTTTAGCTGTAATTTGGACATCATTTCATCATCAATTTTTAACTCTAAAAATTGCACTTTCTAGATCAATTTTTATCATTATGGATATTTGTTTAATTTTTGTGAGTTGTGGTTTATTTAATAGAATTATTTAAGTGTAAATTTGCATATTTTGCCTACTATGTACTTTTCAATTGATATTAAATTGATTATTGCTCCAAAAATTCCCAAAGTAGGTAGATTTAATTGTACTCTATTTTGTGCCCAAAATATGATATTTGCACGTACATCGAGGTCCCAGAAAATTAAATGGTAATTTTAGTAATTGATTATTAATAGGTCGTGGATCAATTATTTTTAGGATCTATTAATTTTCCTGGATACCTCTCACATAGTCTTATCTAAGATAATTTTATTTTTGAAAAATAAGTTGGTTTTCTATTTATTAAAATTTATTTGGAAAAAATCACCCTTCACATCATTAATTCATCATAAATTGATTTTGCATCCAAAAATTCAAAAAAATAATGAGAATTATTCATATTTCACCTTCTAGCCAAGTTTGAGGATTTTTTGATATCATTTGATTTAAAATTGCATTTTAGTCCCTAAACTTGCCTGAATTTGCATGTTGTTATTAATTGCGTAAAAAATTACAAAAAGTACTTCTCTAAAATCTAGGTTGTAGATCAACTATTAATTGACCTAAGGAGATAGTGTCCTCCCTGAGTTCAATATTACGATTGCCCAAGTAAAATAAAAATGTGACCGCTTGCTTTAATCGCTAAATTGATTTAGTGGTCTTTTTTATTAATCCTAAGTGCCCGAATACTACAAAAAAATAATGAAATAACATAGGGTATTTAAGATTTTTCAAATGGAACCATTATCTGAGAGGCGCAACTTAGATTGATTTTTAGAAAAAAAATTTCCACCCCCGAGTAGTCTGACCCCAGATTTTTCTTGTAATTATTACTTTATTTATTTTCCTACATTTTTTTCCTTTTTATTTTGTTTCCTTTATTTTATTTTATTCTTTGTATCTCTCTGACCACCATATTCTTTTCCCTTTTTTTCTCTTTTCTTCCTCTATTTTTTCTATTCTTTCTCCGTGCATCATTATCTTCCACATGAACAACATTCGTCGATCCCATTTCGACCGAGCCACCTCCAACCTTCACCATGATTCTGCCTCTACTGCACCTCATATGGAAGCCCTGCCACTAAGCTCCTCTGATCGGAGATCCCACTCATCCGCAATCGTCGACCGATCCTCATCCCCAGTCGTGGCCAGCAGTAGGACCACCTTGACCTCGAGCGACCCTCGCTCAACCGCCCCGCACTCCACTGCCTTGGATTTTCGCCTCGCACAACAACTACCTTAGTCCTCCCACAGCTCCTCTGAGCACCACCGACGACAATCGGAGTAGCACAACCCCAGTTCCGCATCGGTGCTCACCCCTTTTCTAGCCGAAGTCACGAGCTCCGCCTTGCCTCGTTAAGAGCGTCGAGCACGCCCTCCGCCCAAGGTTCTCCTCTCATGTGCTCGGCACGTGAGCACGAGGAGAATTGCACCCAATGCCCTAAGTCTTCACGCCAATCACATGTGTGTGACACAAGCCCCTTGGTAAATTTGCGCCCACACCTTGCATCTTTTCAGATCTACACAAAGGTCACTGCCAGCTGAGGCACATGCGAGGCACGTGTCATGTGGAGAAATTACAGCAGCATTCCTCCTAGTTCTGGTTAGTTGCATCCTAGTCCACGTCAGTATGTTTTAATTCATTTATTTTTATTTTATGTATTGCATTCATATCCCTATGTTTCTGTTGTAATTTGGACATCATTTCATCATCGATTTTTAATTCTAAAAACCGTACTTTATAGAGAAAGCTATTTTCTATCATTATGGATTTGTTTAATTTTTATAAGTTGTGGTCTATTTAATGGAATTATTTAAGTGGAAAATTTCATATTTTGCCCACTACATGCTTTTAAATTTACATTAAATTGATTATTGCTTCAAAATTTTCCAAAAATTTACAGTAGGTAGATTAATTGTGTTCTATTTTGTGCAATGTATAACTTTCCTATGCTACATTACTCCCTAACAACAGCGCCATTTGATGACATGCTCTTGGCGACTCTACTAATCACACACAATTAACAGTCAGTGAGATGACCAGACATAAGAGGCGGATCTATCAACAATTGACCCCATGAATAATGATAAAGTAATGCCAAGTAAAATGAGCTAAAATTTATTATAACCCAAATAGAAATGTGTATAGTGTACAAGCATTCTATGTTTCAAACCACCGAGAGATACAGAGATAGGCAAATAATTATTGTCTACTAAGAATAAACAACAATTATTTTTCTCTATTTTTAGATTTTTAATTTTTTTGTGGGTTTTTAATTATGTTTAATTTGTAAGGATTTTAAAATTATACATATATATATATATATATTTGTTTGCTCTTAATTTTATGATCTTTCTTTCTATATGTTCTGATTTTTGATCTCTTTTTCTTGTTAATATGTAATAAGTGTGTGTGTGTGTGTGTCAATGCGTATAGTATAATAATTGTACATGATATAAATATATAATAAATATATAAAATCGGTAAAATATAATTAAGTACAATCCTTTTTATTTTCTAAAGGTATTAAAAATATTTTAAAGTATTTATAATAATAATACTTATATTAATAAGTATATAATTATATATGTATATATAAGCTATATATTGTTTTATATTTATAAATATAGATTTATATATATTCAAAAAATAAAAAATTAATTGCTTTTGTCTTTTTATATTTTATATTTTATGAAATTTTTTATTGATTTTTGCTAAATTTTAAGTATTTTTAAAATCTAAAATACCCCCAAATCAGGGAGTTAATAAATAGGCCGAAATGTTTTGAGATTTGAAAAATATAAATAGGTCCAAAATTTCCCAAAACTATTTTTTTTATGTAGTAATATGTATATATTAAAAACATATAATAGAAAAAATTTGTTTTTTTGAAAATATTTTTTGATTTTTTAAGGGTTGGGAGGATTTTTAAATTTTAAGGTTTTCTTTTAATATTTTTATGTATTTTTGGTCTGTAATATTATATAATAATCTATAACATTTTTTGGGATTTTTAAAAGTGTTTTTTCTATTTTTATATTTTTATCTCTAAATAGGGACTAAATAGACCCAAAATGTTTATTTTAATAACAGGAAAATGTAGGAAAATGCTAAAATAAAATAATAGCATGAACAAGCACAATATGGAGCACATTCGTCAAATTTTCCATAATATTCCAAGTATATGAGCTATTTAATCCAAAATAAAATGCACAAAAATAATTATACATGCATGGCAGGGGTATATTTGCATTATAAATAAAGATCAAGGAATTACATGCAAAATGCATAAAAGTTATGAACATATTTACAAAATTCATATATTATAAGCAAATAAAAGAAACCTAGGGGGATATGGTGCAAATTATCAACTCACGTGGGGCGCCACTTGAGATGTCCTGACACTAGACCCAAATGTAATTTCCAAGACAAGTAGGGGTCCAAGTGTAAATTTTACATAAAATTTATAACGTAAATAAATATTTACATGACTAATATTTAAATACAAAAGGGGCAAGGGTTACTAATTAATTTACCCCCTAAATGTATGTGATCGGAGGGTAGAGAGGCATCCATGTTGCTTGATGTGTGGCTATGGAGGGGTTGCGCTTCGTTTTGAATCAAAGGCCAAGATTAGATATGGGTCCTTGATGAATCCATGATTCATCGCCTTTATTCTTTCATTTTGGCTAAAATCCTTGGTAAAATACATGTAAATATCCACTAATTCCATCTTATTATCATTCTAACCATAATTGTTAATATTATATATATTTAGCACTTTTTATATATCCAAAATAAAAGAATAAAGAGAAAAAGAAAAATAAAAGAAAAGAATGATGTATAAGAATATATACAGACTGATCCTAACCCCGAGATCAGGTCAATATTGACTGGGTCGACAAAATAAATAAGTAGGAGGAGATAAGAATCCTAACCTATAAAAATATTAAAGAAAACAAAGACCAAAAATATAATTTACCTATTTTCACAATGTAAATACTTCACCTATTTTATTTATCATCAAGACAACCTCAAACTAACACACTCCTTTTACAAAAGTTAATCACAAAAATTTATATTATTTTATAAAAATATCAGAAAAATAATTCGTTATAAAAATAATTAACCGTAATGAACCGAAAAAGCTGCAAAAGTCACCTTCCGAGGTTCATAACTATTTATAGAAAACTCCAAATGGACCAAACTCACTTTTAAAATACGGTTTATGCTTATTACTATTTATTAAAAATATTAAAAAATATTTGAATGAAATCAGTGAGTTTTGGTGTTTTGGACCCGTTGTCTATATGTACAATATGTACAAACTTCCCAGATTTTTAAATAAATAACCATAAATCCGATTAATTTAATTTCTTCTCATAAAATCTTCTAAAATTGTATTGAAAAATATAAAAATAAAATTAAGCCAAAATACTAATAAAATCCGGAGGCTCGAATCCGCTACCTAAATTTTCCGGGCCTCACAACTCGGTCGTATGAACTCCGAATTGAGCAAACTCGATTCTAAAATTCATATTATTAACTTATCTACAAAATGACACTAATTTCGCTAAATCAGAGTTAATATGAAAAACGCGGTTTTCGGGTCTGTATTGATATATTATACAATGTAGCGTAATATATATTATTATTGTATATAGGTTAATTTATATACTTTATTTATATTTAAATTAAATAAAAATTTTAATTTAATTATTATTTATATATTAATTATTTTATTATTAATTTATTTATATATACTTAATTACTTAATTTATTTCTTAAATAATTTTTTACTAAATTAATTATTAATTTTTCATAATTACGAAATTAATAATTAATTTAATATAAATATTAATTATTTAATTAATTTTATATATTCTCTCTCTTCCTTTTTCTCTCTCCACCTTTCCCTTTTCCTTCTTCCTCCTTCTTTCTTCTTCTCCAAGCATACCTTCCCCATCCGCCTTCTTCCTCCAACCCATCTTCTCCACCGTCTCCAACTGTCGCAACCGCATAACGATCGGTCGTTGGCCGGTCGTTCTCCCAACCTCCGCGCTCCCCTCACCATTGACCGGTGACCGCACCTCCCTGTTCCTATATAAAGCCATCACCTCCTCTAATCGGCAGGTATCCACCATTTTTTTCCACTTCAACTCCCGAGCTCCGGGGTGACACGAGAGGGGTGAAGCTCCTCCCGCCGTCGAGCGAGGTTGAGGAAAGTGTGAGAGCGAGATCTTTGTCGGTGCGCAACCTCGCCTAGCGTCGTGCGTCGTTTGTCGAGCCTCCACGATCCATCACCACCGCGGTCGAGGCGAGGACTCCTGGAGTTCCGTCGAGCTCCAGCTTCTCCATGCGACACTATTATGTCATCCGTGTTTCATCTTCCACCTTCCCGTTGTCAAGGTTAGTCACCTTATCATTCACCCCTTCCATTCTCTTCTCTCCTCAAACCTCTCCTTTCTCCTCTATTTTAACCCCAAATTGACAAGCATACACGTAATCCAATATCCATCTCCATTCCAGATTCCTGTCATTCTCCTTCAATCTCATCTAAATCATTAACAATCAATTCTGATTCATCATTGCCCTCTGCATTTTTGATCCCATTCATTGACCTCTAACATCTGGTCGAGGATCCTCGAGTTGTAGTTTTATTTGCAGGTGCTTCATCAAAAAACTTCAGGCATCTACTCTGAAATCTGTAACACCTTCTGTAGCACACTCGAGCACCACTTTTCATCGCTCTCGAGATCCATCACCGAGCTATGCAGGATCATCACTTCATCATCGAGAAGCAATTCTCAGATGCTTCATCTACTCGAGATTCCTATGGATAACCACGAACCATTGCACGAAGATCAGAACCCTGACCAAGCATCGCAGAGCATCACTGCCTCTGCATCTACAGTCCGTCGCGCACGGGGATCACCTTCATCTCGCCATCGGTCGAAGATGCGAGTCAACAGCACAATAAGGAGAATCTGTAGCACTCATCACAAACTGAAAGAGCATCATACTTCATCGAATCGAACCACAACACCCGGAGTTCCTGACCTGAACATTAGTCTGATTGATCTTCTTCTTAGGATGAAGCATCTACAGAGCAATTAATTCCAGATTCGCTAGAAACCACATGATCATCTTTAATCGGACGGAGTTGATCAAGACATGCGGCGACCTCGCATCAAACCTGTCGCCTCACCGCTCAAGTGAGGCATGCACATTGCACGTGTACAGCTCAATTAATTTTCGGGCGAATTGCATATTTACCCTCAATATTCTAGTGTTTTCATACAGGTATTAGATGTACTCGATCACGTGTGCGATCACGCGAGCTCCTGGATGACTTGCATAGAAGTCCATGGATGTCTTTTGATTTGAGCACAGGTCCCTTGCTGAAGGAGTACGTGCCCTTGCAAGTGTTTACTGGAATTTTTGCACGGGAAGCCCCTATTTTTCTGCTTATTACACTCACGCACTAAAACTTTCTCATAATTGCACAGATACCCTCATACAATATATTACTCTATACTATACATATTATACTACTTATTAAAAACATAAAAATACAAAAATCCCTTTAAAAAACTAATAAAAATTACCTATATCATCTTTTGTTATTTTTTACATAATAAACTGAAAACAGCATAAAAATCAAATATAATCAATAAAAATTAAAAATTCAGAAAACTTCAAAAAGTCATAACTAAATAAATAAAAATCCCCTAAAACGCACAACATATCATTTAAAGATAATTTCATATACTTTCTAATAAAAAAATAAAAATATTTTGTTATTGATTTCAATCTTAGAATTCGAAAATAAAAATCTATTTTCAATAAAAATATAATTTTCAATATTAAAAATACTTCAAAATCCACAAAAATTCTAAAAACACTTAAAAATTCATAAAAAAATGTATAAACAAATTAGAACATAAAAATAATAAAATCTAAACCAAATAAAAATCAGAAAACATTTAAAAATAATAAAAAAATCATAAAATACTTAAAATTTACAAAAATAATATAAATTTCATTAAAATTAAATAAAAATTCAAAAAATTCTTAAAAATAAAATAAAAATTAGGAAATCGTTTACCTTAGGTACTCTATAGTTTAACCCTAGTCTCCAACAATTTGCCTCCTTGAGTTCGACACTCCCGTGCTTAACCGTTATACACTTAAATTTAGGAGTATAAATAAAATAAAAAGTAGATTAACTCAAAAATTAATCTTTGCTGGTAAAACTTATCTGACGTTGCTAGGCACTACTTAGCAAATTTCCCAAAAAAAATCCAGAGGCACGAGACTTTCTCGAGATGCTTTCAGCGACGGGTTAAGCGGTGGTCGGTGGAGAAATGTGGTGTTGATGCGTGAAACATCTTGGAGAGGGCACGTGTTACATTACGAACCATTCGATCAGAGCTCGATCGACGGTTCTCTTACAATCTGGATGAATCATTGATCTTCCCTCTTTTGCCTGGAAGCAGCAGATCTCCGATCTAACCAGATGTCAGTGATGATTTAAAGGATGCTCGTTATATTGCAAATCAAATTAAATCTCATGCATGTGCTTTGTCTTTGGAATTTGAAGGAGACCGATGATGCAGTATTTCGATTGTGCTACAGCTCCTTTGATGAATCTCAATATGTTGCAAAATGATCCTATGTTCTCCAACGGTTCTTCGTTGGAATCCGAAACTTCAGGGAATAGCTTGTCACGCTTCAAGTGGTGTACCTATTCCTCGGAGGCATACAATTGGTCTTCAAGCTGCTGCGGTGATGTCTCGGCAACGTGACTTCGAGATGTGGTTCAATTCGGAGCAGCAGCGGTGGTGGTGTTCAGCAGAGGGAATTTCCAATGAGATTTCA
Source organism: Ottelia alismoides (assembly GCA_037367405.1). Taxonomy (NCBI): domain Eukaryota; kingdom Viridiplantae; phylum Streptophyta; class Magnoliopsida; order Alismatales; family Hydrocharitaceae; genus Ottelia; species Ottelia alismoides. Next base: position 518,607 of record JAZKJV010002835.1, read on the forward strand.
GTGCTGCTCTCCTCGTTCTGTAGAGCACAAGACCCCTCGATTGATGAAAAGTCAAGTGTTCCTTCAGATGGTCAGAGCCTGCAAGGATATTCAATGACTCGAGCATGAGGCTCAGTCTGGAACAAACTAAAATGGGAAATATGGATGAACGATCCAGAATCGGGTGAGGGAATAGGATTGAATCTCATATCGATGGCGGATCTGAGTTTGTACAGGATATGGAAGGGATATGAAGAAGCGAAAACAGTCAGAATGAGATGAACTCGGAAGGAAATCGAAGGTGAAATTAACGAGAGATTGGAGAAAGAGATCAGATGAGATAGACTGAAAGGAGAAGAACGTAGGAGAGGATAGAAGAAGAGAATAAGATAGAAGAGAACCTGGATGTGGAGCGGATGTAGGATATCGCCTGGGGTTGAGATCCTGGGACCTCAGATAATGGCCTCGACGGAGATGGCGTCACCTTCGGAGGTTTTCATGAGGGAGTGGAAGCTCGACACTGACGAGATGATCTCGCCTCCTCTCCTCACTCTCTCGCTCAACGATGGAGCTGTCACCTCTCTCGGAGCTCAATGAGAAAGTGGAAAAAAACTCCAAGATGCCAGGGGCTCGTCATAGGAGACTTGGAGCTCTGAGACTTGGAGAAATTGTTCTTTCATTGAGGAGGAGCTCTAGTGCATTTCCCGTTCGCAGACCTGCACAGAAAGACTCACAGGTTCGAGCTAGAGGTGCTCGACCAAAGAATGAAGACGGATGCACAATGGGGCGATGGGACGATAGGACTCTGAAGAATGTGATGAAAGGAGAGTCTGGTGGCTCGATTCCTTGCAGCAATCGAGATGGAAACAGAGGGCAAATGCGAAGAAGCGTGAGGGGAAGAAAATGAGGGTGGAAGGGGGAGGAATAGGGTTGAGTCACAATGGATTTGGTGTTGGAGCCTAGTGCTCTGGTTATTTTAATTTTCAAAATTAAGCTATCTGAATGATTAAATGATCAAATTAAAACCTAAACTGAGCTAAGGAAATCAAATTCAAGGAAACAAATTTACCTAGTAGCTCAACAGGCTCCAAAGCTCAGAGCAGAAGAATCTCGCTGGAGACGACTCCAGTGAACCTCGAATCTCCTTCCTCAGACCCTTTCCACGCTGATAAGGCCTGGAGGATGAATCTGTCACCTTCACGTCTATACAAGGGGACTCCTTTTGGGATTAGGGGTCAGAGAGAGGGATCAAATTCAAAAAGGAGGTCAGAGGGGGGTACTTATAGGGATGGTCTTTAGCCAAAAAGATGGAGAGAAGGTGGGTGAATCGAAGGTGGCAGGTGAAGATTCTGGAGTGGGTGAGAGTCAAGGACAATGGGGGAGCATGGTGGTGGTGGTCTTTAGAAGGGAGGAAGATGGAGGTGGCGTGAAAAATTGGGAGAAAAGGGGGGTATCATGAAGTTCTGATAAAATGGGAGGTGAAGGCCGACAGTTGACAGGGGGTTAACGTTCCACGCCCCTTGGTTGGTCCACGAGTGGACAGGGGGTCAACGATCCACGCCTCTTGGTAGGTCCACATGGACCAACCAAGAAAAGATAGAAAAATGCTTTGTTAATTGTATTAAAATAGAAAATAATTTACTTAATTTTTAATCAAAACATGAAAAGTACTTGTAATTTTATGTAGTATTTATTTATTTATACAGGTTAATTTGCAGATATACTTCTATTTTATGTATTAAAATTTTATTTGTGTTTTATATTTTATCATTATTTACATGTATTTTATATGTTTATAAGATTTTTATCACAAGTCGCTTATCTGGACGACTAAATCAGATCTATTTCGAAGCTATTAGTGTGAGATCAGCGAATCAAGCAAACATCCATAGATATTTAAATACGTATTTAGGTATTTTTATTATATTTTCCTGAGTTTATTTATGTACTTAAAGAATTATGTATATATAGTATATATGTATATGTAAGTACAATTCATCTATAAAGTACATTATTTATTTTAATGTATTTTTAATTATTTTATTCTAATTTTATTATGTACATGTATTTCAAATAATATTTATAAATTTATAAAAATATAAGAAAGTGAAAATTGTAAAAAAAATAAATATATTGAATATTATATACATGTATATTGCACGATGAGGGCCTAAAATCTAATTTTTACATCTTAACTCCAAATTGAATGAAACCACCTACATTAAATAAATAATTTTATTTTATGTACAATAAAGGTGAGATTGGTGAATTTTGAGTTCTTATGGAGACGGTACATGTCTATAAAGTTTTCTTTGCGATTTTTTTATTCATGTGTCCCGGGCAAACTGTGTTTTATTTTTTAGTGAAATAAATTTTGTTTTTTTCTTTGTATTTTTTACGTACAATGTTCATGTTCGAAGTTTATTAACTTGAGGTGTAAAATGGAAAAATAAAATAGGTCCCAAAATGTTAATTATTGGCCTATAAAATTAGTATCGGGGTCTAGGGACACTCAGTGTCTTTAACACTTCGTTTTTTTTTTCTTTTCTTTCCTTTATTCTTTTAATTTAGAATTAAATACATTATTTTATACATTATTTATACAATATTTTCTATAATTTATTAAGTGTTATTTTCCACCAATTAATGATATATACATGCATTTAGCTAGGGATTTAAGGCCAAAATGAAAGAATAAAGGTGATGAAATGAGTTTTCATCAACCACCCCTTCATCGACTATCACCTTTACATGTGTCTTCCTCCATCTTCACCTTCTTCCTTCTGCAACCCCATCGACTGGGTTCCTCCTCCTCGACCCGAAAACAGATCCCCCCAAACACCTTCCACATGTGGAGCAAAAGCCATCCACCAGCCCTCGCAAAGGAAGCCCCCCAGGTCCAAGCTACAGCTCCCTTTCGATCAAGAATGGGAGCGATCTGGACCGTCAGGTTTCACCCAAAGTCCAGTACTTAGATCAAGACAGGAAACATCCTCAATGTCTAATCGCGCTTAATCTTCCAGCCGTCAGATCTACAAGCACGAACACATCAGAGCCGAACATCCTCAGGACCCGAAGCCTCTTACTTAGGGTAGTTCCAAAGTGATCAGTGCACTATATGCGAAGGGTACTGCCACCCAAGCTTAGGCATCGACCGAACTACCATGCCTGACGAGCAACGCACACGTAGAGGGAGGCATTTTGCAGACACGCCCTTCAGATTTCTAGAATTCACACATGTGTCCCCGTTCAGGGTAAATTGTAGGAGAGCCCAGACAACTTGTGGAAATTGTAGTCCAGAACCTCCAAAGGTTCAATTTGCAAGAATTTCTAATTATATTTATTACACTTATGTCCCTAGACTTGCATAATTAATATCGTGCACATTTATGGATCACTTTTTACGTTCTTTATGTCATTTTGAACCTTTGTTAACTATTTATCATTAAGAAAACTGAGACTCATATTTCTAGATATTTTAATATCAAATTATTTGAAGAAGTTATTTAGAGATATTGAGCACATTTATTATGAGTCATTGAATCTTTCTTGCTCGATAGTTTATGAATTATTTTGAAATGGTTTTGGGATTAATCTGACACTAATTCATCATTGGGATTTGTGCATTACATGGATTAGCTTCTTGACTATTTGCACATGTTCATTTTACATTATCATTTGTCTTCATTATAACATCAATTATAATTTGTAAATATTGCATTTACTTATTTCTCTCTCACCACTTAGCATCATTTCCTACATTGAAATTATTTTGAAAATCCATGCATTATATCTCTTTCATTGATTAATTACATTTTGCATATTTAAAAAACAATAAAAATCTGAAAATACAAAAATACAGAAATTATTCACTTCTTCTTTGAAAAACTAATTTTTTTGAATTATTTAAGAATTATTATAAACCTCATATTACCTCCCTAAGTTCGGCCTTGGGACTAATCCAAGTAAAATAAATAACTTGACTACATTGAGATTTAATCTTCGATATTGTTTCTCAGTGTAGTCATCATTGATGATGAATCTAAAATTACCCGGCTACAACAATTTCAACAAAATTAAAAGGGGGCAATTTTTGATTCGACATGACTCCACTCAGTAAATTTATTATCTAATCTTAGTCCAAGTGTTGGACATTGACCTGAATATTATTCAGATGCAATGAGAATATTAGATATTACATCTGACTTGATCATACATCTCTGAGGGTCCTTTAGATCTGGATATGAGATTGGATCTTAATATCCAAGTCAGTATACATAAAATATACAATTCCATGTCCTTATCTCCAAGTATGCACTGAGAAGGCACAATGTTCTTCAAATAATTCAAGAATATGTCTATTGTTGACGGTATCTGAGCATTGGAAAATTGATGATTTAATAGGATTTAATTATCATTAATAATATGAATGTGATTCACATTATCCAGACACATATAGAGAGATGATTAAAATAATTAATATGGATTTAGTTATCATGGATATGATTAATATGGATATCACTAAACACAATAATCATAAATATTACGAATATGATTCATATTATCATAAGAGATATTTAATTGTAAATATGAATTACAATTTATAAGTTAAAGTGAATTGGATTCACATTATGCAATTAGATGTAAATAAGATTTATATTTAATATTGGACGGATGGATATAATTCATAATTATCAATGGCATGATAGAAATTGTCACAAAATAATTTGGAATTATTTTGGTGAAAATTCAAGCAACAAAATTTGTTGCAAGCATGTGGACAATATGGTGAGATTTGAGAATCTCATCCATAAGGAAAGAAGAGAGCTCCATTCCTCATATAGAGTGGACGATCACATGGAAAATGAATCCATGATGGTCAACTGCCCTAACGAGGAAGAAGGTTCTCCTCCTTCCTATTATCTCGCATGAAATTGATTTAATGGAAATTAAATTTATTGAAGAAAGTCTTAGATATTATTTATTTCTTTAAATTAATTAATTATTATTGCAAATTATTTCAATAAAAATCTAGGCCTTTGATCTGGAATCACAAATTAATCTTTAACATTGATTATAAGTGCACGTGAATTGGGATCCTTGGGCATCCAATTCATTATAAAAGAAAGGCTAACCTAGCTATCCTTAGTTGAATGGAATGCAACATTTGCATAAAATCTCTCTCTCTCCCTCCCTCTCTCTCTCGCGCGCTCTATATATATACATGCCCATAGGCTATCCATATCAACCCCAAGTGATCATCCACCTAGGGTTTATGGAGAGAGACGTCATCATCACACTACTATTTTTTTATCGGATCGAATGCTTATGGATCTCAGTATTCTTCATTGATTCGTGCTCATGAGAAAGATGATGGATTTCATGTGTTGAAATTAGGAGGTTCTCTGCTTGGTTCATCACCAAGGTTTCCGGGGAGCACACATTTCATGCGTGCGCCTGTAAGTGTTGTCTATGTCGTATCGGACTTGAAACAGGAGGTCTCTTCGTTTAGAAACATGAGGATCGTGATCACGCTGCATAAAGTAACCTTAATACTTGTATGTGATCGATATGAAATAACATGGGAATGGTTCCCATGTCATGTGGTTTCATAGATTTTTTAAAATTCCACTGTCTTGTCAACTAGTATGACTAGTTGACCTAGATGACATACGATACGATCTCCATACTTCCATGATACGAGAGTCAATTTTATTTAAATCGAAACCCTTTAAAGTTCACTGCTAGTGAAGAGTCCACAAACTTCAAAATGACCTCATTAGAAGATCTTATAGGTAACCTTCTAGTCTATGCATTGAAAAAAGAGCACAAGAAGAAAGGAGACGAGAAGCCACAGAAAAATCGTGCCCTAATAGCCAAGAAGTAAGCCCAAGAAGGATCAGATTGTGATGACAATATCACATTCATGACCCAATAATTCAAGTACTTTCTCGAAAAGAAGAGAAATAAGAAAGAAAAATCAAATGCTTCCAATGTGACAAATTAGAGTATGTGAAGAAGGACTGCCCTCAACGAGAAAATAACTTTAGACATGAGAAGAAGTACAAGAAGAAAGCTATGCAATCATCATGGGATGAAGATTCAAGTAGCAATGAGGAAGAAAGCGAAAGCTCCTACATGGGATTTGTTGGAATAGTTGAATCTGACTCATCCAATTCAGACTCAGACATCCAAGTAAATAAACTTTCTTATTTTGAACTTTACAATACCTCTTAAGATATTTTTAGAGAAAATATGAAACTTGAAAAGATCAATAGGAAGTTAGTAGAAGATAAATCTCTTTTTCTTAATAACTTAGACGTTTTGAGAAAAGAAAATGAACTGCTTAAAAAGGATAGGAGTAGTTTTGAAGCTCAAACTACCTATTTAGAAAAATATATTATTGAACTTAAAAGAAATACTACCTCTCTACATGCTGATGAAAAAGATTAAAAAAAGACGGAAAATCATGCTTATAGCTCTAATTATTTCTAAAAAAGTATATGGGCTTGGAAAAAGAAGGAAACATTGCAATCTAACCCTGAAGGACCTAAAAAAGAAAGGTACCAAATCAAAAAATTTCAAGTACCCAAGGCCAAGGGAAGAGGAGATGGAAGAGGCTAAGGTTAAACTACTTTTAGAACCATGGATGGATGCCACCGCCATGGAGAAGTTACCAATACTTGAGAAATCCGTTGTCAAGAACCCTAGGTGACTTCTTATATTTTTTCTTAAGTTGATCGTGCATACCATGCATTAGAGATGAACCCTTAACTCTTATCTTCAAGGGAGATCCTTTAAGCAAATATTAAGGGGAACTCTAGTTTATGGGGAGTTCGGATTAAAAAGAATGTTTTCAAATAAAAAGGAGATATTGTTTAGACATCACCTTAACCAACAATTGGTTTTTATTCAACTTTTGGTATCCGTTTATATCTTTTTTATTATGACAAAAAGGAGGAGAAAGAACTATTTACGAACATGCCTTTTTTGTCTTCATCAGAAAGGTGAAGATTGCTAGTTCATGCATGATGGGGAGATTGTTGGTGCATGAGCTTGCATATTTTGATGATAACAAAACACATATGTAAAGTTTGTAACTATATCAAGAGTATGAAAGCTATTGGTCCAGAAAGAAGCTTAGCTAAGAAGCTCCAACCTAATTTAAGAAGAAGCTAAGAAGCTCGAAGGAGTTCAAAGCTAACGAACTTCAGCTCAAGCTCAAGAAAGGATCTCAACCTTGAGAAGAAGATGAAGTCTTTTCTTTTATTAAGTCACACTTTATGTAATTGGTCTAGATTGTAAAAGACCTCAAGGACAATGCATCTTGTATCTCAAACTTTGACTTTGATCTTGACTTCGGCTTTCATGTAAAATTGTCAGCTTTCATGTAAAATTGTCAAAATGATTGATCATCAAATTTTCATTGATTGATCATATCTTTGAATTCTCATCCATCGTTAATTTTTATTGATCGATCATATTTTTGAATTCTCGTCGATAAAAAAGTTTCCATTGATCGATCATATTTTTGAATATTGGTCTATCATCAAGTTTTTCATTGGTCGATCATAATTTTGAGTTCTGATCGATCATCAATTCTCAATTATTAATCATTTTTTGAGTAGTGCATTTCAGGAATTCTTTCCTTACCATTTCAACCTCCAACGATTACGGGAATCTGAAACCTATAAATAAGATCCCATACCCCACTTGTTTAACACACAACAAGAGCAAAATTTCTCTTGTCTATGCTTTCCACTCTATACTCTAAGAGTAAGATTCAGGATCTATTTTCCGCTCCATTCTTCATGCTTACAGCTTTAAAGCTTTGAGTTTAATCTTAAGGGCATGCTCCTCATTTTGTAAAACCGTTTCAGTTTTGCCTCATATTATTCATTACATGTTTACTTTGATATTAAGGTCGTTTGATTTGATTTACATGTATATGGTTGAATTGACTACATAAGCAACTTAGGTTAGTGAGAGACCTATGTGGGTCAGGTTGAAAGCCCGATATAAGACCTCTAGGTGTACAAATCACTAATTCTAAATTTCAGATCTAATCTAGTGTCCAAATGAGGCAAATGAGTACTCTATCTTGTAGTACTCACTGAGATCTTTCCAAGAGCCCAAGAACATCGAAATCAGAGTCTGTATGAGGAAAGTTACGGGGAAATACGAACATTTTATGACATTCAAACTCGGATCTGAATTCGGATCCATTTAGGCTCAATCCTATATAAAGGAAGGTTGAGCTCAAGTGTTCTATCTGACCAGACCACTTAGCCTCATCGGATCTCCACCACCAGAGAGAATTTTCGATGATCGATCAAAGATCCAAAGGTACCGACGTGGAGATCTCAGAGAGTGGAGTCGCATAGTGGGCATAGAACTATGCTAAATATCATGGAACAACCACTCCTGGGGAGGGAGTGTCACGTGGGATGACATCGAAGTATGGTTTTTAACCCTTTGTTTGTTGTCGGATTTGTGATGTTTTTATACAGTTGGGTTGTGAGGGTTACGAGCTACCTATTGCAAAGGTTTTTATCATGTTTCGTCATAGTTTTGGACGTGACGGGTAATTTATCACATTGCATTTTTGGATTTTACTGCCAATCCATGTCTTGCATGCATGATCTGAGTAGATATTCTTGATGTGGATGTTAGCAGGAACAGAATGGTGTAGCCCAACTATCGATCGAAGCAATTTCACGGGACGTCTCCGAAGCGTTCCAGCTATTGTCAAAGTATGATCGATCATAATTTTTATATGATCATATCATTTGGCCCAAAATGATAGATCATGGTTAACTTTATGATCGATCAGTAATGGTCCATCATTAAAGTTTGATGATTGATCATTCTCGGATTGTGGACCCATTTGGACCTTAAAATGTATGAAATTTGATTATAAAAATGATGTAGACAATTCGTGGCATTATATATGTGTGTTTTAAATGTATAGATTATCAAAAAAATGACATTAAGTGAAATGGTTCTAGTTTAATCTCTTTTTGAAGTAAAGAGGCTAATGAATTTGATGAGCTCTGATGAGGATGAGCTTGAGAATCGTACGTAACCCGTTAGCTCTAAGTTTTGACTCTTAAGATCACCACTCGAGTTTCTCGTTGTAGTTTTGATTTCATGCCACTGTGTCCGACTTTCAATGGCTTTGGGGTATCTTGGAGTAGCACCGCTAAGGGAGGGATATGCACCCTTGGGGCCTCTGATGGAATCTTAGATGATCGTAATCCTCGCAGGTTGTTGTTCAGGAGACATGCTACTTGGTGCACTGGTGTGCCCTTTTTACCCGGTGTTAGTCTCGATTTATAGATGTGCGATGCCAAGTAGTTATGGTTGTTTGTCTGTGATTTACTTCTTTCACTTAGTGTTTACACTCATGTATTGTCTAGTGTAGGTCATATTGGTCGGTATTCCGAGTGGAGGCTTTAAGCGGTAGTTTCGAGAGTTGTGGTATACTTGAAGTAGCCGGTTCAGGATGTTTTCAAGACTATAATTTCAGGGGTCGGCTAGAGATCAATGGTGAGGATTTGTGCACAGTAAAGTATGGGTTTGACTTGGCACATGGTAAAGTGTGGGGATTGTTTAGCACACGGTATAGTGTGGAATTACACAATTGAATCAAGGGCAGCTAGTGGGACATGTTGGGAACTTAATTAGGATGATGCACTTCATTGCATGCCTATGGAGTCACCCCAACCCTAAAGATTCATGACCTTAAAGTCATAGTGTGAGGTTCCTTGTGAACCAAGACCACAGACTATCCACGATGCTAGTGTTACAAGGTTAAGGATAAAAGCCAAGGATCTAGGATTTCTGGTCAGTTTTCATTTGTTTTGGGTTTACACAGATACCAACTTTTGTACACTTTATATATTCTAGTGGATCTTTCTTGATTAGTTATTTTAGCATCGTTCTGAACAAATTTGCTCATAATGTACCTATTTTCGTGAATTTGACATGTCCTCAGGAGCAATCGTAGCAGTGAGTGATTTGGTTTGTTCAGTTCTGCTGTTGTGGTTGTTGTTACTTCTAGGTATGTGCACTTTTGTAGTTTTTGCTAATGTCTTTACTTGTACCTTTTCGAGAGATGTATATCCTATGTGTAGGGGCATTACAGTGATAAATGTATGTGGACATGGTTGCATGATGGATGTTAATGGAAAAAGTTTACTGTATTTCCTAATGTTATTTTCATATTATGCTTTCTATTCTAGTGTTGTGCTTAGAATATCGGATTGGATTACGTGGATTGGAAATGTTGGGTACCTAGGTCATAAGTGGATGGTCGTCATACTGAGTCAGAAGACTTAGGTCATGATTTTACTTAGGAGGATTTTCACGTTAAATACCCTTGCACTTGTGGTTGCTTATTTATCTATGATTGAGTTTATTATTTGTTGGATCCGGATCATATTGTCTGATCCACCCGTACCCATGAACCAATGTCTGCAAATTGGAAAACAACAAATATATATAGATATTATGATCTCCTCGACATTATCTTGAAGTATCAATGACAACTGCTTACAAAGTCCTAACTGGATTAAGACTTGTACTTAATGATATCAATATTGTGATACTAATTGTTACTATCATTGATATCTCTATCTGTGGTTAGTGAATGTGATTCACATTATTTGTATTTAATTAATATGAATATTGATTCATACTAATTTATATTATATATCTAATAATATGATTCATATATTTTTTCAAGGCATATATGTGAATATGAATTACAACGGAAAAATAAATGTAAATTGGATTTACATTTTATTTTGGATTTATAAATACAGTTCATGTGTTATGAGGTGATTCTCATAAAATAAAAATTATGATTTTCATAATTTAATCAATTATGACAATGGAATAATAAAAAGAAGGTTGTAACAAAAAATAGGACATGGTAGTCGCCCTATGTAGAAATACATGGCCGTCCATCTTGTACTCCTAATTAGATTACGAGCTCCTGATTTTTTGTTTATCTCTTGGTTTATTTTGAACTATAATTAAAAGAATAATTAAGATTCCTATTTCTTGAAGGTAAAGCATTTAATCCTAGCCTTAGAATCATCTCCTTTAGGAGTAGGACTCCCTGGGATGTCTCCCTATTGTATTTAAGAGAGGGCCTGGCCTCTCCCTTAAAGAGTAATTCATTCAACTGCTTCAAAAACCCTTCGAATTGCCTTGAGATCATAGAGAGAAAAAGAGAAAATTTAGAACTCTCTTGGTTGTCCCCGCTCAACAATCTACAACTGTAGACATCCACAATATTCCCCTCTACCTTCATTACATTATTTTGTCCCTTCGTGAGAGTAGAAAGCCTTCTTCTTCGTGCTTCTTTTATGTGAAGAACGATTCGATTTCATGCGATGAAATCAGGAGATAGGTATCATCCTGATCTCTATTTGGTGTTGACAACTTCAAGAATAATGTGATATCGAAGTTTGCGGGAAGCTATGCGAGTCATCATCGCGCCCGTGAAAGGAGAGTTGTCGAATTGGACTCAATTCAGGAGGTCTCTTTCTTTATAGACTCACAATTCAAAGGTAACTCAATACTCACGTGGTTATGCGAAATGGTTTGGAAATTGTTTCCTATACCATGTGGTTTCGCAATTATTTTTTTTTTGTATCAGAGTTCATAGGATGAACTTTACTTGTTTGCAAAATGTTTGCTATTTCTCCGTGTTTCCGTGATGCGAAGTTATGAACTCCCTTCACCAATAATCTTAGTGTTAAATGTCTGCTTGTTGGATCATCATAGTTAAACCTGACTACTCGAGGTAGACCATGGGACCTACCCAAATAAAATAAATGCACTCTGTACTTCGCTTAGATATTTAGTATGAATTTCGATAAGATTGATTTCTAAGCATAATACAACTGACCAATCTTAGTTAATCAAATTTTGGGTATGTCAAATGGCATCGTTTCCTATAAGGCATATGAATGGGAAACCCTTCATTTACACAATTTAGCGTATTCAATTTTCCATCCCTCGGGTACTTTAACCCTGAAATTTTGAGTTTTTTATGTTTGTTTTGTTTTTTTGTCTTTTTATCATAAAATGTATATCAAAATAAAATTGTAAAAATATTATTATAATGGATGAAAAGTTAATTACATACAGATGTTATATTTTACAAAATAGTCTGGTCATCATTTTTTACATAGTGCACTCTGTATAGAATTTTACTAAATTGACAGTAACCTTTAAAGCTCATGAAAGACTCACCTCATTTAAAGGCCCCCTATATATGTAGGGATATTTTCCAATGGGCTTTGAGCCCATTAGGATTGTAATGAGTACACTTAATTTTACTAATGTTTTCTATCATTTTGAGCATGTTACTTATGGGTTTACAACTGTTTTATCATATTCTTGCTATTAATAATCATTTCACAAAAAACAAAAATTTAGTTAATATGAAATGGCCTTTAGTAAGAATAAAAAAGACATTAGTAATGCAAATAAAGATACAATCATTTTATATTGATTCAGACTTTGTTGTGTGAATATGATTACAAATAATATTAATAATATATAGCATTCATAAACCAATAAGTGTTATACTTGAAATGATAGAAAAAATTAGTAAAATGAGCGTGCTCATTGCAATCTTAATGGGCTTAGGGCATAATATTGGAAAATCAATCTCTCTCTATATATACATATACATATTGATGAATCCTGTATTCACCATACTAAAATTGGTCATTTAGGCTATGTTCCCCAACATTCATATGCATTTAATCATTAATAGAGCATTATTAGCATTCATACGTATGTGAATAATATTTGCATTTCATCAAGCATAAATTGCATTAAAAATCCCAAGTGTAAATTAGCCCAAAAAGCCGCTAACTTGTCTTTTTTTTAATTAATTCATCCTAACTCCAATTAACCCCAAACCACCTCCATTATGTAGATATTACTAACCTTATTAAATAAAAAATACAAAAAAATTACTAACTCCAATAAGTGTCAAATTATCCCAAAGTCTAATTTCACATCTGACGGACTAAAATGAGCATATCTCCCACACACAGTGTCCGATTTTGTCTACTAACTTTTAAAGTACTCCATTTTCAAATACCTTCAAAACAAGACCAATTTCGTAAATTCGGAGCACATATGTGAAAGTTGGTTTTTGGGCCTCTTTTGTGCATTTTGACTTTTTGCTATTTTTGACCTAAGTTTTATGTACTTAATTAATGCTTTTAATTTTATTTCTTTTTCATTTGTGTTCTTTGATGAAAGTTTTATTAAGCAACAAAAAAATTCAAATCCAGATTAAAACTGAAATCAAAGAAACTGACTAAGTCCAAGTGTCCGTGGTCGATCTGTACAAAAATTGTGTGTTTCTTACTTTTATTTTATTTTCCTATTTTTGTATTTATTAAAAATCCAAAAAATATATTAATATATAAATAATTTTCTTGTATTTTATCATATTTTTCTAGATTTTTATCCTCTCAAAAACCACCAAAAAATTACAAAATCCCAAAAATCCAGTTTTTCACACATGGAGAACCACCAAAAATATCACTTCGTGCAGGTGACCTCTTTTGCTCCCAGGTCCTTCATGAAAGTTGTAGATCTCGACGAGACGAACAACTTTTGTGACGGAAATTTTTCGATCTGAGTTCTCCTTCTATTTCTTTTCTATTTCTCTTTACCTTTAAATTTTGAAATTTTTTGGGGTGCCACGTGGCAGCCCCTGGGCGTGCCACGTGGCACCCTCTCACTTCCTCTCTCCTGCCCCCCCTCCCCGGGGGTCACGTGCGAGGCACGTGACCCGACCTTCCCTTTCCCCAGTCGTTGCCTTCCTTCCCCTGCTCCGCCATGCGCGGCCATCAAGCTGCCATGCATGGTCGTTCCGCCTCCTTCACCTTCGCATAACATCCCACCATCGCAGTCGTTACCTTCCTTCCTATAAAGCCTCGTCACGGCTGGTCATTTCTGGCATCTGCCATCATCTTCGAACGAGCCCAAGAGTGGGGTTCGTGACAGGAACCCAGCCTCAAGCATACGCTTCATCTGGCGTGATCCACAGGGGACTCCCTCATGTGCTCCTGTCATTTCTCTCACCACATAGCTTTGTCGTGTTCGTCCACGACTTAAGGCGATCACAGGGAAAGAGCCCTGCTCCTCCCGTCCTCATGTGAGTTCAACCTCCATCTACCGCTACTGCTTCCACCGCCCTTTGCTCTGTTCTTCTTGTGCAGGTACATCGCCACCTCCATTCGCCTCATCGAGCTCCCTCATCCGTTGTTGGCCAATGCCGAGGTCGAGCCTAGCCGCCCCGGCCGATCGCTCACCGCCTCCGTGCCTTGCCGACTCCGCCAGCCTCTCCATCGTACTACGTTGCACAGCGGTCTCCTCCGCTCCCATCGTGCTCGGTGGCTCGCCCACCGCCGCCTTCCCCAGGCCTCCGTCGGTTGTGTGTCGACCGGCCAAGGCCCAAGCGACCGCCCCCCACCGTGCCTCGCGCGCTACACGATCATCGCCTCCGCCCCCGTCGCGCCTCCGCCTTTGATCGATCCGCGCCAACAGCTGCCGTTGGATCGGGCAGAGACCCATGATCCAATGGCTACGGGCGTGCCACGTGGAGCATCCCGCCGCCCCTCCACACCACCAGGCTCGGCATCCCCGAGCCGTGCATTCCCAGCCGCGTGGAGGCTCGGTCCATACGAGCCTCCGCTCCATCATCGAGCCTCTGGTTTGGGCCTCCGAGCCTCAGGCCCAGGCCTGAACCTCAAGCTCGGCCGCCCGAGCCTCAACCGCCTCCCCCGAGCCTCCTGTACATGTGTTGCGCACGTGCGGTGGGGGGCAAATTGCATCAAAGATCCGGTACTTTCAGAATTTGCAAAAATACCCCCGCCTGGGGTAAATTTCAGAAAGGGCCTCCAACTTTTATAAATTAAGGGACCATTTGCAAGAAAAACTTTATTTTGTTTACATTTTAGTCCCTGAAACTTCATTCTATCATATCTTTTTCATACAAACTCCGTTT
This sequence comes from Ottelia alismoides, assembly GCA_037367405.1. Lineage (NCBI taxonomy): Eukaryota > Viridiplantae > Streptophyta > Magnoliopsida > Alismatales > Hydrocharitaceae > Ottelia > Ottelia alismoides. The sequence goes on from JAZKJV010002835.1 coordinate 533,635, forward strand.
TGAGCATATAATATGTCATTTTGAAGTTATTTTCATGCTCTACCATTTAGCATAGCTTATGAATAGATCTGAGGTTGTTTATTGATAATTTTCATTTGAGGATCTCTGGTGGCATATGAAGGCTTATTTTGACATGTTTGTGCTTAAGAAATTAATGATAAATTTTTGCAGGAATTCAGATGATGATTTTAAACTCTTGTAATCAATGTTGATTACTCTCAATAGTTTAGATTTAACAGGGGATTAATTTAGATCAATTCCTCTAAGATTATGTCCAACTATTCGAGGAATTGATTCAAAGACATTTTGAGGTCGGATATCTTGCTTCAAATTATTCTGAGTATCAATTTATAAATCTGAAGCAGCGAGTGAGATCCATTTTGATTTGTGATTAATTTGGTGAAATTATTGATCATATTATTCGAGGATTTAACACATTTCAAATCATAGATCTTGGGCATATTCATTTCTGTTTATTTTCCTTGCATAGCATCTTCATCATTACATTGTAGATTTTCTCCACACAGAAATTAATTAAGCATTAGTTAGTTATTTAATTTGCTTTAAGACCACGCAACTAAGAATCACCGTTCCCTATGTTCGACCTTGGTAGACTTTCCAAGTAAAAAATATTCCACAACATTCAAAGATTGTGGTATTTTGATCGACCGAAATTCGCCTCCTATACTACAATTCATCATTATTAAAGAGGCAGATTTCGCGTTCATCAAATGGCGACGTTGCAGGGGAACGACGAATTTTTAGGGTTTTAAATCATTTTTATAATTAATTTTTGTAAAGTTAATTTTTGTGTCATTTTTTCCTTTTTGCATTTTTTCCCTTTTCTATTTCTTTTCTTCTTCTAATACTAACCATACTTTCTCTCTTCGCAGATTACTCGGAGATAATTTGGAATTTAAATCAAGGACCTGCGAAGAAGAATGATTTTTATTTTAATTTTGTGAGAGAGAGTTAGTATAGATTTAATTTTCCGCATTATTCTCAGGGTCCCTCTCTTTGAACCCTTGTACTAATTCAAACTGAACATTTCTATGGTGTGTCGGGTCTGTTTCAACCCCTTCTATGTGGTTGGGACCCGGCTTAAGTGGCGTAGGACTTAGGCACATATATGATTGTTTCTTTATCATTGTTTGTGCTCATAATTCTTAGGCCACACTTTCACTAATTAAACGCACTGTAGATCATTCAACATTAGTCAAAAATTGAAATCAATTCTTCCTGCTAATAGAACTATATGCTTAGGGCGTTTTTCATCTGTGCATATCATTTAGTGTAAATTTTAATTCCTTGTACTGCATCCCGCATGAAGAACATGAGGATTCACGGTAAGTCTTTCTCTTAAGCATGCAACATTTATTTACGTTTGCATTGGATTTTCTGATTCTCCTTTCTCAAGTTTTAAAACTTAGGATTCAAAGGAATTGGGACTGCTCGTTCGTCGTGAATTTCTATGCTCACATAAACTACAGTGATAACCTTAACTTAAAACTGAGACTGCTAATCAAGGCGACTGTAAATAAATTGACATAAAATTAATCTGTATTTGGTGGAGAGGAACCCACTCATTGTTTGTAAGGACCAGAACGCACACTTAGGAAAGAGCCCGAAACTGAAGTACTTCATTCAGATTACTGATTTTAAAAATAATCAGATACCTTTCAGTGAGGGTCTCGGGTAGCCGTTTCACAGTCCGACTTCCCTTAGTAGAGTAGGTGGTTTAGAGGACACTGCGGAAGGCTCTGTCCTCAAGTAACACGGGTAGATTTTTAAACGGTTCGTACTTACACCTATACTAGATGAAAGTAGGTGCAACTAGTTGTATGAACTCAGGACAGTCTTTGTGAAATATTTCGAAACCTAACAGCTCCGCTTAATTTTCAAGATTGTTTTGTCATTAAATTAAAATTGAAAAGATAAGCGGCTGAACCCTAATGAGCCTTCACCAGTGTTGAGTGGGTGAATCTACGTGTTTGTTTTGTGTTTGATTTGTGTGCCTCAAAGACCTTGCAATCACAAGAAAATCATGGTTCGTTGATCATTCCATCCCTCTTGAGAAGATGTCGGCACAGTGGTCTTCTTTTACGATCTCCACGACCTCGTCCCGATATCCTTCTTCTCATACTCCTCAAGGGAGCCTGCTCATCAAATCAGGTTCCCCTCAGCCATCATTCTCTTCCCGCCCATACATCCCACCCTTTGACCACACTTCTTCTTGGAATAGCCCTCTCTCACATTTTGACAATCTTATGGACCTGAGAGAGAGACCAGAATCGAGGATGAACAATAAAGTGGTCGATATTGACAATAGAACACGATTTCCAGTTACTATAATCTCACAGCCTCTTGAACCATCCCCTACTCAGGATGACTATTTGCTTGAGTACAATCAATTTTCCTTCGACAATCCATGAGAAAACCAAAGTCAAGGAAATATAACTCATGACCAGACCATAATGTTTATGAACAATCAATACTCTACTCGAGGTTACATGCCGGAATCATGACACATGGAGAATGGTTAATCAATCACTAGTCATGAGATGTTTGAGGATGAGATTGCTCGAATTAAGAAAAGAGCAGACACTTTAACCGAGAGAATATATGATCTCATCCAATCTATGCAGAATTCAGAAGAAGTGAGGCCACCACCATGAGAACCACTTGATTATCATGTGATTCACAATCAGACACAACCACTGACCTCTGACCCCCCTACTGACCATATCATAGAAAATACTAAAAAATTGAAAATATTAAAAATTCAAAAAAAATTGGACAACTCTGAAATGGAAGCATTTTGCAAGAGTCTAATCTTAGAGCTTCCATTGATCAAAGCCATAGAATATGTGCCCGATCTTAAGAGATTTGTAAAGAGTCGACTGAACCCCAAAAAGACGGGCAAAAACGATCCAGGACTGAATATTATGTCATATCTATAGCTAGTTTTTTGGTGATGAATCATAAAATCAAAAGCCGCAAAGTCAAGCGGTTCACTCGGATCACATGTGAAATTGAGGATTCTACATTCACTCATGTTCGGTTAGATGACGACTCCACATTAAACATCCTCCCCAAGTCCGTCTTTGACCAACTCAAATTCGGACAACTCAAAAAGAGTAGGGTGATCGTTCAATTACCCGATCGATCTACCAAAAGATCGCGGAGGATCGTTTCTGTTGTCATAATTTCTAAGGTAAAGAACATAAAGTGGATTTTATTGTCCTTGACATTGAGCACCCCAGAAGGATGTCTGAGTCTCCTATCATTTTAGGAAATCCTTTCTTAGCCTCCGCTAAGGCGATCGTCGATTGCGAGACTCAGGAAATCAAGTTCCTGAACTCTGACCACAATGAACAAACCCCCAATGACATGTCCTGCTCTGAGGAAATCCAACTTGAAACCGACAGTTATGATCAGGAGATAAATATTTCACATTATCAGACATCTCTGCATGACACACTGATACAAACCCTAGGAGAGTCACCTAAAAGACTGACTGTTGGACAAACTTCGGATTCTCACCACCCTATCACTGCTCCTAGGAAAAATAAAGATTTTGGAGCGTCTGAGGAATTGGACCATATTATTGAAGATCGCCATGATTATTTGAGTGGTCCAATCTTTGAGTCGGCAGTAATCCATGAGATACTTGAACCATATAAGGAACCGACTCCAGAAACATCCAATGTCACCAAAATTCACGATCATCCGGAAGTGACATCGACACCCCCATCCATAAACCACAAAATCACCAGGAACAATCTCCCTTGATCGAAGCAGCGCATGACCCTTCAAGAATTGGTCGACTTTTACGGGGATTCATCTGATGATGAACTCATGAATGCCACATCGGTTACTCAAGACAGGGAGATGAAGACTGTCCAACTTCCTCCCAATACTTCCCAAGGAAACAAATCGACCATGAAAGTCACCTTTGACCTTAGACACCAGGTGATTTTTGAAGAGTCCTCATCTGGTCCTGATGTGGTTCATCAGATAAGTGCAATAGGTACAGATCTGATCCAAGGGCACTTACCTCTGGTCGACAAAAGTTGGAGATCCTCTGCAGACAACTATTATTCTCCTGAGGACGACTCCGACGATGGCTGGTCTTCTTCATCGGCCCCATCTTCATCACCCTCCACATCTCCATACTATCTCCCTCCACACTCCCGTAAGAAGGTCCATCACAAACCTCCTTGATCTTGTACATCTGCAAATCTACCTGGTTCCCTATATGTATTTATCCGATTATACTTAGGCTAACCTGAGCTTAAGTATAGGGGGACCGGTACCATTGTTTATGCATCCCTTCTCTTCTTTTGTTTTTAACCCATCTATACTTAGTTAGAGCTATGTCTACAGTTCACTTTGTGCCTTGGGGACATAGCACAAGCTAAGTATAGGGGGGTGTTGTATATACTCTATCTACTTTATCCATAGCTCGTACTTTAATCATTTTTATCTAACATCAAGGATGGGTACAAGTTATGTGTATAATACCTATTTTTCAAAAAAAATAACAACAATAAAAAACAAAACAAAAAAAACTTTTTGCATAAAAAAAAATCATCGCTCACGGTCTTGCATTTCATCAAACATTTCATGCATTCCTTGGTTGATATATTCCTGACACATTCACTATCACTCAAGGCTTGAGGATTTTTTAGGACATTTGATTTCTGAGATTAGTCATTATGGTTTCTGAACTTAATAATCCAAACTTCCCTAGTTTGAAAGATTTGAGCGCTATATTGCACTCTTCATCTCTACCTTCAAAAAGAATATGATCAGCACAATCACTTTCACAACTGCATGATTGATGAGATGAGTTGAGTTATCACTTGATGAACTAGGACTAGAGATTTGAGTTTAGACCCAATTCAATTATATTCGAGGATGGGATAAAGTTAATGAAGGTTTCAGAAAACCTGAGTGTCAGCAAAAACCTAGCCAGTATGTGAATAAGTTCATATGCTATCTTTTTTATATTGACCTAAGTGTCAGGGTATGTTGAAACTTAATGAAAATTGTTGATCAGTGTGCACCAACTTTTGGTAAAAGTAGTGGAGCTAGCCAACTAAAAAAGAATTAGAAATGTCAAAGAAAAGCTCTATCATCCAAAGTCAAATTCTAAATGAGCTTCCACCAATGGCAAGCGCTCCCAAACATTTTCAAAGTGTCCACTTGGACCAAGCGCTAATTAGGACCAAGGAGTCGGGCTGACACCACAAAAAGGGCTCTGCATTGTAAGTGATACAAGTCTGGGTGTTGAAGATATCTTAGATACTCAAAAGAGACACACCCTGGTGTACTCCCAGAAAAATAAGTGCAGACGACTCCAAATTCTCTTGATGGACGCATTGATCAACAAAATAAAAGTATACTTGTGTTGAGTAATAAGGCACTCGAGAGGCACCGTGTTCCAATATAAGGGAGAGAAAATCAGACACAATCTTATGCCCTCCATCATCTGGATGTCCATCTACACTTTCAAGTCTGACAAACTAATGAGACGGTTGACTAAAGCAAGAATAGCTTATTCCCTAGTGTTGAGGATTAGGTCTAAAGGAGAGTCTCTTAGATTGGAACTTTGGGTGATGTCTCGACTTAACTCTCATGAATGCAGTACACTAAAAATCATATCTTTATATTATATGTACAAACAGAGAGTCTAAAAATTAGAAAGGTTGGATTCCTTTTTATAAAACATGGTTGAGCCCAGAATTTTATGATCACTCAAATTAAGGGTCTTCTATGAATTAAGCCTTGAAAATTCACATGCACAGTCAGGGATGTATTCAACTAAGTCATTCATTCATGCTCGGGGACGAGCATGGTCTAAGTATAGGGGTATGATGAATCCCGTATTCATCATGCTAAAATTGGTCATTTAGGCTCTGTTCCCCAACATTCATATACATTTAATCATTAATAGAGCATTATTAGCATTCATACATGTGTGAATAATATTTGCATTTCATCATGCATAAATTGCATTAAAAATCCCAAGTGTAAATTAGCCCAAAAAGCCGTTAACTTCTCCTTTTTAAATTAATTCATCCTAACCCCGATTAACCCCAAACCACCTCCATTGTATAGATATTACTAACTTTATTAAATAAAAAAATACAAAAAATACTAACTCCAATAAGTGTCAAATTATCCCAAAGTCTAATTTCACATCTGACGGACTAAAATGAGCATATCTCCAACAAATAGTGTCTGATTTTGGTCTACTCACTGTTAAAGTACTCCATTTTCAAATACCTTCAAAACAAGACCAATTTCGTAAAATTCGGAGCTCATATATGAAAGTTAGGTTTTGGGCCTCTTTTACGTATTTTGACTTTTTGCTATTTTTGACCCAAGTTTTTATGTACTTAATTAACCCTTTTAATTTTATTTCTTTTTCATTTGTGTTCTTTGATGAAAGTTTTATTAAGCGACACAAAAATTCAAATCCAGATTAAAACTAAAATCAAAGAAACTGACTAAGTCCAAGTGTCCGTGGTCGGTCTGTACAAAAATTGTGTGTTTCTTACTTTTATTTTCTTTTCCTATTTTCGTATTTACTAAAAATCCTAAAAATATATATTAATGTGTAAATAATTTTCTTGTATTTTATCGTATTTTTCTAGATGTTTATCCTCTCAAAAACCACCAAAAAATACAAAATCCCAAAAATCCAGTTTTCCAAACACATGGAGAACCACCAAAAATACCACTTCGCGCAGGTGACCTCTTTTGCTTCGGGTCCTTCATAAAAGTTTTAGATCTCGACGAGACGAACAACTTTTGTGAAGGTCTTTTCTATTTTTCTTTACCTTTAAATTTTGAAATTTTTTGGGGTGCCACGTGGCAGCCCCTAGGCGTGCCACGTGACACCCCCTCACTTCCTCTCTTCTGCCCCCCCCACTGGGTCACGTGCGAGGCACGTGACCCAACCTTCCCCTTCCCCAGTCGTTTCCTTCCTTCCCCTGCTCCGCCATGCACGGCCATCAAGCCGTCATGCATGGCCGTTCCGCCTCCTCCACCTTCCCATAGCGTCCCACCATCGCAGCCGTTACCTTCCCTCCTATAAAGCCTCGTCACAGCCGGCCATTTCTGGCATCCGCCATCATCTTCGAGCGATCCCAAGAGTGGGGTTCGTGACAGGAACCAAGCCTCAAGCATAGGCTTCATCTGGCGTGATCCACAGGGGACTCCCTCATGTGCTCCGATCATTTCTCGCACCACATAGCTTCGTCGTGTTCTCCCACGACTTGAGGCGATCACAGGGAAGAGAGCCCTGCTCCTCCCGTCCTCAGGCGAGTTCAACCTCCATCTATCGCTACTGCTTCCACCGTCCTTTGCACTATTCTTCTTGTGCAGGTACATCGCCACCTCCATTCGCCTCATCGAGCTCCCTCCTCCATCGTTGGCCAACGCCGAGGTCGAGCCTAGCCGCCCCGGCCGATCGCTCACCGCCTTCGCGCCTTGCCGACTCCGCCAGCCTCTCCGTCGTACTACGTTGCACGGCCATCTCCTCCGCCCCCACCACGCTCGACGGCTCGCCCACCACTACCTTCCCCAGGCCTCTGCCGATCGTGTGTCGACCGGCTGAGGCCCAGGCGACCTCCCCCCACCGCGCCTCGCGCGCTGCATGGTCGTCGCCTCCGCCCTCGTCATGCCTCCGCCTTCGGTCGATCCACGCCAACAGCCGTCGTTGGATCGGGCAGACACCCTTGATCCAACAGCTATAGGCGTGCCACGTGGAGCATCCCTCCACCCCTCCACACCACAGGCTCGGCATCCCCGAGCTGTGCATTCCCAACTGCGTGGAGGCTCGGTCCATCCGAGCCTTAGCCTCAGACCGAGCCTCTGCTCCGTCATCGAGCCTCTGGTTCATGCCTCCGAGCCTCAGGCCCGGGCCCGAACCTCAGGCTCGGCCGCCCGAGCCTCAGCTGCCTCCCCTGAGCCTCCTGCGCACGTGTTGCGCACGTACGCTTGGGGGGCAAATTGCATCAAAGCCCCTGATACTTTCAGAATTTGCAAAAATACCCCCGCCTGGGGTAAATTTCAGAAAGGGCCCTCCAACTTTTATAAATTACTGATAAGTCCCTCTAGGGACCTCTTTACAAGAAAAACTTTATTTTATTTACATTTTCGTCCCTGAAACTTCATTTTATCATATCTTTTTCATACGAACTCCGTTTTGAGCTTATAATATGTCATTTTGAAGCTATTTTCATGCTCTACCATTTAGCACAGCTTGTGAACAGATCTGAGGTTTTTTATTGATAATTATCATTTGATAATCTCTGTTGGCATATGCAGGCTTATTTTGACATGTTTGTGCTTGAGAAATTAATGATAAATTTTTGCAGGAATTCAGATGATGATTTTAAACTCTTGTAATCATTGTTGATTACTCTCAATAGTTTAGATTTCACAGGGGATTAATTTAGATCAAGTCCTCTAAGATTATGTCCAACTATTCGAGGAATTGATTCAAAGACATTTTGAGGCCAGATATCTTGCTTCAAATTATTCTGGGTATCAATTTATAAATCTGAAGCAGCGAGTGAGATCCATTTTGATTTGTAATTAATTTGGTGAAATTATTGATCATCATATTCGAGGATTTACCACATTTCAAATCACAGATCCTGGGCAAATTCATTTCTGTTTATTTTCCTTACATAGCTTCTTCATCATTACATTGTAGATTTTCTCAGCACAGAAATTAATTAAGCACTAGTTAGTTATTTAATTTGATTTAAGACCACGCAACTAAGAATCACCGTTCCCTGTGTTCGACCTTGGTAGACTTGCCAAGTAAAAAATATTCCATAACATTCAAAGATTGTTGTATTTTGATCGACCGAAATTCGCCTCCTATACTACACTTCATCATTATTAAAGAGGCGGATTTCGCGTTCATCACATATACATAGAGATTTTCCAATGGTCCTTGAGCCCATTAGATACTTCATGAGCACCATATTTTGTTCGTTCGATCTTCATCATATGGTTCTTTGAATAAAAAAATTCCTAAATTTAGCATCAATCCTCTATCCTGTAAAAAACTAATATCATTTGTCTATCATTAAGTTATTTCCATTTTAAAACACTCGCCCATGTTGCGCCAAGAAATCCCACCCAGATTAGTTTCTTCCATATCAAGAATTTTATCTCTCTCATCTATCCCAAATCTTCAAAAATCATAGTTTCGACCTCTGCAGCATTATGGAGTGGAGAGAATCGAGTCAATACGTTCTGTATTTTTTTAACAATTGACTGTAAAAATATTATCATTCATAAATTATTGTCCCTAATATCCAACATACTAGGTAGAATAAGAACCAATCGGTTTCCCTGATTCATCTCATGATCATGGCAGATCAGGACTTGGCTAGGCAAATAGTTGTAATGATGGCAATGCTCCAAGAGATGGGGCACATGCATCATGCATTAGAGTGAAGAGTCGGTGCCCAAGCTGAGAGACCCGAAGCCTCCAGACCTGTGGATGCTAGGGTTGAGGGTTCCGTTCACCTTTTTGAGGAATAATCTAGTTACCATCCTTCCACTGAGTCTACTCCTACCCCAGCTTGAGGAGCAATGGAGAATGACCTTCTTAGACACCAAACATTACTTGATAATTACTAAAAGGGAAATATTCCTCAATTTAAAGGCACAAAGACACCTATTAAGGAAGAATTACGGCTTGATGGTGTCAGTAGGATGTTGAGAATATTACATGATGATGTCAATAGGATGTTGAGAATAATACATGCACCGGTAGACACTAGGGTGTGTTTTGATGACTACTTACTAGCAGACTATGCAAGACAATGGTTGAGAGCTATTTCTAAGCAATTCGTAGATCATGTTCCATGGGATACCTTTGAACAAAGGTTACGAGCTCACTTTTGCCCCACCAATTGGGAAGAATTGAAGATGAGAGAGTTGGCTTCTCTGGCCTAGGGTTCCAAGACAGTACGAGACTACCATATTCACTTCACCGAGCTATTATGCTACTCCCCAATTTTAGAAGTCTCACCCCAAGAGTGTGTTACCAAATTTGTTAGTGGGAATTAGGGAGCTATGAGAGAGAAGCTTACATGTCTCATATTCAATACCGTGGATGAAGCAATGAACATTACTTCTCGTCATGAGATGGAGAGGGGTGAAAATCGTCAAAGAAGAAACTTACACTTTGTAGGTGGACTATCCAAACGCAAAGCGAATCATAACCGCAAAGATCACCGCTACCATCTCGTTGGTTCTAGTGTAAGCTCACCACTGACTTGGGTCATTAGTTGTCAGGAAGAGGGGGTTTTTCTAGACTTCCACTATACCCTCGTGACTTGACAATAGGAGTTAGTACCTCTGTCACAGGGTCTTCAAGTAATATAGGATCGCTCATATGTTAATATTGTCATCAAGAAGGTCACTTTAAGAAAGAATGTCCAAAGTTGAAAGGATCTGGACTCAAGCAAACCCCAACTAATAGTGTGTCATTCGTCCCAAGCAATGGAGCAACATATAGAGGAAGAAAGGGTAGAGTTCGAGGCTTACAACTGAATAAGTATAATGGAATACCATTCTAATGAAAGGAAATTTTATTCTTAAAGTTATGTTGCCGGCATTTAGTAGATCCTAAAAAGTTTACGTAATTTAATCAACTTCCTTTACATTACTTTCTCCGCAACTTTCATTTATTTATCCATGACTCACCCATCAAAGGGAATGCATACACTAGGAATGAAGCGTTGCAACACTTCATTAAGAATATAGCCCAACACATGTCCAAGTGTGACCCTTTAGCTAGTATGGTTGATAGTACTCTAACTCTCAGGACAAAGAGGCATATAGCCCAAGGAATCACTTGTTTCGTCAATCGAGCCCATCGGGGGAGTCTCGCTCGTCCCAAAACCAGTTGCCACAACTAGTACGATACATGTGTACATACACTTACAATTCTCCAGGGTGCCTACCACCACCCACACCGTGTTGCCCCTCGAGTGGGGGTGACTCGTTGTCAGCTCAACCGAACCACAAGGATGTGCACCCACCTTGTAATAATTATCCTTTATTCCCCCACATACGTTATTATACATTATGCAAAGATAATCTATATTGAGATCAAAAATTAATCTCATTAAACAGAATTGGTTCATTATTATAAAAGACCCTCGGGTCATCGTGCATGCATTTAATGTTTGATTTGAGGCATATTCATTAATGTTTGATTCATGGCATACTCGCAAGTATCCCATACTATGTTAAAACTTTGCATTTCACATGTTTGGATTGTTAAACAATGAACATCCAACACTTATTACGTGTTTTGCACCACCAATTGGCGCAGGTGTGTAAATCTTCGATCACTATCATAAACATCATCCTGTTAAATATCATATAATACTTATTTGTGAGGCGAAAACATATATCTAACAGGAACATTGAGCATGTTATAGCACCCTAAATGTGGTACCACATTTAATAATCGCAAATATGGTAGTAGCTTATAATGATGGGTGCTATTACTAGACAACTTCACTACACGAAAAATCATATTTACTGAGCACAATTGTCCTCCCCAAGTGCTCATAATATGCTCTCCAAGCGCTCATCAAGCCTTTTGGCGAGCACATGCGCTAGCCATTAATGTGCTCATTATAACTATAGACGCTAGTTATTATTGGCGAGCACGTGTGCTCGCCAAGGCACGTGGGCGATCACATGTGCTAAACAAAGTCCAAGTCAAGTGCTCTCCATATCTTATCTTATCCAACACTTAGCTAGCATGTGTACTAGCCAATTTTGAAGAACTAAGAAAAATATATACATGTTTAATGGGGATTCAAAGCCTCATCGAACATGTATCGTCTATTAGTCATTATTGAATCAATATCATATATAAGAATCTAAAATACCAAGTTGGAGATCACATCCCCGTTGAATACACAATCATTTTCTCTCATACATAATGCATACGTACACACATGCTTATTATAGTGCACAAACATAGACACTAACGCCATAATACCATACTAACACCACATTCACACACACATACCCTTACACATGCACAAGCACTAGCATATACAAAAGCACACTCAAAAACACATGAATCTCAGACAAACACACACATAACACGCAATGTCTCTTTCAAAATATAACAGAAACAAACTATATCCCACACTAACACAATGTAACACACACACACACTAGTATATACTTATGAACACTCTGAAACCCGCATAGACACACATGCATTAACTTTGTCTGCTTAGTGATGAATCTATGATTCTCATACTTTATTCTTTTATTTTAGCCAAATCTTTTAGAAAAAATATGTAAATATGTACTAAAACCAATAAATTGGCATTTACCATGTCTTTGTTAATATTGCAAAATTAGCACATATTTGTTCAAAATAAAAGAATAAAGAAGAAAGAAAAAGAAAAAGAAAATAAAGAAGGATGTAATTATGTAACAAGTACATATTGACCCCAACCCTGAGAGAAGATCAATATTGACCCGATCGACAAGGAATAAAGTAGGGGAAATAGGGTCATTATTCATTCTTCATGTATATATGCATCATTCCCTTATTTTATTCATCAATAAAAAGACCTCAAATTGGTTTACTTCCTTAATAAAACTTGTACATAAAAAAATTTCTAAATCATTAAATAATTGCAAAATTAATTGATGTACATAGTGCAAATAATAAAACTCATAAAAAGCCACAAAATAAAACTTAAAAGATCAATCCCAGCTCCATATGAACTCAAATTCTTCCAAAATCACCTTTATTGGACTCTAAATAAAATTATCTTTAAAATAAGGGTGATTTCATGATTTTTGGAGTTACGATGTAAAAATTGGCTTTTTGAGTGTGTTGTATATAGCTATGTAGTATCTATACATGTATAAATATTTATTTACCTATTTATTTTGTACATAATTTGTATATATTGTATTTTTTAAATACTTGTATAGTTTCCTAATAATGCTATAAAATTAGAATAAAATTTATAAAATAAAAAATAAATTAAAAGGAAAATCAAATTCTCATTGTATAAATTGCCTTACATTTATATATATTGTACAAATTAACTAGTTATTTAACACCTATATTTATTTTGTAAAAATTAAATAAAAATTCTTTTATAGTCCTCTAATTATTTTGTAAATAAATAAAATATAAAATAAAATGTATTTTTGTAAAAATAATAAAATATAATTACTTGTACATAATATATAGGTATAGTGTACATGTACATAACACAATATATTGTATATACCATAATATATTTATTAATAAAAATATTAAAAATCATAGAAAATGGCTTCAATAATAACAAACATTTTTTACTTTATTCTTTTTTTATTTTGAAACCATTTACTACTTATTATTCATTATTCTTTGATTTATGGGAATGGAATTTTCTGATTGGTCATCCTAGGTTTGTTGATCTGGGTCAACCTTTCCCCCAAGTCGGGTCAGACACGACTCCCTTCGCTGGAGCTGACTTCTCGCCTTTTTCCTGTCTGACTCCGACCATGAGCTTCCTCGGATTGCGGACCCTTCTCTTCCTCATAGATCCGTGATTCTCGTGGATCCCTAGTTAGGTCCAGATCATCCTAGGGTTTCATGCTACTCCTCAATCTTTCTAGAACCTAGGGTTGCCTATAAATATGCTCCTCCATCTCCACATCTCTGCAGCTCATCCCTCATGCCACCAATACTCCACTAGCACCTCCAGGGCAGTGACAGGGTCTGTGGGGTCCCTTTGGAAGCTTGGATCGACGTCGGGTAGCACGAAGCTCATTTCGTGGCCGGAGCTACGCCATGATAAACCTCCCTGGATTTCCACCACCTGCTTGAGGCTACAACCTCACCTACACCTCCACCTTGCTTCACTCATCTTCGTAGACCACTCTGGTATCACTCTTTTGCTCTATTTCGTCCCTTTCATTTCGATTCCAGATCATCATTGTCACCTACCATTTTAGCTCCAACCACTGCGTCAGGGTTCCGCTTCACATACCCATCCGCATAGATCGAATCTCCACTTCACTGATCATCCCTGTCTACAACTTGATCCCCTTATATCTTGCTCACCGGAGTAAGATTAGGATAGGTCTCCTCCCCTCACTTTTATCGGAGACCCATTTAGCACCTCACTGCCACTTCTCTTCCTTTTAGCTGCAAATAACCACGGTCGAGGCGCCATCTTTGAGCTGAGACCCTCCTCGCAGGCCGTGGGTTTGAGGAAGGCTCGATTGAGCCTTAACTCGGGTAGAGGAACACCTCCAGGTAGTGGAGCTCCACCACACACATCTGACTGAAAACCGCCCATCCGAGGATTCCGGTCGATGTGGAACATCCTCACGAAGGTGTTGAACCTTACAACCAACTGATACGAGCACAACAGCATGAGATAAACACGATTGAAGCTTAGTAGGCGCCACCTTCTTCATGTTCTTACAACATCTTCTCATGCCATCCAATAGGGAGCTGAAGCCCCATATTTGAACTGAGCCATCCGTTCATGCCCAAATATCAGCGCTCAGATCTGGTCAGGGTCCCATCCACGTCGCACGCGTTCGCCACCTTTTCAGTCTGTTAGATCATACCTGACATAGCATATCAGACCGCATGTCTCTGACATTCCCTGGACCATCAGATCCCTTTGCAGAGGAGCCATCAGAGCTGTTAGAGCCTCACGTGCCACGCATGCCTAACGAAGGGTATATTTCCCTTCTTACCCAGCACTTTTATTTTATTTCATTTCAGTCTTGTAAATATAGGTCGTAGAGTAATATATTTTGGATAATTTGCAGTTAGGACCTCATACTTTGCTTATTTGCATTTTAGTCCATCCGAGTCTGAGTCGCGTGCCTCCACACATGTTTTTATGGTGTATTTGCATGATTTACCCCGGACTTTTCACTGGTTACTGAATGAATTGAATTTCTGTTAATTGCATTTATGCACCTGTGAACTGTGAATCACATGCAGCACACACTTATTCTGGACTTTTTGCATTAAGGCCCTTATAGTTTTCTTGCATGATATTCTCAGGACCCCAGAACTAAAAATATTTACGAATAGGTCCATGTTCACTATTTAATAATTGCCTCATTTATTAATAGCAATAAATAGCTTTTTGACCTTAAAAAATCCCTAAAAATTATTGTTGGCTCTTGTTAGTGTCTATTTAAGGTGGTAATTTTTGTGTGCCAATTTTGTTTGATTTTCTATTTTTAAAAATTCGAAAACCCACTAAAAAGTTCATGTTTGTAAAAAAATCATAAAAATTTGAAAAAGGTTTTAAAAATTCCAAACAACAAAATAGTTATCTTTTGATTTATTTGATTTTCTGACCAAGTTTCATTGCATTATCTTTTATAAAAACATGAAAATTTATAAAAACTTAAAAACTGATAAAAATATATAAAATCAATCACACCCCCAAAAATTGTGTTTTTAGTCTCTGTATATATATCTTTCCATGTAGTTTTTAATAAAAGTAGTGCTCGAGAGTTTTGAGCATTATTAGTATTTTTAATTCACAAAATTCTCCTGATTGTGCAATGTGTGCTTATTTTCTCACTTTTTAATTTCTAGAAAATTACAGAAACATTTAAAAATTCTCTAAAAATTCTCAAAAACAATATAAATCATATAAAACCTAAAAATATTTTTACTTGATTTTTATGGGCATTCATATCCTATTTGAAAAATCCAAAAAGAGTTGCTTGTGTATCTTTTTCTCTTTTGTTCTTATTTACCTTCTTTTGAAAATTAAAAATTTTCAAAACTAAAAACCACTAAAAATAAAATAAAAATACTTTGAATCACTTGATTTGTCTACCTAGGATTAATTTTGCTCCTTGAGTTCGACCCTGGTTGTTATACCAGGTTAATAAAAGTAGCTCTACCACTTGTGCTTGATTTGCATGATTTCGTAGTGGTTAAATAAATTTTCTCGTTAATCACATATCAATTTGTGTCACAATGACACTTAATTAATCAACTTAACCTGAGTTAGCCTAGCGTTAAATAGAATGGCGTCGTTACCGGAGAGCACGACTAGGTAGTTAGGATTTTTGTCTGCTTATTTCATATTTTATTTGTTTCTATTTTCTATAAATGTTTTTGACCCATTCTTGTTTCATCTTGGTTGTGAGGGCTCGTGGAGAAAGGGAGGCGCTCTTCGGAGAGCTGACACACCCGAGCGAGGCGGAGGCCGACTACTCTACACCGGTCGGCGGAAGAAAGCATCTGAGGGGAAGTGGGAGGAGGAAGAAATCGTTATAGCAAATAGTTTCTTTTCCCAGCATTATTTATTTCTGAAAAACTTGTAATGTTTTGAGAGACACATGTTGGACACTCAGATATTATTCGAGGTCTGTTTCGCCGAGTACCGGTGCACTCGAGGGACCTCACTAATTTTTTCGTGTTTTCATTGCATTTATTTTTATTTTGTTTCCCGTGGTTTTTGCCCTTAGGCTTAGGACTCTATGTGATTGAGCCAGGTAGGGATTAAGGTCCAAACACCCTAATAGAATATTTGTGCCTACATAAAGCGATTAGACTTAGTCAAATAAGAAAAAGCTAAATATTTGGATTAGAGACCACGTAGAGATCGCATACAATGCTTGCAGGACTCATTGTCATGGGCACCGATTAGCATCTAACATCGGACTTTGGTCTCTCTTCTAAATATTAGCTCCTTGTTCTTCCTGTTAATAGAAATTTCTGTCTTAGGGTGATTTCCGCGTGCAACATATAGTTAGTTTTATTCATGTTTTTCAATTATGTGTGGAACATTTTGCATGTAGACTGTTGGAGCAAGGTACGCATTCGATGAATCTATTATTCTCGTTCTTTATTATTTTATTTTATCTTTATCTTTTAGAAAAAACATCTATAAATATGTGTAAATACAATAAATTACCATTGTGCATGTTATTGTTAATAATACATAATTAATACATGTTTTCCAAAAATAAAAGAACAAAGACAAAAAAAGAAAGAAGGATGTAATTGTGAAATAAATAAATACTGGCTCAAACCCCGAGAGAAGATCAATCATTGACCTGATCGATAAGGAATAAAGTACGGGGAGATAGGGTCCTTGTATATTCTTCACTATGCATTCTATGTACATATAGCATTCCTATATTTTATTCATCAATAAAAAGACCTCAGATCCAATCATTTCTTAATACATTTGTTCATAAAAATATCTGTTAAATAAGAAAAATACTTGTGAAA
The DNA here is from genome assembly GCA_037367405.1 of Ottelia alismoides. Lineage (NCBI taxonomy): Eukaryota > Viridiplantae > Streptophyta > Magnoliopsida > Alismatales > Hydrocharitaceae > Ottelia > Ottelia alismoides. The sequence goes on from JAZKJV010002835.1 coordinate 550,940, forward strand.
TAAATTATTATACATAATACCAATAAAACCACTCATGAAAAGCTACGCAACAAGAACTTAAAAGATTAATTTCAGCTCCATATGAACTCAAATTCTTTCAAAATCACCTTTATAGAACTATAAATTAAAATGGCTTTCAAATATTCCATGAATTTTGGAGTTATGAGGCAAAAAATTGGCTTTTCGGCTACCTTGTATAGTCATGTGCTACCTATACTTGTAAATATTTATATGTAATTAACTTAACTTATAATTTGCACATATTGTATTTTTAAAAACTTGTACATATACCTAAAAATAAAATAAAAACTATAAAACATAAAATAAAATAAAAATAAAATCAAAAGTTCATTATACAAAAGTCACATTCGTGTATATTGTAGACCATATCTATTTATTTAACACCTTTATTTAAATTGTAAAAATCAAATAAAAATAATGTCACACTCCTCAATTTATTTTGTAAATAAATAAAACATAAAATAAAGGATTCATGTGCAAAAATAACAAAATAAAAATAAAAGCGTAAAATACATAGGTATATTATACATATACATAGTACCCTATATTGTATATACCATGTATATAATTTCATAAAAATAATTAAAAATCAAAGAAAATATCTTGAAAAATAACCAACATATTTTATTTTTACCATTTTTATTTTAAATTAATTTGCTATTTTATTTATATTTTTCTTTAATTTATTTATTTCGAATTTCCTGATCGGTTGGCCTGGGTCCGTTGACCTAGGTCAACCTTCTCCTCCAACAGACCTGACCCGACAATTGTGTCATCGGGTTGATTTCTCCTATTTTCCCTAGTCGTCCTCCACCTCCCTTGATTTTAGTGTCTGATTCCCCTCCTAGGATACGTGATCCTCACGGATCCCTGACAAGAGTCGGATCCTCTTAGGGTTTCGCTCCCTCGTATGATATTTCTAGACCTTGGAGGAGTCCTATAAATGCTTGCCTTCGCCTCATTTGCTTAGTAGCTCATGCCCCGCTGCCTCTTTCCTCCCTAGCCACCTCCAGTAGAGTGGCAGTCTTATGGAGAGCCCTTTGGAGTGTAGTTTGATTGTTGATTGGTCATCGCTCAAGACATGGTCGGAGCTCCTCCACCGCGTACAGCCTCCTCCGCCTTCCGTACCGGAGTCGAGGCCAGGACCTCGCCGTACTTCACTGACCACTGTAGCACCTTTAGGTATGCCCCATTTCTCCTGCATTTCACATTTTATTCCGATTCATTTCATTCTCTCCACCTTTAGTTCATCAACCCCGATTAGCTGGTTGGAGCCCCATTCCATCCATCTAGCCACTCCGATCAAATCCCCTGTTCGCCCTCCATCTTCCAGCACAACCTGATCCCCCATGAATCATGCTCATGGGAGCAGGATTAGGCTAGGTTTCCCCCCTCCTCCTTCGTCAAAAACCAGAGCTCCACTCCTTAGTCGATTCTCTCTATTTTCATATGTAATAACCCTACCGGAGCAAAGCCCATGAGTCCATCTTCCTTTCACATGTTTAGGCACACGCGGGCAGACTCTTTATGTTCTCCGACTGCTCAGGTGGAGCAGTTTCAGGAGGAGGACCACTGCCACCGTCATTTAACCGGTCATCATCCCTTCTGAAGGTCCCAACCGATGTAGAACACTTGCACGAAGCTGTTGGACCTCGTAGGAAGCTCATCAGGCCGGTGGATCATCGTCCACACCTGAGGGATGCTTGCATGAGCTTTGTTCTTCCAGCTTCTTCCCTTCTCATTCGATCTTGAGAGGGGGTTCCATATTTGATCAGGGCCATCTGATATCTTCCTATTCCTACTGCAGGACAGAACAGCCTTGCAGACCGTTGATCAGACCCTGGCGTGTCAGATCTGAGCCCCACGTTCCTGACATCCCCTGAACCATTAGATTCTTTTCCAGAGGAGCATCAGGATCGTACGTCAGAGCTGCCACGAGCGTACGCCTTGTGTTGAGAGGAGTATATTTTCCTTTTTTCCATGCATGTCTTTTTATCTCATTTCAGCCCAATAAATATAAACTATTATTAAGAACTTTTGCATAAAGGACCGTATAGTTTTTATATTTGCATTTTAGTCCATTTGAGTTGTGGTCACATGTACCTTCATGTGATTTCTGGTGTTTTTGCATGTTTTCCCTTGTGCGTTGAAACTGTTATGGAATGAATACAATGTTTTGAAAATTGCAAATATAACCCTGCGTATCTGGATCCACGTGTTGCGTGAAACTTTTGTGGATAAATTGCTTAGAGGCCCCCAAACTTTTATTACTTGTTATTTGTAGGCCCTAATACTTAAAGTAATTGCAGATTGGACCATGTGCATTGTTTTTAATTACAAGTCTTTTATTGATGGCAAGAAATACCAAATTACACCAAAATTGCCTAAAAATTATATGTGACTCCAGCTAGCATGTATTATTTATGGTGATTTTTTCTTGTTAATTTTTATGCATTTTCAATTATTAAAATTCGAAAACACCCTAAAAAGTCCTTGTTTGTTTTGGAAAACATATAAAATTTGAAAAATTATTTGAAAATTTTATACAAATTATTGTAGTTGCCTTTTGTTATGTTTTAGCTCTTGTACAAATTTTGTTGAAAATACGTTATAAAAACCTAAAATTTTGCAAAATGCTTGAAAACTTATAAAAATTATGTAAAATCAACAAAAATTCCAAAAATTGTGATTTCATATCTTTTGTAGTTATTTCTTTCTAGTTTTTCATAAAAATTACTACTAGGAATTTGAGCCTTTTACTTATTTTTAATTTACGAAACATTCCTGGATGTGCACTGTTTTCATATTTTACCACTGTTTGATTTTTTAGAAAATCGCAAAAACATATTAAAAATACGTAAAAATTACCAAAAACACTACAAAATATATAAAGCCTAAAAATATTTTTACTATAATTTTCTGAGTATTTTAACCTATTCAAAAAATACAAAAAGATTGTTTGTGTGTGTTTTTAACTTTTGTGCGTACTTTTCTTATATTAAAAAATATTCAAATATTAAAAAATTAAAACCCACTAAAAAACAACAAAAATCCCTTGATTTTTTAAATCAACTACTTAGTGTATAATTGTGTTCCTTGTGTTTGACCTTGGTCGCTATAGCAGGTTAATAACAGTAGTAAAACCGCTCGATTTGTTTGATTGATCTTTTAGTGGTTTATTTTCTCGTTAATTGAATTTGGTTGATTTGGGACAACAACACTTGCTTAATATATTCCATCCTAATCAGCTAATCTTCGGTTATCAGAATTCTATCATTGTTGGAGAGCATGGCTAAGCAGTTAGATTTTATTTTTGCTTTTATAAACTTCTCTCTTTTATAGTTATTTCTGACCATTTTATATTTTGCTTTTCGTGCGAGGAACCACTTGGATAATGACTCAGTTCTCTTTAGAGGGACCTGCACCTGAGGAGGAGTAGAAGCAGTTGTATTAGATAGAATTTAGCTTAGGTTTATTTTTGTAAATATTCCTGTAATAATTTAGACTTTTGGACACTTCAATATTCAGGGTATGTTTCGCTTAGTGCCGGTGTACTCCGGGGATCTCATCAGATTTTCGTGATGTTTCACATTTTATTTTCATTTGTTTTCTGAGGTTTTAGACCCTGGACCTAGGTTTTATTCCGGTTGAGCTCAGTAGTAACCAAGGTCCAAACACCCTAATAGAATATATGTTCATATAGATCATGATTGGACTTAGTCAAATAAAAAGCTAACTTAATTGGACTAGAGATCACTCACCGAGAGAGGCCTTATACATCGCTTGCAGGACCCACTATGGTGGGCACCGATCGGCATCTAAGACCGGACTCATGTCTCTTTTCTGATTAATTAGCACTAGTTCTTCCCATAATAGAAGTTATTATCTTAGGGCGATTTCCTCAAGCATCATTTAGATTAGTTTAATTTTTGTCTTTAATTTATGCACGGTTTACTTTGCATGTAGACTGTTGGATCAAGGTATGCATTTCTGACTCTGCATGCATCATAGATTTCGTCGTGCATCGTCTTTTCTGTCCCATCCCCCCTCGTTTTATTGGACCTAAATAAAAAAATTCACCTAATACCGAATTTCACTCAAAAATTTTATTTTGGGGAGAGTAACCCCCTCCTTGTCTGATTTTACCTGCTGGGAGTTGAGCGACCGCACATTAGGATAGAGCCATGCCTAAACTTTCTTCAGACTATTGGTTCTAACAAAAACGATTAGCTATTCTCCAGTGAGGATTTTCTGGTAGCCGGTAAATGGTCTGGACTTCCTTAACAGAGTGGGTGGTTTAGAGGAAATTATGTAAGGCTCCACCCTCAAGTAAATCGGCTAGCCAGAAATAGTCCATACTTAAACCCATACTAGCTGGAAATAGGTGCAACTAGTCATAAGAATCCAGGCCAGACTCTAGGGAGAATCAGGCTCCTAACAGCTCGCTAAATTGCTCTATAAGATTGGATTCTCACCAAAAAAATAAAAATTGACAAGATAAAATATCGAGCTTTCACGGTCATCACACAGTGTTGAGTTGGTGAACTGGGGGTTTGTTTTCTCATCTTGCTTTCAGTCCAGATCAAATATTCATAAATCTCTAGATTAAAATAATGGGTAGGAGGTCTCTTAGACTGCCTTTGGTGGCACCACTTTCCAACACTCCTCCCCATTACGCTAGGGCAGCTTCAGAGAGCTCAAACCCGCTCTCTGAACCCGAATTTGTCTCCACCATGTTCTGCCTCGACCACCCTTCCTCCAATCCTGAGGTATAGTCAAACAGACCAGCACAATTATACATTCATTTGACAGCACCTGAGCTAGGGTCTTTTGCCTTTGTAGAGACTAGAGAGATGGTCGGTGATGACAGGACCGGTGAGAAGCCACAGACTTCATCTTTTGTATTGGATCAGGCAGCCATCAACAACACCATGTTAGCTTCCTTGGATACCATGTAGAGACAGATGAGGGACCAAGGGATGTTCATGGCATAGGTGAGGAGAGAGCTCACACATAGATGTGAGTTGGGAGAGACGAGATAGAGATACCAGTCGGTGGTGGAAAATACCACGATAGAAGGGCCGAGCAAACGATAGATGCCAGGATGAGCTACGAGATCCTCAGAGGCCATCATGCACCATGAGGCAGTTGTAAAACCTTGGTGCAACCCTCACTCAATGATGGATCCAACTTCCCGCCTTCCTAGGTGACTTCGAGCTTCATCCCCAAACGATCCAGCTATTGTCCAAGTTCCATGGACACACCATTGATTAGCCCCACATCTATCTACAAGAATTCAAGATGATCTGCAGCACCATCCACGATAAGCTAGTGGATGAGGACACCATCAAGTTGATCGCCTTCTCGTTATCCTTAGTTGATCGAGAAGCCTACTAGCTAAAACATCTAAGAAGGGTCGTCGCCACTTGGGAGGAGCTCCGGACCAAGTATCTGAACAAGTACTACCACTCGGACGGACCAATGCAGCTAGAGCCAAGATCAACAACTTTACCCATGATCCCCAATTAACAGTTCCATGAAGCGTGGGATTGATTTCGAGAGCTCATCGATAGGTGCATCCACCATGACATCAGTAATCCCAATCTTATCCAGAGTTTCTTCTGTGGGCTGACACCTGAGCTGTAGGGGCTAGTGAACGCCTATTGTGGATGGTCCTACTTTGCCAAGGACAAGGACCGGGTATGGGCCATTTATGAGGAGATGACTGAGAATTACACGATGATGTCCCAGACTCAAGTCTACACTCAAGGGAATCCTCCCCCTCAGATGATTTCATACCAGAAGATAGTATGCATCAAGGTTGGTCATTCTTCCTCTTCTATGGCAGTAGCACTAGCAGAATCTTCAGCTGGCGATATGGGTATCATCAGCCAGAAACTAGATTGGTTGGAGATCATTGAGAAGAAGACATGTCAGGGCCTCAAAAAGCTCAATAGGATTGATGAGCTGGCCCAAACATTGAGTGACCTGAAGACCCAGATCATGTGTCTCCAAGAGGCATAAATGGCTTCTCAGCCATATTACAGATCACGGACAGATCCAGGGAGCAGTTCATTTAAGCCCTCCGCCTCAAATCGACAGTTCTACCACATTCCAGCAGAGCCTATTCAACCACACTCGCAGTACCAGTTGTCGCCACCACATTCCTCAGATACTCAGTTGGTGGTGTGTTATCTGTATCAGCTCTTGGCCCCTTCCCCTACCATTACACGAGTAGCAAGAGCCGTTAATGGAAGATAACAGGATTTGGTACTCCCAGTACCAATAGAAACCTAGGATCCGTTGTGATCATCCAGATTTCTGATCATCCACGGGAGGTGCTTCATCCCAGCAACAACCTCCCGCACAGGTAGGGCAGGGCGTCCAACCAAACCCCAATATTCCCAGCAGCAGCATGGTCCTCGGCCCTCATACCAAGGTCAACAGTGGAGGTAGCAGCAGCCTCATCAGTAGTACCCCCAGCCTCCTTACTCATATCAACAGCAGCAGAGTCAGCCTCATTTCCAACGAGGCAACCCATCTAGTTCTCATACACACTCGTTTGAGAACTCAACCCTTGACGATCTCGATTGCATGTTATCCGAGCAGCAAGCCACCTTCCGGCGAGAGATGGACAAGTTTCGGCAATAGAGGAGAGAAATAATCAAGGGAAAAGCCACCATACCTGCACATATTGAACCTAACCTGAACAATCTGAAGAGAAAGCCTGAGCAGGTACAGTCTACAGAGATCACCTCTCCGAGTGATATTCTAGATGGCATTCATTATTTATTTGATGATAATTTTGTGACACTTAGGAGTGGTAGGAAGCCAGTCGGCGGTGACTCGTCTAGGCTACACCATGATGCAGATTCTAGGGCACCGGACGGAGTCATGAGCGATGCTGATGGCGCTAATCATAATGATGATGGTGGTACTGAAGCCACCAATAATGATGATCCAGACAATGATGTTGATGTCGTCATATCCCCAGCTGCAGACGGTGGTGTTGATGCCACCAGATTACCAGATAATAGGCCAGAGCACGGTGTTAATGTCGCAGGTTCAGATGTTTGCGGTGGTACCGATGCCTCCAAGAATCAGCCAGTTGTTATGTTCTCTCATGTACCTAAGGATGTTTTTAGAAAAATAAAAAAATGGAAAACTTCAAAAAAAATCAAAAATATGAATAAAGAAATGGTTTTTGTATCACTTTTGGATCCATTTGTTGATATTGATGATGTTTGCATGGATTCAAGCATTTTACATGCTCAGAAACCCACTCTTGACCCTCATTATTCAGAAGAGGGCCCTCTATTCCCTTCCCTCAATCACTCTTCTTAGGGAAGTTCCAAAAAATCAGAAAACCCCAAAAAGAGACAACAGATAGAGTTCAGCGAGCATATGATAGGCAGATTTCAAATCCAGCTGACTCTTCAGGAGGCACTTGAGCATAAGAATCTTAGAGAGAAGACCATCATCCGGAGGAAGGAGAGGAGAAATTATAATGTTGAGATCCATGTGCTCAAACGTGCCACTTGCTTCGCCTTTCAAGATTGATTGCTAGGAAAGAGACCTGATGCAGGAGCTCATGATGTCAAATGTCATATTCACGAGCAGCAGTTCGATCGGACTCTATTAGACAGCGGATCCTCGATTAATCTCCTCCATACCGCCTTACTCGAGCGATTCAAGTTTGGCCATTGTAGATAAAGAAGGACAGATCTCTAGTTTGCAGATAGATCTGTCAAGAGGTCGGAGGGGTTATTAAAGGATGTTGTCGTCACAATTCAGGGCTTGAAATTCTCAGTGGACTTCGTTGTATTGGACATGGAGATCCCTTAATGCGTGACTGATACCCCCATCATTTTAGGATGACCTTTCTTGGTGATAGCCAAGGCAGTGTCCGATCACGATAGCAGGAAGGTATACTTTCGTGTCAAGGGTGAGAGTGTACAAATAGAGACGATTGAGGAGATCAGAGCCAGAGATTCAGCTTGCTTCGAGTAGAGTTCAGAGCAGATGACAGATTCAGATCTAGACATCCACCAAGAGTGTCATTTTGTGATTACAGATGACGAAGTCATTTGGACAGACCCAATTTCACGAGCTCTTGTCACACCTTCAAAGGCTGCAGAGCTACAGATAACTGCTGATGAAAGTTCAGAGAGTGCACTCCATGGGACACCTTAAAGACTGATGATTGGGATTTGGATGATGAAGCAGATTATATTTCTTATGATTTAGATTCGAATCCCTTGAGCTCAGAGACAAATTTTGATTGGTAGGACTTTAATGATTATTTATCATGTTTAATGTCCACAGATCCAACAACTAGGGTGGAGATTGAGCCAGTACCATTGATAGACACACCAGCATGGCCATCTTCGTCGGATTCACTGATCCAGCAAGAGTTCTCACATGCAGATTTGATCGCTTTTACTCAAACTTTTCATAGACCGGATACGCTAGCTCCCACATGTCTAGAACTGAAGACCTTGCCACAGAGCATGAACTATAGATTCCTTGTGGGGTGAGCCAGAAATGTTCCCGGTCATTATCTCAGTAGATTTGAATGAATATCAAGAATCTCGTTTGATGGAGGTTCTTGAAAGAAACTACAAGGCAATCGGATGGATTGTAGCTGATCTCCAAGGGATAAGTCTGGCCCTGTGATCCCACCACATATATCTCGAAGATGACACCAAGCCATTGCGTGAGTTCCAGCATAGACTGGACCCGAATCTTCGAGATGTAGTCATGAAGGAAATATCTAAGTGGTGGAACACCGGTTTTATCTATCCCATCTTCAACTCCAAATGAGTTAGTCCGATACATGTGGTACCTAAGAAGACGGGTATCACCATAGTTGTGAATGAGTCTGGAGAGGAGATAGCTACTCGAGTTCCCACTTCTTTGAGGGTCTGTGTAGACTACAGACGATTGAATCAGAACACCAAGAAGGATCATTTCCCGCTACCATTTATTGATCAGATTATTAAGAGGTTAGATGGGAAGAGTCACTACTGTTTCCTTGACAGGTACTTGGGATACAATCAGGTGGCCATAGCACTTGAAGACCAGGAGAAAATGATGTTCACTTGTCCGTTTGGAACGTATGCTTTTATATAAATGCCCTTTGGATTATGTAATGCCCCAGCTACATTTCAAAAGGTGCATGCTTTCTATCTTCTCAGACATGGTGGGTGATTGTTTATAGGTCTTCATGGATGACTTTTCGGTCTGCAGCGATGGGTTTGATGCTTATCTTGCATGCCTAGACCGAGTACTTCAGTGCTGCATAGAAGTCAACCTGGTCTTATCTTGGGACAAGATTCATTTCATGATGACTCAAGGGACGGTTCTTGGTCACATCATCTCCAACAGGGGCATGGAGGTTAATTCAGCCAAGGTGGATATCATCAAGAATCTCACTCCACCATCTAATTGGAGATAGTTGCGGTCTTTTCTGGAGCATGTCGATTTCTACCGACGGTTCTTACAAGACTTCAGTCGGATTGCATGACCACTAACTGATTTACTTATGGAAGACACTGAGTTCCTTCTAGATGATGTGCCTTTCCTCTTTTGAGACTTTCAAGAATTTGGTTATTCAGGCTCATGTCCTTCAGCCAACCGATTGGTCTCTCTCCTTCAAGATCATGATGAATGCTTCTGATTTTGCCGTAGGGGATGTGCTAGGACAAAGGAGGGATAATGTACCATTTGCCATTCACTACGCTAGTCGGACTTTGGATGCCACCCAATGGAAGTACACTGTGACTGAGAAGGAGATGCTAGCCATGGTATTTACTCTGGATAAGTTTTGATCTTATATTCTTGGATCTAGAGTGACTATCTATATTGATCACACAACTATCCCATACCTCATGCCCAAGAAGGATGCCAAAGCCAGATTGACGAGATGGATCCTTCTACTCTAGGAGTTTGATATAGAAATTAAGGATAAACCTAGAGTCAATAATGTGGTGGCGGATCACCTCTCACGATTAGAGCATCTTGAGGATTCTGATATGACCACACCTATCACTAAGACATTCCCAAACCAGGCAATTCTTGCTATCACCTTGCTCCCATGGTACGCTGACATTGTGAACAATCTTGTTGCCAAGAAAGTTCCACAATGTTGGCCCAGGCAACGACTTGAGACCTTCCTCGCGATGGCCAAGTCATACCATTGGGAGGATCCCACCCTTTACCTTGAAGGAGGAGACAATGTCTGGCGTCTATTCCTCAGGAGGAGCACCATAGCATCCTCACCTATTGCCACAAGCTTGAGGCAAGAAGACATCACTCTAGGAGACGGACATCGCAAAAGGTTCTCCAATCCGGCCTTTGGTGTCCTACCCTCTTCAAGGATTCAGACGAATTCGTGAAGAGGTGTACTGACTGTCAGAGGATGGGCACTTGTCGATAGAGAGATATGATGTCCATGAAGACCATTCACTTTTGTTAGATTTTTTATGCTTGATGCATCGATTTCATGGGTCCATTCCCTAAGAGTAAGGGATTTGAGTACATTTTGTTAGTTATGGATTATGTGAGTCGTTGGGTTGAGGCCATCCCCGCCCGAGCTGCAGATGCAAAGACTGTTTGCAAATTTCTTATGAAGAATATAATTTTACGGTGTGGGGTACCTAGAGTCTTGATTTCTAACAGGGGGACTCATTTTATCAACGACAAGGTAAGTGCCCTTACTAACGAGTTCAACATAGGCCATAGAGTTGCCATGCCATACCATCAACAAACGAATGGTCTTGTTGAGGTTTCAAATAGGGAGGTTAAGACTATTTTGCATATGGTTGTCCGCACAAACTAAAAGGATTGGTCATAGCTTTTTGACTCATTCTTGTGAGTTAATATGACCTCCTTCAAGACACCTTTGGGTACATCTCCTTTCCGTCGTTTATGGCAAGCCATGCCACTTACCTGTGGAGATCAAGCACAAGACACTTTGATAAGTTATTGAGTTATTATTGGATCCTAAGAGTATATGATATCAGAGGAGAGCAGAATTGGCAGCCCTGGAGAAGTTGAGAGATACATCCTTCTCAAGTAGCCTACAATATAAAGATAAAGTGAAGATATGGCATGATTCTCACATCAGCCACAAACAGTTTGAGACAAATCAAAGAGTATGGCTATTTGATGCTAGGTTAAGATTATTTCCAGGGAAATTGTAGAGTAAATGGAAGGGACCTTACTTGGTCAGAAAGGTACACGACAATGGTAGTATTGACATATCTGAGTTGTCTTCTGAGTCCAACTTTCGAGCCAACGGTCAGCGTCTAAAGCCATATCTTGATTATGAACCTGTGACTGTTGATGTTGCCCCTATTCATTTTGTATGAGATGTTTTCCTTGACTCTCATCACCTGCATCTCATACCTAATTCTCACTTCTTCTTCGCCTATGTATAGATCCATATTGTCTATATCATCCATTGATTTTGTTTAATACCCCAGATCCATCTTATGATTTTATACTTAGGATGCACTCTATCCTAAGTATAGGGGGTATTAAACCTATGATTATTCAATTTTCTATTACCTCTAATTGTGTTGCCTATACTTAGGGATATTTTACCCTAAGTATAGGGGAGGTAATGTCTATATATTCTACTCCTCGATTTTTCCTTTTGTGTACAATCTTCTATACATAGGATTACTTTATCCTAAGTATCAGGGAAATCACTGACTTCTATTAGTTCTATTCTTCTTTTAAGTTGTTGTAGTATAGCATTATTTTCATTTCTCTATACTCAACACGAGTTATGTCTTCCTTAGCCTAAGTTATTTCTCTCTGATCACTCTGAGGACATCGTTCGAGCTAAGTATAGGAGGTGCCGTATATATTGTATATATACTTTAGCCATATCTTGTACTTTGTATGTGTTAATAACATGTCTAGTATTTATATAAAACAGGAATAAAAATGTTTTGAAAATTGTTTTTGAAAATGTTTGTAAAAACTCTTGCAAAAATCATTTTTGTACAAATTTTGTAAAAATGTTTTGTTTGCAAAAAGACTTGTAAATTATTTTCTGTATCAAAATTAGGTGTACTATAGAAAATTTTTGAAAATTGTGTGAAAATAAAATTTTTGCAAAAATAGTTTTTAAAATTGTTTGTAAAAATAATTTTTGAAAATCTTTTGAAAAAACCTTTTAAAAATGTTTGCAAAAATTGTTTTGTCACATGGAAAATAATTATGGGGTAGGGAAATCACTTGTATATATAAAACCATAATCTACCCCTAATATCTTTGTATACAAGTATCCTTAATAAAGCTGGTACAAGATCTTATAAATAAAATCCATTTGTACATACAACTTGTAACATAAACCCCTTTGTAAATATGTATATATCTTTGTAGAAACTTTTCTTTCTTTTACTCCTTTTTCCAAAATATAGAAAATTTTGAAAATCAAAAATCCCATAAAAATTTGCACAGTTTGAAAAATTCCCACCAAAAAGAGTTTTTGTAAATATTTTACATGTGCATCATGGTTGACAATTAAACTAATCTGGAATAAAATTGAAGAATGGAGCTTGGTTAATACCTTAGTCCACTTAACTTCAAAGGAACCTTATAGGATTTGGGGTTAAGACTTTTCATGTCCATATCGACTTAATTCTTTGAGTCCACCAGGTTATGTTCACATGTCATCTTGATGAGGCTAAGTAGAACACTTAACAACGTGCGCATGACTCTCAGAGACAATGGCTTGAGTTGGACATGCACCTTACACGTAGCTCAACACGGATGAGGTGGTGAGGAGGTAGAATCATTTGGCTTGGAATAGCATATGGGGGTAGTACAGCTAGCCGAAACCTCATGTCCTCCTTTAGGGAGGGATGTACACCTCAACCTGGTCTAGTAGCATTGAGGTCTAACGATAAGATGTTGTGGGTTGCAATAAAGCTTCAAAAGAGGGATAGTCTACTAGCTCAAGAAGAAAAACTCCTCATATTGTAGATATGTTGTATTTATATTTAAAAAAATTGTAAAAATCAACAAAAACTCCAAAAAAGGAGACATGCCGGATTGAAAATAAATTGACTACCGGAGTGTATAAGCAAAGCTTATGTATTTCACCATCTCATCTCAAGGAAGCTTGCAGCTGGAGACTTAGCTACACTGGTTGAGCTCCAAGGAATACGTGGCTACACCGACCACGACCCATTCTCTCCTTTTCCCCTCTTCTTGAGCCGGTTGTACTTGAACTTAGAAGGGAATACCCCGCTCCTCGAGGAAAGAGTTGTTAGACTGTGGGATTAGAGTTACCTTGAGATGGAACCTCGGATATACCCTTTTAATAGTTTCGAATTAACGATTTCATTGCAGTCAGATAAATCTGGATCGATCAAAAATAACCACACGGATCGATGAATCGTCGATTGAAACTAACGCGTGGTTTTATGATTGTTTAACCTGGGCAATCCCCAGGGTCGACTCAAGGAGGCAAAGGAACAACTTGGGATCAAGTTAGAGGGATTAGATTGCGGTTTTCCAAGTGGTATTTTTTTAATTTTTTTATGCAATAAAAATGCATATGCTCTGATGCGAATGGACTAGATTATTAAGAAAATCAACAACTTAGCCAAATTTAATTTTAATCTGAAATTAGACCAAATTGACCAAATTGTATTTTTCCTATAAACCTAGTTCAATGATTAATGCAAAATGGATTTTTTTTTTATTTTTGGATTTAAAATGCATAAATAAAAGATGTAAACTTTTTGGGGTTTTTATGCAATTTTTCATGCAAATGATATGCAAAAATTATGAAATTTTTACTGGAAGATAAACATGATGAAATTAAGCTAGGCTAATTTTTTTAGAATTTTCTGAAACTTTATTATTTTATGAATATTTTATTGAAAACAGAGCGACTGTGAGTATTTAATTTCAAATAAATCCAAGAAGTCAAATTATCCAGAGAGCTATTTATCTCAAATATATATTTTAGTCAGGAATGCAGGAGAATTGAAATTTCTCAAAAATATTCTAGGTGGATTTATTTAAAAATCAATTACAGATTTCACTCTATAATTTATTTTATGCAAATGACAACTCCAATTTCGATGAAACTTGGACAGTGATTAAAGAGAATTTAGAGGCATCATATTAATTTTTTCACAATTTTTGGAGCAAGGAATTTCAGAGCTTAAATGGGTAAAATATGACTGATTTTCAATCTCTGATTTTTAATAAATAATCCGATGCTCACAAAAGTACAAATAAATAGCCACCGAGGTAAAGAATTAGTTGTTCATCAAAGTGTTATTTTTTGATAAAAAAAATTGATGCGAAAATGACTTCCAAATTAATGATCAAAGTCAGGGTTGTCCGTGCAATACAAAAAAAAGTTGAATGAACTGAAATATAGACAGAGACTCTTTTGCAATTAAACAAACTTAAAAGGATGAAATTGCAATTTTCACAAAATCAGTGGACCTTTTCTTTTCCTCTCCTACAAGCTAGGGCTCACAGAGGTGGGGCGGCTAGGGCACGGCGCAAGGGCAGAGGGCGGTGACGGCAGCCAGTGCAGCGGCACTGACGAGGGGCGTGGGCTGGAGTAGTGGAGGCACGCGGCTGGCAGCCGTTGGCGAGCGGTGGCCGGCGCGCCTGGCGATACAAAAGTATGCGAGGGGGTGCGTGGGAGTGGGTCGAGCAGCGTCGAGGGCGGCGGCGCCGTCGGACGAGGGCGGTGGAGTGCGCGGGGCGCAGGTGGCCTGGCGGCGGAGGCCGGGCTGCTGGTCGATGGCGACGGTGTCGGGCGAGAGCAGTGGCCGCTGCACGAGGCTGCGACACGTGGTGTTGGATGGTGCGCGGAGGTGCGCGGAAGTTGGCGCGACGATGCACCATCGTTGGAGGGCGGTTGGGGGCACCGCACTGGAGGCGGGCGGCCATGACGTGCCAGGTGGTCGGTGGCCGACGTGGCTGGAGGTCGGTTGCCGGCTCAGAGGCGCAGGGCCGCGCGGGCGGGGAGGCGGCCTGGAGACCTGCGTCACCCGCTGGGAGGACTGGAGGGGCTAGATGGCGAGTGGAGCAACAGCCGGGAACTGGGAGGCACGCTGAATGTAGCGGCCACCGGCGGTGGCAGGCGGCAACGTGGAGGCAGGGGGCGGCGGCAGCTACTTCCTCTTGTTCTCCTTTTTTATTTATTTCTCTTTCTTTTGTAAATTTTTGTTGTAATTTTTTAATGTAAATAGTAAATAAAATGCAATGAAGAAAAAGAGTGTGTGTGTGTGTGTGTGTGTGTGTGTGATTGTGATGGATTTGTGGTGATTAGATGTGAAATAACAACGACAAAAAAATGTTAGATAAAAAAATAATTTAGAAGGTAGAAATAAAGAAATTACCTGGAATTTCGCCAGAAGGCGGAGATACGATTCGTGGCTCCTATCGTGGCCTCAAGAAGGGTGGCGGAGTCCTTCGAAGTTGGAGCAGCTTCCTGCGAGGGATGCTGCGACGAAGTGGTTGAGACCACCTCGAATCTCGCCGTGGTCGGAGGTCGTCGCTCGACGGTAATTCTCGGTAGCTGTCACTTACAGATAGTCGGAGCTCTCTCTCTCTTTCCTATCAAAATGGTGGATGAAGAAAAATGGAGGATGAAATGTGAATATAAAGAGGAGGAGGGAGTTAGAAAAGAGGTGGAGAAGATGGAGGGATGGTGGAGGAAGTGGTGACTTGGAGTGGGGAATAAGAAAAGAAGTAAAAGGGAGAGAAAAAATAATAAAAATATAATATAATATAAGTAAAATAAGTAGGCAACTAAAAATAACAATGATTAAAATTGTAATAATAAAATAATAATAAAATAAATCTGAAAATAATAAAAAATGGAGTGACATGTGGCGGCTCCAGGAGCTGCCACATGTCACTCCTAGAAAATTCAAAAATTAAATGTAAAGAAAAATCAAAAAGGAATAACAAAAGGGATTAAATCAAAAAGTGGTCAACATGAAAGTTGCTTGTCTCGACGAGATCTACAACTTTTGTGAGGGACCAAAAATCAAATGAAATCATCTGTACAAAATGTGTTTTTGGGTGGTACCTTATAGATATAAAATACTGCATTTTATCTTTTGTAATTTTTTATCAATTTTTTAATAAGAGAAAAATCAAAATAAAGTTAGGAAAAATATGAAAGGAATATTTATAATTTAATCTAATTTTTTGGATTTTTAATGATTAAGAAAATAAAAGGATAAAATAAAGGGCAAAAAGGTCAATATGTACAATATACAATAGGGGCCCAAAATCCAAGTTTTGCATACGAGCTCCGATTTTAATGAAACTGGTCTTGTTTTGAAGGTCTCTGAATGTATATTACTTTAAAAGTGAGTAGACCTAAATCGAACATTGTATGAGAGAGATATGCGCATTTTAAGGCTCCTAGTTTCAAACTTGGATTGGGGTTTTATTGGTCAGTTTTACATGTTAGTATTTTTTTGATATTTTCCTTTTATTAGTGTTAGTAATATATACACTATGGAGTTGATTTTATTGGTTTAGGAGTTAGTATAAAATATATACAAATAGGTGAAATATGGTGAATATACAGATGATTTTTACAAGTGAAATTGGCTTCTTATTTAATGCAAATATAAATGCTAAAATGCAGATATTATTTATGCATGCATGAATGCTAATTATGCAATATAAGTGGAAATATGCATCTAATTACTCGGGAACAAAGCTCTATTTTCAACTTTTAGAGTGATGAATCACAGATTCATCACCTTGTTGAGGGAGGATGTGTCTTTGCCATTTTTGAGGTGGGGAGCTACACATCACTTACACAGTACAAGGAAAGATTCATAGTCATTAGAGTTTGCGTATGTAGACTTGTTCTGACCTTGTTGTTAAGGATACGTGACCATAGAATTGTGGAACTTGAAGGATGTTAAGTATTAAACATGTTTCCCAATAAGATTCCACCGAACTATTAATCCAAAGATATGACTAAGCTCCATACTACAACATTATGAAGATAAGTTTAATAATCAACTCTGATTCTTCCTTTTCCTTTCTTTTTGGTTTCATTTCTTTTTCAAACAAGTGTTTGCTAAGGGACAAGAAAATGAAAAGTATAGGGGGATGATGAATCTCTGATTCTCATTCTTTGTTCTTTTATTTTAGCTTTATCTTTTAGCAAAAACGTCTTTAAATATGTGTAAATACAATAAATTATCATTGCGCATGACATTGTTAATAATACATAATTAATACATGTTTTCCAAAAATAAAAGAATAAAGAGAAAAGAAAAAGAAAGGAGGATGTAATTATGAAATAAGTACAGACTGACCCAAACATCGAGAGAAGATCAATCATTGACCTGATTGACAAGGAATAAAGTAGGGGGAGATAGGGTCCTTGTATATTCTTCACTATCCATTCCAAGTACATATAGCATTCCTATATTTTATTCATCAATAAAAAGACCTCAAATCCAATTATTTTCTTAATAAAATTAGTTCATAAAAATATCTATTAAATAATAAAAATACTTGTGAAATAAATTATAATACGCAATACCAATAAAACCCTCATGGAAAGTCACACAACAAGAATTTAAAAAATTAATTCCGGCTCCATATGAACTCAAATTCTTTCAAAATCACCTTAGTTGAACTATAAATTAAATTGCCTATCAAATAAGGGTGGTTCCATAAGTTTTGGAGTTACGAGGCGAAAAATTGGCTTTGTGGGTACCTTGTATAGTCATGTGCTAACTATACTTGTAAATATCTATATGTTATTAATTTAACTTATAATTTGCATATATTTTATTTTTAAACATTTTTGCATATTCCTAAAAATAAAATAAAATAAAAACTATAAAACATAAAATAAAATAAAAATAAAATCCAAAGTTCATTATATAAAAGTAACATGTGTGTATATTGTATACCATACCTATTTATTTAACACCTTTATTTAAATTGTAAAAATCAAATAAAAATCATTTCATACTCCTCAAATTATTTTGTAAATAAATAAAATATAAAATAAAGGAATCATGTGCAAAAATAATAAAATAAAAATAAAAGGATAAAATATAAAGGTATGTTATACCTATACATAGTGCCCTATATTGTATATACCATGTATATATCCATAAAAATAATTAAAATCATAGAAAATAGTTTGAAAAATAATAAACATTTTTTATTTTTACCATTTTTATTTTAAATTAATTTACTATTTTATCTGTATTTTCTTTGATTTATTTATTCCAAATTCCCTTATTCGTTGTTCCTGGTCCGCTGACCCGGGTCAACCTTCTCCTCCACCAGACCCAACCTGACAATTGTGTCGTCGAACCGATTTCTCCTATTTTTCCGATTGGGTCCGACCTCCATCTCCCTTGATTTCAGTGTTTGATTCCCCTCCTAGGATTTGTGATCCTCACGGATTCCTAGGAAGAGTCGAATCCTCTTAGGGTTTTGCTCCCTCGTCCGATCTTTCCAGACCTTGCAGGAGTCCTATAAATACTTGCCTCCACCTCCCTTGCTTAGCAGCTCATGCCTTGTCGCCTCTTTCCTCCCTAGCCACCTCTAGTAGGGTGATAGTCTTTCGGAGATCCCTTTGGAGTGTAGTTTGGTAGTCGATTGGGCATCGCTCAAGACGTGGTCGGAGCTCCTCTGTCGCATACAGCCTCCTCCACCTTCCGCACTAGAGTCGAGGCCAGGACCTCGCTATCCCCTCGCTGCACTTTGCTGACCAATGTAGCACCTTCAGGTATCCCCCATTTCTCCTGTATTTCATGTTTTATTCCGATTTATCTCATTCGCTCCAACTTTAGTTCAGCCGGTCGGAGCCCCGTTCCATCCATATGCCTACTCCGATCGAAACCCCCGTTTACCTTCCATCTTTCAACGTAACCCAATCCCCCCTGAATCCTGTTCATCGAAGCAAGATTAGGCTAGGTTTCCCCCCGCTACCTTCACCAAAAACCAGAGATCCACTCCCCAGTCGCTTCTCTCTACTTTCATATGTAATACCTCGACAGGAGCAAAGCCCCCGAGTCCCTATACTCTTCACATGTTCAAGCGTACGCGAGCAGACCCTTTATGTGCTCCGACTGCTTAGGCGAAGCAGCTTCAAGAGGAGGACCATCGCCACCTTCATCTAACCATTCATCGCCCCTTCTGAAGGTCCCAGTAGACGTAGAACACTTATACAAAGTTGATGGACCCCATAGCGAGCTCATCAGGATGGTGGATAGCCGTCCACACCCGAGGGAAGCTCGCCCGAGCTTTATTCTTCCAGCATCTTCCCTTGCCATTCGATCTAGAGAGGGGGCTCTTGATTTGATCAGAGCCATCCAATATCTCTCAATTCCTAGCCCTCTGATCGGAGTTGGACCTCATCTGCGTTGTAGGACATAGAAGCCTTGCGGATCGTTGATCAGACCCTGGCATGTCAGATCTGAGCCACACGTTTCGACATCCCAGAACCGTCAGATCCTTTTACATAGGAGCATCAAGACCGTACGTCAGAGCCGCCACAAGCGCAGGCCACGTGTTGTGAGGGGTATATTTCCCTTTTTTCCCCTGCATGTCTTTTTATTTTGTTTTAGTCCAATAAATATAAACTGTAGTTAAGAAATTTTGCATTAAGGATCCTATAGTTTTTATATTTGCATTTTGGACCATTTGACTTGTGGTCACATGTACCTTCACGTGGTTTCTGGTGTTTTTGCTTGTTTTCCCATTTGCTTTGAAATTGTTATGGAATGAATAGAAAGTTTTGAAAATTGCATATATATATATATATCCCTATGTATATGGATCCACTGTTGCGTGTGACTTTTGTGGACAAATTTCTTAGAGGCCCCCAAACTTTTGTTACTTGTTATCTACTAGGCCCTAGTAATTAAAGTAATTGCATATTGACCCTTGTGCACTATTTTTAATTACAAGACTCTTATTAATTGCAATACATACCAAATTAACTCCAAAAATTGCCTAAAACTTGTATGTGACTCCTGCTAGCATGTATTATTTATGGTGATTTTGGCTTGTTGATTTTCGTGCATTTTCTATTATAAAAATTCAAAAACACCATAAAAAGTCCATGTTTGCTTTGTAGAAATATGTATTCAAAAAATCAAAAGAAAATTATAGAAAAAAATACTGTAGTTGCATTTTGTGATATTTTATATCTTGTAAAAAAATTGAAAAATACATTATATAAACCTAAAAATTTGCAAAATACTTGAAAACTTATAAAGATTATATAAAATAAGCAAAAAATGTGATTTTATTCTTGTTTGTAGGTGTTTCGTTCTAGTTTATCATAAAAATAACTTCTAGGTATCTTGAGCCTTTTACTTACTGGTAAATTGCAAAACATTCCTGGATGTGCAATGTTTTCTTATTTTACCACTGTTTGATTATTTAGAAAACCACAAAAAATATTTGACAATTAATAAAAATTACCAAAAACACTACAAAATACATAAAACCCAAAAATATTTTTACTTTAATTTTCTAAGTATTTTGACCTGTTTGAAAAATAGAAAAAAAATATTTATATGTGTTTTTATCTTTTGTGCATACTTTTCTTATATTAAGAAAATACTAAAAAAATTAAAAAATAAAAACCACTATAAATAAATAAAAATCCCTTGATTTTTTGAAATCGACTACTTAGTGTATAATTGTACTCCTTGTGTTCGACCTTGGTCGCTATACCAGGTTAATAAAAGTAGCAAAACTGCTCAATTTGTTTGATTGATCTTTCAGTAGTTTTTTTATCGTTAATCGAATTTAGTTGATTTGGGACAACGATACTTGCTTAATATATTCCACCTGAATCGGCTAATCTTCGGTTATTAACATTCTAACCATGCCTGCATCATTGGTTTTTATCGCGCACTGGCTTTCTGTCTTCCTCCACATGATTTTCTGGACTTAGAATAAAAAGGAAGTTGGAAAAATTGTTATACGTTTATCTATTCAAAAAATGCCTAAAAAGTGGTAACTTAATAAATCGAGACCGCTAAACAAACTCGACCCTAAAATTGAGCTAAAGGACCAAAAATCTAATTTTGGGGAGAGTAACCCCATCATTATCTGATTTTATCTACAGATAGTTGAGCGACACACACTAGGATAGAGCCACGTCTAAATTCTCTTAAGACTACCGGTTCTACAAAAATGATTAGCTACTCTACAGTGAGGATATACGGGTAGCCGGTAAATGGCATGTATTTCCTTAGCAGAGTGGGTGATTTTGAGGACACTGCGTAAGGCTTCATCCTTAAATAACAGGTAACTAGAAATGGTCCATAATTACACTTGTTCTGCCTGGAAGTGGGTGCAACGAGTTGTAATAATTCAGGCCACTCTCTAATAGCTCGCTAACTCGATTTTTAAGACGGTATCATTACCAAAATAAAATTGACAAGATTAACGACTGAGATCTTACAATCATCACAGAGTTGAGTTGGTGAAATAAGGGGTTTGATTTCTAATCATTGTTTTCAGTCCAGATCTAATCTTCATAAATCCCCATATCACGATCATGGGCAAGCGGTCTCTTACTCTATCTCTGGTGGCACCGCTTCTCAGCACCCATGTCCATTCATCTAGGGTGGCTTTATAGAGCTCAGGCCCACTCTCTGAACCTGAGTTTGCTTTCACTATGTTCCCCCTTTACCACCTTTCTTCTACACCTGAGGTACAGATAGAGAGGCCAGCACAACTATATGTTCAATTGACAGCACATGAGCTCGGTTCCTTTTCCTTTGCAAAGACTGGAGAGATGGTCAGTGACAAGAGAATCGATGAGCAGCCACAAACTTCTTTCTTCATATTATACCAGGCCGCCATCAACATACCCTCTTAGCATCCCTGGAGACCATGCAGAGACCGATTAGAGACCAGGGGATGCTAGTGGCAAAGGTAAGGAGAGAGATGAGTCGGATGATAGATGGGAGAGAAGACACGAGAGACGACAGACCAGTCGGTGGAGGAGGAGAGATACCCGAGGACCGAGCAGATGCCAGGGCATATGTGAGACCGACACAAACCATAAGGCAGTTGCACAACCCAGGTGCAACTCTCACCCATAGGTAGATCCAACTACCCACCATCCTTAGAGACTTTGAGCTCAGGTCCCAGACGATTCAGTTATTGCCCAAGTTCCATGGGCATGCCACCGAGGAGCCCCATCTTCACCTACAGGAGTTTGAGATGATCTGCAGCACTGTCCACGACAGGCTGGTGGATGAGGAAACTATCAAGTTGATAACCTTCTCATTTTCCTTGGTTGACAGAGCAGTCCATTAGCTGAAACATTTAGGGTGGGTTGTCACTATGTGGGAGCAATTGAGAACCGAGTAGCTCAACAAGTAATATCCACTCGATCGAATGAATGCAGCTCGAGCCATAATCAGCAACTTCACGATGATCCCCAATGAGCAATTCCATGAGGCATGGGCTTGATTTAGAGAGCTCATCGACAAGTGTCCACATCATGACATCAGCAAGCCCAATTTGGTCAGGAGTTTCTTTTATGGGTTGACACCTAAGCTATAGGGTCTAGTAAACACCTCTTGTGGAGGCCCCTATTTTGCCAAAGAGGAAGACCATGTCTGGGCCATCTATGAAGAGATGGCTGAAAATTGTACAGAATGTCCCAAACCTAAGTCTACACTCAGGGGAAACCTTCTTATCATGTGACTTCATATCAGAGAATAGTGTGTATTGAGGTCAGTCCTTCTTCCTCTTCTACGACGACAACATTTGTAGAGTCTTCAACTACCAACATGGGCATCATCATATAGAAGTTGAATCGGATGAAAATCATCTAGAAGAAGACATGTCAGGGCCTTGATAAGCTCAACAGGATTGATGAGCTGGCCCAAGCTTTGAGTGACCTGAAGACTCACATCATGTGCCTCCAAGGGGCACGGACAGCTTCTCATCCATGGTCTAGGTCACAGACTGATAAGGGGAGTGGTTATTCCAAGCCATCTGCCTCATACCGAAAAGTTCACCACATCCAAGCAGAGCCCATTCAGCCACTCCCTCGGTATCAGTTGCAACCACCACCTCCTTCAGCTACATAAATGGTGGTTTATCATTCCGATCAGCCCTTAGCGTCCCTCCCCCCTCCAATCCACGAGCATATGGAGCGGTTGATTGAAGTCAATGGGATTTGATACTCCCAGTACCAGCAGCATCCCGGTATCCGCCATGATAACCCAGGTTTCAGATGGTACACTGAAGATGCTCAATCCTAGCAGCAGCCACCACACAGTCAATGCAGGGAACCCACTAGTAATAGCCCCAGTACTCCCAGCAGCAGCATGTTCCTCGACCCCAGTATCAAGGTCAGCACCCACTAGTAATAGCCCCAGTACTCCCAGCAGCAGCATGTTCCTCGACCCCAGTATCAAGGTCAGCAGTGGAGGCAACAGCAGCCTCATTCTCAGTTTTCATACCCATCCCCTCACTCATATCAGCAACAACAGCATAGTCAGTCCAATTTTCAGTGAGGCAACTTATTCGGTTCTCATGCACATCCGTATGAGAACCCAACACTCGACGATCTTGTTCGCATTCTTTCCGAGCAACAAGCCACATTTCGACAAGAAATGGATGAGTTCCAACATGAGATGAGGAAGATCATCAAGGGCAAGGTCGCCATACCTGCACAGCTTGAGCCCAACCTGAACAATTTGAAAAGAAAATCTGAGCAGGTATAGTTTACAGAGATCGCCACTCCTAGTGAGGTATTGGATGATATCCATTATTTATTTGATGTTGATTTTGTGACACTTAGGAGCAATCGGTGACTCACCTAGGAGAGACCCAGATGATGATTCTAGAGCACTAGATGGAGTAGAGAGCGGTGCTAATGCCGCTAATGATGATAATGACGGTGATGCCGAAGCCACCAAGGATGATGATCCAGAAGACGGTATTGATGCCGTCATATCTCTAGATGTTGTAGTCGGTGGTGCTGGTGTCACCAATTTACCAGATGCTTGGCTAGAGCGCAGTGCTGATGCCGCCATATCAGAGGTTGTTAGTTGTACTGATGCCACCAAGAGTCTATATACAGAGAATCTAGTTGTGTTGACTCCTTTTTTCCTTGTGTTTGAGGATGACTCCCACAGAAAAATACAAAAAATGGAAAAATTTTGAAAAATAAAAATATAAATAAAGGGAAAGTATTGGTATCTCTTTCTGGTCCATCTATTGAGATTAATGACACTTGTATGGATGCCAGTTGTTTGCATGCTTAGAAACCCATTCCTAATTCCTAACCCACATTCTTCATAGGAGGGTCCGTCTATCCCCTTCCCTCAAGCACTCTGCTTAGGGAAGGATAAAAAACTAGAAAACCCCAAAATGAGACAACAAATAGAGTTCAACGAGCGGTGATAGATAGATTTCATATCCAGTTGACTTTACAGGAGGCACTAGAGCACATCCCTCACACAAAAGAATCTCATAGAAAAACAACCATCCGTAGGAAGAAGAGGCATAACCATAATGCAAAAATCCATGTGCTCACTCGTGCCACTTACTTCGCCATCCAAAACCGATTACCAGCCAAGAGACCAGATGTAGGGGCTCCATATGTCAGATGCCATATCCATGAGCGGCAATTCGATTGTACTCTATTAGACAGCGGATCTTCTATTAACCTTCTTCTGGCAGGCTTACTTGATCGTTTCGAGTTTGGCCCTCATAGATAGAGCAGGACAGTTCTCCAGTTTGCAGATAGATCTGTCAAGAGGCTGAAGAGATTACTTAAGGATGTTGTCATTATAATTCAAGGCCTAAAATTCCCCGTGAATTTTGTTGTGTTGGACATGGAGATCCCTGATTGTGTGATAGATACCCCATCATTCTACGATGAACCTTCTTGGCCACGGCCAAGGCAGTGTCCAACCATGATAGTGGGAAGGTATACTTTCGCGTTGAGAGCAAGAGTATACAAATAGAGATGATCGAGGAATTGAGAGCTAGATATTCATCTTGTTCAGAGCAGAGTTCAGAGCGGATGACAGACTCAGAGCCATACATCCACCATGAGTGTGATTTTGTGATCACAGATGTTTAAGAAGTTTGGGAAGACCTGATTTCACAAGCTCTTGTCACGCCTTCAGTGTCTGTCGATTCACAGATGCCAGTTGATGAGAGTTCGGAGAGCATACTTATGACACAGGACACATTAAAGGTTAGTGACTCCGATCTAGTTAGCGAGGCATATTATATTTCTTGTAATTCAGATTCAGATTTCTCATACTCAGACACAGACTTTAATTGGTGAGAGTTTGGTGAATATTTACCGTGTCAGATGTCCACAAAGCCCACAACGAGGACGTAGATTGATCCAGTACAGTTGAAAGACACACCAAAAGGGTCATCTTCATCAGATTCAATGACACAGCAAGAGTTCTCCCATACAGATCTGGTAGACCTCACTCAAACCTTTTATAGACCAGATTTGCCAGCTCCCACATGCCCAGAATTGAAGACCTTATGCGGGTGAGCCAGAAATGTTTCATGTCAATATCTCAGTAGATTTGACTGATGAGCTAGAATCTCGCTTGATGGAGCTTCTTGAGAGAAACTGCAAGGGAATCGGATGGTCTGTAGATGATCTCCAGGGGATTAGTCCGGCCATGTGCTCCCACCACATATATATTGAGGATGACACCAAACCATCACGTGAGTTTCAGCATAGGCTGAACCCGAATCTTTGAGATGTAGTCATGAAGGAAATTTCTAAGTGGTAGAACGTTGATTTTATCTACCCCATATTCGACTCCAAATGGGTTAGTCCGCTACATGTGGTACCCAATAAGATGGGTATCACTATAGTTTTGAGTGAGTCCAGAGAGGAGATCGCTACCCGAGTGCCCACTCTTGGCGAGTCTGTGTGGACTATAGATGATTGAATCATGCCACCAAGAAGGACCACTTCCCACTTCCATTTATTGATCAGATTATTGAGAGGTTAGCTGGGAATAGTCATTATTATTTCCTTGATGGGTACTCAATATATAATCATGTGGCCATAGCGCCTGAAGACCAGGAGAAAATGACATTCACCTGTCCATTTGGAACGTATGCTTTTAGATGGGTGCCCTTTGGATTATGTAATGTCCCGGCTACATTCCAAAGGTGCATGCTTTCCATTTTCTCGAACATGGTGGGTGACTATTTAGAGGTCTTCAAGGATGACTTTTCGGTCTATGGCGATGGGTTTAATGCTTGTCTTGAGTGCTTAGATCGAGTACTTCAGCATTGTATTGAGGTCAACCTTATCTCATCTTGGGAGAAAAGTCATTTTATGATGACTCAAGGGACGGTCCTTGGTCACATCATCTCCAACAGGGGCATGGAGGTTGATCCAGCCAAGGTGGATATCATCAAGAGGCTCAATCCACCGTCCAAGTTGCAGTCTTTTCTGGGGCATGTCAGTTTCTACCGATGGTTTATACATGACTTTAGTCATATTGCCCGACTGCTCACTGATTTGCTCACGAAAGACACAGAGTACCTTATAGATGATAAGTGTCTTTCATCATTCGGGACTCTCAAGAATTTACTTGTATAGGCTCATGCCCTTCAACTACCCGATTGGTCTCTCTCTTTCGAGATCATGACGGATGCTTCCGATTTTGCTGTAGGGGTTGTGCTTGGACAGACGAGGGATGGACTACCATTTGTCATACACTACGCTAGCAGGACTTTTGATGCCACTTAGCAGAATTATACTGTGATATAGAAGGAGATGTTAGCCGTAGTATTTGCTCTTGATAAGTTCAGATCATATATTCTCGGATCTAAAGTGATAATCTATACATATCACACCGCCATCTGGTACTTAATGGCTAAGAAGGATGCCAAGGCCTTATTGACTAGATGGATCCTTCTACTCTAGGAGTTTGATACTGAGATTAAGGATAAGCTTAGAGTCAAGAATGTGGTGGCAGATCACCTCTCCCGATTAGAGCATCTTGAGGATTCTGAGACAACCACACCTATCATGAAGACATTTCTAGACAAGGCGATTCTTGCTATCACCTCGCTCCCATGGTATGCTAACATTGTGAACTGTCTTATTGCCAAGAAAGTTGCACAAGGTTGGACCAGGCAGTGACTTGTGACCTTCCTCACAAAGACCAAGTTGTACAATTGGGAGGATCCCACTCTTTACCATGAAGGAGGAGATAGTATCTGACGTCGGTGTATTCCTCAAAAGGAGCATTATAGCGTCCTCACCTATTTCCACAAGCATGAGGCAGGAGGACATCACTCTGGGAGTCGAACAGCACAAATGGTGCTCCAATCTACCCTTTGGTAGCCAACAGTCTTCAAGGATTCTGATGAATTTGTGAACTAGTGTATTTATTGTTAGAGGATGGGCAGTTTTGGTCATAGAGACATGACGCCGATGTAGCCCATTCACTTCTATGAGGATTTTGATGCATGAGGCATCGATTTTATGGGCTCGTTCCCTAAGAGTCAGGGATTTGAGTACATTTTGTTGAATGTGGATTATGTGAGTCATTGAATTAAGGTCATTTCCACCCAAGTTGCTGATGCAAAGACAGTTTGCATATTTTTTAGGAAGAATATCATATCACGATTTGGGGTTTATAGAGTATTGATTTCTAACGGGGATACTCATTTTATCAATGATAAGGTAAGGGCCCTTGTTAACGAGTTCAGCATAGACCATAGGGTTGTCACTCTATATCATCCATAGACGAATGGACTTGTTGAGATTTTAATTAGGGATATCAAGATAATTTTGCATAAGGTTGTCCGCCCAGACCGAAAGGATTGGTCACAGCTTTTGGACCCGGTCTTGTGGGCCTATAGGACTTCCTTCAAGATACCTTTGGGTATATCTCCTTTCTGACCCGTTTATGGCAATCCATGCCACTTACCTGTTGAGATTAAGCATAAGTCACTTTGGGTAGTCACTAAGATACTTTTGGATCTTAAGAGTGTAGGAGATCAGAGGAGAGCAGAGTTGACAGCCTGGAGGAGTTGAGAGATACAGCCTTCTCAAGTAGCCTATAGTATAAGGACAGAGTAAAGATATGTCATGATTCTCACATCCGCCATAAAAAGATTGAGCGGAACCAGAGAGTATGGCTATTTGATGCGAGACTAAGACTACAACGGCAGTATTGATATATCCTAGTTGTCTTCTGAGTCCACCTTTTGAATCAACGGTCAACGCCTGAATCCCTATCTTGATCATGATTCGTTGACCGTTGATGTTGCCCCTACTCATTTTGTATGAGATGTGTTCTTTGACTCTCATCAGCTGCATCTCAGACATGATTTTCACTCCTATTCCGCATCCTTGTATATCCATGATGTCTATATCACTCATTCATTAATTCGTTTTGTTTAACACCTGATGAACGTCAAATTCGCCTCTACAATAATGTGAAATAATGATGTAGTAAAGGAGGCAAATTTGGTTCAGCAAAAACCACAGTCTTTGAATGCTGCATAATATTTTAACTTGGAAAGTGTACCAAGGTCGAACACAGGGACACGGCTGCCTAATGTGTGTATTGAATTTTGATTCATGATGGCACAATGTCAATTAATTTCCATTTCAGGTCCTCATGCAATTTATGCTCATTACAAAGTAATGCGAGGATGCATGCAATTTTTTTATCAGTTTTTATGCAGTTTGAGATGATGCATGAGCAAATATGTAAGATAATAATAAGGCCTACAATTATACCCTAAAAATGTGAGCAACAAAATATAAAATGAGATCAGTGTCAATTTAATCCATCATTAAAAAGCGGTCATCAAATCAAGCAAGACAAATAAAGAAGGGTCCCATTTTGCACACCAAAATTTACTTAAAGTAAAATAGTGTCAAATGAAACAAATAAGCATGCTAAAATGTAGAGGACAAAATAAGGATCAAAACGACACTAAAATCATGCAATTTGGACCTACGATGCTCAAGTTATGCTAAAAACATAGCAAAGGCATAACTGAAATAAAAATGCAATAAAAATAAAGGATAATTATTGCATTTAGGTCCCTGGAGGGACCTAAATGCAAATACCAAAAACCGCCTGGGCCTGGATGCAATTTTCCCATATGCACGGGGGTCTTTTTGTAATTTCAGAAAACTTGGAGGGCGTCCCTGTAAATAACCCAGGCACGCACGTGAGGCACGTGCCTGCGGACCAAAACGTAATTAGCAATTTTTCCAGGGTCTTCTTTCCAAATAACCCCAGGACTCACGTGCGTTGCACGTGAGGGCCCAGGCTTGGGTGAAGGCTTCAGGCTCGGGATGCGTGGCTTCAACTGGGGGGTTCGGGACGTGGTTTGGACCGCCCGAGCCTGTAGGCATGGAGTATAGGCTCGGGTGCCACACGTCTTCATCATACCCGCCCGATCCTGGAGATCGAACGGCATCTGTATCGTCTCCCTCCGCCGCGGCCCACCGGAGGAGGCAGGACTCCGGTGAGTTGGGTGGAGCTCCACCGCCCGCCATAGGCTCGCCTGAAGGTCGGTGTAGGTTGTTGAGCTCATGGCGAAGCCCGTAGAAGCCAGGCGAAGCTCCGTCGACGTTCGGGATGGCGAGGCGGATGTGCTCGTGACGCAGAGGAGCTGGAGATCGGCGATGTTGCTAGAGCTCCGATCATTGAGCTTCGATGCACCTGTAGATGTTAGATAGCCTAGGCGTGTTGTGTGCGGGTGTTTGTGAGGTGAGTGGACGGCCGTGGGGGCGTCGAGAGCGATGGCCGGAGATATCTTCACCGGCGGAGCAGGTGGAGAGTGGTCGGAGCGGTTGGGGGTTCTGGAGAAGGGAGAGGGGGTCAGTGAGGTAGCGCGAGGATGAGCGATGAGGGGCGAAGGTCTGGAGGTGGTCAGATGAAGGTGGCAGCTAGAGAGGGCATCGGAAAAATTAAGAGAAATAAGGAAAGAATGAGGTAGTGGGTACTTGGCCGAAGCCGGGAGCGGGGCGGAGGAATTGGCATGTGGTCGAGCTGCCTTGGAGCCCAGGGTCTTCGCACAACGGGTTCGACCGCTCCCCAGTGCTCGGCGGTGCACAATGGTGGCCGCAGCACAACCATTCGGCCGTGGGTCAACACCGGGCGAGAAGCCTTAATCGCCTCGACGCCCCGCCCACTCCGCTGTCACCGGAGGGGTGAGGGAGACTGGGCTAATGCCCAAAATGGTGGACGAGGCTGATCAGTGGAGGGCGAGGGTTTAAATAGGCGGAGGGGGTCGGACGGTTATGTGGTAGGAGGGGGGTTTCGAAGGGGGTTTTAATGGTGGAGCAGTGATGATGGAGGTGTATCAATGGAGGCGCAAGGAAGGTGGATCTACGGGTAATTTCGGGGAGGCGTTACGAGCTCGAGGGGATGGTCGGAGTGCTGGACAAAAAAGGAAGGGGGAGCGGGGGTTAGGCGAGGAGTAACGGCTGGGAACGGGGCTTTCGGAGGAAGGAGACGAGTTGCGAGCCGTTGGATCGTGTGATCCAACGGGCAGGATACGAGCGCGGGCGGATGGCTGTGATCAGATCCTTAGGATCTGATCGAACGGGTGGCATTGAGGCGGGAACGAATGGACCAGATGGAGTGATGGTGAGATTCAACAGTGAGGATTGAAAGGGGATGTGGACGCTCAGGAGGCGTAGGATAGAGGTCGATCCAACGGTTGTAGTCGAGGCGCTAAAGAGAGGTCGAGATCAGATCTGGTGGCTTGATCTGACGGCTGAAGATAAAGCGGTTGATGGACGGTGGTGATGAGGGCGAGCTGAGATGATCTAGCGGCCCAGGAGGGTGCCGGGTGGCGTGAGATGAAGCGGGCCACGTGGCGGCTCCAAAGAGCGCCACGTGGCCCAATGAGAAAATTCAGAGAAAAATACAAAGAAAATTAGAAAAGAAATATTTAGAGGCCGGATTTGGAAAAAGTCAAAACATGAAAGTTGCTCGTCTCGACGAGATCTACAACTTTCATGTTGGTCAAAAAGCCAAAAGAGGTCAACTGTACAAAAAGTGTTTTTGAGGGTATTTTTAAAGGGATAAAAATACCAAGTTTGAGATTTTGAGATTTTTTGTATTTTTTATCTTTTTAAGTGTCAGTGAATTATAGACAACTATTCTACCTAATTTTTAGGGATTTTTGAGGATAAAAAAATTACAAGAAAATAAAAGGAATTAAAAGCAATATTTTAATGGTAAAATATATACAATATAATATAAGATAAAAACAAAGAATTACATGTGGTTTCTATTGAATTGTTTAGGCCAGGGGTTTAATAGTGAGTTTTTAGCATGATGAATACGAGATTCATCATACCCCTATACTTAAACCATGCTCGTCCTCGAGCATCTAAAGAATGAAGGAGTCGGATTAATTCCTGACAGTGCGCGTGAAATTTTCAAGGCTTGATCTTTCGAAGACCCTTGACCTAAGTGATCCTAAAATCCCAGGTTTATCCAAGCCTTAGTCAGAAGGAATCCAATTTATCTGATGATCAGACTCTCTTTTTGTACATATAATATAAGAGTATGACATTTAGTGTATTGCATTTCATGAGAGCCGAGTTGATGCATCACTCAAAGTTCCAGTCCCAAAGACTCTCCTCTAGACCTAATCCTCAATACTAGGGAATAAGTCTGTTCTTGCTTCAGTCCACCGTCTCATCAGTTTGTCAGACTTGAAATGTTGATGGATGGCCAGATAATGGAGGTACTGGGATTGTGTCTAATTTTCTCACCCTCACATTGGAACAAGGGGCCTCTCGAGTGCCTTTTACTCAACACATGTATATTATTATTTTGTTGATCAATGTTTCCGTCAAGAGAGTTGGAGTCGTCTGCACTTGTTTTTCTGGGAGTACACCGGGGTGTGTCTTTTCTGAGTATCTAAGATACCTTCGACACCCAGACTTGTATCACTTACGATGCAGGGCCCTTTTTGTGGTGTCAGCCCGACTCCTTGGTCCTAATTAGCTCTTGGTCCAAGTGGACACTTTGAAAATATTTGGGAGCGCTCGCCATTGGTGGAAGCTCATTTGTATTCTGACTTTGGTATTCAGAGCTTTTTCTTTGACATTTCATTTCTTTTGTTGGCTAGCTCCACTGCTTTTACCAAAAATTGGCGCACACTGATCAACAAATTCATTTTAAGTTTCATCACACCCTGGCACTTTAGGTAAATATCAAAGAGATAGCATATGAATCTTGTTCACATACTGGCTAGGGTTTTGCTGACACTCAGGTTTTCTGAAGCCTTCATTAACTTTATCACATCCTCGAATATCATAAGATCGGGTCTAAACTCAAATCTATGGTCCTAGTTCCTCAAGTGATATCTCAACTCATCTCATCATTCATGCATTTGTGGAAGTAACTGTGTTGATCATATTTTCTTGAAGGTAGAGATGAAGAGTGCAATATAGCACTCAAATCTTTCAAACCAGGGAAGTGTAGATATTTAAGTCATAAAAACCCTAATGACTAAGGCATGTTAACTCAGACTCTCAAGATCCCAGAGATCCAGTGTCCTCAAAATCCTCAAGCCTTGAGTGAGTGTGAATGTGTCAGGAATACACCAACTCCTTAGGTTAGTGATTTTTTATGTGATTTTTATCTTTTGCAGATTTTTATGGGTTTTAATTTTTAATTTTTTTTATTTCCTCGGAGAGACAATGACTGGCCCAGGCTCAAATAAAAGTATACACTTTCAGCCAGTATGGGTGTAGGTACCGGCCGAGGCCCGTGTTACTTGAGGACGGGGTCGTATGCGATGTCCTGTAAACCACCCACTCTGCTAAGGGAGACCGAGGTTCCCTCACTGAAAATGCCTACTAAACCTAGTAGTCAGAGTAAAGATCCAAGAAAGATTTTAAATTTTAATTTTTTTTAATTTTTTTTCAATTTTCAGGAATATTTACAAAAATTAATCCCTCAATTGTTTAATAAACAATTTTTACAGGTTTGCACTCAGTTCACTAGTTTTACAAAAACCCAGCCCGAATAAAAAATTTTAAAAAGTTTAAAAACGCGAGCTACGGCTAAAGTAAATATACAATAATATATGGTATATCCCCCTATACTTAAAATTTGTTATGTCCTCATAGCACAAGTGCCATGAAGCCAAGGCTCGGTTCAAGTATAGGGTGATATAGCGGAACTGAGGAGGAGGGTCCCCCTATACTTAGGCCAAAATTATCCTAAGTACAAGAAGATTGAACGAGGGAGGGATGAGCAGGCAGGCCCCCCCTATACCTAGGCTACAAATAGCCTAAGTAAGGTCTGCGTTAGGGGGGGTTCTATGATACAAGGGTGAGGGGGAGGGGGTTCGTGAAAAATATATACACAGAGAGAGAGAGAGAGAGAGAGATAGAGAGAGAGAATGAAATATATAGGGGGAGGGTGGGAGTGAGTATGTGCAAGTGTAGGTGTGTGTGGGGGGTTTTTTTTGTACAATATGCAAAACCTGAAAATAAATATTCAGATACAATGTTTTTTTTCTTTTTTTTCTTCCTTTTTTTACAACATGCAATGCAATTTGATTGATAATAATCCTAGAATTTCTTCACGACTTCTTTTGCGGCCTCTTTAGCAGAAGCTCTCGACTTCGCGCCTCCATGACGATCAGGCGTCCCCGATTTTCATGGGCCCTACCACAAAAGAGAAAAGTTAGAAACTCAGAGAAATTAAATCAGCAAATAATATGCAAAGAAATGATGCATGAAATGTGGACCTAAGAAAATTTGAAATTAATCAATAAAAAATCAAAATCCAAAAATTAAGCTAAGTTGTATCCCCAGCAACGACGCCATTTGATGAACCTCAAATTCGCCTCTACAATAATGTGAAATAATGTTGTAGTACAGGAGGCGAATTTGGTTCAGCAAAAACCACAGTCTTTGAATGCTGCGGAATATTTTAACTTGGCAAGTGTACCAAGGTCGAACACAGGGAGACGGCTGCCTAATGTGTGTATTAAATTTTGATTCATGATGGCAAAATGTCAATTAATTTCCATTTCAGGTCCTCATGCAATTTATGCTCATTACAAAGTAATGCGAGGATGCATGCAATTTTTTTATCGACTTTTATGCAATTTGAGATGATGCATGAGCAAATATGTAAGATAATAATAAGGCCAACAATTATACCCTAAAAATGTGAGCAACAAAATATAAAATGAGATCAGTGTCAATTTAATCCATCATTAAAAAGCGGTCATCAAATCAAGCAAGACAAATAAAGCAGGGTCCCATTTTGCACACCAAAATTTACTTAAATTAAAGTAGTGTCAAATGAAACAAATAAGCATGTTAAAATGTAGAGGACAAAACAAGGATCAAAACGACACTAAAATCATGCAATTTGGACCTACGATGCTCAAGTTATGCTAAAAATAGTGCAAGGGCATAATTGTAATAAAAATGCAATAAAAATAAAGGATAATTATTGCATTTAGGTCCTTGGAGGGACCTAAATGCAAATACCAAAAACCGCTTGGGCCTGGATGCAATTTTCCCATATGCACGAGGGGTTTTTTGTAATTTCAGAAAACTTGGAGGGCATCCCTGTAAATAACCCAGGCACGCACATGAGGCATGTGCCTGGGGACCAAAATGTAGTTAGCAATTTTTCTAGGGTCTTCTTTGCAAATAACCCAGGCCTCACGTGCGTTGCACGTGAGGGCCCAGGCTCGGGTGAAGGCTTCAGGCTCGGGACGCGTGGCTTCAACTGGGGGGTTCGGGGCGTGGTTTGGACCGCCCGAGCCTGCAGGCATGGAGTATAGGCTCGGGTGCCACGCGTCTTCATCATACCCGCCCGATCCTAGAGATCGAACGGCATCTGTAACGTCTCCCTCCGCCGCGGCCCACCGGAGGAGGCGGGACTCCGGTGAGTTGGGTGGAGCTCCACCGCCCACCATAGGCTCGCCTGAAGGTCAGTGTAGGTTGCTGAGCTCATGGCGAAGCCCGTGGAAGCCAGGCGAAGCTCTGTCGACGTTCGGGATGGCGAGGCGGAGGTGCTCGTGACGCGGCAGAGCTGGAGATCGGCGATGTTTCTAGAGCTCCGATCAATGAGCTTCGATGCACCTGTAGATGTTAGATAGCCGAGGCGTGATGTATGCGGGTGTTTGTGAGGTGAGTGGACGGCCGTGGGGGCGTCGAGAGCGATGGCCGGAGATATCTTCACCGGCAGAGCAGGTGGAGAGTGGTCGGAGTGGTTGGGGGTTCTAGAGAAGGGAGAGGGGGTCGGTGAGGTAGTACGAGGATGAGCGATGAGGGGTGAAGGTCTGGAGGTGGTCAGATGAAGGTGGCAGCTAGCGAGGGCGTCGGAAAAATTAAGAGAAATAAGGAAAGAACGAGGTAGTGGGTACTTGGCCGGAGCCGGGAGCGGGGCGGAGGAATTGGCCTGTGGTCGAGCTCCCATGGAGCCCAGGGGTCTTCGCACAACGAGTTCGACCGCTCCCCGATGCTCGGCGGCGCACAATGGTGGTTGCAGCACAGCCATTCGGCTGTGGGTCAACACCGGGAGAGAAGCCTTAATCGCCTCGACGCCCCGCCCACTCCGCTGTCACCGGAGGGGCGGGGGAGACTGGGCTAATGCCCAAAATGGTGGATGAGGCTGATCGGTGGCGGGCGAGGGTTTAAATAGGCGGAGGGGGTCGGACGGTTATGTGGTAGGAGGGGGGTTTCGAAGGGGGTTTTAATGGTGGAGCAGTGATGATGGAGGTGTATCAATGGAGGCGCGAGGAAGGTGGATCTACGGGTAATGTTGGGGAGGTGTTACGAGCTCGAGGGGATGGTCGGAGCGCTGGCCAAAAAAAGAAGGGGGAGCGGGGGTTAGGCGAGGAGTAACGGATGGGAACGGGGCTTTCAGAGTAAGGAGACGAGTTGCGAGCCGTTGGATCGTGTGATCCAACGGCCATGATAAGAGCGCGGGCGGATGGCTGTGATCAGATCCTTAGGATCTGATCGAACGGGTGGCGTTGAGGCGCGAACGAATGGACCAGATGGAGTGATGGTGAGATCCAACAGTGAGGATTGAAAGGGGACGTGGACGCTCAGGAGGCGTAGGATAGAGGCCGATCCAATGGTTGTAGTCGAGGCGCTAAAGAGAGGTCGAGATTAGATCTGGTGGCTTGATCTGACGGCTGAAGATAAAGCGATTGATGGACGGTGGCGATGAGGGCGAGCTGAGATGATCCAGCGGCCCAGGAGGGGCCGGGTGGCGTGAGATGAAGCAGGCCACGTGGCGGCTCCAGAGAGCGCCACGTGGCCCAATGAGAAAATTCAGAGAAAAATACAAAGAAAATTAGAAAAGAAATATTTAGAAGCCGAATTTGGAAAAAGTCAAAACATGAAAGTTGCTCGTCTCGACGAGATCTACAACTTTCATGTTGGTCAAAAAGCCAAAAGAGGTCAACTGTACAAAAAGTGTTTTTGAGGGTATTTTTAAAGGGATAAAAATACCAAGTTTGAGGTTTTGAGATTTTTTGTATTTTTTATCTTTTTAAGGGTCAGTGAATTATAGACAACTATTCTACCTAATTTTTAGGGATTTTTGAGGATAAAATAATTACAAGAAAATAAAAGGGAATTAAAAGCAATATTTTAATGGTAAAATATATACAATATAATACAAGATAAAAACAAAGAATTACAGGTGGTTTTTATTGAATTGTTTAGGCCAGGGGTTTAATAGTGAGTTTTTAGCATGATGAATACGAGATTCATCAACACCCCATATCAATCTTATGATTTTTTTACTTAGGATGCACTTTATCCTAAGTATATGGGGTGTTAGACCAGTGTTCATTCATTATGTTCGGTTACCTATGTTTTGCTACCTATACTAAGGGACATCTTACCCCAAGTATAGGAGAGGTAATATTTGTACTCTTCCTCGGTTTTCCCCTTGGTGTAAAGTCTTATAAAGTTAGGATTAATTGATCCTAAGTTTAGGGGGATCACCGACTTCTATTCTTTTGAGTCGTTGTAGTATAGGATTCTTTTCACTTCTCTATACTCATCACAAGTTATGTCTTCCTTCATCGCTCTCTGATCACTCCGAGGACAACGTTCGTACTAAGTATAGGGGGTGCGTATATACTGTATATATACTTTAGCCATAACTCGTACTTTGTGTGTGAATAATAAGGCTAAGAAACTGGGATAAAATTATTCTAAAAATGTTTTGAAAAATATTTGTAATTTTTTGTAAATTGTTTTGTAAAGATTTTTGTAAAAAAGTTTTGCAAAAATATTTTTGTACAAATTTTGTAAAAATGTTTGTAAAAAATTTTTGTTTGAAAATTGTTTGTAAATTATTTTCTACATCAAAATTATGTATATAGTACAAAATTTTTCAAAAATGTGTGATATAAAATGTTTGCGAAAATAATTCGTAAAATTGTTTGTAGATATTGGTAAAAATAGATTTGAAAATGATTTGAAAAACTTTGCAAAATGTTTTGAAATTTTTTGAAAAAAGTTTTGTCACATGGGAAATAACATATGGGGTACAAACATTACTTGTGCATACTTATACATTAAAAACCATAGTCTACCCCTAATTCTTTGGATATAAACACCCTTAATGAAGCTGGCCTGAGATCTTATAAATAATATCCTTTTGAACATAAAATCTATACATAAACTGTGTCGTAAATATCTTTGTAAAAATCTTTTCTTTCACTTATTTTCAAAAATAAATAAAAATTTGAAAATTCAAAAAAGTACACAAAAATCTGCATAACTTAAAAAATTCCCACAAAAAGAGTTTTTGTGAATATTTGCATGTGCATTCTTCATAATCATTGTTCACATTTAAACTGGTCTGGAATAAAATTGAAGGATGGAGCTTGGTTAAGACCTTAATCCACTTAACTTTAGAGGAACCTTATAGGATTTTGTGTTAGGACTTTTCAGGTCCATAACGACTTAATTCTTTGAGTCCACCAGGCTATGTTCACATGTCTTCTTGATTGGCAAAAGTAGAACACTTAACAATGCACACATGACTCTCATAGACAATGGCTTGACTTGTACACGCACCTTGCTTGTAGCTCAACACAGATGAGGTGGTGAGGAAGCAGAATCCTTTGGCTTGGGGTAGCACACAGGTGTATAACAACTAGTGGGAGCATTTGTCTTCCTTTAGGGAGGACGTACATCTCAAACTAGTGTAGTAGCATTGAGGTCTAACGACAGGATGTTGTGGGGTTACGATAATTCTTCAAAAGAGGGATAGTCTACTAGCTCGAGAAGAAAAACTCCTGATGTACATGCTACGCCTTATAGATATGTTGTATTTATATGTCATAAAAATGCAAAAACTCCAAAAAAAGGGGGACAGGCATGATTGAAAATAAAATGCATGCTCGAGTGTATATAGTTGAATAAGAAAAGCTTATGTATTCCACCATCACATCTCAAGGAAGCTTGCAGCTAGTGACTTAGCTACACTGGTTAAGCTCCATGGGATACGTGGCTACACTGGTCATGATCCATTCTTGAGGTGGTTGTAATTGAAATTAGAAGGGAATGTCCCGTTCCTCGAGGAAAGAGTTGCTAGATTGTGGGATTAGAGTTACCTTGTTGAGGGAGGTTGTTTCTTTGCCACTTTTGAGGTGAGGAGCTATATATCACTTACGCAGTACAAGTAAAGATTCATAGTCATTAGAATTTGTGTATGCAGACTTGTTCTGACCTGGTTGTTGAGGACACCTAACCATAGAATTGTGGAACTTGAGGGTTGTTGAGTCTTAAACCTATTTCCCAATAAGGTTCCACCAAATTAATAATCAAAAGATCCGACTGAGCCCCATACTCCAATTTCATGAAGATAAGTTTAATAACCAACTTTAATTCTCCCTTCTTCTTTTTTTCTTTTCTTTTTTTTATTTTCACTTCTTTTTCAAATAAGTGTTTGCAAAGAAACTAGCAAAGGTAAAGTATGGGGGGGGGTAATGAATATATGATTCTCATACTTTATTCTTTTATTTTAGCCAAATCTTTTAACAAAAATGTCTATAAATATATACTAAAACCAATAAATTGGCATTCACCATGCCTTTATTAATATTGTATAAATAGCACATATTTGTTCAAAATAAAAGAATAAAAATAAAAGAAAAAGAAAATAAAATAAAGAAGGATGTAATTATGTAATAAGTACAGACTGACCAGAACCCCAAGAAAGGTCAATATTGACCTGATCGACAAGGAATAAAGTAGGGAGAGATATGGTCATTATTCATTCTTCATGTATATATGCATCATTCCCTTGTTTTGTTCATCAATAAAAAGACCTCAAATTGGTGTACTTCCTTAATAAAACTTGTACATAAATTGTTTTTTCAAAATCATAAAAATAATTGCAAAATTAGCCGATGTACATAGTGCAAATAATACCACTCATAAAAAGCCGTGAACAGAACTTAAAAGATCCAACCTGGCTCCATATGAACTCAAATTCTTCCAAAATCACCTTTATTGGAGTCTAAATTAAATTATCTTTAAAATAAAGGTGATTTCATGATTTGTGGAGTCATGATGTAAAAATTGGTTTTTTGAGTGTGTTGTATAGCTATGCAATACCTATACTTGTGTATATATATATATATATATACTTATTTATTTTATGCATAATTTATCTATATTGTAATTTTAAATACTTGTATATTTTCCTAATAATTTTATAAAATTAAAACAAAATTTATAAAATATAAAATAAATTAAAAAGAAAATTAAATTCTCATTGCACAAATTGTCATACATTTATATATTGTACAAATTAACTAGTTATTTAACACCCATATTTATCTCGTAAAAACCAAATAAAAATGCTTTAATAGTCCTCTAATTATTTTGCAAATAAATAACATATAAAATACAATGTAATTTTGTAAAAATAATAAAATAAAAATACGTGTACATATTATATAGTTATAGTATACATGTACATAACACAATATATTGTATATACCATAATATATTTATAAACAAAATAATTAAAAATCACAAAAAAATAGCTTGAAAAATAACAAACATTTTTCATTTAATTCATTTTTTATTTTAAAACCATTTACTATTTATTATTTGTTATTCTTTGATTTATGGGAATGGAATTTTTTGATTGGTCGACCCGGGTTTGTTGACTCAGGTCAACCTTTCCCCCCAAGTCGGGTCAGACCAGACTCCCTTCGTCGGAGTCGACTTCTCCCCTTTTACCTTCTTGACTCCGACCATGATCTTCTTTGGATTACGGACCCTTCACTTCCTCGTAGATCCGTGATTCTTGCGGGTCCCTATATAGGTCTGGATCATCCTTTCGCGCTACTCCTCGATCTTTCTAGACCCTAGGGCTGCCTATAAAAATACTCCTCCGCCTCCACAGCTCGACAACTCATCCCTCGCGCCACCATTACTCTACTAGCACCTCCAGAGCAATGACAGGGTTCGTGGGGTCCCTTTGGAAGATCGTATCGACGTCGGGTAGCACGAAGCTCATCTCATGGACGGAGTTGTGCTGTGATGAGCCCCCCAGGCTTTCCACCACCTGGCTGAGACCATAACCTCTCCTACACCTCCGCCTCGCTTCTCTCATCTTTGTAGACCACTCAGGTATCACTCTTTCACTCTATTTCGCCCCTTTCGTTTCGATTCCAGATTATCATCATCACCTGCCATTTTAGCTCAGATCACTACATCAGGGCTCCGCTTCACACACCCATCCGCACAGATCGAACCTCTACCTCACCAATCACCCATGTCCCCAATCTAACCCCCTTATATCTTTCTCACCAGAGCAAGATTAGGATAGGTCTCCTCCCCTCACTTTCGTCGAAGACCCATTAGCACCTCCTTGTCACTTCTCTTCCTTTTAGCTACAAATAACCACGGTCGAGGCATCATCTTCGAGTCGAGACCCTCCTCGCAGGCCCTGAACATGCGAAAGGCTTGATTCGAGCCTTAACTTGGGTGGAAGAACACCTCCAGGTGGTGGAGCTCCACCACACATATGACCGACAGCCGCCCCATCCGAGGATTCCAGTCGACGCGGAGCATCCTCATGAAGGTGCTAGACCATCCAGCCAGCTGATCCGAGCGCAGAAGCATGAGATACACACGATTAAAGCTCAGCAGCAACCACCTTCTTCATGTTCTTCCAGCATCTTCTCCTATCATCTAATACGGAGCTGAAGCCCCAGATTAGATCTGAGACATCCATTCGCGCCCAAATCTCAGCGCTCACATCAGGTCCGGGTCCCATCCACGTCGCACATGTTTGCCACCTTTTCAATCCATTAGATCAGACCTGGCATTGCAGATCGGACCGCATGTCTCTGACATTCCATGGACCGTCATATCCCTTTGTAAAGGAGCCATCAGAGCCGTCAGAGCCTCAAGTGCCACGCACGCCTGACGAAGGGTATATTTCCCTTTTTACCTGGCCCTTTTATTTTATTTTATTTCAGTCTTGTAAATATAGGTTGTAGTGTAATTTATTTTGGATAATTTGCAGTTAGGACCTCATACTTTGTTTATTTGCATTTTAGTCTGGTCGAGTCTGAGTCATGTGCCTCCACATGTGTTTTTATGGTGTATTTGCATGATTTACCTTGAACTTCTCATAGGTTAGTGAATGAATTGAAGTTTTCTGTTAATTGCATTTATGCCCCTGTGAACGGTGAATCACATGTGGTGCGGATTTATTCTGGATTGCATTAAGGCCCCTACAGTTTTCTTGCTTGTTATTATTGGGCCCTCAAAACTAAAAATATTTACAAATATGTCCATGTTCAATGTTTAATAGTTGCCTCTTTTATTAATAGCAATAAATAGCTTTTGGCCTTAAAAAATTCCCAAAAAAATTAATAGTGGCTCCTGCTAGTATCAATTTGAGGTGGTGATTTTTATGTACCAATTTCATTTGATTTTCTATTTTTAAATATTCAAAAACCAACTAAAAAGTCCCTGTTTGTTTTAAAAATTCATAATAAATCGAAAAAGGTTTTAAAAATTCCAAAAAAATAATAATTGTCTTTTGATTTATTTGACTTTCTAACCAAGTTTCATTAAAAAAACCTAAAAATTTACAAAACACTTAAAAACTTAAAACATCATATAAAATCAACCAAAAACCAAAAAATGCATGTCCAAACTCTTTTATAGATCTTTCATTACATATTTTAATAAAATTAGTGCCCATTAGTTTTGAACATTATTAGTATTTTCAATTCACAAAATTCTCCTGACTGTGCATTGTTTTCTTGTTTTCTCACTTTTCAATTTTTAGAAAATTACAAAAACATTTAAAAATTCCCAAAAATAATATAAACATATAAAACCCAAAATATTTTTACTTGATTTTTCTATGTATTTTTATCCTATTTAAAAAATCCAAACAGAGTTGCTTGTATACCTTTTTCTTCTTTATTCTTATTTACCTTCTTTTGAAAATTAAAAATTTTCAAAACTAAAAACCACTGAAAAGAAAAATATCTTTAAATCACTTGATTTGGATACCAAGGATTAATTGTGCTCCTTGAGTTCGACCATGATCGCTATAACAGGTTAATAAAAGTAGCTCTACCACTTGTGCTTGATTTCCTTGATTTTGTAGTGGTAAATAAATTTTCCCGTTCATCACATATCTGATTTGGGTCATAATGACAACTAATCAACTTAACCTGAGTTAGCCTAGTGTTAAACACCTAGTGAAGTGCATCCTCATTATCTTCTTTTTTCATAGAAACCATACCTTGTACTTAGTAGATCGAAAATAAAAATAAAGTAATAGTTTGAATATTGAATATGAATGTACCAAAGAAAGTTTATAAAATTTCGTTGAGCATACATAATGACGAAGGGGTTGGCCTTCTGCATCATCACTATCACATTCATATCAATAATCAGGTTCGTTTGTATGGACTTGAATCTCGCAATTCCAAAGAATTGGAAGTGAATATTTTTTTCAACAATAAAAAGATTAAACATGTAGGTACTTAATTAAATCATCTTGTAAAATCATGAAAGTAATACATGAACATATAGTATAAATGATTATACAATAGAAAAAATCATCACATGCACTAACCTTGTCTACATAGTGAAATACATCCTTCTTATATTCTTTCTATCCCATTTTAAATGGATAATACCTTGTACCTAGTCGATTCATAATAAAATTAAAGTAATATTTTGAAACTTCAATATGCCTGTGTCAACGAAATATGATAAAATTTAATGGACCACACCTAATGAAGTAGGGTTTGGCCTTATTCAACCCCATGATCATGTTCATTTGCATGGACTTAAATCTCCGCATTTCCAAAGAGTTGAATTAAACATTCTTTTCAATAATAAAAAGAACAACACATCTAAACTACAATTCAATTTACTATTTATAAAAAGAATCTTGACTAGTGAAGAATATACATAAATAGATATCGATAAAAATAATTCTAATTTATTATATTTTCAAAATATCTCTTTGACTCATGAAGAACACTGTTGAAATTCATACACATATGCTAGGGATTCTAACCCTTCCAAGGTAGTCTACTCATTCGCAATATCTGTGTAACCATTATAGTAAATGGAATAGAGGTATGAACACATACATATATCTTTATATTTTGCTTCCTAAACTTTTTTTATTGAAGATATATTAAAGAGATAATAGAGCTGTGAATAAAAATGAATGCAAAGTTGTGAGGAAATAATGCATGTTCACAGAGTTTGAAAGTTTGAAAGGCATGTACCATGTTATATATTCACAAATAAAAGCATTTACATGATCTTTGATCATAGAAAATTCTTCAAATTAGATCCTATCATATTTTATATGGATCTTAACATGTGCCTAAATACTTCACAATAAAATTTGAGTATACATGGATAAAAGTAGGATGGACAATATTTAACAGAGCATAACAAATGAAATAGGAGTTGGTTGTCTGCAACATGAGTATGAATTGTGTGTGCAAGCCTGCATTCAATTATAAAGGACTAAACTCTATAGAAATCTTAAAAAACTAAAGATAGAGATGTTTCTACTAGAAAATAAAGTGTTACCCACTCTACCTAGAGCTTCGTCCTACTATATCCAAAAAATGAACAAATAAGATAATATATGAGCATCCTCACAATCATGTTCATACTCTTTCAAAAAAAGGTGATCATATTTATACTCACGATCATGTTCATATGTAAGGACTTGAAAATCCACAATTCTGAATAAATTGGAAGTGTACATGCTTTTCAACAATAAAAAGAATAACATCTCAGAACATATATGTATTCAATAAATCATTTTGCAAAATCATGAATGTAAATACATGAAAACAAAGTAAGAATGATGATACAATAGAAAAACTCATAACAAGCACTAACATCGTCTGCTTAGTGAAGTGCATCTTCAATAAATCATATTGCAAAATCATGAAAGTAAATGCATGATGACACAAATGATGATACAACAGCAAAATCATCACATGCACTGACTTCATCTACTTGAAGAAGTACATTCTTCTTATCTTCTTAGCATATTATATATAGTTC
The DNA here is from genome assembly GCA_037367405.1 of Ottelia alismoides. Lineage (NCBI taxonomy): Eukaryota > Viridiplantae > Streptophyta > Magnoliopsida > Alismatales > Hydrocharitaceae > Ottelia > Ottelia alismoides. The sequence goes on from JAZKJV010002835.1 coordinate 595,569, forward strand.
AGACCTTGTACTTAATCGACTTAGAATAAAATTAAATTAATATTTTGAAACTTGAATATGCATGTATCAAAGCAAGATGATAAAATTTAACTTAGGATACCTAATTGACATAAAGCTTTACATTATATATCCTCACGATCACGTTCGATCATGTTCATCTATATGGAACTAAATCCTTGCAATTCTGAAGAAATCGGGAGTGAACATACTTTTTAATAATAAAAGAAATAACAACTCTAACTTACAACTCCATTTGTTTTTAAAAAGTCTATTGACTCGTGCAGAACATATATAAATAGATGCCGAAAAAATAAAACTGATTCGTTATATCTTCAAAATTACATCTTTGACTCGTGACACTATTGAAATATACATTTGCTAGGGATTCTAACCCTGCTAAGGAAGTTTCCTTAGTTTCAATATATGTTGGCATAACCATTATATTAGGTGGAATAGAGATATGAACACACATTTACTGTACCTAATGCTTCCAAGACATTTTTATTAAAGACGTATTAAATATATAGTAAAGCTATAAATAAAAATAAATCACTTACATTTTTATATTTTACCTTTCTCTTTTAGAGTAATCATCTCATCATTATTGGTAATACAATATGTTCTTCTCTTCTTCCACCACCTCCTCGTCTTATTTCCTTTGTAGTGTATTCAATGGATGTTGTTTCATACTTCTACAAGTTCACATATTTTAGAGTATAAAAATAAGATAAAATTGTGAATATTCATAGAGTTTGAACTTTAAAAGCATGTGCATGACTTTATACTCACAAATAAATGATTCTTCAAATTATATCCCGTCGTATTTTATATGAATCCTAACATGTGCCTAATCACTTAACCATAAAATTTATTTCAAAGTTTAAAACTTAAATATACATGGATAAAAGTAGGAGGACAATATTTAAACTAAATGTACATAATGACAAAAGGGATTGGCGGTGCAGCTTGTTTCCTGACGCCCATCAATTTCTATGTACTGATTTATCTATAAGGAGAACTCTTATAATATTAAAAAAAATCAACGTATGGAAAATGACTCTACATTGTGTGTGTAAGCAAGGACGGATCCAAGGGGAGGGCATGGAGGGGTGCATGCCTCCCTTAAATTTTTAGGGAGAATATAATACATCTCATGTGTGAACCTTGGGGTTTTAAAAAACCCCATAATCTTCCATGTATATATGTACTCAGTACTCTAGGATTCTTGGAGTTAAAAACTACCATACATGCATCCTCTTGGATTATTTACTCAAATAACTTATTTTTTAACATTACATTATCACCAAATCCCACTATATTTTATCTTGGATCGACTTTATTAGTAATTTCTTATACAAATAAAGATGCAATAGATATTATACGGTGATTACTCTTATTGCTATTCACATAAATGTAAAGAACCGTACAAAATTAATCAACTATTTATCACACTATAATAGAATATGTTCATGTGATGTTTTTTCTAAAAATTGGAACTATATTATATGTTGTTATATATACAAATTTCAAAAAAAATATTTTTTATTGAAAGTAGCAACAAATATCATATTTATTTTTATATCATTAGCAATGATCCATATATTGATGCTTATGTATTGTTACTTTTCAAAAAATTACCTAATGTCGCTAATTTTTCAACTAAAAAATATTTATGGTTAGGTAAAATTTAGAATAATAACAACAAATAAGTGTTGTTATAGCACTGGTGCTAATGATATAATAACAGATATGACGCTCGCCATTGATTTCAAGTATAAAATATAATTCGGTAATAGATAATACCATTATATATTAAACAATGGATGATATAGTGACGGATTTTAAGAAAAATGTCACTCTAGACCCATTACGTTGTAATGTCAAATTTGATTACCACTTAAAAGGAGATATTAACTAGATTTCTAGTTTTATTAACAAATTTTAAAATTAATAATGTGGTGTTCAGTCTTATAGAGTTTATCATTACTTTTATTGTTATAACTAAATTGGCCAAATATATATTAAGATGTATTAGATTCATGCAATTTAATGCATAGACATTAAATTAATATTTCAAATTATTCATAATAAAATGTAGTAAATTATGTATAATATATTTTAAATTTAATCCAAGTTGGAATAAGAATAGTTTATGTTATGAGAAGTCGAACCATAAGATTAGATTTTTAAAAAAAATCAGAAATAATATAACACAAGTAATTTATGAAAAAAAAAGAATACAAAATATCATTAAAAACCTAGACACCCTTGATCAGATTTCTAAAAAGGAGTTTGAAATGATTACTAATATTTATATGGAAAAATATAGATGACATAATGTACTCTTTTTAGTGTCATCGTTATAAAGTTATCATGATAGTATCGAAACTGATAAGTAATATTTTTAGCTTGTGCCCCCTCCTCAAAATTGTTTTGTCTTTGTCCCTGTGTGTAAGCATGCATTCAATTACAAATATTAATCTTTGTAGAAATATTAATAAAGTAAAGATAAATATGCTTTTGTTTAAAAAAGTGTTACCCCATTATATTGTGAGCTTTCTCCTGCTATATCCAAGATATGAAAAAAAGATAATATATGAGCATCCTAACGATCACATTCATCTGTAAAGTAATAAAACAATTTAAGATCAAAAACTATGCTAATATTTATATCCATGATAGCCTTCCACATGTAGAAAATTTTAGATGTCTCATCGAAAACATCAAAATTAAAGATTGTTTATTGACACTTCACATATAAATATCATAGTACTAAAATAAAAGTAACCCATTAAGATGTATGCCCCATCTCTCACGAGCTCATGCTCCAAACACACACCCAAATAGGCATAGTGATGAATCTCCATTTCATCACCTTTATTCTTTAATTTTGGCCTTAAATCCCTAGCTAAATGCATGTAAATAGCATTAAGTTGTACAAAATAACATTCAATTATTTATATATAAATATTGTATAAAATACTATATTTAATGCCAAAATAAAAAAAATAAAGAAAAGAAAAAGAATGAAATACTAAAGGTTTTGAATGACCCTAAACCCCGAGAATAAGTCAAGAATTAACTTGGTCGATCAGGAATAAAGTAGGGGGAGATAAGGGCCAAAAATCATAAAAACCCATGTTTTTATTCTCCGATAAATACATTTTGGATCCCATGTTATTCTTTATTATTTATACCTCAAATCAATAAACTTTGAACATAAAAATTGTACACAAAAATACAAAGAAAAATAGAAAATTTATTTCATTAAAAATAATGCATAATGTATTCTAGATACTTAGAATAAAAAGCCGTAAAGAGAACACAGTATATCTGTATAATATATTGAAATGATATAGGTAAGCATACTTATAATATACACATATACTATGTATACTATATTATTTAAGTAGATAAATAACTTCAAAAAATACAATAAATATGTGTGTGTGTGTGTGTTTAAATAAGTTATAAATATATAAATTATGTATATAAAATAATAAAATCTAAAATACAAATTAAAAATAAAATACATCAAATATAGTTGAATATACCGATAATTATACATGTAAAAGTTAACACCTAATAAATTAACTTGTAAAAATAAATAAAAATTACAATAAAATACTACATAAAATAAAAAAATATTATTCATGTTTTGACAAAATAAAATAAAATCATTTATTGTTTTAAATCGAATTAATAAGGGATTGATTCCCTATTTTATCGCTACCATCCTACATGGACCAATGGGAGACTGGTCCTGGTTGACCTCGGTCAACTCTCCAGCCTCCCTAGGTTTATGCCTGTTAGGAGCTACACCTCCCTCTTCCTTGATTTTCCCCCTTGATTCTATCACCAAATACACTCGATTCCTTCATAGCATTTGCTCCTCGATGAATGCCCTTTTACGCTGGCACGTTTATTCGATCTTTGGAGCCTTGAGTTAAGTCATGTCCTTGGTCAAAGTAGCATATGTGCATATACAACTCACCGAACCCATTTTTTATTTGGATCCTTTCTCCCGTGTCAATACCTTGATTCAGTCAAGACGAGTCGAGGGAGGTGACAACTACCTCCTTGTCGAGTTTGCAGCGTGCTGTAGGCACGAGGGAAGGCGATCCAAGCCTCATCGGAGTCCTCCTGGTAGAGCTCCTGAGCTCCACACCTCTGGGCAGGTCGAGCTCCTTCTTTTCACATTTTAGGTAGATTTATATTCCGACATTTTATTTTCGTATTTCTTTCTTTCATGTATTATTGTATCAGCATAGAAAAAGGATTTGAGTTCATCGGAGCTCTTGAGCTCCGACCACTGTTCCACCGTCCTTCTCCCTTGTTCCGCCCAGCCTGATTACCCCATTCGCTTTCCCCTATGATTCTCCATTTTTTTGACCATCCAAACCACCCTGATCCCCTCCAGATTAGTGAATCTGAAATCCCATCCGCTGGCTCGTCAGACCTATCTGCTCTATCTCCATTCCCATCTCGATCCACCACCAATAATAGTCAGGAGAATTTGTCGTTGTGCTGCCATGTTTCCCATGCCATTTGCTGGTACTGAAGGATCCCTCTGAGGACCAAACACACCTAGAGCAATGTCTCCATGTCTTCGAGCATCTCCGACCTCCCAGACCCCACCAGTGGGTTCTGGACACTCCTGACACCATCAATCGCTGCGGATGACTTCTAGGAACCTCCCGAGTACCTGAGCAACAAAGGAGACCACTGGAGTAGCGAGAGGGGCGATCAAAAGAGCCCAGCCAAATTGTTCTTCCTTGTTTGTCCAGTCCTCTTTATCACCGTCCAATTAGAAGCTGCTCTCCAAGAAAGTAGCTACGTTCAGATTGCAGTGTCATCAATCATCAGATCTTCGCTGGTGATCTAATCCTTGTCGTCGACGTGGACCGAAATCATCACATCTCAGTCGTCCACGTGGCAAGTGTGCGTGCATCAACCGTTGGATCGTGCCTTGAGGGGTATTTTGCACATTCCACCCCTGGTTTTCGTATTTAATTTTTGGTCTACAAATATACTTTTGCAACTATAAAATTTTTGTAAATTTTGCAATTTAAATCCTGAGTTAACTTTATTTGTGTTTAGGTCCAGTCCACATCACCTCACGTGTGCATACACGTGAGGGGTGGGACATTTTGCACATATCCCTCCGTCTTTTATATTTCTTTTAGTCCATTAATTTCAATATTCAATGTATTATTTTTTAAAAAAACATGTGGACCTGTAACTTTTTGAATATTGTAATTACACCCCTGTCGGTGTATTTTAAATTAAATATTTTAGGGATTTTTGCATGTATGCCCCTAGACTCTTGAAGGGTGTTTTGAAATGACTAAATACTTTTAGGAAATTGAAAAAAGGTCCCCGCCAGTAGTGTATTTTCTTTTTGTTATTTTTTATTAAATATCTTTTATGCCCTTAAAATCTTTAAAAAATTAGATTAGATGCCTTAAATAGTGTTCTACCACATATATTTTTATTAAGGCATTTTCCTTATTTTCAATTTATTAAAAATAAACAATGGTGCATTTATTCCTTGTTTGCATTTAAAAATACATAAAAGTTGTAAAATCACTAATAAGATTTCCAAAAATAGAGTATCTTTATTATTATATTTGTAACTGTAGACTAAAAATCACTAAAAATTACAAAAGAAAAACACTAGAAATTGAAAACCCCGAAAAAATATAAAAATCATAAAAAATATTTAAAACCAAAAAATATTTATTTATGTTTCTAAATTTTTTATATATTATATATTAGAAAATAGTTTTGGAAAATTTTGAGACATTTATCTATTTTAAATTCCAAAATAATTTGGCATATTATTATAATCATTATTTTGATATTTTTATTCAAATAAAATTACAAAAAATAGCAAAAATTTCCTTAAAATTACAAAAATAGAGAAAAACATAAAAAGACAAATACATTTTATTTTGTGATTTTTGAGTATCTATATCTATCTTTGTAAATAAAAAACTTATATTATATATAGATATATATATATATATATAATTATATATTTAATATTATTATTATTAAAACTACATATAAATATTTTAAAACCTTTAAAAATTAAAAAAGGAATGTATTTAACTGTATTTTTCTAATTTTATCTATATATATTATATATTTATATCCTACATAGTAATTATATCATACATATTATTTATATATACATATATGTATTTAATACAAATTAAAATGAAACAAAAACTAAAAATAAAAAATATATAAAAAAGAAAAGAAATTTTACAAATTAAAAACAAAAAATATAAATTAAAAATCCCTAAAAAATGCAAATTATTAAAACCCATAAAAATATCATAGATAAAAAGGCAAGAGAAGCAAATTTTTTGGATTAATTTTACAATCTATCACGATTCTCCCTAAGTTCGACAGTCTACATACTTACATATATATACACATTTTGTAGAGTTATAATAAATTTTAACACCACACAGATACTTCATTGCTTTATTCTCGTCTGTGGGTTAATTATTGTCCGATTCACCTCTTGTATTCGGTTATCACAACGGCCACTAATTGTGTTTAATTAGCATACCTACCAAGAGCGTCTCGACAAATGGCATCGTTGTTGTGGACCGACATCGCATAGATTGTTTTCCTTTCTTTTCCTTTTTGTCTATTTATCTTCATTATTTATTTTGCCTTTCTTTTTATCTCTCTAAAATTGTTTAACCATCTCTTTGTTTAACCTTGTTGTGAGGGCCCGCAAATCGAGGGAAGTGCTCTTAGGAGTCCTGTACACCTACGTCAAGCGTAGTCAGCTTTTCAGCACAAGCCGACTGGAGAGAGCAGCAGGAGAGGGCTTGAAGATTTTTTAGAGCAGTTATATTTTTACTTTTATTTTATTTTGTAATTTGAAAGAGAGAGAGAGAGAGATTTAATGATTTAACTTGTAATAATTCGAACATTAGGAGACTTCGACACTCTGAGGTCCATTGCCCAAGTGTTTTTAACTTGGGGGCCTCGTCGGCTTTTTGCGGTTTTCCTCCTTTTTTTCTTTGTTTCATGTGTTTTGAGCTTTTCGCCTTTAGTTTTTATTTGTTTTATGTGATTGAGCCCTATCTTAGGACTTTCTTTATCGATAGTCTAGGTCCCAAGCCCTAATTATATCGTGAACCTATAGATTACATCATGCTTGGACTTAGATCAAATTAATTATTGATTAATTAGATTTGGAACCGAGCATCGTGAGAGACTCTATACAACGCTAGTAGGATCCGTTGTGGCGGACATCGAAGACTCTCAAATATCAGACATTTGGGTTCTACTTTTGAGTAGTTAGCTTTTGATTCTTCATGATTAGTAGCAATTCATGTACTAGGGCGATTTCATCGGCTTTGCATCTACATATAGCATATGTTTCAATTCTTGTTTAGCATCATGCATAAAGAGAGCTGGGAAGCAAGGTGGGCACTTTTGACTTAGCATGCATCATTGATTTTTCATTTGCATTACTTTCCAATTCTCTCCCTCTGATTTTGATCACCTTAGGATACTAAAAGAAATTAAATCACGTTAGGCATCATGCATGAAAAATAACAAAAAAAGGTGATAACCAAAATAAAATTAGGACTGCTAATTTCATTTGACCTTGAAATCAAACGCATTTAGACTCATTGTTTTGGGAAGAGCAACTCCCTCATTGTACACAGGTTGTATTCTGACTGAGCGAGGCATGTACCCTTAAGGAGTAGAGCCTCTATCCCTAGACTTGTGCCCTAAGCACATGGCCCGGCTCTTAGACCATGATACTTACTACAAGCACTTGTCTCCAACCATAGACGAATTGTTTCGTGTTCGAGTAGGTGTAACTCTCCAACTTGAGCATGGTCACTCTAGGAGATTACACCTGTGAGCTTGTATAATTGTTTGAAACTCATCTAATTCTAAAACTAAAAAGGTAATTGATTGATATCTTACGGGCCTCACTGTGTCGAGTTGGTGAATTGGAGTTTGCTTTAAGTTTGATTGCGGATTTTGGATCCAAGTATGTTTGTCTCTAATTCAAGCTATTAGTCTTTGAGTATTTTTCTTCTTTTTCTTCTTCTTTTCTTACTTTCATTTCTTGAGTCATCTTTCTTGTTCAGCATCATCTGCATTGTGATCATGGGTTATCCTTATCTCTAGTCGGATCTCGCATCTCATTTTCACCCATATCACTATAGTGTCTGCATCCATGGTCCGACCCAGGATGACTCTCTTCTTAAGTCGCAATTTTGCCTTGTCTGGTTGGACCTCAATCCTCGTGTGGTAGGTGTCCTATCCGAAATTTTGTCTCGTATGCCTCGCCTACCCTCTTCGTTCCCTCTCATATCGCCTTATGTTCTATACAATGAGGCCTCTTCGTTATACTCTTAGGCATGTTGTGTTATATGATGAGGTCCGCATCGAGGATATTAATGATATTATCGATCCTGGCAGCTTTGAGGTTGGAATGAGTGTGCTTCCTTCAGCGGATTCTGGATCTGATGTGTGTGATGCTATTATTGTGATTTCTTCAATTTTACACCTGGTTGAGGTTGTGATCTCTAAGGCAAAATAGATTGAGGATGATGATACTGATGTTTTGTGTTTCCATTTCCCTATACCGACCCTTGAGTCGGTTTTGCATGTCATGTTCCAGGATCGTGTTGTACCACCTCGGTTGTTACTTCAGGAGACAAAGTCGGAACCCGCATTATGTCACACATCTTATCAGCCGATCTATTTTCCTCCTCCTGACTTCCATATCCCCATAGAGCACATAGTGGAGTTTGGTCAATACCTTGACCATTCCAGTGGATGTTGTTTGGTGAGGACTTCCATTTTCACATGCCCCATCTTATCAGCCCTTCCCAGCAACCTTACATCCTCCCGATAGATGAGTGTGATAATTTTTTTGAGGATTTGAATTTATAAGCAAGAATGACCTCTCTTTCCAAATCAACTTGCATTACACCCCAAGGGTTTGCTACGGGTGGATGCAACACCTTCTAGGTACTCGGTCTCACCCACTGACTATGCAACCGACTGTAGAGACTGAGTAGTCTGATTTCTATGGCTCCTTTGAGTCCTCTCTCCTTGATGACCCTCGTGATGATGTGCCCTATTTCGAGGCATACGATGGTTACTTTGATCTTTTGACCATATGACCATGGATGCCCAGTTGCATAGAGAGTCTCCTTATCTTTACTTTTCGTATCTTACTGAGATTGTGACTGACGTAGAGGATTCCATCACTGATCCATCCTTTTCTACATTTGATTTTGTCAGCTTTAATCACTCACTCCATCCTTACAAGCTGATCATTTCTTTCAAACCACCGGACCCTGGCTTAGTTTTCGATTCTCTTCTCCCGGTGGCATGCACCTACTTGATTGCATATACATGTGTTCTTTTTGATTACATCATCATTCCCACTATGAGACGATGGCAAAAGTACGACATTCATCTGACAGGTGTTGTTCTGAACCTTGATACAACGCTATCCCAACCTTTGCGCTCAGCTACGAGCATAAAACCTAGCGCTCTTTGAGAAGCACCTCAACAATCCACACCTCATGTATATACGTGTTTTGTCTTTTGTTCTTTCTCTCTTCCATTTGTCCTACACCCCATACTACTATCCGAAATTTGTGGCCATACTTAGGACATACTTTGTCCTAAGTATAGGGGGTGTAGTCGCGTTGCTCTTTCTTCGTTCTGTTTCTTCAATCCTGTTGTTGCCTATACTTAGGGATCTCTTACCCTAAGTATAGGGGGAGTGATGTGTTCATTCCCATAACATTTTTTCCTTCCTTTTTCTTTTCTTTTTATCGATTTTATTGATCCCCTTGCATGTCTCCTCTCCTGTTGATATTCTTGTCTATACTTAGGGATCTCTTACCCTAAGTATAGGGAGAGACATACTGAGTTGTTGATCTATTCATTCCAACCCTCGACCCTCCCTGCATGTTGTATACAGTCTGTTATACTTAGGATTCATTGATCCTAAGTATTGGGGGTGGTCGATTTCTCATTCTTTCATTATTTTGTTGTTCTGGTATAGGCTTCTCTATACTCGATATGAGTTACATCTTCCTTTCTCTCTATGATCTATGAGGACATAACTCAAGCTAAGAATAGGGGGCCGTATATACGTTGCATATATTTTAGCCATAACTCGTACTTTTGTATTTTTGAATAATATGGCTAAAATACGATTGATTAATTGTAAAAAAATAAATCGTTAAAAATGTTAGATTTCTTCAAAATTCTTTGTATATACTGATTAATAAATCATGTTAAAAATGTTTTACAAATTATTTGAAAAATGGTTGATAATATTTGAAAAATCTTTTGAAACTATTTGGAAAACTTTTTGCAAAATATTTTCAAACCTTTGTAAAAACTTTTGTTTGTAAAAATTTCTTTTATTTGCTTGAATAAAATATTTTGAAAATTTAGTTTGCAAATGATTCGAAAAATGGTTGTAAAAATATGTTCAAAAATGTATACATACTATATGAAAAATCTTTGCAAAATGATTTTCAAAGTTTGTAAATATTTGTAAAAATGTTTTTAAAACTATTTGCAAAATAAGTTTTCAAAATGTTTGTAAAGATTATTTTCAAACTATTTTGGGAACCTTGTATATAATCATAGCAAATAAAAATTCTTTATAAACCATGTATATACAAACTTGAAAAACAACTCACATTCAACTTGTAGATTCCTTGTGTAAAATACACCCTAAATGAAGATGCACTCCCGTGAAATTATCTACACATAATTATTTCACTAATTCTTTTATTTTTCAAAATATCTAAAAATGTGCAAAATTCAAAACCTATAAAAATATACAAAGTATTATCAAAATGGCATAAAAATTACAAAACCTTTTCAAAAATCCATAAAAAATCAAAAATATAAAATGCTTCATAAAAAGATTTTCCTACATTGTACATAGCATTTGCATTTTTCAGAGTGATAGTGACAATTAAACTAGTCTAAATAAAATCTGAATTCTGGAACTTGGTTGAACCTTGATCCACTTAATCACGTAAACCTTATAGGAATAGGAATTGAGGTTCTTCAGGTCTACTCGACTTAATTTTTTGAGACCACATGACTAGGTTCAATGTCATCTTGACTGTTTAAATAGAATATTTCAAAACTCTGGCATGACACTTATCGATGGTGACCTAACTTACACGCCTACAACATACACTTTGCTCAACTCAGTTGAAGTGGTAGAGGGCTAGATTTGTCGTCATGAGACACAAGCGAATAGAAACATACGAAGTCACAATTTTGTGGACATTGTGCCCAAAATCGATCCAATAGCCATGAGGTCTAATGACAGGATGATGTGAGTTGCAATAATGCTTCAAAATAGGGATAGTTTACTGGCTCAAAAGGAAAAATTCCTTGTGTAAATGCTATTGTAAATAGTATTCAAAAAAATACAAAAATAAAAAACTTCAGAAAATAGACGGACAAAAAATAAAGAAAATCAATTCTCATCGGAGTATGTACATATGTATTCAATAAGCAAGCATGAGCTTCAAAGTCAAAAATACATGTGAGCCTACAGTTGGATGACTTGGCTACACTAGTCAAGCATCTTAGGATAGGTGTCTACACTGACTGCCATCCATTTTCTTCTCCACCTCCTCTTCTTGACCGGTTACACTTGAATTTAGAAGGGAATACCTCGCCGATGAATCATTGATTTATCATGTTTTTATACCTTTTTATTAAGCAAAAATCATGTGTAATTAGTTGTATTTTTATTGATTTAATGTATAATTTTCATTTCGTAATTTTCGTAACAATTGCATTTAAAATCATCTAAAAATTGCATGGTATTTTTCTTGTAAAATAAATCAAAAAAATAATTTTCCTAATAATATAGGCACCAACCCAGATTAGAGTTTCTCATAATTTTTATTTTTACTTTGCAGGTCTGCTTTTGGAGAGGCCCAAGGGGTCTCCCTCTTCCTCTCCTCTTCATTTGCAAAAAAATGAAAAAAACACTACCTGACAATTTATCTAACTTCAGCAACTCAACTAAATATAAAAGTAAAAGGGGTGTTGACATCATGTTGACGTCAGCGACCACCTTCCCTTCTTCAACACCTCCACCGCCCCATGCCCCTTCTCCTCCACTTCACGAGAAACCACCGCGGCAGTTGGCCTCCAGCCCAACGCCAACTGTCATCGCGCCTTCTCCTCTCCCTCCATCTCCTCCCCCCCGATCTTTATAAGAGGGAGGAGGAGAACCCATTTGGAGAAGAACACTCCCCCTGTCGTCATCGATGCCATCTCCGTCATCCCTCATTTTCATCCTATGTCACCTCTTTACTGGCTTCCGTGACCCCTCACGTCGTCGCTCAAGCGACCACAACACGGTCGCACATGGACGTACCTCCACCACCACCATTCCATGAAGAAGAAGAAGAAGAAGGGGTCCAAGAACCCCTTCATAATTTCATACTTTTAAGTTTTTTAGACCTAATTGTAATTTTAGGGAAAATCCATTTATTTTATGTATTTTTTCATTTTCTATTTTTATATTCTACGTAATTTGCATTTTATTTGTTTGTGTTTTTCTTAATTAAATTTCAGACCTTCGAGGACCTTTTTTGTAGTTTTCATAAAGTTTATTTATTTTTCTGCAATTTTCCCATTAAATTTTTTATTTGGTTAATTTTACTTCTGTCCAGATACTTCTAAGCAATTACAATGAAGCCCTTAGTTTTAATTTTATTTGCATTCATGCCATTGGATTTCTTAAAAAATCACACAAATGCCCCTAACACTTTTAAAAATCACCAAAAATAACAGAAAAAATGGAAAAAAATCTCCAAATATTCATGTGAGATCCCTATGATGTCTAGAACCTAATGACAGAGTATCGACACATTTTAAGGCTCCAAAAATAAAAAGAAAAATAGGATTTAAGTTAGATCAATAACATAAAAAATGCCTTGTAAATAGAATAAAAATCCGTGAAAAAATATGTGAGTCCATGTGTATCGATCCTCTATTTGTCTTGTGCTTATTTTAATATGTGATTGGCTTATAGTTGAATAAATTTTATCTGAATATCTCGGTTTTCGCATGTACGCACAATGACGCATAAAAACACACTTTTAGCACACTGAAAATTACATGTCATTTTGGCATTGTTGCCGAGGACTGTGTAACTTTCGTAAATTATTTTGGTATTTTATATTTTTATTTTAATTTTATAAACTAATTTCATTAGTCTTTCATTATAGGTAAAAAATCAAAAAAAGTGGATCTATCTCGCGCTCTCTTGTTCTCTCTCGTTCTCTATAGCTCGCTCTTATTCTAGATCAAACATATTGTACAATGTAAGGTCTTTCCAATCACTTAGATATTTTTAGGCTCTTGTATTTATGTGTGTATTTTTAAAAAAAAATATGAAAATCATAAATCAAGTTCCTATGTTGCATTCATCACTGTGGATCTCTCTCCCTATGCTCACCAATTAAGCAAGATCACAATTGATTTGCTCGCCTAATCAGATAAATTTCGGAAAGTCATCGCGTGGCTCGGACAAAAGCGGTCTGAAGTGCTTAAAGTGTTGCACATTTCACACAATTGCACATGTACAAACTAAATTCTAGGTCAGAGCCTAAATCCTTGTGAAATTTTTCACTATTGATTTTTAAAACGACTAGCTACATCTCGATGAGGGAACTACTGTCTCCCTTGGCAGATTGGGTGGTTCGAGGACAACATGGAAGGCACCATCCTCAAGTAACACAGGTAGCTATTTTACGGTCCGTACTTACACCCATACTGGCTGAAAGTAATGCAAACAGCCGTAAAAATTCGTACCAATCGTTATTTCATATTTAAGTTCCATAGAGATTGTTGGTGTGCTTGTTTTGAAGTGCAATAAAAAACTAATAATTTTGAAAAAAATAAATGCTTATGCAGCAACTCCCGTGTGTTGGTCAATCGATCTTATTTTGTGTTTGTTGTACTTGAAAATTCTTAATCATGGAAAGAATTCAAGTTACCCTAGATGTTTTGCATGAGAAAATGAAGTTAAACCGGGCTATTGCACTGAATGATATGGAGGATATAAAATGATTTTCTCCCCCTTCAACCCTCCTATCCTATTGTCAACTAAAAATGAGAATGATGAAGTTGTGGATCTAGTACACAAATATAAAGAGGATCAAGAACACAAAAGGAAAGAAGTATTCGAACAAAAGTTAAAACTGACAAAGTTGTTAGATGCCCCTTCAACACGCAATTAGATTGCAACAGTCCTCCATGACGACTCTCTCATGGATGAATTTTTACCTTTCACCCAATCCATCCATCCTGTATCCTCTTCCACATCACCTACATTTTCGGAACCTTCTATTGATGAGAGGTATCATTTTCGAGGATTTTAGTTGATCATATCTCCCTTGGACACCACAAGAATCTTTCCAAGAAATCCAAACTCCATTTCTGACCAATAACTTGACCTATGACACAACTACTCTAGGTCAACGTGATCTGAATTTGAAAACCATGCTCCATGAGGATTCCAATATTATATTTTTGGATAATTTGAAGAATAAGTATGAGGGGATTTTTGAGGAAGGTATAATTGAGAGAAAAGCAAAGGATTGTGATCCAACATACCAAACTCAAAGGACAAAGATGTAATTTGATGAGTTATATTTCAGTATTATTGAGGAAGAGTTTCTTGAATAGACATTGTTTTCCCCAAAATCTCCAATTGATCAACTCTGGTGATATTTACATTTGGAGCATGTTATTATCTAAATCCCCATTGATTTAGAAGTTGAATATATTGACTCAGATAAAACTGTGATGTCTTAATATTAGGACTATGATTTTGGGGACGATCTTGTGATTGGATTCCATTTTGAAAAAGATGAGAGTGGAATAATTTTGGGATTCTTGATTGAAAAAAATCAAAATGTACTTTATGAGTCAAGTGATATTAATTTTGAGCATAAGATAATTGTGAATTTCTAAGAAAATTTGGAAATGTTTTGAGAAGAAAAGAAATGATAGAATATGATTTTGTGGTTCGATAAAAATTTCAATGTAGAGATGATAATAAATCAAGGCCTGGAAAATTTTCACGAATGGAATGAAAAGAGAGATTGGTATAGCACTTGATGAGACCCTCTTCCCAACAACCCCCGACCATGTGTAAGAAGTCTTCCTCGATGACTCTCTCGAGAACGAGATGATTGTGTCTACTTCCTTTTCCTTCCCAACATGGGAAGAAGAGCTACATCACTCGGTGTATGATTCCCAGTACACATTCTCTATCACTGAATCGATTTCAAATCAGGATGACCACATGACACATGATCCTTTCTGAAGTGAAATCGAAGAATATCTCCAAGCACTTGAGGATGATCTACTTACCAATTCATAGGATCAACCTTGGTTGGATACATCGTATGTGGTCACGCCCTCATTATTTGCTAATATAGAGGAAGATCATACTGATTATACACATACTTCCTCTCAGCCCTCCCACCCTCTCGTGCTCCAAATAATCGAACATGTTGAGGTTGAATACTGATGGCCTAATCTTAGTTTTGATTTAGAATCTACAAATGATTCCATCAAAGATAAATATAGTGACGTCATAGAGGGAGATGATTATGAATCATAGTTGGTATTTGAAAATTTTATACTTAACTCGCTCAACTTTCCAACTCCATATATCATCTTTCCACACTCTACCATCCCCAGCCACTTACCTCACAGCAATGTTTCAAACATGAATGCCTATCATATTCGAAACACGGCTTATTCCTAACCTAGGACCTGGTTTGGGGTGTTAAAACTAGCACACATTGTGGAATTCCTCCCATAGTTATCTTTAAGGTATTTCTATTGCATTTTTTCCTCTTGCCTTTTGTAGATAATATAAGTATGGGTGAAACCCTACAAAAATCAATTGAAATTTTAAAAAATATCAATCATTTGTTGCATCTTACACCTTCTTCAATCATGTTGTCCCATTTTTTCCAATTTGTTACCACCATAGGGACATGGCTCTTGCTAAGCACAGGGGGTGCATTGCTTTTCATAAATGTCATTCTTATTTTATCACATTTTTTAAAATACATTCCATTTGAATTCCATTTGTTTCAAATTACTTTTATTTAAAAAAGCCAAAAATATTTTTCATGTTATTGCATTTTTATTCAAAAAAATCATATTTTCAAAAAAATAAACTTTGCATCATTTTTGCATGTTTTACAAAAATACCAAAAACATTTTCATATACCCAAAAATTCACAAAAATTTGTAAAAAAAATCCAAAAAATCCTTTAAAAAATCAACAATGATTTTTCAAAAATCCAAAAATATTTTCCCTATTTCTCCAAACTTATTGGGATTTTTAGTTTGGTTTTTACAAGTTTCAGACTTGGACTAAGAAGGCCTTAATCCACTTATTTTCATAGGATTTCTCTAGGCTTGAGTATTCATATTCTTCAGGTCTATTGTATACTTAATTCCTCGAGTTCAAGTAATTTTATGTGGTTACCAAATATATATGTCTAAATAGATCATCTTGATGGTTGTAGCACTATTTTACTCTTGATTGATTTTGAACAAGCTGCACCTCATACCTTAGTTCAACTTAGTTTACGTGTAAAAGAGATTATTTCGATCTCTAGAAAGGGAAGGGAATGACTCTAAATCCCTGGGTAAGCAAAATTCATTGATCTAAGTTCAGGAACCATTTTTTCTATAAGTTTGGATTTGTCAGCAAACTTGCCATGTACATGTATCTGAAAATCACATTTTATATATGTATACTCTTGGTACCCAATGCCACCAAATCCTACCAAAAAGGAGGCACAATAAGAGATGCCTATTCTAAAAATATAAATGCAAAGTAAAGATCTATCAAAGTAAAATATACTCAAATAACCCAGCTCTACCAAATAAGCCAAGTAGCAGAACAATGTTGCTACTAGTTTAAAAGAGACCCAGTGTTATGCTCTGTAAAAAGGAAAAATGATAGCAATTGGCCAAAGTGGTCTATGGAAAACCTCCAAAAAATCCAAGTTCTCTACAAATTACGCTCATATTCTTTTGCTGACGGGCTCATGCGAAATGATAATAAGCATACACTTAGAGAGAATAGAGGCTTTAGATTTTCTGAAACTCATGATACCTTGGTTAAGGTTGTACGGTTGATGAATATGTGATTCATCACTCTAAAAGAGATTATTTAAGCTCGGTTCCCCAATATTCATCTGCATTTTATTAACAATCTTGCACAATTAACATTCATGCATATGTAAATAATAATTGCATTTTATCATTCATAATTGCATGAAACAAGAAGCCAAAATCTCAACCCAATTGACATGTAAAATAAGC
Organism: Ottelia alismoides; assembly: GCA_037367405.1. Classification (NCBI taxonomy): domain Eukaryota; kingdom Viridiplantae; phylum Streptophyta; class Magnoliopsida; order Alismatales; family Hydrocharitaceae; genus Ottelia; species Ottelia alismoides. The sequence continues at coordinate 612,993 of JAZKJV010002835.1, forward strand.
TAACTTCACCGATTTTTAGCTAACTCATGCTAACTCCAAATCGCCAAAAACCACCTCTATTGTGTGCGTATTACTAACAAGAATAAATAAAAATACAAAAAATCATTAACGTAATTAAGTGGACCAGAAACTCAAACCCTAATTTTCAAGATAATCAGACTAAAACACTGATATCTCCCCCATACAGTGTCCAATTTGATCCTACGCACTTTTGAACTAATGTGCATCCAATTACCTTAAAAACAAGACCAAGTTCAAGTGAATCGAAGCTCATATATGAAAGTTTGATTTTGGGCCTCTTTTGTACATTGTGTTTTTTAACTGTTTTTGATCTATTATTTTATGTACATAATTAACTCTTTTTATTTTATTTCTTTTACATTTATTTTCTTTGACATAAGTTTTACTAAAATGTGCAAAAATCAAAACCTAAAATAAAACCAAAATCAAAGAAACTGACTGGGTCTGAGTGTTCACTAACAGTCTGTACAAAAGTCCTCTTTTTTGTACTTTATTTTATTTCTTCATTTTCTTATAAAAATCCAAAAAAGTTAGATTAATGTATAAATATTTATCTTTGATTTTATCATATTTTTTATTTTTATCTTAAATAAAAATGACAAAAAAGTACAAAAGCCCAAAATTCGATTTTCGATGTACATAGAAAACCACCAAAAATATCACATGTGCAATTAACCTATTTTGATTTTGATCTCTTCATGAGATCATCAAGACAAGCAACTTTCGTGAAGAAAATTTTTAACCAAGGTCGTTTGCTATCTCTTTTCGAATTTTCTTTTCTTTTTATTTTTTTATTTTTCTGGAGTTAACACGTGGCAGCTCCTGGAGGTGCCACGTGTCACTTATTTTTTGCATATAAATTTCGTTTATTTATTAAAAATTAATTAAAAAACCTTGTCACATGCTGATCACGTGACTCCACCGCATGTTCCCAGCACGTGCCATCTTCTTCCTCCTCTCCTTATCTTTGCTCCTCTCCTGCAAATCTCGTCGCTTCCTCGCCCAATCACGTTGCCTCCCTCGCGAACCCGGCCATCGCATCCTCCCTTTCCATCAATGGTCAATAGCCTCCTTGCAAATCAAGCCCCCCATCAGATTTTCCCTTTCCTCATCCATCTCCAATCAACCTCGCAACCTTCCTTTCTCAGCTTCGTCGTCCCCCCATCAAATCCCCTCCGATCAGTCGTGTCTCCCTAGAGTATCCCATCCCTCGATTTTGCACCACCGCCTTTAATCAATCAATCTCACCTTCCATCACCGGCAATGCCATCCTCCCTATTTAACTCCCCCTACGTTGCACATCCACTCCATCCGCCAACTGCACCACAGAGAGGGGTGCATGGTGGTGACAACACTGGCCCAACTCTTTGTCAGGCGAGATTCGAGGTCTAGAATCTTCGTCAAGCACCGTGTTCCACCGCCGCTTCCCACTCTGGCCATCTCCAGGCCATCGAGTCGTATCCTCCTCCACCTCTCCTTCTACCCCATCTGCCCCGTGTTCTGCTACCCACCATACCACCTCCACTCCACCATCGATACCCACCTCCGCGCCTTGCACCGCTACCACTCAGCCCGTTACCACCTACAGGTCTCCAGGAGCTCGCTACCATGGCCTCTTCTCCAACATCAGATGCCCATACTCCATCAAAGATCACTGGTGCGCCGCCTCCGCCTGCAAGGGCATGCAACTTCATCAAATCGACCTCTAGTCGCTTCTGCTCCAACCAGAAGCCCGTCGTCATCTCTAAAAGCTCATCCACCTTTGACGCCCCTCCGACTTCAGACCGGATCCTCATCTCCGGCTCCTTCATCGACGTTTCAATCATCTCATGTCTCGACAACAACCTAGCTCCTCCAGGGTCCACACCGACTCCGCCACGACGCCACCGATCGTCACCGCCTTCAGCAGTGCCAAACTTCGCCAGGGCGTAAGGATCGAAGGCCCCCACATGCTCGGTACGTGAGGGAGTGGTGGAATTACAAAAACACCCCCCGAGTCTTTCCTATTTCTACCAAAAGCTGTCGACCAAGGGTCACATGCTTGGCACGTAACTTATTGCCCATTTTGCAATCTAGCCCCCCAGTGGGCCTGGTATTTCCACTTTACCCACTTCACTGCATTTCTTATTTTTATCTTAATTATTATAATCGTAAAAAGAACCTTATATTTCCTTTGTATTTTGAACAAAATTTATGTATCTATTTATTATTTAAAAAATAGCACGTTGTTCTTCAATTAATTATGTACATTGTGGCATGCTTGTTATATATTTTATGATTTGTAGTTAATTATTAATAATTATTTTCGTAGATAATTGCATATTTTACCCATTTTGTGCTCTAAAATTAATATTTAATTAAAAATTACTCTTAAATGGCCAAATTAGGAATAAAATATTTAATTATGCTTCACATTTTCCTAAAAAGAATTACATTTACATACATATTTTATCCTGTAAAAATTATTTTGTGAATTTCAGTAATTAATTTTTAATAGGTATTAAGCTCAATATTTAAGGGTTTAGGATTTTCCTAGGATATTTAATTTATTGATATATCTTGAATAATTTTATTTCATGAAAATAAGTAGGTTTAATATTTATTATATTAATCATTTGAGATCCACAATATTTGCACCATTTAATTCATTAAATATTCATATTACATTAAAAAATTCCAAAAAAAATATAGCGGATTTATTTCACCATTATTTACATCTCGCCCAAGTTTTGTAATTTTTGGACATCACTTCATTAAATTAATATTTTAGTCCTTAAAGTCATCTGCATTTACATTCAAAAATTGCATTAAAAACACAAAAAGAGTTCGGCCTCTAAAACCATGCATGAAATTTGATAGACATTAACCTAGGTTATTCCTTTACCTCCTTGAGTTCGACCCTGGGACTTACCCAGGCTAAATAAACATAAAACTGGTTCGATTAAAATTGAATTAATTAACTAAGTTGTTATTTCTTGATTGATACCAATTACCCGCCTACAACAAGCGACACACATTTATTTTATTTTTGCATGTTAATTTCCACAAATTAACATGAGGGTTTTCTCGGACTCGTCAGATGGCACCATTGTCGAGGAAGCAAACGGCTTAGGTTTTTTTTCTAGAAAATTAGTGTTAGGTTTTTCACATATTCGGGTAGTCTGGCCCCCGAACCTCATCAATGTACACTTTCCATTTTTCTGTATTTATTTTATGGTATTTTATTTTATTTTTTCTTCTTCTCATCATTTAATTTCTTACTTTTATTTTTTATTATTTTTGTATCACTCTCTTACACACACTCTCTGTTATTTTTTGTGCAAGGTACCCGACGTACGTGAAGCTGTTTTCCTGAAAATGGCGCATCTTCACCGAACGCCTGAAAAATCGTGTTAAAATTAAGATCGAGTCGTGAGAGAACGTAGAGTCTAGGATTTATTTTCAGCCATTTTTATTTTTGTAATTGTTTGTAATTAATTGTTCATTATAGAGGTGTTCATTTGGATTCTCATGTGTATAACTAGACTTGAACTTCTTCTTTATGGTGTGTCGGACATGTTTCACTCTCCTGTGAGGATGGGACCCAACTTGAGTGGTTTGTAGGTTAGACCTGCACTTACAACTATTAGAGCTTCTAGGATTATTTTGCTTGTGCTCGTACAACCTAGGACCACACTGCACTTAATTGAGACATACTTTTAGATCGTTCAACTTAGTCAAATATAACTCAATTCTTTACAGCTAAAATAACTATCTACTGGGTGTGGTTTTGTTGGATTGCATATCATATAGAATAATTTTTGAATTCTTGTATTGCATCCCACATGAAGATTGCGAGGAATCACTATAAGACTTCTAACTGAGCATACATCATTATTTTTTGTGTGCATCGACTTTTCCCGCATTTTCTCCCTCAGGTTTTTTCACTTAAAATTTAAAAGAACATTGGGACTGAACAGTAGACATGCATTTGTACTCACTTAATTTTTCAGTGATCACTTAATTAAAATTAGGAATACTAAACAAGGCTGACTTTAAACTCATAAAATCAATAATTTTTGCGGGAGAGCATCTTCGCCCTTGGATTCATTTATCTTTATGAGTGAGCGAGAGGCAAACATTTAGAACAGTTCCAAACTTCGAAATCTTCATTTAGACTACCGATTTTAAAAATGACTACTACTTCTCAGTTAGGGACTACGGTCTCCCTTAGCAGAGTGGGTGGTTAAAGGACAACGTGTACCGTCCTTAAGTAATGCGAGTAGTCGTTTTACGGTCCGTACTTACATCCATACTGGCTTAAAGTGGATGCAACTAGCCCTACGAATTCAGGGCAGTCTTTAGGAAAATTTTCAGCACCTAACAGCTCGCTAATTCTTTATAAGATTGAAATTATCACCAATTAAAATTGAAAAGATAATTGACTGGATTCTTGCGGCCTTCATTGTGTGAGTTGGTGAATATGGGATTTGAATTGTGTATGCATTGGTGTACGTGAACCGAGTTTGAACATCAAAAACCACACATTTGTGCCATCACTCTGCCTTCTTGATTCATTTTTTTCTTTCTGTTTGTGAGTATCATGTGCACTTTCATGCCATTAACAAAGATCCATTATGTCAGTTCATCTACCTACTTTGAAATTGATGGGACATTGGTCTTTGTACCTACAAGATTATTTCTTCTCGATCAAACCTCCATCCTCTAAACCCTCTTATGTCAGACGGTCCATTCTACAAATCCAATCTACTCCATAAGTCATGGGTAGTAATGGGAACCCAACTATGTGCCACTTGTACTATGTAGCTCTGGAACTGCGTAGAGTTCTTCTCACCAACGGCGTCGCTCCCTACAATCTGTACACGCAAGGCCTGGCCAAGTGGAAGGTGGTCTAAGAACCTACACTGGGATGGTCCTCGTCGATGCTAAGAACTGCCACCACTCCCAATTGGAGAGTAGGTTCAGGATTTTCCCGAATCCACCGTGGAGAAGGTGTCGTACCTAAAAATAACATTAATTTGGAAAAACAATTGTCAGGTCACCAATCATCATTATATAATTATAAGGGAAAATAGAAACTCAATTCAAAATTACTTTGATTTACCTATCATTGCCAAGTACAAAAGCCATAATATTAATTGGTAGAATTCTGATATGCATCCTCACTGTCTAAAAATTCTAGATCTTCATCTACATCACAAGAATCTCAAGGCATTGTTCTGATAAGGATTGCCTATCTATTGAGGGAATTGTTAGGGGCATAAAAGACTTGCTCTACCTAACTTGTAAGAGCGAACGGTTCGTTTATTTACAATCGACTTGTTTGTTTTAATGAGATAAACCCATTTTGTCTTCCCTAAATCTAGTTCCTTCACGGTCGATATCAAATCAAATATATTGAAATAGGACACATCTTAATTCGTGTGTAAACTGACCTCTAATATATCAATAATTTCACCATAATATCTGTCTATATCATGGGAGAGCTCTGCTTTCACTATCACCCTTGAAAGTTGTGTTGTTTTGTTTTTATCCACCAATTGTTTTGAACCTAAATCCATTTACGATATATCCAGAATGAGAAACAACTTGTGAATATGGACGTCGTTTAAGAACATCGGGACTCGCACTCAACAGAACATCATTAATTTCTTTCTTGTGTTCCACTCTTTCTCTGAATCATATAAGGAAGTCATATTTTTTTGAACTACTTGAAATGTATTATTTAAAAAAATATTTGATTTCATATTATTCCATAAGAATATAATATTAAATAAGATCTATTTCTTCATCTATAAGTGATCGACATGTACTTTTAAGTGTCACTCTTCTGTTTTGTTGAAAAATCTAAAGTATATTCAGATCGTCATCTCCTACGTCATCGTCATCATTTTGCTCAACTCTATTGAATCTCATACTATTTCCATCATTCATATACATATTACAAAAAGTAATGCATTCTTCACATAAGTGTCCCTCAACAATGCAACCTTCCGGTGCTTCCCTATTGAAGATCATATTCTTTAATTTATGCAAGTATCATTCAATTGGATACATCCATCAATATTCTACAGGTCCACAATTTCGTGCACCGCATTCCAGGTATACAATCAAATGTATCATTATATCGAAAAATGAAAGAGGAAATATTTTCTCCAACTTACATAATGTTATGATAACATTCGTTTCTAATCGGTATGATAATTCCAGATCTAGAGTTTTTGAACATAGCACTTTAAAAAAGTGACTTAGTTCGATTAAAGGTTGCATCACATCAGAATGAAGGACTCATCTGGTTTCTAAGGGAAAATGAACCTGCATAAGCACATAGCAATCATGACTATTCAACGACATTATTTTCCTTTCTGCCTTATTTATGCATCTGCTAAGTTATGTTGAGAATTTGTCTGACACTTTGATCTTTTTTAGAAAAACTAATATTTATCTCTATTACCATTACATAATGTATACATTGCATTGGGTATTGTAATTATAGAATTATTCGACTCAATTGGGTGTAACTCTTGTCGAATTCCAAATTGTATCAAATCGCATCTTGATCTCAAACTGCCCTTCGCGTTATTAGAAAGATCAGTATTCTAAGGATATTTTCCATAACATTCTTCTCTATATGCACTCATCTATATTATGACGAATTTGTAAAGATCTTCAGTATGGCAATTCTCGAAAGAATATACTTTTTCGCCAACCTCCTGATAATTTCTTCTTATCCATTTTACTCAAATCAAATCTACATATCTTATCTTTCTCTTGTCAAATCACGTCTCCTGCTTTTCGAATTAAGGTGATTCGACATTCAAACGGTTATCCATCAAAATTCTTGTCATTCTCCTCTTTCTGGCATCTATGTTTTATAGGTAAGAAACGTCGATGGCCTAAATAACAATGTTTCATACTTGCAGATAATCATGTGGATTGTATGTTTTCCATTACAAATCGGGCATGCGAGCCTGCTTTTTATACTCCAACTCGATAAGTTTGCATATGTCGAAAAATCATTAATGGTCCAAATTAGTGAGGCACACATCGTAAAATTTTCATTCTTTACAGCATCGTAAGTCTGCACGCCAGTAATCTATAAGATTTTAAGCTCGTCCGTTAAAGGTTGCAAGTAAACATCTATTGCGTTACCCGCTCTTTTTGGCCTACGTATTAGTAAAGACATCATCATAAATGAAAAATTCATCGCCATCCAAGATGGCAGGTTATATGTAACTAGTATTACATGTCGAATAGAGTAGCTCGTACTCATATTTTCAAATGGATTAAATCCATCAAAAGCAAGCATAACCTTATATTTCTTACTTGCTCAGGAAATGGCAGATATCTTTCGTCGAATTTTAACCACTCCTCGAAATTAGAAGGATGTCTTATAAGATCATTTGAATCTTTCTTTTTGATATTACTATGCCATATCATTCATTTTGCAGTTTTAATTGATGAATAAAGGCATTGCAACAGTAAAATCTTTCTCTGGTTTTTTTCGCCTTGATACATCAATATTCTCCTTAAATCTGGAAGCATTACATTTAGGACAAACCTATAACGTGGAATTCTCCTTCTGATATAGAATGCAATCATTTGGACATGCATCAATTTTTTAAAACCAAGTGATCGGAACCTTGATTTTGCATCCTTCCAATATTTTGGAAAGTTATCTAGATTAGTTAAAAAATCCTTCGAATTAAGTGTAAAACGTCAAACATCATCACCGTTGTACAACAATTCTTGACTTTAATATTAAAAAACTCTAACAAAAATCTGAGACGAAATATTTCAACTCTAGGAGCTAAACATGTTCTGTCTCAGTTAACTTTTCACAAAAATCATTTTGAACAAGTTCTGCACTTTCATCTGAAATAGGTCTTCAAATATCATCTAACATTTCTAATATCCCATCACACGCATATGTCTGCATTGGATCGTCATCATTAGTTGCATCAATATTTGTTTACACAACATGTTGAAGACCTTATCTGTGGCAAGTCCAATTTGTGTAATGTAGTCAAATCCTGATCAATATAAGATTCTCGTAAACTCCTCTACGATTATTAATTATAGTATTTTTACATCTTATGCATGTACATTGAATCTTATCATCTTCACCTCCAATAATATTGTCTAGCAATTCACAACGAAATTCCTAGTCTAAGAAATCATTGAAACATTTCCTATAAGTCGTCAAATCATCAAATCTTGTAGTTTTCCAATTTTGATCCATTTTCTTATACCATACAAATTAATAGATATATCTTAACCACTCTTTAAAGGTTACGATGACCAAGGTGATGATCAAATCAAAGTAATATTTTTTAACAATGCAAGTCACAAAATTATCATTCTCGAATGAAACATATTTACAATTTATCAAAAACTCAACATCTAAGTGCATACAACCAAAATGATTAAAATTAATTACATAAATAGATAATATTAAGTCCTACAATTTACAAACATCTATTACTAAGTATACACTAATTGTGGTATTCCTTTCATTTTTTTGCAGCAGAGGATGATGATGCATCGAATAGAGTTCTTTTTCCAATTTCACGACTCTGAAGATGCTCCATCGGTAACCACCTAAGTTTGGGAACCCAAATGAACTGTGGAACCTTAATCAACCATTGCAAGTTAAACACACTTTGTATCAAAATGCCTCCAGATCCCAAGAAGTCCACATCTGCAAAAGTTATAGCTAATGATACATCCTCTAAACTAAAATTTGTGCATCCATAATTCGGAGGGTCAGATCAATGAGTCCAAACCCTTGTAAGTAGTTATCAATCTAAGGGATATTACATTCCCCATTACATGAAAGTTTAGATTTTCATAAAACCTCACCTGCCCTTTACTGCAACGATACAGGTAAGACATGATAACCCAATAGAATTTCGGTATGCTGAAGAGCACGGGCCTGAGCATAGCAACTTACATAATCAATAAGAAATCTGATGCGTGGCTCAATATGGGATACAAAAATCTAAGCCTTTCAGAGATTGCCAAAAAATGAGACCACAAAAGCTGGTAATGCAACATGCATTCTAAGAGCTTCCTTGTAGCTAGATCCACCTCTAACCACCTACATCTCTGATAATAACTCTGACAAGACTGGATGTAACCATTAAAATCCAGTATCGCCTTTCCAATATATAGGGATAATAGTCCAGAAAACAACTTCAGCAACAAAGACGTTCTAGGAGATAGATGTTGCAGGACTCCTAAAAGTACATTAACTTTCCGTAGCCTCCTCGTCATTAAGCACTTGAATGAATTCCTCATATAGGCAAGAACATTTATATACTTAAACATATAAAAAGATCCTTGAAGATAGCTCTCAACAACCTCCATGAAAGGAGAAATGATCCTCCTAAATTGATATTCACAACGACGTATTCTCTCACCTAAATTCGAAAAAAGCAGGTCCGCAACATTATCATTTGATGGAGTCCAAAGATCCATCCTCATTTAAACCTTTAAGGAAAAGATTTGTCCCTGAAATTCACTCATGGGTCTGCTCTAAAGGATGTGCAATAGAGAACTGTAATGGAGAGTAGGAGTAGTGTAAGGGACCAATGTACACATATACATGTGCGCGCGCACACCAATCATTCTTGCATTTAAAACAATCACAAAGTCAATCATATTCGCATCTAACACAACCATATATGAAGAAGAAAGTCACCATTCTTGCGTATAACATAAAAAAAGATCGTCATTCTTGTATCTAACACAATATAAGATTAACGTTTAGAAAAAATGATTAAAATATCATAAGTTATCATATTCGTCTCGAAGGAAATGGAAAAATTATGGAGAATAAGATGGAGCGTGATCGAAGTGGAAGATGGAGGTCGGGAGCTCGATGAAGGAAGCGATGTCTCGAGATGGTGAAGGGTTGGCTGAGCGACGATGATTGTTTGAGCGACGGTGACTGTGGTTTGGGTGGGAGGAATGGGAAGAATGAGGAGGGAAGGTTTTTGTTTGATACTATAATCCCAACGGGGATGGCCGTCCAACATCCCCTAAGAAATGACTAGGGATGGTCTACTTAAGACCGTCCATCTGAGCTCCGAAATTACACAAATTCGTACCAACAAAAAATATGCATGGTAGGGGACGGTCGTGGCCGTCCCCTTAGGTTGAACTGATGGAGACGTTCACAGAGAGCGAGAGGCGATGGTCTTAAACTTCCCATCACATAACTATTTTCTATACCATCGGTAAGGATGATCAATTACTTGACCGTCTCCTCTAAAATTGGTGAATTAGGGATGGTTGATTTTGAACGTCCCCCGTGGTCATTAATGGGGACGAGCGTTGTGCAACCGTCCCTATTCATATTTTCGAGGACGGTCGTTGATAGACCGTCCCCTAACACCATCTCCAAAGACGGGTCTATTTGTAGTGCATCTTTCAAAGTACAACTATAAGAGGGTGTTCGCTTCGGTTCGGGAATGAGCAGAAATAAGGATTAGGAATACGGAGAATAAGAGTATATTCTCTGTTTGGATGGAAAGATAGGAATAAGGAGATAAGATGGAACAAATGTAGGTAAGGTGGAATGAATATAGGAATAAGGATGGAATAAGGTGAAATAATGAGATATAGATGAGAATAACCGTACTCTTGGAAATTGTGTCAGGTGGAGATGACCCCTTATTCCATTGCTTATTCTTCAAACGAACATGGTCCTAGGTGACATCTTCTCAGGACATAATCTAATCCCTTGGAAGAATTTGAAGTAATTCCAAGCACCATGCTGGGATTTGCGTTTATACCATTCCCAATAGTTTTCTTCCATCTGGTTGAAAAAGTCTCATTCATTTACTCCTACGACAAGGATCTACTCCTGTCACTTAATACTTCTTTAGATCCACAGCTTCTCTCTCATCTTCTCTCTCTCTCTAAATTAGTTTATTGCTAATAAACTCGTGTTTTACTAGATGCCAAAATCTCGTTCATAAATTATTACAAGTAGGAAGTAAATACTGATTATGTGGCCAAATGTGATCTCACGCAACATCTTCTTTATTAGGTGCATCTTCAACAATTTCGATGCAATGTCCACAATCTTCATCACAATGAAATGCGTTGATCTGATCAATACGTTAATGACTCATGTCGTGTCATGTCATGATCACTTCCCATTCTTATACCATGATATCCATGACCACACTCTCCCTAACCATACGATGTTTCAAACTACTAGATCTCGAAGACATGTCGAATTCCTCTCAATCTACATATGTTAAAAATGCCGATGACGGACTCATCGTTACAGTGACATCTCCTTTAAAGCATATTCACTACTTGAGAAGCACATAGAAAATGTTACAATAGTCAATTTCAACAACCATTCTACGTGATAAACACAATGGATGATTTTCCCTCACCAAGGGAGCCTTTAAAATAGATGCATGAGCAGGGATGGAAACATATAGGGATATATTCAAATATTCGCTTAAAAATTGTCACATACGGATATTAGCATGTGAATATTAATCAAATACGGATCAAATATGGATGCTGGTTGTAAAAATTTTCCTGATACAAATATGGATATGATAATGCTTGAATATCCGGATCCGGATATCCGAATACAAATTTAATATTTGTTTTATATATTAGTTAATATAATACAAGCCACAACCCCATGTTATTATATTAGTATTGTACATCATAGAATACAATATATTAATGATATTAATAAGGAAAAAAGGAGTATGCTTTCTGGGTGTAGCTGACTTACATGCTCCCACTCCTTTTCCCATGTATTTTTTTATTTTTCTGAAATAAAATCTATTGGAATTTAGATCACAATATGTCACCATGGTGTCATTAGAAATTCGACTTAATTCCAGACTTCTATCTCCTCCATCAAGATTATCAAATTCTAATGGTCTCCGAATTCTTGAAATTGACCCCCTTCAGATGGAGGGCATAGGAGTCTCTGTTTCTGACAAATTGGAATGACATGTGAAGGGGGATATAGTGATGAATATACATATTTTTCATTTTCCAAAAAAATAGGAGGAAAATGGAGGTGGGAGTAGTCAATTGGCTACATCAAGGGTGTAGCCTCATTTAATCCTATTAATAAACTTCTGTTTGTTTGGGGATGTGCACGGACAGAAGTTACAAAGCTTTATCTTCCTTTTTGCTTTCGATCAAGAACGTAGGTCACCTTGATGCTCCCTTTTATCATGATACAACTTATTTTTCATTATCATTTTTTAAAAGAGATTTTTACCTGACAAACCCTACAATATTTGTCAATTACCTCCACGACCTTTGAAACTACATAATTCCTCCATCGACCCTGTAAACTTGCTCCGTCTGTGAAATCCGTATTTTTTATCCTAAAATCTGGAGTATTTTTGACATCCAAAAAAAGAATCCATTTCGTATATCTCGTCGAGATCTTTCCAACAAGCTCAAGAACATTCAATTCTGACATTCCTAACTCAAGTTATCGTTGTTTTAAGTATCATAGTCGAGACTCGTATATGGATCCGAATTGGGATCCAATTTCACATCTCATTCTATAAATAGGAGATGATAGGCTACTCTCTCAAAGCCCTAGCAACACCATCCTTCCCTCTCATTGGAGCACCACCATATTGGCTAGTTTAGTCGTCGGAGGGCCGCCGTCGACATTGGAGAAGGCGCTCCGATCGAAGATCCACGATCACCATCACGTAGGAGAACTCGAGGTCATTGTGGTGCACGCCTCCACACTACAATCAAGCGACGGAAATACTGTTTCTGTGCGAGAGGAGATCTCGAGGGAACATCCTCGGAGGTAACGATGTTATAACTTCTTCTTGTTGTTGGTTTCATATGACTTTTGTGCCCATATGCTTGAACATGTTCAGAGACTTGGTTATTCTTATGATGTGCTTCATATACTAATAATGATAAATACCTTCCTCCTTGTTGTTGGTTTCTACGTACTTCTTGGTCATATATTCTTGAACAACCATGAAACTTTGTTTGCTATAACATGGTTAAAATATTATTGTTAGCGTCATATTTCATGAAGCATATTCCATCAGTTATATTATCTCAATTTTTTTACTGCATTGGTATAGAAACAAGAGAAATATTTTTATCATAACACTTATCTAAAGTCACCCATATGCACTCCACCATTGCGTACAGTTAAAAGGAATATACTGAGTTAAAATATGATACAATGCAAGTGTGTGTGCCTGAACGGTAAATATTTTTTTGAGAGATGTTGGATATTAATAACATATCCGTCCCAACTAATCTCCAATATCCTAAGAATATTTTGACCTTGATCATGTATTTCAGTGTTCCTGTGATATGGTGGAGATGCACAATATGGCTCATCCCATTATGCTCTAGCCAATGTTTATTACTCACGTAATAAATTTGTAACAGCAATTCACGATTTCAAAAGCACACACATAATGCCAAATTACATAAATGTGAGGATAATAGTAACGGGTGTCCTTTAGCATTTTTTTATGATTAATATTGCTTATTAATTTCATGCATAATTCCAAATTGGACAATGCAATCGTGGACGTTTATTTATTATATGACAATCATATCTCATAGTGGGTATTGTTTATTATATGTTCATTAATTTCGTGTATGATTTCGTGCATAACGTCAAGACGATTGAGATCGTAGTTCTTTACGCAACACTACACGTACAGAGATTATATATATATGTATATGTAAAAGTACGTGGATGAGGTTTACATGAATCATTCTCTTCTTAAGCTTGAACATAAGCTGACATGAATCTTAACCATAGGGGCATAAATATTGTTTGAGTTCTGAACTCGGGTATTAATAAAAGTATTGTAAGCGAGTATTTAATATCACTTAAAGTGGGCAGTTAAAGATTTCTTGCCATGTATTACTTGAATATTTAGATGCATGTAGAACGTCACTTAAATTAATTGATACATTGTTTTCTTATTATCATTAACTAATCTTATTTTTGGGAAGAACAAATGGCTATCGTTATTTCCTAACAAATTTCAAAAAAAGTGATCAAGTGGATAACATTAGTACATGTATTGTTGTGGTAGCATTTTGGTCAAATCACCATTGGTATATAACCAATGATCGTTAGTCGAGAAGACTCATCTTGTAATGATCGCTAATAATGTTTGGTTAAGATTGATTATCTTCACATGAATGAAGTTCATGATAATCATGTAGTTGGAGTTAGGCACTTCAAGGGATTGGGCATGCACCCTTAGGCCTCGGGGAGATGCCTTGAATGTCGCGACCCCAATGGACGAGTTGGGTGATGTGTTGTACCTAGCAGCCCGGTCACATCCGGAGTCGCTCGACGGAGTAGGCAGGTCGCGTGATTGACGTTCTTGGTTTCACACTTATACACAATATTAGGACTCAGAGTAGAATTAGGTGTGACCGCATCAACTTCTATTTCGAGTAACATTATTGTGAGAGATGTTCTTGGATGCATTTTTGAAGTGGATAAATGAAGTTTTTGATCGTTTTCATGTTCTACTTGAACAAAGATTCTTGAGGGTTTAATCAAGATGATAAAGAAGTTCCCGCATAGCGGAGGCCTGCGAGTCGAGTATTTGCATGTGCTAAATTAATGCCAGAAATGTTTCATGATCAAATATCAAAAAACTTGTATTTGTATATCGCCGTGAACTCAATTTAATGGATAGAAATATCACGATCAACGTGGTAGTCCTCAAACAATGATTATATTAATAAACGAAATTTACAACCTTGTAACCCCTTATAAGTTAGAATAATACGGTAAGTTCTAGCCTCTACAATATATGCACAAGTCACTAGATAGAACCAAGTTTGCATGCCTTACTAATTCTACATTAGTTATTATAGTATTTATCTCGTTACTGGGAAATTTCTCATAATGTTACCCTCGTGTGAACCCAACAGGTGTACCTGAGCAGCAGTCGCAACGATAGCAGTCTTTTGAGGAGATCAGACTTCCTACACCGCACTTGCACCAGACAGGGTGCGTCATACTTAGAGTATTTTATTTATTCCTACATTATTTCATATTCTACTTGAGAGACAATGTAATGATATATTTGGAGAACTTTTTAAATTTATATTTATATGTTGTATATCATTTTGTATGGACATGTACTTGACGATTATTATCAATGAGAATGGATGTTGCATTTTACTTTCCATTTTATATTATTCTGTTATTATATATATTTCAAATGTTGATCTAATGTGCATAAGATAGTTTGTTGAGTATCATAGATCGTGGGCATGTTTGGACCGCATGTCCGACACTCTCGTCCCGTCGGTTTCGGTAGCTAGATGGACGGGACGTCACAGATGGTATCAGAGCCCGATACTCCATTCTCTCTTTTGCATATCAAATTATCAACTGGATTTGAATTATAAATATAACGATAAAATCTTTTGACTTTGGCATTAGGTTAAGGAGAATAATTCAAGTCATGTCTAACTTGTCCATTGTCTCTTTAATTATGGAAATAATTTCTAATATAATGATTCTCGTAGGGAATCATGCCGCCTCGTGTTGACCCTGATATTGCACAGTGGCTAGCTTTACTAGTACATGCGGTGCAGCGTATATAGCATCGTCAGAAGGTATTGGAGCGAAGGCTCCTTCAGCAGGATGACTCCTCGTATCAGCCCTCTCGTGAGGAGGAGGACGATGTTCATCCTTTGGTGTCTCTGGATCCGGAAGAATCAAAAGGACCTAGAAGCGTTGCAAAAACATCAGATGACCTACGCAACATATCAGATGTCTAAGGTGCCACAATTCTTTGGTACCGTCACACCAGATGAGGCTGAACTATGGATGGATCACGTATCCAAGATCTTACGAACAATCCATGCTCCTGAAGAGTCTTGTTTTACATTCGTGGAATTTTCATAACATGTGAAATATTTCTTGACGAGTTCCGTAGCCAGTTTTATCCTGATCATTGGGTTGAGGATCGGAGGAGGTTGTTTGCTGAGCTGAAACAGGGGTCAATGACGACCCAAGAATACCTCATTCGCTACACTGAACTCTCCGCCATTCACTAGCGACTATTGTCTTCCATGAGGAGAATTTACAGAAGTTTTCCGGAGATTGTGTGACGATGTGCAACACCAGCTGTTTGCATTGGATTTCACTTCCATCAAGGATGTAGCTGCTAAGGCTACCAAGATGGAGGTAACTCAGAGTCAGCTTCAGAGGGGTCTATCACTTTTCCAGCCACGTCAGTCAGGGAGATCTACTCGTCGAGATTTCTACAGAGCTCGTAGAGAGCGTCATTTTCCACTCAGTGGAGACCACTCCTACCGTTAGCAGGTTTGCTCCTACACCTACTTCAGGGTAGGGTCTGACGAGTCACGATACTACTTCCTTCCGCTTTTATACACACTCCCAGAGTCATAAGACGGGAGGTGCTAGCCTTGTCTCAGGAGGTTCCTTTTCTCAGCCAGGAGATCGTAGGTGTTTCCACTGTCAGTAGTCGGGCCATTTCAATGCCAAGTGTCTCTTACTTGCCAACAACTCAGGTGGCCATCAACCTAGTGCACGATCGACTTTCTCACTGCACAGTCACATGGATCAGCTTCCCGTTGTAGAGGTCGAGGCTTTCAACATCCTCCACCACGACCAACCTTCAGTGTTGCAGGTTCTAACACCCCACCACAGCCTTAAAGACATAATTGAATGCAATCACAAAGGAGCAGGCCCACGCCTCAGGAGTTGTAGTGCGAGGTATGATTTCAGTGCATGGTATATCCTTACATGCCTTATTTGATTCGGGAGCTACGCACTCTTTTCTAGCACATCGATTAGTATCCAAGTTAGATAAAGATCCAGACTGTGTTTCATCTCCTTACTACATCAAGGGTCCAGAGGGGCAATTATTCATAGTGCGACAAGCAGTGAAGAATGTAGCAGTATAGATTAGCGGGCACCTAATGCATGCGTATCTTTTACTCATTCAGTTAGAAGATTTTGATGGCATCTTAGGTATGGATTGGCTCGAGCAACATCACGCATGCCTGATTGCTTCTAGAAGATGGCAGTGTTCTGTCTCCCAGGCATACCTACCTTTCAGTTTGATGGACGTACCCCAGATGGTGAGGTCTTATATGTATCGGCATTGAAGGTACAACGCTTGCTCAATCAGGGTTGCATATATTTTCTCGCCTATGCTATGGAGTTACCTTCCTAGGATCGCATGATTGAAGATGTCAGAGTTGTGTGGGATTTTCCTGACGTATTTCCAGAGGAGTTACCTGGACTACCACCAGGGAGGGAGATCAAATTCGAGATCACCTTGATACCCGATACACAATCCATCTCCATCCCTCCATATCGAATGACACCAACCGAACTCAGGGAGCTCAAAGTACAACTACAGGAGTTGTTGGAAAAGAGATTTATTCACCCCAATACATCACATTGGGGAGCGTCGGTCCTCTTCAAAAAGAAGAAGGATGGGTCTATGCGATTATGCATCGATTACATGCAATTGAGTAAAAGGACAATAAAGAATCGTTATCCACTTCCACGAATAGATGACCTTTTCGATCGGTTGCAAGGTGCAGCGGTATTCTCGAAGATTGACCTATGATCGGGTTATCATCAATTGAGAATTAAGGACACAGATGTGCTTAAATCTGCTTTTCGTATCAGATACGACCACTATGAGTTTGTGGTCACGCCTTTTGGACTCACGAACGCACTTGTTGCATTCATGGACATGATGAACAAAATTTTCCGTCCATACTAGGATCATTTTGTGGTGGTGTTCATTGATGATATCTTGATCTACTCACATGATGAACATGAGCATGAGCTACATCTTCATACTATTCTTGAGACACTCAGAGAAGACAAGTTGTATGCAAAATACAATAAGTGTGAGTTTTGGCTTACCGAGGTAGTTTTCCTCAGTCATGTAATTTCGGGAGCATGTGTGGCAGTTGATCCATCCAAGATAGAGGCAGTAATGTCCTGGGAGCAACCCAAAACAAATACTGAGATATGCATTTTCTTAGGCCTCGCTGGTTACTACAGACATTTTGTTAGGGGTATCTCGCAGCTAGCCCTACCACTTACATGTCTAACAAAGAAAGATGTCCCATTCGTTTGGAGAAACAAGTACGAGTTGAGCTTTCGCACGTTGAAGGAGAGACTGACGAGCGCTCCGATTCTCACCCTTCCTTCAGGCATCTTAGATTTTACGGTGTATACTGATGCATCGAAGGAGGGCTTAAGAGCAGTGTTGATGCAACGTGGGCATGTCGTAGCATATACATAACAACAACTAAAGAACCATAATGGAACTACCCTACTCACGACTTGGAGTTGGCATCTATAGTCTTCGCATCGAAGATATGGCGTCACTATTTGTATGGGGTCACGTTTGAGATTTTTACAGATCACAAGAGTCTCAAATATACCTTTAACCAACGAGAGTTTAATATGAGGCAAAGACGATGGGTGGAGATGTTGAAAGATTATGACTGCACTATCTCTTACCATCCACGTAAGGGGAATGTAGTAGCAGATGCTTTGAGTAGGAGAACACATATCGAGGGCACCACAGAATGGCTACAGATTTGGGATATGCTCACGGCACTCAGTGAATGGCACCCATTTAATAGTACTATATATGCCATAACTGTACCTGCTATGTACAATGGATTATGGGACATGATTGTGCATGGTCAGCAGACAGATCAGAAATTACAAGACTTGTACCATCGATGTTTGAAGGAGGAGTTTGACAGATTCAGAGTTTGTGAGTCTATCATATGGAAAGGAGACCGTGTCTGTGTCCCTGATAATGATGAGTTGAGGAGAGACATCCTAGATGAGGCTCATTGTTCTAGATTATCTATCCACCCAGTAATCACCAAGATATACAGAGACCTCCGTTAGCACTTCTGATGGGAGGGATGAAGAGAGATGTTGCAGAACATGTTAGTCGCTGCCTTACTTGCCAATTGGTGAAGGTAGAGCACAAGCGACCTCCTGGCTTGTTACAGTCACTTCCTATCTCATTGTGGAAATGGGAGAGTATATCTATGGATTTTGTGGCATCCTTACCTTGTACAGTAGGTGGATATGATGTTATTTAGGTTATTGTGGATCGATTGACCAAGTCCGCACATTTCATTCCTGTGAACATGACATGCGCTCCTATAGATCAGGTCAAGTTATATATTCAGCATGTTATTCGCTTGCATGGGATTCCCAAAGAGGTTGTATATGATAGAGACTCTCTTACATCGCATTATTGGAGAGAATTCATTAAGGCCCTAAAAACTGAACTGTGTCTTAGTTCAACCTATCATCCGTAGACTGACGGGCAATCGGAGAGGCCAATTCAAACCCCTAAGGACCTACTCCGAGCATGTGCCATAGAGTGGCAAGGTTCTTGGAAGGATCATCTTTCTTTGGTGAAGTTCACGATAATCAGGTAGTTGGAGTTAGGCACTTCAAGGGATTGGACATGCACCCTTAGGCCTCGGGGAGATGCCTTGAATGTCGCGACCTCAACGGACGAGTTGGGTGACATGTTGCACCTAGCAGCCCGGTAGCATACGGAGTCGCTCGACGGAGTAGGAAGGTGGCGCGGTTGACATTCTTGGTTTCACACTTATATACATATATTAGGACTCGGAGTAAAATTATGTGTGGCCGCATCAAATTATATTTCAAGTATCATTATTGTGAGAGATGTTCCGGGATGTGTTTTTGAAGTTGTAGAAATGAGGTTTTTGATCATTTTCATGTTATAGTTGAACAAAGGTTCTTGAGGGTTTACTCAAGATGACAAAGAAGTTCCCGCATAGTGGAGGCTCGCAAGTCGAGTATTTGCGTGTACTAAATTAATGCCAGAAATGTTACATGATCAAATATAAAAAAATGTATTTGTATACCATCATGAACTCAATTTAACGGATAGAAATATCAAGACCAATGTGATAGTCCTCAAATAATGATTATATTAATAAACGAAATTTACGACCTTGTAACCCCTTATAAGTTAGAATAATACAGTAGGTTCTAGTCTCTACAATATATGCACAAGTCACTAGATAGAATCAAGTTCGCATGCCTTACTACTTCTGCATTAGTTAGTATAGTATTTGACTCGTTACTGGGAAATTGCTCATAGCGTTACCCTCGTGTGAACCCAACATGTGTACCTGAGTAGCAGTCGCAACGCACTCCTTGTGTTCGACGCTAGTTGCTATACCGGGTAAATAAAATAGCGAAGCCACTTACATTCAATTGAGTTATCTTTGAGTGGTTTAATTTTCTTGTGACCGATTTGATTGATTGAGGATACAGACACTCTGTTTATTTATTCCACCTTAATCGATTGTGAATCGTGGTCATCAGAATGGCGTCGTTGCTGGGGAGTATGGCGTAGTAGTTTGATTCTATTTCTTTATCTTTGTATTTATCCATTATAACTGACCATCTTTTGTTTCACTTTTTGTGCGAGGGAACCGCCCGAAGGACGATTCTGTTCATTTTTGAGAGGCTGCATCCGAGGAGGAGCAGAGAAGAGGAAGTAGTTATTTTAGATAGATTTATTTCTGCAAAAATATTGTTGTAATAACTTAGAATTTTCTGGACACTTAGATACTTACATTCATTCGGGGTAAGTCTATTTCGCCAAGTACCGGTGCACTCGGGGGACTTCACCGTAGTTTTTCATGATTTATCACATTTATGTTCTGTTTGATTACCAAGGATTTGCCCCCTAGATAAGGATTTCTATTTGCTTGAGCTCGGTAATTAGCTAGGTCCAAACACCCTAATAATTTGTTCCTATATAACGTAATTGGACTTAGTTAAATAAAAAAGTTATTTTAATTGTTTAAGAGACCACACATCGAGAGAGACCGTATACAGTGCTTGCAAGACCCACTGTGATGGGCACTGATCGGCCTCTAAGACCGGACTCAGGTCTATTTTCTGATTAATTAACTACCAACTCTTCTCGTTAATAGAAATTGCTCATCTTAGGGATGATTTCCTCGTGCATTATATAGGTAGTTTTATTTCTGTCTTTTAATTTATATGCGGATCACCTTACACGTAGAGTGCTGGAGCAAGGTACGCATTTCTATTTTTGCATGCATCATCGTGTTTGATCATGCATCGGCTTTTTCGTCTTCCTCCTCCCATTTTCATGGACTTAAATAAAAAGAAAATTCGTTAGATATTGCATATATTAAAAAAATACATAAAAAAGTGATAACCAATAAAATCTGGGTATGCTAAAGAAAACTTGACCTAAAATCAAACTTCATTAAAAATCTTTGGTTTGGGGAGAGTCACCCCCTTGTTGTTTGATTTATCTACAGCGAGAGAGCGACTCGTACACTAGGATAAAGCCACGCCTGAACTCTCTTCGGACTATCGATTTTATTGATTAAATATTTCCAGTGACGGTACCATCTTTTTGAGGAGATCAGACTTCCTACATCGTACTTGCACTAGACAGGGTGCGTCCTACTTAGAGTATTTTATTTATTCCTGCATTGTTTCATATTCTATTTGAGAGATAATGCAATGAGATATTTGGAGATCTTTTTTTGCAAATTTATATTTATATGTTGTATCTCATTTTGTATGGACATGTACTTGATGATTATTATCGATGAGAATGGATGCTGCATTTTACTTACCATTTTATATTATTCTCCTGTTGTTATATATATCTATTTCAAATGTTGATCTAATGTGCACAAGATAGTTTGCTGAGTATTATAGATCCTTGGCGTATTTAGACCATAGGTCCGACATTCTCGCCCCGTCGGTTTCGGTAGCCAGAGGGATAGGGCGTCACACCATATTACCCCACAACCCCTACCGTTAATGTGAGGCCTCTTAGGTTAACTTGCTTAGGTTTAGGGTTGGTTTAATCAAATTACAGCATATCCAACTGTAGGATTGCCAAGCCCGACACTGCTCTCCCACTCGTCTCCCTCCTCCCCTCCTTTGACCCCCTGCTTCAAGAGCATGCCGTCATCGCCATCCTCAACCTCTCTCTCCTCGACCTCAATAAGCCCATCCTCGTTGTTGCCGGCATCGTTCCCACTCTCTTATCTCCCCTCCGATCCGGCTCCCCCACCGCCCGAGCAAACGCTGCTTGCACGCTTCTCAGTCTCTTGCAGCTCCCCTCCCTTCGCACGTCCGTCACCTGATCCACGCTTTCCCTCTCCTAGTCGACCTCCTCCCTACCGACGATTCACGCAACCGGAAGGATGCGGCCACCGCCCTCTACTCCCTCTGCAGCTCGCTTATTGTGGATGCCCTTCGTGTCATACACACTGGGGTCATCCACGTCCTGCTCGACCTCATGTCAGAGGGAGAGCCCGGTCTCGGGGATAAGGCCGCGTACCTCCTCGCCACGGTATGTACGGTGACAGAGGCTAGGGAGGAGGTCGTCGCGGAGGGCAGCATGGCTGTGCTCGTGGAGCTTTGGGAATGGCTCACAGAACAGACCCGCGATATCCACCACAAGCGGTTTATAGGGAAGTCTTGCGGAAGAAGCCACGTGCTGTCTTTAAGAATGGCATAAAAGAACGTCGGGCATAGGGGTGGTCGAGGGAGGGGAGGTCGGGCGGAGGGGAGGAGGGGAGGTCGCGTGGAGGGCAGGTCGGGTAGAGGCGAGGTCGGACGGAGGGGAGGAGGGGATGTCGTGGAGGAGGTCTAGAAGATTGAGGGAGAAGGGATGGTATTTTTTGCAATTTTGAGAAATAAAATGGGCATTATGGAAAAGAAATTCACGGAATCTGGTTAGTTTTAACAATCAAATGGATGGGGGTTAACCACAGGGTCTGTAAGGTAAGTGTTAGCAAGTTTATGGGGTCGAGGGAGGAATTAGGTTGTTTCAAAGGTCGTGGAGGTAATTGACAAAGATTATAGGGTATGTTGGGTAAAAATCCAATCACTATGAACTTTGATAAAAAAATTCAATTCATATTCATATGCAATCTTTATTTGGATTTCATGTTTATTGGATCCATATTTGAATTTCACTTTTCATTCGATTCATATTTGGATTAGCTCTTTATTCGATCCGTATTCGGATTCGATAAATATTCGATTCGGATGGGTATATGTATTTTTAAGAATACAATTTCCTTAATACATATCCGAATCATATTCGTATCCGCATTCGATAGAGATGAAACAAATATGAATATGAAAAATAAGCATACTCGATTTGTATATGATCCGATTTCATCCCTGCCCACGAAAGATTCCTTGATAAATATCCAAGGGGATGGGAATGGGCCAATACCACACGGTAGAATGGCAACAGTGGTGCAACACGGAATTGACCCACCCCACCAGTAGTAAAACACCACCACCACCATAATATCCCTCCATCTCTCTCCCTCCTCGTCTCTAGGGTTTCCCTTAAACGGGATTTGGGGGCATCCGACGAATCTCTAATCAGTCGGAAGAAGAAGATGACGGGGAAGGCGAAGCCAAAGAAGCACACGGCGAAGGAGATAGCGTTGAAGGTGGACGCGGCGACGACCAACAGGGGAGGCGGGAAGGCCGGTCTGGCGGATCGGACGGGGCAGGAGAAGGGAGGGCACGCCAAGTTCGAGTGCCCGCACTGCAAGGTCACGGCGCCAGACACCAAGTCGATGCAGATCCACCACGAGGCCAAGCATCCCAAGATCCCTTTCGAGGAGGACAAGGTCGTCAACCTCCACGCCTCCATCCCCGTGGACACCAGCAAGCCCAAGCCTGGAATCCGCGGCAGCTTCAAGAAATAAGAAGGCAATGAAAAAAAGATGCCGTCTTCCCTTTTCCACCTCCGGCCGAGATAACAGTATGCTTGTGCTTCTTCGTCTTATTCGTCCTTAATAGTTGATGCTATGGTTGTCATTGTCGCCGTGTCGGTTAATTACGATGCTGCTTCTGCTGCTGCTATTACTACTTTATAACTAGATGTATGGTATATGCATGATGTGAATGGATTGCTCGTGCTCCCTGTCTTGCATTCCAGTGTACTTGACTCTTCATAGACGTGCTTGGGGAAGATGATGTGAGTTTTGTGCGTTTCTATAGTCTTCTTTATGCATGACCACGTTGCTCATATCAATGTTGCTCGGAATTGATGTCGATCTTAGTTAGGCTACTTATGGTGCTGCTAGAGCTGCTATTGTTTGTTGATATGCATGGTTGGACCTGGATTTGTTGATATGCATGGTTGGCCCTGGATGCATGCAGAGAGATCACTGCTTTTGCTTTGAGATCCTTTGATGCGAGGATGGCATGAAGTGCTTTATCTGCAGGGATACCACTTGCTTTCGCTTGCTTTGTTGGGAGGAGCATATCTTTAAGCAATTAGGTAGACGCTGTTCCATTGCTTCCTTCTTTCAATATGTAGGTAATGGATTGATAACTAGACTGAAATGCATAAATGCCCAGGTAAAACTCTTATAAACTCTAATAAGGTGAAAGAAGTGATCAATGATATCCATCCTCAGATGACATGTATAAAAAAGTCAGTTTTTGATATAGGAGTTTGCGACAGGAGTCTGTGACAATCTTGATTATGAAGCCAATATGATATGCTACCCTTTCTTAGTATAGGTGAATCGTATTGCCCCATTCTCTTGCTTTTGATAGTCCTCTTTTGTTTCATCTGGTACGACCAGAAATTTGACAGAGATGTGTTCCATGGCATCTGATGGATCCTCACATGATCACTAATATGCGGCCTTCTCTGAGTACCAAGTCTCAACAGTTGTGTCAGATGATATACCTGGAATTTTTTTGGGAGTTAGTTTTTATGCACTGTGGTTAACCAGTGTTTCTATTTAGTAACTTGTGTAGGTGCGAGATAAGCTGGGTAGATTATCCTTCCTGTGTGGTTAGAGTGCAGTTAAGCCACACATCCGAAGTATTGAACGACATTTATACCCATAAATTTAGTTGAATATTGTGAAAATTTTTACTTAATAAATGAAATGTTGAATTAAATGGCACCTTGATCTAAACATGTTTATTAATTCGATGGATTAAATCTGATTTTATTTTTGTAATGGATTCAAGGTTTTCTTTAATCGTAATAACTTATCATGCATCATCATCACACAACTATAATTTCCCACTACTTGCTTGCGCATTTTAATTAATTATCGCACCACAAGTTATTTTTCAATTCATCTCATGATAACTCAATCATCTACTTTATATTAATGTCTTGTCATGGGTTCTCTTAGTCTACCTGTCTTGTTATACCATGGAGCATAAAACATCCTTCCATTTTAAAGAATTTTGTGAGGTCTTCTAGGAAGAACATGTTGACAATCCTTTATGAAATAACACGTTGATTATTAGAATTAGTGTTTACTATTGGGCGTCAGTTAGGATTCAAACTTTTGCAGTTGTGTTATGGGACACTTCTCGGTGTCAAGCAAGGTTTGAAATATCGATATCAATCGTTTATTCGTAGGGTTGGAAGGGGCTATATCGGGAACATGTCATAGATATCGGTTGAAACCTCAAAAATTACTCACAAAAGTAATATTCTCCCAATTTAACATTGCGGAGAGAAAGATCAGAGAGAAAAGCTTGTTTTATTTCAAGTCTCTCGCGTTACTTATATAAAGGAGAACCCTAACCCTAGAGAGCCAAAATGAAGGAATTACATAAGTACCCCTGAGGGGGTTACAATAGGGAGATAGAAAACAAATAATATGCAACACTCCCCCTCAAGTAGGAGCATGTTTATTAATCATGCTCAACTTAGAGACAAGCTAGGAAATACGTCTTTTGGACCAAGGTTGCAAAAAGCGGTAGTCGGTACTCGGTCGGTTGGGTCACTGACTAAGGATTAATCGGTAGTCATGCGACTAATCGATTTAGTCGGACTTTAATCAGATTTGAATATTTTATTATTTTAAATATATAAATCATTTTATAAACAAATTCTTATATATTTACATAGATTTGTACATTTTGTATACTTTCATAATGAAGGAAATGAAGTAATTGAATTTTAATAAAACACTAAGCGTATTAGAATAAGTTTTCTTTTAAAAAATAAAAACAAAATAAAAAATATGGTATCTCAAAGGAAAAATCGATCGATTAGTCGACCTAGTTGAAAATAGTTTATACTCGGTCGATTACCCCCTCTACTAGACAAGTCGGACCTACTAGTCGGGTCAGTTGGGAGATTTTTACAGCATTGTCTTGGGCAATGCTTTGTGAATATATCTGATAATTGAAGCACTGTAGACATATGTAGAGTGGTAATCTTCCCTTCTCGTACAACGTCTCGAATAAAATGACAGTCTACCTTAATATGTTTGGTTCGTTCGTGGAAGACTGGGTTAATGACAATATGCGTAGCAGATTTGTTGTAACAATACAATGGAATAGGTTTATTAGCTAGAAGCCCAATCTCTGCCAGAAAGGAAATTAAGCAGATGATCTCACATGTGGCTTGAGTCATAGCCCTGCATTCATCTTCTGCGCTTGACCTCGACACAACTGTATGTTTCTTGCTATGTCGGTAACAATGTTTCCCCCAATAAACATTGCATACCCAATAGTAGATCGGTGGTCTTCAGGAGAATTGGCGTAATTGGCAATTTGGCATCATCATAAGCAGTGATGTTGGTGTGATGATTTGCCTAGTAGAAGAGGCCACGCCCTGGAGATCCCTTCAGGTATCAAAGTATCATGAGAACCTCCTGCCAGTGACTATAACACAGTCTCTCCATGTGCTGACTAGCCTTGCTAAGTGCATCTGAGATATCAGACCTAGTGACAATGAGGTAAAGCAACTTACCTACTAGGCACGTGTAACGAGTAGGATCCTCAAACTCAAGATCAATAGAGGAAATATGCTTCTGTGCCTTTGCTGGTATGCCGGATGGCTTGCATCCAAGGAGGCTTGCCTCTGTAAGGATATCCAAATAATACTTTCGTTGTGATAATTGTAGCCCCCTCTATAGTGTGGATCACTTCTATACCTAGGAAATGTCGGATTTGACCAATGTCTTTGGTAACAAACACCTTCTGTAGGAACGCCTTGGTCTCTTCAATGCCATCTTTGTCATCACCAGTTACCACCATATCAGAAGGAATCAAGACGAAGATTGGTGACGATAACATTCAGAAGAGAGATTCTTTTAGATATTTGAGATCTATTTTACAACATGATGGGGAAATTGATGGAGATGTTACTAACAAGGCCTTAAATGTCGGTTTCGGTCACCATTTCGGTGATGACCAAAACAGAATTTCGATAGAATTTCGGTCAAATTTCGATCGAAATTTCGATCATTTCAGTCATTTTTTGTACTAGGACCCCCATATTTCAGTCGAATTTCGATTTCGACTGGATGCCGATATTGGACATAAATTCGACCGAATTTCGCTGAAATTTGAGGCCATGGTTACTAATAGAATAATTGTAGGTTGGCTAAAGTGGAGAGGAGCCTCTACTGTTGTCTATGACAAGAAAATTCATTTGAAAATCAAAGGAAAATTTTACAAAGCAGCCGTGAGACCTGCTATGCTCTATGGATATGAATGTTGGCCTGTGAACCATATACATGTGTAGAGAATGACTATGGCAAAAATGAAAATGCTAAGGTAGATGTGTGGACACACACATATACGTAAAGATCGGATTTGGAATGATGCAATCAGAAAGAAAGCTGGTATATCTCCGATCGATGATAAGATGTGAGAAAACCGCTTAAGGTGATTTGACCATTTGCAAAGGTGGTCAGCTGATGCACCAGTTAGGAGCCACGAGTTTTGAGATAATGAGCCTGCTAAGAGAGAATGGGCGATGAATGCCCAAGAAGTATTGGAATGAGACTATATTAAGGGATCGTAGTTTTTTGGATCTAAGATCGAGAATGACCCAAGATAGATCTGAATGGAGGCAAAAAATCCATGTAACCGGCCCTACTTAATGTGGGAAAAAGGCTTTGTTATTGTTGTAGTTACCACCATATCATCAATATAGATATCCAAAACTACAATAACTGTAGATCACATCTGACAATGTTGAGATATTAATTATCTTTTTTATTATTTTCATATTATCTATTTCTTTTGCCTTCTTGTAATTTTCCCAACATGTTTCTCTCCTATGTAAGAGAACTCTAAGGCCTCTCAATAGTGCAATTCATTCTTTCGTTTCTACATGGCATTGGAGCGACGGTCATAGACCAGAGTTCTTGAATCCCACCCAAGCCCTAACCCAACTCGATGGCCCCTCTTCTCTTCTCGTACGCCACCGCTCCGTCGCTGGCCTCCACCCTCTCTTGCCCAGTCACCACGTGGGCCCCTCCCTCCCCGTTGGTCCCAGTCCAGCACCGTCGAGCCCAACAGCCCCCACGTGCGGGTCTTAGGCTGCTGCCGCCCTTCCCGAGTGTCGCTAAAGGGCTGCTGCAAATCCTTGCAACCTCTCACGCGCCTCCTCGTGCCTCCTCGCACCTCTGCGCTTTTCCATGCGCCTTTGCGGTTCGAGCTGCAGTCTGAAACGTTCTGATTTTGATCGGAAAACATGATTTCAAACCTATAAATCGTGTTTTTCGGCCATAGCACGCGGCAAAAATTGATGAGGATGGTTGTATGAGTCTACACGTACAAACAATCCTCCGTATGATCATGTAGACTTGTTCATATCGGTCTACTCTCCAGTCGAGTTCCGTTGTTTGGTCGTTTTACTATCATGTTAGAGAACGAGGGTGATATATTTTCTTCGTCCGCTGCCTTCAAGGGCCTGGTTCCCATCGCAAAGATGGATGGGACCATCTATGAGTTGTGGTCCATGTAATTTCTCACCCTAATGCAATGCAACAAGGAGCACACCCTGACAAATCTATAGCCAATGGATAAGACTGGGGCCAATGTTTCTTGGAAGCAAGATGATGCGTATGCGCGTGTTTGGCTTTGTGGGACCTTTACCACGGAGATAGCCAATGCTATTCTGAATCAGCCCATCGCCAAGGCGATGTGGGACACTTTGGCATCCACCTTTCCTCAAGCGAAGAATGATGCCAAGATTCTTCAAATACGGTTTGATATCTACAAGGCCAAGCAAAATAGCCATCCTATGTACGTGTACTACTCTTCGCTCCATGGCATATTTGAGAAGCTTCATAGCTACATGCCTACTACGACATCCTCCTTCCATGTGAGGCATGCTAGCTTGGGAAGCATCACCGTTCCTCCTTTTCATCTCGTTAGAGTTGGAGCAGTTCTCAGTTATTTGAGCTCCTTCATTTAGATATTTGGGGTTCGAGTCATGTCCATGATTACTGTTGGGAAAAATAAGCATTGTGTTTATTCCTTGAGCCCCAGACTCTCTTATATAGGGAGAGGTCTATGGGCAAATTACACATGGTAGACGAACGAAAAGAACAATAAATAAAAGATACAAAAATATAAACTAAACTTCTACACTCCCCCTCAAGATGGAGCATATATATCTATCATGCTCATCTTGGATAAGTACTTCTTGAAGGAACCCCGAAGTAAAGCTTTGATAAGAATTTCTGCAGTTTGATCTTCTGAGCTGACATGGGTTGTAGAAATGAATTTTTTTTGGATCATATCACGGATATAATGGCAATCCACCTCAATGTGCTTCATCCTCTCGTGAAATGCAGGGTTGTTTGCAATGAATAATGCAGCATGATTATCACATTTTAGTGACATGGGAAGAGGAACATCTATATGTAGACCTATTAGGACTGCGCGAACCCATATCACTTCTGCACATGCTTGGGCCATAGCTCTATACTCCGATTCAACACTAGATCTCGCAACTACTGTTTGCTTCTTGCTCTTCCATGAGACAAGTGACTCCCCAACGAATATAGCAAAGCCTGATGTAGACTTCCTATCCTTTGGCACCCTGCATAGTTTGCATCTACACATGCTGAGATAGTAATAGTGCCCTTCTTTCTAAACATCAATCCTGCACCCGGAGATGACTTAAGATACCTTAGTATCATATGTATGGCGTCCTGGCGAGGTTGCTCCATAAACCGGCTCACTTTATTTATTGCAAATGTAATATCTGGTCTGGTAATAATAACATAAAGAAGTCTCCCTACCGGTTCTCTGTACCTTCCTTTGTCAACCTCCTCAGTGTCGTCATCATGCATCTTCATGGTTGGATCCATTGGTGTAGAAGCAGGTCGACATCCAAGCATACCTGTGTCACTTAGCAAGTCAGTGACATATTTCCTCTGAGTCATCACGAGTCCTTGTTCATTTCTAGTAAACTCCAATAAAGGAAATATCTAAGTACTCCTAGATCCTTGGTAACGAATTCACGGCCCAAGAATTATTTTGCTATTTTTATTCCCTGCATATCATCTCCTGTAATGAGTATATCGTCAACAAACACCATAATGACAGTCATACCTCTGGATGTCCTCTGTACAAAGAGAGAATAGTCTGCATTTGATCTTTTGAGCCCTTGCTTCTCAAACAAATCTGAGAGCTTATGGAACCAAGCTCTTGGGCTCTGCTATAGGCCATAGATCGCCTTATGAAGCCTGCATACCTGTACACACTCCCCCTCACCAATAAACCCAGGTGGCTGCTGCATGTAAACTTCTTTCTTAAGATCACCATATAAAAAAGCATTTTTGACATCTAATTGAAACGTGGACCAATCTCGAATCACATCAACAGATAAAAGAATCCGTAAGGTAGAGTGCCGAGCAACATGAGAAAATGTGTAAAGATAATGTACCCCATACATCTGAGTAAAGCCCCGAGCAACCAGTCGAGCCTTGTACCTATCGATACTGCCATCGACATTATGCTTCACCGTAAACACCCACTTGCAACTCACAATAGATGCCTCAGTAGGAGCTGGAACAAGACTCCAAGTACCTCTCGACTGAAGGGAGGCCATCTCTTCCTCCATAGCCAGACACCATCTACTATCAGCTAATGCTTTCTGGTGAGTCCTTGGAATATTCACAGCGGATAAAGCACCTGCAAATCTCCTGAAATCTCCTGCCAGACGCTCAAAGGTAACATGAGAAGCAATCAGATATAAAGCACATGACCTCTTCTGCTTCCTCAGTGCAATCGACAAATCAAGATCTGCATCAGCTGTACCAACATCCATGTCATCCCCTGCCTGTTCCTGCTGAGAAATGCCGTCAGTCCCATCATTAGAAATAATGTTATCAGAACAAACCTGAGGCATGTTTGATGATTGACCTGAACAAAGCTTTGCTTGCCAAATGAGTGGTGCAGATTTGGGGCTCCTCTGACTCGTTGGTCTCCAGGCTTTTGAGGAGGATTTATGGAATCTCTGGGGAATTGGTGGTTGGGAGGAAACTTGGTGAGTCTCCGTTGTGGATGGGGATCCGTGCCGTGCTTTCGGAGCTTAAGTCTTCCCCCCGGCCGAGGTTGGGGACTGGCCAGCTTTTCAGGTTTTGGCATGATGACTGGACGGGGGAGGGGGTGTTGGGCCACCACTTCCCAAGGCCGATGGCCTTAGCAGTTAATAGGAGGCGCGGCTAGCGGAGGTGGCGGACTCGGGGTCGCGGACTCTGAGGTTTGTTTCGGTTCTGTCGGATTAGCGGTTGGATGAGTTCTTGCGGTTTCTGTCGGAGGTTCTCCCTCCTGGAGAGATGTCTGGTGAGCCGGACCATTTTGAGTGGGCGGATGGAAGATTCTCTGTAAAGAGCGCTTATCAGAAGCTGCATGGTGGAGGAATGGGGCGTGATGAAGAGCCCTGTGCGGACATAAAAGTGATCTGGGCGGCAAAAATTCCTACTCGGGTTAAGGTATTCCTATGGTGTTTAAGGAGAAACCGTCTGTGTGACAAGGTAAGGAGGGAGAGATTGTTTGGTGTGACAGATCTGAGCTGCGATAGATACGAGGAGTGTTTGGAGGATGCAGAACACATATTCTTCGGATGCAGGTCTTCGACGCAGGTCTGGGATTCGTTGGGGCTGACTTGGGTCCAGGCATCCAGCTTGGAGCATTTTTGGAGATCTATTCGGGCGGTGGGGCTTGGATCCTCGGATGATGTCTCGAGGCCTTTTGCCGTTCTTTGGGCTATTTGGCTTGGCAGAAATGATAGCATATTCAAGGGGCGGCGATTTTACTATGAGAATGTGCTCGCGCATTGTAATGCTTTGTACAATTTCTGGTTATCCAACTGATGTCTCTTTTTTGCTATTAATGAAAGTTTTGATGTGGTGACTCCCGCCTTGGAGGGCTCCCCCTTCCTTTTATTCAAAAAAATGTTTGATGATTGACCATGATCATGAGCATGGGCTGGCCGTCGACTGTAATGGCGTGTTAGAGGAGGAACCACAGATATGGGACGTGGTAGAGGTGGTGGCAATGGTGGATATGGTGGTGGTGATGGGGATGGCGGTGGTGGAGATGTAGGAGCATACAAGGGTGAAGGAGGAATATAGATTTCATCATTTATATCTGATGGCACCAACCTGTCACCTGTAGGAGAGAAAAACATGACTGACTCAAAAAACGTGACATCTGCACTGACATAATATCTTTAACGGATCATAGCAACGATGCCCCTTTTGAGTCCTGGAATACCTGACAAAAACACATTTGACAGCCTTAGGAGAGAGCTTTTCAACCCTGGAGACAACTGGTGAACGAATGCCACAGACCCAAAGACACGTGGAGTTAGAGAAAACAATTCCTTGTTAGGAAAAACGAGGGAGAAAGGTATCTTCTCCCCTAACACAGACGATGGCATGCGGTTAATGAGATAACATGCAGTAAGAACCGCATCGCCCCAGAACGAGTGCGGAGCACAACTCTGGATAAGAAGCGTACGAGTGACATCAAGAAGGTGGCAGTGTTTTCTTTCCGCGACACCATTCTGTTGGGATGTGTAGGCACAAGACGTTTGATGAAGAATGCCATGGAACGAAAGAAACTGAGATAATGTTTGAGTACATAATTCAAGGGCATTATCAGTTCTCACAATCTTGATAGAAACAGAAAACACATTCTGCACTTCTTTAACAAAATTCATAATAGTGATGCTCGCTTCAGATTTATTCTTTAACAGAAAAACCCAAGAGAAACGACTGCAATCATACACAACAACTAAATAGAACCTGTGTCCCTGATGATCTGGAACATGACTTGGACCCCAAATATCAATATGAAAAAACTCAAATGGAGAGCTACTGCTCCGACTCTGACGATTAGGGAAGACTGACCGATGATGCTTCTCTAACTGACAAGCTTTACAATCGAACGACGAACGGGGTGAGATCTGAGGAAGGACTTGACGCAGTTTCTGAAACGGAAGATGACCAAAGCGTATATGCCATAAGTAAGGAGAGACATGTCCAGTGGAATGGGATGATGCTCCAGCGTAAGGTGTATGGACCAGTCGATACATCCCGCCTTGCTCATAACCATGTCCAATCACGTTGCCCGTGAGAATGTCATGAAACACAAGAGATGATGGGTCTAATATCGATCGACAATGTAGATCCTTAATAATGTGACTAATTGACAGTAAATTCATTGAGAAATTAGGAGCATGGAGCACATTCTGCAACTGCATGGAAGGTGTTAAGGCGATCTGTCCCTGTCCTGTGATGGGAGAATGAGTCCCATTTGATATGACGACGGTCCTTCCTAGGGAAACTTGCCTGCAGGATGTGAGTTGGTGTCTATCTCCACACAAATGATGTGTAATACCTGAATCTACAATCCATTTTGAGGTACGTGAACCCTGGTAGAAAGCAGAAGTATGAGCACTACCTGAGGAACTAGCTTCTGCAGTAGCAACAACGTCCAAGCTACTCTCTGAAACTGGTGGAGTACTGACTGGTGGCATGATATCACGTAGACGAGAAACTAGGTCATCATATCGTGGATCCGACGCTGGCGTAGCACTATGATGCTGTATCTGTTCTGCTGCACGGGCAGATGCTGGGAAACCATGCTTAGAGTAGCATGTGTCTTCTATATGACCAATCCGACGACAATAAGTGCACTGTAATCCACGACCACGACCAACCCTATCACGTGGTCCTCGTCCACGAAAATGAGATGAATTGCCTCTTCCTCTAGAGGTTGCCATAGCAGAAGAATTTCGCACAGTAATAGGGCTTGAGATATTGATTCGGCTTAATTGTCGAAAGACCTCCTCTATGGGAGGAATGGTAGCATCTACCAGAATCTGAGAAGAAGCCGCTCATACTGTGAGTCAAGAGAGGCTAAAAAGACTCCCACCGTCGTCGCATTCCGATATGTCTTCACTTGTTCTGGAGTAGCCGTGAGAGGCATGAAACTGTGAAGCCTCTCAAACATTCCCCTCAATGCAGTGTAGTGAGCATGCATGGGTCGACCATTCTACTTTATCGTAAAGATGTCATGTTGGAGCTGTATAATTTGTCTCATTCTTGGCTTGTGAATATGTGGCAACAAGAATGTCCCACATGGCTTTGGCAGTAGGTTGATGCAAGACATCATTAGCAATGTCTGGAATCAGAGTACCAGACAACCAGACCTGAGCATATGCGTCATCTGCCTCCTATGAGGCATACAACCCTGTTTTCTCCTCTGGCTCATCCTCGGTAAGAATATGTTCTTACCCATCGACTTCATTAGGCTCATGAACTGCATGGTCCATAGCTCATAGTTGGATCCATTCATCTTTACAATAGGCGTAGGACCTTTGAAGGCGCCTGTAGTGGGGACTCGATCTTGCTTTTTGACATTTTGACTGGAGAAAACTAGGGTTGTAGACAAGATAAGTCTTGGTCTATACTGACATGATTAGGTTTAGTTGCACGTGTAGACCTCTATGCAACCAAACCCATCAACTTGGAAGTGAGCGGAGAGCCCCTTATAAAGATGACAACCGAACCCTAGGGGCGGTGAAACACCCTAGGGACAACCGACGCACGGGCACAGCCGCACGGGCAGGCAACACACGGACAATCGGCGTACGGGTAGGCGGCGCGTGGAGGCGGCACGTGACGGGGTAGCGTGCGAGGGGGCTGCGCGTGTGGGGGTAGAGCGCGAGGGGGCGTCGCGCGTGGAGGCAGCGACACGCGTGGAGGAGGCGACACACTAAGGGTGCGTTTGGTTCGTGGGTTATCCAGGGGTGGATAACCCGATTTTGTGTTTGTGTGTTTGGTTGGTGGGTTAAGGGTTGGGAGGGTTTGTGTGATGTGATTGTATTGGAATTTGAAAAAGTTTGTAGTTATTATGGTATGATTGTATTGAAATTTGAAAAAGTGGGTGGTTGTTGTGATGTGATTGTATTGATATTTGGAATAGTGAGTAGAAGTTGAGTATTTTATGATTTATAGATGATATGATGGTATAATATATATTTTTTTGGTTGGAAAGAGAATGGGCCCCACTAATGGGTTTGGAATATGGGTTTTGGGGGGTAACCCACCCAAAGTGGGGGTAACCCCCCAACCAAACGCACCCTAAGGCTTGAAGGTGGAGGGCTAGGTTTAGGGTTCGGTACGAGAGCTTCGGTCTAGGACCGCCGCTCTGATACCATGTTGGGAAAAATAAGCATTGTGTTTATTCCTTGAGCCCTAGACTCTCTTATATAGGGAGAGGTTTATGAGCAAATTACACATGGTAGACGAACGAAAAGAACAATAAATAAAAGATACAGAAACATAAACTAAACTTCTACAATTACCATGGATACTATTTTTATTCGGTTGCTATCGATGATTTTCTAGACTTTCCTGGATCTTTTTATTGAAGAAATCAAATCTTTTATTAATGAGATAAAGAATAATTTTTCTGCCAATGTCAAATATGATAATGCCTTAGAGTTCCACACCTTACAACTTTTTGACTTTCTTAAATATCTTGGCATTGTTCACCATACCTCATGTGCTTATTATACATCTCAATAGAACGGT
Organism: Ottelia alismoides; assembly: GCA_037367405.1. Taxonomy (NCBI): domain Eukaryota; kingdom Viridiplantae; phylum Streptophyta; class Magnoliopsida; order Alismatales; family Hydrocharitaceae; genus Ottelia; species Ottelia alismoides. The sequence continues at coordinate 648,969 of JAZKJV010002835.1, forward strand.
ATTGTCGAGCGCAAACACCGTCACTTGATGTGACCATAACCTTGTTGATAAAGAGTCGTGCTTGTCACACTTACTGGGTTGATGTAGTCCTTACTGCATGCTATCTTGTGATCTGTATACCCTCGTCTGTGTTGGGAGAGAAGATTCTTTTCTCGATTACGTTTCCCGAGAAGGATCTTTTCTCCCTTACACCTCGTGTGTTCGGTTCAGTTGCATTTGTTCATGATTTCTTCAGGTCGTGGCAAGCTCACTCACATAACGCCAAGTTTGTTTTTGTCGGCTACTCTCATACCCAAAAGGGGTATCGTTGCTTTAATCCGCTCATGCGGAAATACTTTGTCAGTGCCGACGTTACTTTCTTTTAGTATGTTATGTATTTTTCCGCTACAGGTGACAGACTAGCCCCATTAGACTCTGGCGCTGAGATCACATGCCTCCACCTTCTATTGTCATACCACCACATCCCTCTACTCCTGCTCTACCACCACCTCCACAACCACCACCACTACCTACTCCTACTCCTGCTTCTACACATGCTCATGTGGCTCCATCTCCTATCGTGACTCATTTTTTACCACATGTGTTTACTCGCATGTCTCGCTCTGTTCCCCCTGCTCACATGTCTTGCCTAGCATCCAACACGCCTCAGGTATGTAGTGAGCACATTGTTTCTACATATGACACTACCGAGTTCTGTACAACGTGATTCCATACATGATGAGCATGAGCCCTCTCAAGAGGGGAGCTTACAGGTTCAGGACATGTCAGATGATCTTGCTGTGCCGATTGCTCTGCGTAATCAGAGACGTATGTGTGCTACTTATCCTATTGCAACCCATATTCCTTGAGCAGACTGTCAGAGGATTTCAGGAGGTTTACCTTGGCACTATATGTCGTGGAAATACACGACATATCAGGAGGCTCTTTTGGATAGTCAGTGGCGGTTAGCCATGGAGGAGGAGTTGTCACGCTACAGTCGCATGGTACTTGGAGTCTTGTTTCAGCTCCAGTTAGCGCCTACGTTGTGGGGTGCAAGTGGGTGTTCTCTGTGAAACACCGTGCAGATGGCAGTGTGGATCGCTATAAGGCGAGACTTCTGGCATGTGGGTTCACCCAGACATATGGGGTGGACTATCATGATACTTTTTCTCAAGTTGCCAGACATTCTACTATGCGTATTCTTCTTTTTGTTGCCACGACACGAGATTGACCCCGTTACCAGCTTGATGTGCAGAATGCCTTCATCTGTGTTGATTTACAGGAGGAGGTCTACATGCAACAACCACCTGAGTTTGCTGCTGAGGGGGAGTGTCAGAAGGTTTGGAGGCTACACAAGGCTATCTATGGCCTCAAGTAGAGTCCAAGAGCATGGTTCCAGAAGCTCTCGGACATGATAGAGCAACATGGGTTTGTGCGATCGACCGTCGACCACTCTTTGTTTGTGCACATGACCCAGAGAGGTATTGTTGTCATTCTTGTTGACGTTGATGACATTATTGTTACAGGGGATGACGGGTAGAGCATTCAAGTTGTCAATGACTTCCTAGGTCGGCAGTTTGTGACCAGGGACCTTGGTAATTTACGTCACTTGGATTGGAGTTTGCCAGGAACTGACGAGGTCTTGTGATGACCCAGAGGAAGTACGATACATCTTCTTTCAGAGACTGATATGGCAGATTGCAGACCTGCCACTACTCCTATGGACCTGAGCATGACACTCTATGATGATGACATTGAGGAGGTCGACAAGAGGAGGTACACGGAGCTTGTTGACAAGCTCCTATATGTGACTATTACCAGATCCGACATATTCTTTGCAGTGAGCAAAGTGAGTCAGTTTATGGAACAACCCAAACATGCACATATGGATGCATTCCATATGATTCTTAGGTATCCGAAGACATCACTAGGTATGTGACTTCTTTTCAGCAGAGGTATATCTCTTTTAGTTACAACATGTGCATATGCAAATTATGCTGGGTGTCTAAAGGATAAGAAGTCTACTTCAGGCTTCGCTGTGTTCATAGGGAATTCCCTAGTTTCATGGAAGAGCAAGAAGCAGACTGTGGTTGCCAGAGCAAGTGCTGAGTTAGAATACATGTCCATGATGCATAATAGCTCATAGATGATGTGGGCGAGATCTGTTCTTACTGACCTGACTATAGAGGTGCATCTTCCCATGCACCTCCAATGTGACAACTAGGCTGCTCTTTTCATTGCAAACGACCCAGCCTTCCATGAGAGGACCAAACACATAGAGGTTGACTGTTCCTACACTTGTGACATGATATAGAAGGATCTTATCGCTACTACGCATGTAAGCTTTGGAGACCAGACATCATATGTTCTTATTAAAGCCCTAGCCGCAGAGGGCCTTATCAGAGATGTTCCAAGCTAAGCCTGATCGATATCTACGCTCCAGCTTGAGGGGGAATGATGAGATATTAGTTATCTTTCTTATTGTTTTCATATTATCTATTTCTTTTGTCTTCTTATAATTTTCCCAACATATTTCTCTCCTATATAAGAGAACCCTAGGGCCTATTACTAATGCAATTCATTCTTTCATTTCAACAGACAAAAACTGAGTAGTCAGATGCCATTCTTTTAAAATCAGGATAGACAATCTATGTAGTGAGCCTATCAAACCAGGACCGTGGACTCTGCTTTAGGCTATAGATGGCCTTACGGAGTTGACATACAAATTCCCCCTCAACCACATACCCGGGGAGGCTGCAACATGTAAACTTCTTCTTCGAGGTCACCATAGAGGAATGCATTCTTCACAAGTTGAAATATGACTCATTCCTTGTTCACTGCAATGGATAAATGGTACGAACAGATCCTAGTCGAGACACATGGGAGAATGTCTCAAATAATCTACGCCATATGTTTGAATGAATCCTTTGGCTATAAGTCTTGCCTTTAATCTATCCAATGTACCATCAAGAGACTGTTTGGTCGTGAAGACCCATATGCAAGCAGCTGGTTTTACACCTGGTGGATGGCATGAGATCCCACGTCCGTTTGGATATGAGCGCATTCATTTCCTCATCTATGACCTTTTCCAACCATGGTCATGTAAATCATTGTAATGATCACGAGGAATAGCTACAATCATCGGTGCATCTACAAAGCGCCGATCACAACTAGATAGGTTGTCAGTAGAGATGTAAAGGATGAAATATAATGCATTGTACACTGTCTTCTAGTCCTTTTGAGTGCTATGAGGAGCTCTATGGAGGCATCCATAACAACATTAGAGGGTGCATTTGAAGACGGCCACTCCTCCTGAATATAAGGTATGAGCAAAGGGACATCTTCTGAAAGAGGGATATAAATTCTTTTATAGACAATGGATGGTGGTGTTAACTCCATTGGTATGTCGTGAACAGACTGGATGAAATAACTTGCCTTTTCAAAAAAGGTTACATCAGCAGAGATGAGCTAGCGGTGACCAGTGGGATCATAGCATCGATAGCCCTTCTAAGTACGAGAATATCCGAGGAAAACACATTTGATTGCACGTGGTGACAATATGCCAGCAATATGAAAATTATGTACAAAAGTAGCGCAACTAAAAACTTGTATTGGCAAAGGAAAAGGTGTTTCAGAAGTATAAAGCTGGGAGAAAGGAGAATCTCCCATTAGGATAGATGGCGATACCCTGTTTATAAGCTGTACAACGGTAAGAACATCCCCCCTGGTAGGTTTTGGGAAGTTTCATATGGGTGAGTAGTGACCTGGCAATATCTAGGAGACGACGAAGTTTTCTCTCAGCTACCCCATTATGCTGAGAGGTATACATGCTGGAAGTTTGGTGAGTGGTACCCTGAGAGGCAAAGAAAGTCATCAAATCAAGTTGAGTAAATTCAAGGGCATTATCAATCCGTAAAACTTGAATGCATACATTAAACAAAGTTTTAACAAACTGAAAGAAGGATTTGACAGTAAAATTAATCTCAGATCGTTCTTTCATTAGATAAATCCAAGAACATCTACTGTAGTCATCGACAAAGGCCACAAAATACTTATGACCACCAACAGTACGGACCAGACAAGATCCCCACACATCACAATGCATTAATGAAAAAAGCGACAAACCAATAGGGTTCAACCCTCGAAGGAAAGGAAGTTCGATGATGTTTCCCGAACTGACACGCTTCACATTCGAATGGCTTTAATGTGGACAATTCAAGGAACATCATGGATAATGCGTTGGCAGAAGAGTGCCCAAGTCGTAGATGCTAAAGAAACGAATCATAGGTGATAGACGATGCTCCAACAAAAGTAGATTTAGTAGAAATATCCATATAATAGAGACCATTCTTCTCATGCCCTCACAAAAAATCTGCATCTTCTAGATGTCCTGAAAATAACAATGAAGCTCATAAAAAATCACACGACAATTCATCTCAGGACATAATTTATGAACATGTATCAAGCTCAAAGGAAAGGCAGAAGCACAATGAACTCCGATGAGACAGAGTTTGGGCGAGAATTCCATAGTCCCAACTGAGATAATGGGAGAATGAGTCCCATTGACCACTCGCACCGACTTCACAATGGAAGAAGGTTGAGATGAAGACAACAAGTTACCTCCATCCGTCGGATGAGTGGAGGCTCCTAAATCTATAATCCATGCAGGGGTTGTGTATGTGAATGAATTGTCTATAATACCTGATGTGGTAGCCAAATGTGCTGTAGGTGCACTATCACTAGAGGAAGCACTGGAAGCCAGTAACAATTGCATCAGACGAGAGTTGGTTATGCAATACGTTGTAGATGTGCTGGAAGTGTACTGCAGGAGATGGGCAGGAGATGGCAAGGTGCTGGATAACACCCCACAAAGATGATAAGCGCAAAACAATAGTGTGCAGAGGTGGTTGGGAAATTAAGTTATTTATTTTTGTTGAATTTGTATATGAATGTGCTAAATTTGAGGGTGGTCATCAGTGTTCACGAATGCGCCCTGAGCGGGGCACGCAGACCCAAAGACGTGCCGCATACGTGAATCGGGGCACTATGCGCCCCAAGCGCATGAGCGGACCGCATATGCGGGCTATGCGGCCGCATAGGCGGTCCGTTTGGCCGCTCAGGAATTAAGTCTTCATTTTCGGATCCCGTAGGTCCGATTAGGCCTACGTCCCTCATCCCGAGTCCCGATTTAGGTTTTTTCGGTCAGGGATTAGGGCTTCGATCCTCCCGACTCCTCAAGTTCTCGAGAGCCTCCGCCCCTAACCAGCCCTCGACTCGCGAGCGCCAGCGCCTCCACCGGACTCCTCCGCCTCCTCCGCCCCTAACCAGCCCTCGACTCGCGAGCGCCAGCGCCTCCATCGGACTCCTCCGCCTCCTTCGCCTCCTCCTGCTCCTCCCATCTCTTCCGCCTCCTCACAGGTCCCCCTCCTCTTCACAGCTCCTCCGCCCTATCCTACTTCGCCGCCTCCTTACAACTTTTGTTCCTCTTCACAGCAATTCATTGTGCCTCTGCCGGTTCCGCGTCAGTTCACCTTCGTCAGTTCACCGTGCCTCTGCCGGCTCCACGTCAGCCGACTATCCCACTGTTGTCAATTCATTGTGCGAAGGTTAAGGTCCGTTTGCATTTTCGTTTTTTTTCCAATAATTTTTCCATTTTCCCATTGTTATTCTCTCATATCTGTTTGGTGGCATTTTGAGTTAATTCTGACTTATTTAGGGCTATCCTACATTGTTAGCTCCATGAAAGATTAAATTTAATAAAATATTACTATATACCATGCACTTTGATGCAGCATGATAGCAACTTAATTTTAGTAGACATTTATTTGGTCTAATTAGTATTTATTTTGTTTATTTATTCCTTATGTAAAAGGCTCATTATAAAAGGCCTTGTTATCCTCTTTTTATTTTCTTTTTATTTTTCCTAGTTTTTAGGATTAGTTGTTGGGGATTGGCCTCTATAAAAGGGCCCCCTTTTGTAATTGAGAAGTTAAGTTGAATTGAGATTAAATTTTCCCCCCATCCCTAATTTCTCTCTCTCTCTCCCTCTCTCTCTCGGGCGCCGCCTCACCCTCCCCCCAATCCCGCGTTCTCTCTCCCCGATACCCCTTTCTTTTCCCGATACCCTTTCCTCCCCTCCAAGCCCTAATCCCCTTCCCCCACGCCGCCGCCTCTCCCCTGTTCCCCTCTCGTCACCGAGCGCCGCCCCCGCCGCTCGCGACTCCTCCTTCTGTCACCCGAGCACCGCCGCCTCCCCTTTACCTCCACCGCCTCCAGTCCCCCGCCCCTCAGTCGCTCCACGGGACGCCTCCACCGCTCGCCAACACCGCCGCCCTCCTGTCCTCGCCATCGCGGCTCTCCCACGGCGCCGCCAACCACGCGACTACCCTCCCCACCTCTCCGACTCCCGCCGGCGACCCCTCCTTTCCAGTCCGATTCCCCCTCGACAGCCAACGCCCTCGCCATTCCCTGCGACCTCCGGCCCTACCTCCTATTCCCTGACCCCGCCACTGCCAAACCGCCTTCGCCCAGACCACCCAGCCGCCGCCAGCCGCCCCCCTGGGTCGTCGCCGCTCCTCAGGTTCTCACGAAGACGACGCCAAGTGCCGTGAAGCTGTCCCACGTCCCTTGCCATCGAAGATCAGATCTGAAGCGCGTCCTGTTTCCCCGTGCCGGTTGTGGTATGAGCGATAATTCCACCATTTAAATTCCTCTGCATTATATTAGTTGTGGCCTGTTATATTGCTTGTTTGGTTTGGTGATTTATTAAGATTCCTAGACTACAACATCGCTATTTAGTTCCTGTGACCTTTATCTACTTGATTGCCCTAAATTTGTGAATAGTAATCGGTGCTAAATCACGAGTAACCTGACAATTATTGTTGCTGATTTTGGGCTTGTTGTGTGCCACTTATCTCGTTCGTCATTTTGTTTCAGTAGTTCCATTGCTTGATTCGTCATTTAGGTTATTGCACGCATAGGTTGCATCAATTTGGTATCAGAGCTTCCCGATTCTGCATTTCGTCTGCATCTCATTCATTCGTTGCATATAAAAAAAAACACACACAAAAAAAAACCACAAAACAAAACCACAAAAAAAAACACAAAACAAAACCCTAGGATACCCATGGCCGACAAACCTAGTGGCTCTAAAACCCCCTACACCCCACACCCTGAACTATCACTAGAATCCCTAGCTGCTCACATGCAACACATGCAAGGAATGATTGAACAGATGTGTGGACAAATTGCTACCTTGAATAGTCGTATGATAGGCAACGATCTTACTGATGAAACTCTCAACAAAGGTCGACGCGCTCACCGGAAATCACGCTCCCGGAACAGCACTTCCCGTGACTCTAGCTCTTCCACTTCTGACGGACATGGTAGCAAGTATCATTCACAGGAGAGTGAAGAAGAAGAACCCAGAGAATACACCCCTTTCATCCCCAAGACCCCAGACCCATACACCGTGGGCTATACTCCACAAACTACTGGTGAACATCAATTCCAACCACGAAATGGACCCAAGTCCGACGACGGATGGGATCGAGGTATCCGTCTCGATGTCCCGGAATTTGACGGAGGACGAGATCCTGACGTATTCTTGGACTGGCTCCAAGCCGTCGAGCACTTCTTTGTGTGGAAGTCCATGCCTAGCGAACGGAAGGTCCAATTCGTCACTATAAAATTAAAGGGGCATGCGCTGCTATGGTGGGATCGTTTGCAATCTGAACGCAAACGAAAAGGGAAAAGCAAAATCCGCAGTTGGAGCAAGATGAAAGCTAAACTGAAGACCAAATTCGTGCCTGAAGATTACAGACGCGATCTGTACGCGCGATTGCAATCCTGGAGACAAGGCACCATGAGCGTGAAGGAATACACCGAAGGGTTCCAATCCCTAGTCCACCGCAACCGTCTACAGGAGACTCCTGTTCAGGAAGTCACCCGCTACATGCAAGGCCTCCGCCAAGCCATCCAGGATGAACTCTACCTCCACCACTGCCGTGATGTCGACGAAGCCTACAAGCAGGCTGAACGGGCTGAGATCAAGATCGCTAAAACCCAGACGAGGAAGATACCCTTTTCTGTGAACTCCGCTCCTCGTACCAGTACCCCGATGATCTACTCCAAACCGATGGGCTCCTCATCAGTTGTGACGGGTAAAACCCCAGCCAAACCATCAACTCCTGCCGTCACCCGACCACCCCCTGGAAACCCCGGCCAAGGCATCTTGGGAAGCCGGCCTGTTGTAGGACCCGATACCTGCTTCCGATGCTATCAGAAGGGCCATCGTGCCGCAGAATGCCCAAATCCTAGGGCTAGACCCGTCCATCTATGCACCACCGACGGCCCTGAATACCCCGACCCTGACCAGCAAGAATCCCCTGAAGAGAATCCGACTGCGTTGACCACTGACACCATGGGAGCCGATGACTATGAACCTCTAGGAGTGGATGGAGACGACTCTGGCCCGTTCCCGGTGATTGAACACGAAGACTTTCTCGCTCCCGACAGCGCACCCACAAACATTCTGCTCACCCCCGCTGTCCACGATGCTGATAGCTGGCTGCGGCGCAGCATCTTCCGAACCACCTGCACCTCAGGAGGACGACGCTGTTCTCTAATCATTGACGGAGGAAGCGTTGAGAACTTCGTTTCCCAAGAAATGGTGGATAAGTTGGGTCTGCCAACACAACCACTCGAAAAACCGTACAGCGTGGCATGGTTTCGAGGTGGCACCCAAATCCCGATCCACCGTCAAAGCCTCGTTAGCTTCTCCATTGGTCCCACATATAAGGACGAGGTGTGGTGCCATGTAGCCCCTATGGATGTCTGTCATATACTTCTAGGGAGACCGTGGCAATTTGACCGAGACACTGAACACCGAGGAAAACTGAACACTTACACCTTTCTCATTGACAAAGTTCGTGTCACCCTCAGGCCCCAACGTGAAGCCCTTAGCCCTCGCCAAGTGGCTACACTCCGAGCTGCGACCACCCAAACTGGTAACAAAACCCCACCGGCCAAGCCTGCGACCACGGGCTCCGTGTTGTTGATGGAAGCCCAAGCATTCCAGCGTGAAGTTCAAGAGAGCCCCACCATCTATGCGTTAATGGGACGTGAAGTGGCCAACCAAGAGACAACTCCTCCTGAAGTCCCGCCTGAGATAAAGCCCATCATCCAAGAGTTCGCTGACATCATGCCTGAAGAGTTGCCTGAAGGACTGCCCCCGTTGCGAGACATTCAACATCACATTGATCTAGTCCCTGGAGCCAGCTTGCCTCACCTACCCCATTACCGAATGAGCCCAAGTGAGCATGAAGAGATGAACCGACAAGTTACCGACCTGCTGCGACGTGGGTATGTTCGAGAGAGTATGAGCCCCGTGGCGGTTCCTGCTCTACTTACCCCGAAGAAAGACGACACATGGAGAATGTGCGTGGACAGTCGAGCTATCAACAAGATAACGATCAAATATCGTTTTCCCATCCCACGCCTTGATGATATGCTTGATATGTTATCGGGTGCCAAATTGTTCTCCAAGATGGATCTCCGCAGTGGATACCACCAGATTCGCCTGCGACCTGGAGATGAATGGAAGACAGCTTTCAAAACCAAAGAGGGCCTGTATGAATGGACAGTCATGCCTTTCGGCTTGTCCAATGCCCCAAGCACCTTCATGCGGACAATGAATCATGTTTTGCGACCCTTTATTGGCAAGTTTGTGGTCGTGTACTTCGACGATATCCTGATCTACAGTTTGACCAAAGAAGACCACCTATCTCACTTGCGACAAGTCTTCGAAACCCTGAGAGACCAAAAACTGTACGTCCACCTCAAGAAATGCTCCTTCATGTCTGACACGGTCCTCTTCCTAGGATACATTGTCACAGCTGATGGACTTAAGGTTGATCCCTCCAAAATCCAGGCCATTCAAAGCTGGCCCGTACCCAAAACACTCACGGAAATTCGCAGCTTTCTGGGATTAGCTTCTTTCTACCGACGTTTCATACGGAACTTCAGCACTTGTGCAACTCCGTTGGTAGATTGTACGCGGAAAGGCGCACCCGCCTGGACTCTTGAAGCAGAAACGAGCTTTCAAAATCTGAAACATCAATTGACGCATGCTCCTGTTTTAGCACTCCCCGACTTCACCAAGATTTTCGTGGTCGTTGTGACGCCTCACATGTCGGGATTGGCGCTGTCCTAAGCCAAGAAGGACGACCTGTCGCCTTCTACAGCGAGAAATTGAACGATGCCAGATCACGGTACTCCACTTATGACGTTGAATTTTATGCGGTGGTCCAAGCCCTCAAGCATTGGAGACATTACCTGATCCAGCGAGAATTCATCCTTAACTCTGATCATGAAGCCCTGAGATATTTGAATTCCCAGAAAACTCTTAATAAGCGTCATGCCAAGTGGGTTAATTTCCTCCAAGAATACACCTTCCACCTCAAACACAAAGCTGGAACCCTGAACCGTGTGGCCGACGCGTTGAGCCGGCGAGCGCATGCCCTGACCACAATGATCGTCAGCACGACCGGATTTGAAACTCTCAAAGACCTCTATCTTACTGACCCTGACTTCGGTCAAATTCATGCCGACTGTGTTGGTACCGGGCAGGACCCAACAACCACTTTTTTTCTTCATGAGGGTTTCCTATTCAAAGGCCACCAACTGTGCGTTCCTGCCACGTCCCTTCGTGAGAGCTTAATTTCAGAATTACACAACGGAGGTTTAGCTGGACATTTTGGACGAGACAAAACTTTGACTCTACTCCAAGAGCGTTTTTATTGGGCGCAACTGCGTAAGGATGTGACGAAATTTGTACAGAAATGCCAAACATGTCAAAGATTCAAAGGCCACCGACAGAACACTGGACTATACACACCCCTGCCCATTCCTCTGCGACCCTGGGAAGACATCACCATGGATTTTGTGCTAGGATTACCCCTCACTGTGCGAAAAGTTGACTCTATTTTTGTGGTGGTGGATCGATTTTCCAAAATGGCCCATTTCATTGCATGTAGGAAAACCTCAGATGCATCTCATGTCGCCGATTTGTTTTTTCGTGATGTCGTCCGTTTGCATGGTGTCCCTCGTTCTTTTACCTCGGATCGCGATACTCGGTTTTTGAGTCATTTTTGGCGCACTCTTTGGTCCCGTCTTGGTACTCGTTTGCAGTATAGCACTGCTTATCATCCACAAACAGATGGGCAAACTGAAGTAGTTAACAGGTCATTAGGAAATTTGTTGCGATGTCTTGCAGGGGACTCTCCGTCCAAGTGGGATCTAATTCTTCCCCAAGCTGAATTCGCATATAACAGTTCCACTAATAGGTCCACCGGAAAATCCCCTTTTGAGAGTGTGTACGGCTTTCCACTTACTCAGTTCCTTGACCTAAAATCCACAACCGTGCAAGGGAGAAGTAGTGCAGCTGCTGAGGATCTAGTCGAACATCTAACCCACATCCATACTGAAATCCGAGCCAAACTCCAATCTATGACCCAGAAATATCAGACCCAAGCCAACCTACACCGAAGAGAGAGCGAGTTTAGAGTTGGAGAGTTAGTGATGGTCCACCTGAAAAAAGAGAGATTCCCTTTGAGAGTCCACCAAAAATTGAGCGAACGAAAGATTGGTCCATTCCGAGTCCTCAAGAAGATTGGGCCCAATGCTTATTTACTCGACCTGCCGCCAGACGTCCAGACATCGCCAGTATTCAACGTATCAGATCTCTTCTTGTATCATGGAGATGAACAGACGGATGCCACTACAGCAGTTCCTGATGATGACATTCGCCACCCGCCAGTCGCAACCGATGCTGATCAAATTGAAGATGTTGCAGATATCCGAGACATGACGACTAGACGTGGTCTCTTCCGACGATATCTCGTCAAATGGAAGGGACGACCTCTTACCGATTGCACCTGGATCGACGAAGATGAACTCCAACAACTCCGCCCCGATATACTTCAGAATTTTCACGATGCCATCTCGACGGAGCGAGATTCTTTTCAGCAGGGGGGAGTTGATGCAGCATGATAGCAACTTAATTTTAGTAGACATTTATTTGGTCTAATTAGTATTTATTTTGTTTATTTATTCCCTATGTAAAAGGCTCATTATAAAAGGCCTTGTTATCCTCTTTTTATTTTCTTTTTATTTTTCCTAGTTTTTAGGATTAGTTGTTGGGGATTGGCCTCTATAAAAGGGCCCCCTTTTGTAATTGAGAAGTTAAGTTGAATTGAGATTAAATTTTCCCCCCATCCCTAATTTCTCTCTCTCTCTCCCTCTCTCTCTCGGGCGCCGCCTCACCCTCCCCCCAATCCCGCGTTCTCTCTCCCCGATACCCCTTTCTTTTCCCGATACCCTTTCCTCCCCTCCAAGCCCTAATCCCCTTCCCCCACGCCGCCGCCTCTCCCCTGTTCCCCTCTCGTCACCGAGCGCCGCCCCCGCCGCTCGCGACTCCTCCTTCTGTCACCCGAGCACCGCCGCCTCCCCTTTACCTCCACCGCCTCCAGTCCCCCGCCCCTCAGTCGCTCCACGGGACGCCTCCACCGCTCGCCAACACCGCCGCCCTCCTGTCCTCGCCATCGCGGCTCTCCCACGGCGTCGCCAACCACGCGACTACCCTCCCCACCTCTCCGACTCCCGCCGGAGACCCCTCCTTTCCAGTCCGATTCCCCCTCGACAGCCAACGCCCTCGCCATTCCCTGCGACCTCCGGCCCTGCCTCCTATTCCCTGACCCTGCCACTGCCAAACCGCCTTCGCCCAGACCACCCAGCCGCCGCCAGCCGCCCCCCTGGGTCGTCGCCGCTCCTCAGGTTCTCACGAAGACGACGCCAAGTGCCGTGAAGCTGTCCCACGTCCCTTGCCATCGAAGATCAGATCTGAAGCGCGTCCTGTTTCCCCGTGCCGGTTGTGGTATGAGCGATAATTCCACCATTTAAATTCCTCTGCATTATATTAGTTGTGGTCTGTTATATTGCTTGTTTGGTTTGGTGATTTATTAAGATTCCTAGACTACAACATCGCTATTTAGTTCCTGTGACCTTTATCTACTTGATTGCCCTAAATTTGTGAGTAGTAATCGGTGCTAAATCACGAGTAACCTGACAATTATTGTTGCTGATTTTGGGCTTGTTGTGTGCCACTTATCTCGTTCGTCATTTTGTTTCAGTAGTTCCATTGCTTGATTCGTCATTTAGGTTATTGCACGCATAGGTTGCATCACACTTCTACAATCTAGAACTTATGATTGGAAGTCTGGTCCTTCACGTTGAGATCTCTTAACTAAAGACGTCATATAAGTTTGAATAAATAATTAATAAACTAAGTACGCTGTATATGGGTTTGAATAATTAAGAGTTATAATACGAGAGAGCCACCAATTTTCAGACAGATCTGTATGGTTAATGTCATTGCTTAATTTACTTGGCTTTCAAAATAATTTGAATTAGGAGTAGGAACCCTATATTAGAACATGTGTCCCTATTTTTCCATTTCCTGTACGGTTGTGGCTCTCAAAATATTTTTCCATTGTTACACATGTGCCCCTATATTAGACTTACAAATAATGTGAATTTCGTAGGAATTTAAAGGTGTAAGTGTAATTGCAAATAAAGATTGGGGCACGCGTATTTGTTCGTTCTTCGAGAACACAATTGGTAGATTTCTTAATACAAGCATAATAATTTTTCACATAAAATTTAAGTAGCACTATAACTATTATAATGACAATCACACATTTTTCTCGTTGATTGAATATATCGGTATTTGAAGGCATGTCCAATCATGCCCATCCTTCATTTGTATCTTATTTGTATATCCATATTAAATTTTTTATTTATATTTGTATCTTATATTTATGATTGAATGTCAGGAAACTATGGCATCTAGACTACCATCTGACAGCGGTTCTTCTCCTACGCCTGGAACTGAAAGTGAGCCTCTTATTCAAAGAAGCGATACTTCGGAGTTTTTTGTTCCTCCTGGTTCTAATGATCCGGGATGGAAGTATGCTTTTCTAGAGAATCCGAGTAGCCCGAGCATGGTCACTTGTCGATTCTGTCGGAAGGTTGTGAAAGGAGGGATCAATCGCATGAAGCAACATTTGACTCACAATAAAGGCAATACATCATCTTGTCCCAAGGTATCTCCTGAGGTGAAAAAAGAAATTATGGACCACATGGGAGGAATTAAAGTGAAAAGGAATGAGAAGACACAGAGGATGAAAGACAAGGGTTGACCATCAAGATGAATCAACCCTTAGTTGATGAAGAGAGGGATGGGAAAAGGCCCTGAACTTCAGCAGAAGATGTGACTGCGGAGAATCTCCACCAATCCACCATCAAAGATACGTTTGCCAAGGAGGAGCGTGCACGTGTGAATTCTTTCGTGGCAAAGTATTTCAATGACAATGGCATTCTTTTCAATGTTGTCAAAAGTGACTCCTTTCTTCGAATGTGTGAAGCAATTGGGCAGTATGGAAGGTCATATAAGCCTCCAACTTATTACGAGCTTTCAGAAACTCTTTTGAAGGAACAGGTTAAGGAAACAACAGATTTCTTACAAGCGCATCGTGATACATGGAAGACTTCTGGATGTTCCATTATGACAGATGCATGGACTGACAGGAGAGGAAGGAGCATAATGAATATTTGCATCAACTGTGAACTGGGAACTAGTTTTCTGAATTCAATTGACTCGTCTGCAGATTCTCATACTGCGGAGTACATTGCTTCCTTAGTGGATAAGTCCATCGAGGAAGTTGGGCCCGAGAATGTAGTCCAAGTGGTGACAGACAATGCATCTGCCAATTTGGCTGCAGGCAGAATCTTGAGAACCAAGTACCCATGGATATTCTAGAGTTCTTGTGCTGCACATTGCATCGACCTTATGCTAGAAGAGATTGGCAAAGAATCGAAGGTGAAAACAACCATCACAAAGGCAAGGACATTGACTGTATTCATATACAGTCATGCCAAAACATTGAGCTTAATGAGACAATTTACACAAAAGGGCGAGATAGTGAGGCCGGGAACAACAAGATTTGCCACCACGTATCTCACTTTGCAATCTGTGATGGAGAAGAAAGATAAGTTGAGACTTATTTTTTCTTCTGATGAATGGAGAGCTTGTAAATGGTATAAAACCAAGAAAGGGGAAATGGCTTCAGCCATAGTTTTGAGTCCTTCATTTTGGACTCAAGTGTCTTTGACATTGAAGGTCTTTTCTCCGTTGGTACATGTTCTGCGGATTGTTGATGGAGATAGGAGGCCGACTATGGGGTTTATATATGGTGAGTTGCAAGATGCTAGAAAAGAGGTCATGAGCATTTTCAAAGATCTCGAAGCGTCTTACAAACATTTTGTTGATGCCATTGACTCAAAGTCAAAAGGAAGACTGGATATCCCCCTCCTCCTTGCTGCGTACTTTTTGAATCCCTATTTCTTTTATAGGATAATGCTCAAATCCAAAGGGAAGGTCTCGCTTTGAAGGGATTCTTGGATTGTATGGATATTTTTTATCCTGATTTAGAGATCCAAGATATCATCACCAGGAAGGAGTTGCCTTTGTATGAAGGGACGGAGGGATCATTTGGCAAACCTTTGGCTATCAGACAGAGGTCAATCGTTGATGATGATTTCAATCCAGGTATAATTTCTCATTAGAATTAATAGAATTATATGTTTAACGATTATTAACTATTTTTTCGAAAATAGCCCGTTGGTGGGGATTGCATGGCATGGAAACGTCACATTTAAAGGAAATGGCAATGAAAGTTTTGAAGTTGACAGCTTCTTCCTCGGGTTGTGAAAGGAATTGGAGCACTTTTGAGGCGGTAAAGTTAAAAAATTGGTGCCACATGTTATATGTTGTGTCTCATTAATGATGTGGTAGATGATATATTTATAATTATTTTGTAGATCCACACGAAGAAATGGAATAGACTTAAATGTAAGCGACTAAATGACTTGGTGTATGTCAGATTCAATGCCAAATTGAGAGATTGTCATCTTAAAAAACAAAAAGATCCATTTACCACAAATGATAGAACTCATTTGAGAGATTGGATTGGTGAAGAAGATGAAGGAGATGATGAAGTTTTCCAAGGATCGGGGCTGACGTGGAACTTAGTGGCTGATGCAACGGGTGCAGAAGATCTCGTGCAACATAGAAGAAGCCAAAGGCATGCTACTGGTTCAACCTCATTGTCGAATTTGAACGAGGAAGAACTCCTATCTGAGGAAGAAAGTGAAGATGAAGGTAAAGATAATATCGCAGTCGAATTGGATGATGACTAGATTAGAATTGCTTTGTACTTTGTACCTCATCATCGTTTGAACATTTCACTTTTCTTATGCTATCTTAGTCAGTACTTTTGCTAATGTTATTTGTTTTGAATTTCAGTTTTCTTTCATATTGCTACATATTTTGGTGATTGTTGTTAATTATTATGTTTGCTAATTGTTCTATCGAAGTATTGATATTTGATTGATGGATAAATGAAAGTTATCTTTTTTATATCTTATGTTGGACCACAATTATTCATAAGTTTAGTTCAGTTGTAGTCAAATTTGTATATATTTATTTATTTTTAAATAAAAAAAGGAAACTGCGTAGAACCGCATATACCCTGCATATGCCCCCGCATACCGCTTAAGCGCTATTCAGTGACCTGTCCGAACGCATACGCATACCGCTTTCCTGAACCTTGGTGGTCATCCAAAATCCCTAACAAATTAACCTTTAAAAGCGTATTCAAAGGTTATCTTCTTAGCTTCTTTCCTCACAACAAGTAATGACAAGCAATAGACGTGATTTTGATGAGAGAGCATCGATATTGGCCATATCAATCGAAAGGATGGGAATTTTACTTTGAAAACTTCTAAGTTCATTGATATTTGCAACATGAGATGATGGGAAATTTACATTGAAAACTTCCAAGTTCGTTGATATTTGCAATATGAGATGACATGTTCTTGATATAACATGATATATCGATATTGATATTTTGAAAAGGGAAACTCAATGGTCATAGATATCGGATACCCACTGTTACGATCATTGTTTTAAAAAGCGTGCCTCGATGTATTTTCTGACAAAAAAATCGCCTCGAGGCTTGAGGCCCACCCAGAAGTTGTGAGGCATAAGCCTCAAGGTGCGGGTGAGGTGGTGAGGCGTATGAGGCGGTGCTGAGGTACAAGCCTCAACCATATGAACTAATTTTATGATATTTTGACTTTTTTAAG
The DNA here is from genome assembly GCA_037367405.1 of Ottelia alismoides. NCBI lineage: Eukaryota > Viridiplantae > Streptophyta > Magnoliopsida > Alismatales > Hydrocharitaceae > Ottelia > Ottelia alismoides. The sequence continues at coordinate 666,213 of JAZKJV010002835.1, forward strand.
ATCATACATTCTCGATTGAAGAAGATTCTCATTCTTGCATTACAGTAAAAGTTCCTAGTCTAATATTAAACATTCAAACTAAAACTATTATGTAGTAGAAATGGAGGTATGAATAATTAAAATAACTGAATGTAGGTTTTGAACGAGATCGACACATTTAGTCATTATTACATGTCAAATTCCATATCCATCCATTATTCATGTATCATTCATCGAAAACATTAGCAACCAATGCAACGAATTTTCTACTTTATAACCTCTAACAACAAAGCGCAATAAATAAGTACCTTTCCTTATATATATATCTATGGGATTTTGTGTGATCATCTAATTCAATGTCCACTTTTCTTACTTTGGATTGTTTTTGATCTATTTCATGCATTGATTCTTGATATAAGTACGTCTATGATTAAGAAGTATCCATTTCAATTTGCATTTGGAAATAAATAGAAGGTTTATTAGCGAAAACTCTTAAAATATGAGGTGCAGTATATTAGAAATAAAAGAAGTTGTCATTACATGATATTAATGATGAAAAACAGAGAAAAAATGATGTATAGATTGTTATATGTAATTGCAATGCCTTAATATAATGTTTAGACTGACATGTAAATGACTTTATCGTAGTTTGGTCTTAGTTTTCATTATTTGGAGTCTATTTTTTCTTAATGGAGTTGTTTTCTTAAAAGTGAGGCTTACGCCTTGACCGCTTCGAGACTTACGCCTTCGCCTCGATGATGGAAAAGTTGCCTCACTATGCCTCACTCTTTTTAAAACCTTAGATACGATATATTGTGTATCGGTGCTTCCACGGATGATTCCGCTCTTGCGACCTGTTCTTGGAGATGGTGATGGTTTCCGGTTCTGGACAAATGATTGGACATGTCAAGGGATGTTGTGCGCTCGTTTCACCCGTTTGTTCGCTCTGGTCGCTTTTGCAGGGTCCTTCACGAGGGATTATTGGAGGTCGGAAGCTGACTCCCACTATTTTGTTCTGAGCTTTCCAACTAGCGCTTTGCATAGTTTTTGCATCTTATGGAGGAATTGCCAGCTTGCGAGAGTTTTCGTGACATTGCAAACCATTGTTCTTGGGGTGATGGACATTTTACTATACGGATGGCTTACAAGACGTGTCTGATGATGGTTTTTGATCCTAGTAGCGTTTCAAACTGGTTTACTGACATTGAGAGGTGGAAGGTCCCTTTACGAGTGAGGATCTTATCTTGATTTATTTGTAAGAAGGGTTCGCTTGTTGATTATCGAGCAGAGAGCCAAGTTCTTCTCTGGAGTTGGCGGCACATGCCAACAGTATCTTGCAGCTGACGAGGTTGTTGAGTACCTTTCCTTTGGTTGCTCGGTAGCAAGGGAGGTGTGGGTGGCCTCACATGTTGAGTTGCTGGATGAGTTGGGGAATGGGAGCTGTCGTAACAAGGTTTGGGTGTCGACTATTGTTTTGGTCCATGTGACTTGCGCATAATGGGAATATCTTCTATGGAAAGATAATGTACATGAAAAATGTTATATAACATGCAAAAAGTTCAAAGACCTTTTGGTTTTTGCAACTATTTTTGATATGCAATGTGAATATATGGGAACTTACGGGTGAGCACCCTCTTTTTTCTTAAAAAACTATATTTTTTGTGACTTATTGTTGAATATACTGCGATATTTCAATAAATGATGTCAAGAATGTTCAACGTTCTTACTCGAACCCCTGGAGTTGAGGGATTTGGTGGCGACACGAGAATGTTGATATGTTGACCTCTACCTCGTAACCTTTGTTTTTTTCCTGCATATTTAATTCAATAGATGACTTTTAACATCCAGTAGTTATTCTTTGGCCTTCAAAGAAAATGGGTCCAGTCCTCATACCAAAGGCAACCTTGGATTTTAAAAAATGTTTGGATATTACTAGGACCTTGGTTAGAATTTTATTTACAATTGTTTATGTAGAGACTTATATTATTATGTTATGTACCGTTTCTCAATTTTTGTTTATTTCCTGGACTCTTATGTACTTTACCCATGAGGTCTCTCTATATATAAGAGAGCCTAGGGTTCCTTGGAATAGGAGATTACTCGGTTCTCTCCAGCATGGTATCAGAGCCAAGGGTCTAACCCTAACCTTAGGCTTCTCTCTTCCGCCGTCGTCCCTACTCCCCCACCCCACCTCCCTCGTCGCAAGGGCCCCTCGCCGCCGGGGCTCTCATCTCACCGTTGGGGTTCCTCTCATTGCCGTTGGGCCCCGCCTCTCTCTCCTCCGCCGGACCGTGCCCTAAGTAGGGGACCCTCACTGTCGGGTTCCCTTCCTTCCACGCCGACGCCACCACTTTCGTCGACCGTTCTATCTCCATGGATTTGAGTGTGTAACGTCTACATATGCACTTGTTGGGAAACGTGAATAAGTTGTTTATTCCATAGCCCTAGGCTCTCTTATATAGGAGAGTAGCCTATGGGTAAATTACATAAAGAGGATAACAAGAAAATAAAATAGGAAAAGACTCAATAACTAAGTCTGCGTCAACACTCCCCCTCAAGATGGAGCATAGATGTCAATCATGCTCAGCTTGGAAGCACACTTCTGAAATGGGCCACGTAACAATGCCTTGGTGAATATATCTGCAGTCTGGTTCTCTGAAGTAACATGGGATGTGGTAATGAATCCTTTCTGAATCATATTACGTATGAAGTGGCAATCCACCTCAATATGCTTAGTCCGTTCATGGAATGCAGGATTGTTTGCAATGAACAAAGCAGCCTGATTATCACACTCCAAGTTCATAGGAAGTGGTATGTCTAAGCATAAATCTGTCAGCACCGCTTTCACCCACATCATCTCTGTAGTAGCCTGGGCCATAGCCCTATATTCGGATTCAGCACTGGATCTAGCTACCACAGTTTGCTTCTTGCTCCTTCATGAGACTAGGGCATCTCCAACATAGACAACATACCCTGAGGTGGACTTCCTATCCTTAGGACATCCTGCATAGTCTGCATCTGCACATGTTGAGACAGAAATCCCCTTTCCTTTCTTGAATAGCAGACCTTTACCTGGAGAAGATTTGAGATATCTAAGTATCATGTGTATTGCATCCATATGCACCTGGCGTGGCTGCTCCATGAACTGGCTCACACGGCTCACTGCAAATAATATATCTGGCCTAGTGATCGTGACATATAACAATTTGCCTACCAGCTCTCTGTATCTTCTCCTGTCAACCTCCTCTGTGTCATCATCATACAGCTTCATGCTAGGGTCCATTAGTGTCGTAGCAGGTCGACACCCTAGCATACCTGTCTCACTCAGTAGATCTGTGACATACTTCCTCTGTGACATGACTAATCCATACGGATTTCTGGCAAACTCCAGCCCCAGAAAATATCTAAGGACTCCCAAGTCCTTGGTGACAAACTCGGTCCCCAGCCTTTCCTTTGCCTGCTTAATGCCCTGGTCATCATTGCCTGTAATCAAGATATCGTCAACATAAACCATGATTACAACAGTATCTCTTGCCGTCTTCTGTACAAACAAGGAATGATCAGCATTGGAGCGTTTATATCCTTGTTTCTCAAAGAGGTCTGACAGCTTCTGGAACCATGCTCTGGGGCTCTGCTTAAGGCCATAGATAGCCTTATGTAATCTGCAAACCTTGGAACACTCCCCCTCAACAGCAAAACCTGGTGGCTGTTGCATGTAGACTTCCTCCTGCAGGTCGCCATACAGAAAGGCATTTTTCACATCCAGTTGATAGAGTGGCCAGTCTCTAGTAACTGCAACTGATAAGAGGATCCGCAGAGTGGAATGACGAGCCACCGGGGAGAACGTGTCAAGATAATCTACTCCATACGTCTGTGTGAATCCCCTTGCAACTAGGCGTGCCTTGTACCTGTCAATGGAGCCATCTGCATTATGTTTGACTGTAAATACCCACTTACAACTCACCGGGTTGACATCCGGTGGTATAGTAACCAAGCTCCATGTTCCTCTAGACTGAAGTGCCGCCATCTCTTCCTCCATTGCTAGCCGCCATCGAGAATCCTGCAAAGCCTCATGGTGGTTCCGTGGAATATCTGTAGCTGAAAGTGCCAATGCAAACGTCCTGAATGGTCCAGATAGCCTCTCAAACGAAACCGCAGCTGATACTGGATACTTGGCACGGCTTCTCTTCTGCTTGCGTAGAGCGATTGGAACATCCAGATCCTCTGTGGTAGCACCCTGCTCCTGTAATGCATCCTGCTGAGAAATGTCGCCAGATCCATCAACATTAATATTTTCATTACATACCATAGGCGAGCTAGTTGACTGGTCAGGGCCATGAGCTTGATTCGGCTGTCGGGTGTAATGGAATGGTAACGGGGATATTATTGGTGGCGGCGGTGGCGGTGGTGGTGGTGGTGGTAATGGTGGTGACGGCTGTGATGTTGGTGGTGCCATGAATACGGTATCAGGAGATAATGGTGATGGCTGCATGTTCCCGGATTCTGAAAAATACATGATAGATTCAAAGAATGTAACATCTGCACTGATCATATACCGCCGACGCACAGGGTCAAAACACTTGTACCCCTTTTGAGTTCTGGAGTACCCCACAAAGACGCACTTGACAGCCCTAGGAGAGAGCTTATCAGAACCGGGCGACAACTGATGAACAAATGCGACAGACCCAAACACACGAGGGGTAAGAGTGAACAGATCCTTGTCAGGATATATAAGTGAGAAAGGAACCTGTTCATTCATGACAGACGAGGGCATACGATTTATAAGATAACATGCAGTAAGGACTGCATCACCCCAGTAGGAATACGGAACATGACTCTGAATGAGAAGTGACCTTGTAACATCAAGAAGATGACGGTGTTTTCTTTCTGCAACCCCATTTTGTTGAGACGTATGAGCACAGGATGTTTGGTGAACAATTCCTTTTGAGGAGTAGTAGTTGGCTAGATTGTTGGTGCACAACTCTAAGGCATTGTCAGTTCTCATAATTTTGACCGTTGTGGAAAAAACATTCTGAATCTCATTTAGAAAGTGAATAATAATATCTCCAGCTTCAGACTTATTTTTCATTAGAAATACCCATGATGCTCTAGAAAAATCATCCACAAAAACAATATAAAACCTGTGCCCCTGATGATCGGGAACACGACTCGGACCCCAGACGTCGACATGAAACAACTCAAACTTGGAGTTACTACTCCGACCTTGACTACTGGGAAAAGATGACCTGTGATGTTTTCCCAACTGACATGCCTCACACTGGACAGGTGTGTGAGGAAGACTATAGGGTAGGACTAGACGCAACTTCTGAAGCGGTAAATGACCAAAACACAGATGCCACAGGAGAGGAGATACTTGTTCCGCGGGAGAGGCTGTGATTCCGGCAAACGGGGTCTGGTTCAGACGATAAAGGCCTCCTTGCTCATAGCCATGACCAATCACGTTGCCCGTACGGATGTCCTGAAAAATCAAGGAAGATGAATCAAAAATAGCACGACAATCAAGATCCTTCGTAATCTGACTAATCGACAACAGATTCATAGAAAAATGCGGTGCATGCAAAACATTCTTAAGCTGCATAGAGGATGTCAGTCTAATCTCCCCCTGACCCGTGATAGGAGAATGTGTGCCATTTGCAATCACTACTGTCCGTCCTGGAGGAATCTGAGTATATCCTGTAAGTAGACCCTGGTTGCCACATAGATGATGTGTAGCGCCCGAGTCCATGATCCATGGCAATGTATCCGATCTACTACTGCGAAGAGCAAGTGTACTACCTGAAGTACTCGTAGAGACAGAAGCAGACGCAGCAGCATCAGTATGATTCTCTGTCGACGGTGCTGGGCCAGATGGTGGTATAATGCCCCTAAGACGGGCAACTAGATCATCAAATCGTTGATCCAGTGTAGCTGCAGATAGGGGCTCTATCTGCTCAGCGGCTCGTGCGGATGCAGGAAATCCATGCTTTGAGTAGCATGTATCTTCAGTATGTCCGACTCGGTGACAATATGAGCATGTTGGCCTAGTGCGGCCACCCCTTCCACGGGGAGTACGTCCACGGCCCCGTTGATGAAACCCACGGCCTCTATTGGCCGCCATGGCTGAGGGATTTTGACTCGCAGCTGCTGAAGGTACTGTAATCCTGCTCAATCTGTGAAAAGCTTCCTCCATGGGAGGAATAGTCGAGTCTGCCAAAATCTGTGAACGTGCTGCCTCATACTCTGGATCGAGTGCAGCGAGAAACACACCCACCATCGTCGCATTCCTGTATGTCTTCTGCTGTTCTGGTGTGGCGGTAAGAGGCATGAAGCTATGGAGCTTCTCAAACATTCCTCTCAAAGATGTATAGAGAGAATGTAATGGGCGGCCATTCTGCTTAATTGTGAATATATCATGTTGTAATTGCAGGATCTTCGTCTCATTCTTCGCCTGAGAATATGTCGCTGCCAGGATATCCCACATGTCTTTGGCTGTAGGTTGATGTAGAATGTCATTGGCGATCTCAATAGCCAATGTGCCAGATAGCCACACCTTTGCATATGCGTCGTCAGCCTCCCATGAGGCATGAACTCCAGTCTTCTCTGCAGGCTCGGGCTCTGTGAGAATATGCTTCTTGCCCGTGGACTTCATCATACTCATGAACTGCATTGCCCACAGTTCATAGTTCGTACCATCCATCTTGACGATGGGCGCTGGACCACGAAATGCGCCCATGGACGGAATATCTGCCTTGCTTTCTGACATACTGGATACGGAAGACCGGAGCGAATGACAATAGATAATATTTGTCTACAATGACATAGACGGGATTAGTTGCATGTGTAGACCTCAAGCAACTATCCCCATGGACCTACGCGCGCTACGATCCGCACACGCACAGGAGTTGCACTCAATATGTATCCCTCACGCGCTGGAGATGCGTGCTACTGCTTCCTGTTGCGTGGTATCTCGTGCCCTAGCGCACGCTTGAGATGGTGTCGCACAGGGGGCACGGGAAGGCGCACTGCACGGGAGGCGCTATGCGCACAGCACAGGAGGCGCTATGCGCTGGAGATGGTGTCGCACAATGGGCACGGGAAGGCGCACATGCGCTGGAGATGGTGCCGCACAGGAGGCGCACTAAGCCGCACAGCAGGAGGCGCAAGATGCACGCGAGGCGCGCAGCAGGAGGCACGGGAAGATGCCCTAGCACGGGAAGATGCGCGCTATGCCGCACAACAGGAGGCGCAAGAGGCGCTACTGCTTCCTGTGCGCCAGATGCGCGAGAATCGAGAAGCGCAAGGTGCGCAGGAGGCGCCTTAGACCACCGATCGGAGAAGAAGAGCCTCCGATAGGCTGGGGATGAACTTGGCGGCGCCGAGAGAGAGAGAGAGAGAAGAGAGAGCCGGCGGGTGGGGATGGGGTAGGGTTTCGAGAACTCCGGCCTAGGACCGTCGCTCTGATACCATGTTGGGAAACGTGAATAAGTTGTTTATTCCATAGCCCTAGGCTCTCTTATATAGGAGATTAGCCTATGGGTAAATTACATAAAGAGGATAACAAGAAAATAAAATAGGAAAAGACTCAATAACTAAGTCTGCGTCAACAGCACTCAAATCCAATCAAGTCTTTGTAGACACTTGTTTCTGATCTACAATCCCTAGTTCTTCATCTACGACGACATTTCAGAGAACAAAGTCGATATGCCCTCCATAGGCGCCTTCAAAGATCCTGCGCCAATAGTAAAGATGGACGGGACAAACTATGAGCTCTGGACGATGCAGTTCATGAGTCTCATGAAGTCAAACGGTAAGAAGGATATACTTACCGAGGATGAGCCGGGAGAGAAGACTGGGATTTATGCCTCTTGGGAGGCTGATGATTCTTATGCCAAGGTTTGGTTGTCATGCACACTATCGATAGAGATTGCCAACGATGTCCTCCATCAGCCCACTGCCAAGGCAATGCGGGATATTCTGGCCGCTACGTATTTCCAAGTGCGGAACGAGACCAAGATGTTACAACTCCAGCATGATATATTCACGATGAAGCAGAATGGCCGGCCACTTCACTCAATGTACACGTCCCTGAGAGGGATGTTCGAGAAATTATACAGTATCATACCACTCACGGCGACTACAGAGCAACAGAAGACATTTCGGAATGCTACCATGGTGGGCGTACTACTTGCAGCGCTCGATCCTGAGTATGAGGCAGCCCGCTCTCAGATACTAGTTGATGCAGTCATTCCTCCTATAGAGGATGTTTACCGGAGGCTCAGTTGCATATTAGTTTCTTCCAGCACGTCTACTCCACCCCCATCGGCGATGGCAGTATCGTGTGGGAGAGGTGGTCAGTCTTCAGGTCGTGGACGTGGACCCCGTGGACGAGGAGGTCGCTTTCGCCAGCCATGTTCGTTCTGCCATCGCACAGGCCACTCGGAGGATACATGCTCTAAGCATGGGTTTCCAGCATCAACGCGTTTAGCCGAGCATGTACTGCCCCAGTCAGCATCCACTGCAGATAACCGACTCGAAGAGCTTGTGGCACGCTTACGCGATATTATGCCACAATCATCTACTGATTCTCCAAGTGGACCTTCAGATGTTGCTGCTGCAGCTTCTTCTAGTTTGTCTGCCGCTGCTAGTACCTCAGGTAGTGCTACTGCCTTTACATCTTGTCATGATCTATCTGATTGGATTATAGATTCTGGCACAACCATCATCTCTGCCGGGATAGAGAGAGACTTGAGTCCTATAGGGACATCCCACATGGTCGCTCTGTGCTGATAGCAGATGATACTCATTCCCCCCATGCTGGATAGGGGGAGGTTTCCTTCTCACCTTCTATGCATCTACATAATGTTCTACATGCTCCTGAGTTCTCCATGAATTTGTTATCTATTAGTCAGGTTACGAAGGATTTGCACTGTCGCGCTATATTTGACCCCTCATCTCTTATTTTTCAGGACATACTAACGGGCAGGGTGATTGGCTGTGGCTCTGAGCAGAATGGTCTCTATCGGCTGGTCCGGAACTCTTATGCTGGCGTCTCTTCTCATTCCGTCGGACCAGTATCTTCGTACATCTGACATCTTCGCTTTGGCCATCTCCCGCTCCAGAAAATGCGACATCTCTTGCCTCACATCTCTCCCAGTTCTTCATTTCGCTGTGAAGCGTGTCAGTTGGGAAATCATCATCGGTCTAGCTTTCCTAGTCGTCAGAGTCAGAGCAGTAGCTCCCCGTTTGAGTTGTTTCACATTGATATTTGGGGTCCGAGTCGTGTACCTGATCATCAGGGACACAGGTTTTATCTAGTTGTGGTGGATGACTTCTCTCGTGTATCTTGGGTCTTTCTTTTAAAGAATAAATCTGAAGCAGGGGATTTTATTAAAAATTTGATTAATGAAGTGCAGAATATGTTTTCTTCTACTGTCAAATATGTTCATACAGATAATACATTGGAATTCTGCAGCTGGTCTCTCTCTCAGTTTCTCTCGTCTAAGGGTATTATTCACCAAACCACCTGTGCTTACACATCTCAACAGAATGGCGTGGCAGAAAGAAAGCATCGTCACCTTCTTGACATCACTCGAACCCTCCTTATTCAGAGTTGTGCTCCTATCACTTTCTGGGGGGATGCTGTCCTTACAGCCTGCTACTTGGTCAATCGTATGCCATCATCTATCCTTGGTAAGAAAATTCCTCTTTCTATCATTTTCCCTGATAAGGAATTATTCTCACTTACTCCTCGTGTCTTTAGTACTGTTACGTTTGTTCAGCTCCTATCTCCTGGATCTGACAAACTCTCTCCTAGAGCTGTCAAGTGTGTCTTTGTAGGTTACTCTCGGACTCAGAAGGGCTATCGTTGTTATGACCCCATAAACAAGAAATATTTTGTCAGTGCTGATGCTACATTTTTTGAGTCCGTTATGTATTTTTCCTCTGCAGGTGACATGCTGGTCTCGTCCACTACCAACGATGATGTCTATGTTCCTCCTCCTAGCTTGAGTTCACCTGAGTCCACTCCAGCCCCAGTTGCTACGCCACCATCACCGCCGCCACCTCCACCACCGCCACCTCCACAACCTCCTATTTCACCTTTACCAAAATTCTATACGCGTCGGTCAGATCCTGTTCAGGCTACACGTCAGGCATCCATCACGCCTCAGGTATGTTCAGATGGCATCACTAGTGACGGGTTAGATATGGTACATGTGCGGGATTCTTCTTTGCAGGAGGAGACTACACCATCCAGTACAGTGGACGACGACCTTGATATTCCCATTGCTATTCGGAAGCAGAAACGGACTTGCGCGTCTTATCCCTTTGCTTCCCAGGTGTCCTTTCATCGCCTCACAGGCGACTTTCAGATATTTGTTGCGGCTTTGTCTTCCGTGGACATACCACGGACCTATCAAGAAGCTATGAAGATCGATTGTTGGCGACTGGCTATGGAAGAGGAGATGCGTGCTTTACAGTCTCGTGGCACATGGAGCTTGGTTAATGCTCCCCCTGACGCGTCCATTGTTAGCTGCAAGTGGGTATTCACAGTTAAATACCATGCCGGTGGCAGTCTATATCGATACAAGGCACGACTGGTCGCGAGAGGTTTCACACAAACCTATGGCGTGGACTATATCAATACATTTTCTCCAGTGGCTCGTCACTCTTCTCTTCGCGTTCTTTTATCAGTTGTTGTGGTATGTGACTGGACTATATCTCAACTTGATGTCAAGAATGCCTTATTGTATGGAGATTTGCAGGAGGAAGTCTACATGCAGCAACCACTAGGATTCACTGCTGAGGGGGAGACGCATATGGTGTGTAGACTTCACAAGGCGATTTATGGCCTTAAGCAGAGCCCAAGGGCGTGGTTCCAGAAGCTTTCCCACCTGATTGAACGATATGGGTTCAAAAGATCAAATGCAGATCACTCGTTGTTCATCCAGAAGTCTTCTACATGTACGATTGTCATCATGGTTTATGTTGATGATATTCTGGTTATAGGAGATGATGCACAGGGAATAGAGAGGGTAAAAGCATTCTTGGGCCGTCAGTTTGTCACGAAGGATCTTGGTATCCTAAGATACTTTCTGGGGTTGGAATTTGCCAGGAATGCACAGGTCTGGTGATGACCCAAAGGAAGTACATTACATATTTTTTGATTGAAACATGCATGGTTGGATGTAGACCATCGAGTACTCCTATGGATCCAAGCATGAAGTTGTATGACGATGACACTGCAGAAGTAGACAAGAGGAGATATAGAGAGATGGTGGGTAAGCTCCTTTATATCACCATAACTCGACCCGATATTGCTTTTGCAGTAAGCCGAGTGAGTCAATTTATGGAGCAACCAAGACAAGTTCATATGGATGCCATATACATGATACTGAGGTATCTAAAATCTTCTCCAGGCTCAGGGTTGCTATTTCGAAAGGGCACAGATTTATCTATTTCAGCATGTGCAGACGCAGATTATGCAGGGCGCCCTAAGGATCGAAAGTCTACTTCAGGATTCGCCGTTTTTGTTGGGAGCTCTCTGGTTTCTTAGAAAAGCAAGAAACAAACTGTTGTGGCAAGATCCAGTGCTGAATCTGAATATAGGACCATGGTGCAAGCAAGCACGGAGATGATGTGGGTTCGAGCTGTACTAGAAGATCTACATATAGCTGTACCTTTACCCATACAGTTTGCCAACAATCCAGCATTCCATGAAAGAACAAAGCATATCGAAGTGGACTGCCACTACACAAGAGTCATGATCCAGAGAGGCTTGATATCTACATCTCACGTTAGCTCAGGGGATCAGACTGCTGACATATTCACCAAGCCGTTTGCTCAGAGGACCCTTCCAGAGATGTTCTTCCAAGCTGAGCATGATAGACATCTATGCTCCACCTTGAGGGGGAGTGTAGAGACTTATGTTATTATGTTATGTACCGTTTCTCAATTTCTGTTTATTTCCTGGACTCTTATGTACTTTACCCTTGAGGTCTTTCTGTATATAAGAGAGCCTAGGATTCCTTAGAATAGGAGATTACTCGGTTCTCTCCAACAGTTCAGGACATCATAATTGATGATTGGGGCGGAGGTTTTGTGAGAGGTCCAATATGACCTGGATGTTGATTCTTCATTGTTCAGAATCTGAGGATTACCTCTTTACCTGACTGGGTTTGTCATCTCATCTTTTTCTTATAGCATTTATTGCTCCATCATATTTATGACATCTCATCCTTCTTATCTACATCAACCGTGGCGTTATCTTTTTCTTGACCTTTATTTCCTGGGAGTACTACAACTTGTTATAGGTCAATGTTTAGAAATCTTAAAACATTCCGTTAGTCAGTGTTCTTTGTCAAGGGTTCCATTGCTGGATTTCAAGAAGCTTTGGTTGGAAGTCAGGTCAGGTCCATTCTCGGTGGAAAAGACCTGAGTATTAAGGGTGGCAGTCTACAAGGAAATTAGGAATAGAACACCTGTTCTGCGCACTTCACGACAGAGTCAAGATTGAAATTTGCAGCTGGTTGTTCAAACATGGAAGCTTTGGCCTCTAGGATCTTATAAAGAAAGAAATGCAAATAGCGAGGCGGGTTATGTCTAATGCATCCTTCCAGTGAGACACTAACATGTGGTTGCACTTTATGTGTAGCTTTTGAATTTAAATGATGGTGTGCGGAGATTGTGGGTTCAAGTATGATTTTGAGGGGATCTTGTAACTGCAGGTTTATACTTGTTAATCAATTATTAATGCATTTTGGATGAAAACTGATATGCTTATCCATATCTCTACCGAACATACCTGGTCTGGATCATTTTAATTGCATTTCACTTTGTTTTTTGGAAGGGACTGAATTTCAACCTGATGCGTGTGCCTTGATTTTATGAGGAATGATGCCGATAGTTTGCAACTAATGTTTCTTTAAGGGGTACAAACCTGCCATCAATGCACTTATTTTGTTTGAAAGGGTTCCTATCATGGGCATTAGTGCATAATTGGCATGATGGTAAGTTGTCAGTTCCTGCGTGCTGGCAGAACTCCCAGATATGTATAGTGAATGGGTTGAGAAAGCTGTCCCACTGGCTAATAGACTGCTAGGACTTGAAGTTGTACCAGAGGTAGGGTTCAGAATACTGGGAATTGAAGTTAATTATCTCCATATTATTGTTTGATAAAACCATCATAGGATATATCTTCATGGTATGCTGATTTTTGGCTTTTGTTCTGTACTTATGCTTTAACTTCTGAAGAATTTGATCAGTGTACTGTTTTATTTTTAACTTTCCGCAGTTGCTTCCCTCCTTAACTAACTGCAACATACTGCTGCCTTTTTGATATCTATAGATTCAGTTAGATTGAGTAGGAATTCGTGTGTTGATCATGTGGGACCATCTCTATATAATACGTTGATTTCTTCTGGAGAATCGGATCTTTATGGGGTGACGATACTAGAGGCAGACCAGGCAGGTGTTGAAGCTTTTTTAGATTACCTTTTTTTTCTTTCAGATTGGGTGAAATTTTTTAACTGTTGGGCTCCTCTGCGTGATCCATGAATTGTAATAAAAAAACGAGACCAGAAAATTTAGACCGGGGCATAGTTGGGATGCTTTTTCTATATTTTTTTTCGTATCTTTGAGTTATCCTTTGCGTGTATTTTCTCTTCCTACGTCCTCCATGATGTTGACGTCCTTGATCTTATCCAATTCCCATCACTGTGGTGTGGTGGATGAGGAGGCCCTACACAACGCGGCACTGCACCCAAACTGCCTCGTCTGTCTACGTCTGCGGGGCATCGTATTTTCTCATACTCTTTAGATAGAAAATCTCACAACGAGATGGATTGCTGAATCAAATTAGTTCCACCAGATTATGCTATCATTCTTTAAAACTAGATTAAAGTGTATCGATAGGAAATAGTGGTTGAACCAAGTGGTTAAACTGGAACGAAAGAAAATTTATATAAAGTGCACACTCGACTATATTTGAAATAATGGTTTATTAATGTTTGAATCCTTTCTTTTAGTTCATGTTTGTTTGGAGAATAAACCTTGGATTAAGGAGTTAATTTCCTCCCTGATGTAGTTCTTAAGAGTATGATTATTCCCATCTACATTTCATTATTTCACATTATTCCATTATTATCTACATCTTTATTCCACCTTACCTACCTCTATTTCACATTATTCTCCTTATTCTTATCTTTCCAGTTGAAAAGAAAATATACCCTTCTCTTTATTTCCCATCCATATTCTTGCTTATTCTCACATTGAATGCATTCTTTTTATTAAGCGGGAATAATGATGAAGAATAAGGAGAATAATGATATATTCTCTGTTCGGCTGGAAAGATTGGAATAAGGAGAATAATGTGGAATAAAGGTAGGTAAGTGGAATAAAGATAATAATAAGGGTGGAATTAGGTGAAATAATTGTATGTTGATGGGAATAGCCGTACTCTTGTGAACTACACCAGACGGGAAATTGATCCCTCATTCCAATATTTATTCTCCAAACGAACATGGCCTTAAAGAAGTTGTAGAGGAATATTTAGTTTATGTTGTGTAATAGTTAACCAAGTGTCATGGGGTTTCAACTTCAGTAAAACAATTACTTTTGCATCAATTTAAATTTGAATTGGAGCTCAATTTGGGCCTATGTTATTAGTGATGAAAACGAATGTGAATATATTCGTATCCGATCTGCTATCGTATTTGTTTTATACACATTTGACATTTGTATCAGCTCGTTTTAAAATAGATGAGGATATGGATATCACTTTGATATTTGCTAATATTGGCATTTGTATTTTGTATATTTGTTTTCGTACATAAGTATAATAGTGGATTTATTTATAACTGTGCGTAACAACATTTTATGATCACATTCATCATTGTTGATATAATTGTTATGAAATTATTATATCTAGTATATTTGTTTTATGTGTAAACCATCCTAAACATGCATATTTAAGTTAATATATTAAAAATCGATGTTATTATTCGTATTCGATTTGTATTCGTTTTACATTCGTATTCGTTTTTATAGATATGATAACATATTTTTTACACCCGTCAATATTCATATCCGTATTCGTATTTGTATTTTAAAATGAATAAAGATATGATCATACTTATATTCATATTCGTATCTTATCGATGTTATTTGAACTGAAGCGGAGTCCAGATAATTAATTCGTTGATCAAAATTGATATCATTAGAATTGAACCGGTAAAAATTGATTAACCGGATTCGTCCAGTTGCGTTTTAATATAACTGACGATGACTGTAACTACGCATGTAACGTCTTTTCCTTTCATTTTAATATGTAGTGGAAAGAAAGTGAGATCGAATATTCTTTAAGATATTATTTGGTTATCATTCAATGGCGATGAGCATGACACTCCTATCTGACTTGGAGAGAAAAGCGACCGTCTGTTTCTTTTTGTTCCAACGTCAGATCAATGGCCCCGCTCGTAATAATGTTGAAAAAGCAACTGATAGCTTTAATTAGTGCAGGTAAACGTATTCCAAAAAATGAGGTTGCTTCCGATTATTTTCCGTATTTTTTGTCAACCTTTCTATTATTTTTCTGTAATTTTTATTTTTTAGGGTTTTTATCAGTTATGCCCCTCTGAAATATCGTAATATCAGTTATGTCCCTATCTTTTTGGTAATATCAATTGTGCCTCCAACTTCTTGCCGTTCTATCACTTGTGCCTCTTGGGTTAGTTGCCGTCCTTCCACAGTACAAACGGACGTTAACTTTGAGGATATAAGCAGAATTAATTTTAAAAAAAGGGTTCAATGGTCATTTGACACCATGTTCCTCATCCTCTTATTCTTTCTCCTCTTCCCCATCCTCTTCCTCCTCCTCCAACCTCCTCCTCCCTCTCCGCCCGGAACTCCTCCCCCACCCCGGCCTGCCCTCTTCCTCCGCCCCAGCCTGCCCCCTCCTCCGCCCGACCTCCCCCTGCCACCTGCCCCAACCTCCCCCCACCCCCTGCCGCCCCTCCGCCCCGACCTCCCCCACCCCATGTTGCCCCTCCGTCCCGACCTCCCCCCACCCCTGCCGCCTCAGCCTCCCTGCTGCCCCGACCTCCCCCCACCCCCTGTCGCCCCTCCGCCCCGATCTCCCCCCACCTCTGCCGCCCCTTCGCCCCAGCCTCCCTGTCGCCCCGACCTCCCCCTGCCGCCCCTCTGCCCCGACCTCCCCCCACCCCATACCGCCCCTCCGCCCCGACCTCCCCCACCCACTGTCGCCCCTCCGCCCCAGCCTACCCCTCCCTGGCCCGTGCCGTCCCCTCACCTCCCTCTCCCCGCGCCTCCTCCTGCACCCCCCTCCCCCCACGCCCAGGTCGCCCCTTGCCAGTCGTCGTCGAGAACCTGGAGAGGAAGGACTGAAACATGAGGGCTTTCATTATTTTTTAAGTTAAGATAACTTTTTGACTAATTGATTCATAAAAATTCATCAAAAAATTCAATAAAATTCACCGTTTGATTCGTAATGAGTGATATATCTGTGAAAATGCAAAAATTTTAGACATTCGATGGATGCATGAAGGTGACACTAAGAGAGAAATTATGAAGAGAATGGAAGAAGAACAAATGGAGGAGGAAGAAGATGAAGAAGAACTCTGGACAATAATCCCCCTCTTAACTGCACCAAGGTTTGAAAAAATCATGGTTAAGTCAACTCATTAACGGTCAATCTGACGGAAGGGCACATGTGATAACAGAGAAAAAAGTGAGGGGCACAACTGATATTACCAAAAAGATAGGGGCATAACTGAAATTGTGATATCTCAGAGGGGCACAAGTGATATAAACCCTTTTTTAAAAAAATATCATCATGTATATTCATTTATATATCTATTCAATATGTCATTCGAATTTTGTGAGAAACGAAGACTCATGTCTTCAAGCTAGAACTTGTATTTTTAACAGTCTAAACATTGCTGTAATCGATGATATGTTCTAGATGGAAGGCATATGAGTCTTCATTTCTGACGAAATTTAAATGACATATTGAAGTGGATATATATATATATAATTGATGATATTTTTCAAAAAAATAAAATAAAATACAGAAAATAGTCAGGGAGCAGCCCATCAAACCCATGTATAATGCTAAATATATACATATTAGTTACAAGAGAGCGAATCCGGAATCTTTTGCTGCTTATGCATGCCCGTGCTATTTTTTCTTTGCAACTTGAGATTATATTATATTTTCATTGCTAGTTTGAATGTTTATGCAACATTCTACGGAAATATATTCTCTTGGAACATATTTTTATGCTTAAATAAATAACTTTTAAGTTCTCCCGTAAAAAGTTGGCAGCCTACCCGTGATAAAATTTTGGGATTTTTATCCGGCAGACCTTACAATCTTTTTAAATTACTTCTGCGATATTTGAAACATCGATATTCCTCCCTCTATCCCGTAAACTTGTTCCGTCTTACCCTATAGGCCTTGTCGTTAATTTGAGACTTTTTAAGTTAACTAGCTTGTTTTTAAGTTGAGTTAATATAACCTAGCAAATCTAATGGTAGGTTTTCTTCCACTCTCCCTCCTTTCTTCTTCTCTCCCCATCCTTCCTCTTCCACACTCTCTCCTTCCTTCTTCATTCTTGCTGGACGAAGCCGTACTCTCTCCTTCCTTCTTCACTCTTGCGTGTACAGAGGGGAGGCCGTCATCACGACCACGGTGGCCCTCCATCTTCAACACGTTGGGCACGACGGAAGGGCGAGGGGTGCAGGGCGAGACGACGAGGGGTAGATGGGGCGAGGGGTGCAGGGGGTGAGGGGCGGAGGGCAGGAGGGCAGGAGGCGAGGGGCACAGGGGGAGAGGGTCGGGGTGCGGAGGGGGCGAGGGGTGCAGGGGCGGAGGGCGGGAGGGCCAGGAGCGGAGGGCGAGAGGGCAGAGGGCGAGGGGCCGGGGGGGAGGGCAAGGGGCGGAGGGTAGGGAGGGCCAGGGGTGGAGGGAGAAGGGCGGGAGGCGGCCGGTGGGGAGGGCGAGGGTCGAGGACGAGGGGGGTGGGAAACGCAGATAAGAAGGAGGGAGAGGGGGAATGACATTGAATGTAAATTTGATAAACAAAATGGGTAAATGTAAAAGAACATAACAGAACCCGGTTAGTTTTAACGAGTAAATGGATGGGGATTAACCACAAGGTCTATGGGGTAAGAGTTAGCAAGTTTACGGGGTCGAGGGAGGAATATCGATGTTTCAGAGGTTGTAGGGGTAATTTAAAAAGATTATAGGGTCTGCCGGGTAAAGATCCCTAAAATTTTATACTCTGTTTGGGTCGAAGATCCGCGGTTGCAAATTTCTCGATATTTACACTTCCGACTAGTCAAAATATTAAACAAACAAATGCTCGATTATTTCATTTGTTTATTGCGGAGTCTCTTCTTACAAATCTAATAGATCAGCTAGTTAATTAAGGGATGTAATTTCATGAGATCATATGTGTACACGTAGTAGAATTATTAGCTTCTTCGGTTAAACAAATAAGGAATACGCATATGGAGATCACTATTTCTTTTATCAAAGATGATGGAGGGGTAGATGCTTCGCAAGAATATCACTTCCCACCGAGAAGGAATATTCGCCCTTGTTTTTAAAAAAGGAATATTCGCTATTTTGTAATAGCGTTCGTGCATCCATTTTTTTCCAATAATATTTGTATCCTTGCCTTTATCAAATTAAGATGACGATTGAAGGACTAATATGAAAAAAAACGCACAATAATATTTCGTAATAGCATTTGTGCCCAAAAACATTTTTAACAGTTTTTGTGTCCTTGCCTTTAACTGTTGTTGGTCAAACTTCTAGAAATGAAAGTTAAAGGACTAAAATGAAAAAATACACCCCTACTCCTACAAAGATGAGAACTCCCTCCTCGATGATGCCCAACATGTCATCGAGGACCACCACTTTTGCCACGTCGGATTCCATCGTGCATTCACATGTCCTTTCGAGCGCTAGGTTGCCCTCTCTTCCAAGGGCGGATCCATCATATACTATAGGGGAGTCATGGCTCCTCCTTAATTCCTATATTTCACTTGTATAAAGTATTAGAGTTTGATATTGCCTCTCCATAAATGTGAAATAATCTATATCTGTGTAAAAAAAGTAATAAAACCATTCAATGTCATGGTGGTTACTTGGTGTTTTATTATATTTTGTGGAACATGGTTCAGATCCTCTTGCTAACAATTTATAAAAAAGTGTTCATGTATAAATTGATATTAAATGAGATTAAAGCGCATTTATTCTCCTATTATTTCTAGACCTCTTAATAAATAAAATAAACTTTATTATTTCCTTTTAAACATAGATTTTTTTGTTTAAAATATTTACTTGATAATTTAGAGATTTTTAAAAAGTTTAACAATTAGATTTACTAAAATTCAAATATCATCATAAAAAATAATAATTTATTTGAAATTCTAATCTGATAAATTTTAAATCGTAAGTTCAAAAGAATCGAAAAAAAATATCATTTGAAAATATTAATTTATTTAAAGATATCACTTAAAATTATAATAAATTATTTTTTCCATTTTGAGTATACTTGTCCCTCCTTAATACAATTCCTGGTTGCAATAGGTTGTGTATGTTAGGTAGGTTGGGTAGGTGGCATTGGTAGTAGAGTGAGTTTGACACATGCGAAGGAGGCAACTCGCATTGGGGAGGGGGAGGTGTGCTACGGCTCGTTGAGGGGAAGAACAAAGTTCACCGGCTATGCGGGAGGGTGAAAGAAGATGAGGTGAAGACAAAAACAAATACAATATGGTTGGTAGATGATTGAATAACTTTTTATATTTTACTTTGTTGATCATCATCTTGATGGTTTGACCCATGGAAGGAAATACTGCGATATATCGGCGATATATCACCGATATATCGATATCGACATGGGACCGATATGGGCACCGATATGGCGACATATCCCGATTTCAAGTCATTTTTTTCACAAAAGCTCGTCGATATGGGCGATAGATATATCGTCGAAACGATATCGATATCGATACGGCCTTCCATGACTTTGACCAATGTTGGGCATCAAAAGGGCACAAATGTCATTAGAGATGTTTTTCTTGGAGCATATAGTTAGTACAAAATAAATATGAGCAAGTGTTATAGGCACAAATACGAGCATAAATATGAGCTAAATATGAGCTAAATAAACATGAGCATAAACATGAGCTAAAGTGATTCTCATATGATAATACATTTCAAAAAAAAATATAAACATAAAATCCATTCACTTTTACTTATGACTTAAAACAAAACCAAAAAAATCCTTCCATTAAAATCTAGGGATATTTACACCCATAACCCTGAGTAATATGGTAATTACCCCAGAAACCCTTGATAATCACGAATTACATGAGAAACCCCGAATATTACTCCGTTTCACACCCATAACCTTCTGTCAGTTTCAACCGTTAGTCTTAACCAAACCTTCGAGTTAATCTAACCGAGCACCAATCCAACGACCCCCTTCCTCACCCAGGAACCCCAACCCGCACCAGCTCTCCTTCGTCTTCTTCCTCGACAAGAGACTAACAGATCTTTCTTGCAGGCGTCCGAGGCAAAATGAAGGTCAACATGATATAACGTCAGCGTGAGGGTCGACGTGATGGGGAGGGCTTGACACGGTGGGGGCTTTTGGCCGAGCAGGCGGTTAGGGGATTGGGTTCGATCTGAGAGTCGAGCAAGCAGGCAGTGAGGGAGGCGTCGAGGAAGGGGGCGGGTTGTGGGGTGGGACTGAGCAGGCAGGGAGGCGTTGGGGCGGGGGGGTCTTGACCGGAAGCTGTGCGGGGGGAGGCATGGGTTGCGCAGGGGGGCTGCGCAGGCAGGGAGGCGTCGGGGGCAGGGGGTCTCGACCAGAATCTATGCGGAGGGGAGGCGGATTGGGAGGGGGGTCTGCGCAGGGAGGGAGGGAGGCGTCGGGGGCGGGGGGTCTCGACTGGAAGCTGTGCCGGTGGGGTGGGGGGTTGGGGGGATTGGGTTGTGCGGGGGGCTGCGCAGGCAGGGAGGGAGGGAGGCGTCGGGGCCGGGGGGGGTCTTGACCGGGGTCAAGGAACAGCTCCGCCAGCACCTGTTCCCTTTCCAGAGCCTCTTAGGACCAACCACCAAACCCAACCCATCATCGTCGAATCTCACAACAGGACTAACAACATCATCTCCTGGCTACTCCCATTTCCACTAATCCACTGGAAAAATTAGCAGCAGTATACAAGATCATGTTATACAGAGTAATCAAACTGTCCTCACATCAACACCACCAGCAACAATGGCCGCCGATTCCAAGTTCCTCTTTCTCTTGACATAACAAGTAACACCTCTCTACATATATATGGCTATCATGTTTATATATATATTTCAAGTGATCTTGATGCCTTGGTATCTGAGGATCTCGCCAATGAGCTCGCCCTTCACAGAGCCCACGTACCTCCCGCAGATCTCACCGTCCCTTATGAACGAGAACGTGGGCACCTCCACCACTTCCATGTCCTTGAGGAATCCCATGCAGCTCTCGTTCTCGTCACCGTTCATCCTGACGAAGACGACCATGTCCTCCATGGAGCGTGAGAGCTTCATCACGGTGGGGTACACTTTCACGCACGGCCCGCAGTGCTTGAGGCCGACGTCGAGCACCACGAGCCTCCCCATTGCTCCCTTCTCCTTCTCTATGAGGGCATCGACGTCTTCCCTGCTGTGGAGCTGCACCACGATGCTGTGGTTGTCGTCGTAGTAGAGCACGTCCCCCCGGAGCTGTTCGGGGGCCACGCCCTCCTCGTCGTGGAGCCTCTGCATGGACTTGTAGAAGGAGAAGTGCGGGACGCAGTGGAAGCCCTCGCGGAGGCAGAGCTCGCAAGTGGCCTCCGACTCGTCGCCCATCACCTGGAGGAAGTCCATGTCGGAGCAGGTGCGGCTGAGCTCGATCATGACCGGATAGATTTGCCGGCTTCTGGGGATGTGGCTGGCGGCGTACTCCACAACCACGAGGCGGTCCTTGGCGGCAGCGAGGGCGGAGTCGAACTCGGCTGGGGAGTGGACCTGGAGGACGCGATCCGGGGCGGCGGAAGGGGAGGGGGTGGTGTTGGGGGTGGAGGAGCCCGTGCGAGTGGAGGAAGCGAGGAAGAGGAGGGGATTCTTCCTATGGGTCTTCTTCTTGGTGGCAGGGAAGGAGAGGAGGGAGGAGGAGGAGGTGGTAATGGGGAAGGAGAGGGAGGGAGTGGAGAAGGGGGTGGTGGAGCGTGCGAGCGGGGTGCTGGAGCGTGCGAGCTGGGTGCGGAGGCACGGGGCGGAGTTGGGCAGCTTGCCGGGACGATCGGAAGAGAGGGGGCAGCTTTAGTGGGGGAGGGGGATATGATTTTGTTAGATCTAAAGAATGGCACCATGTTCTAAATATGACGTGTTTTGAAGGGCAAAATAGTCCACATACAACTTTTTCCATCTGAGTTAACGGAGAATCTGATGGAACTTGACACAGGGTCATATCATGTAAAGGTTAAGCATTATTCAGGGTCTTGGGTGTAATTCGTGTTTATAGAGGGTTTCTGGGGTAATTATCATATTAATCAGGGTTATGGATGTAAATATCCCTAAAATCTATTATGAGAAATCCCAGAAAGAATATACCCTCAACAAAACCAGCCCAAAAAACCATGCTCATGGTTTTCCCCTAACTGATAATTAGTGGGGGCCACACCATAATTTGGAAGAAGACAGCAGTGTAATTTAAGACTAATAAATGAATAGGTAGAAAACAGCACAGTGAGGGAGAAGAGGGTTTTTGCTTGTTGAGGAGGAGAAGGGGAGGAGGAAAACAAAGAATCCCATATCATTATGCGTATGCCCAACGACAAGGAAACGAAGAGGACGAGGAGTAGAAGAAGAAGAAGGGAGGAAGACCACGACCCAGATGCCTCCCCATCTCCTTGCTGCTGCTGACGCCTTTTCCCATCACACCCAAATGGCGATGGCAGCGCCGTTGGTTTGTCGTCCTCGCCACCTCTCTGTCTCTGCCCATTGCTGCCATCTCGAGGTCGATCTTTCTTCTCTTCTTGATCTCGGATCTTTTTTGTTGGTCATGATGATTTGTTAAGTTTTGATTGGATTCATGGGTGCAGGTGCTTAAGATGGCGAGGAGCAAGTTCATACAGGAGATCTCCTTTAGGTCCAAGGACAAGGACATCTCCCTCGCCAAGGTTTGTTTTTTTGCTCGTTCTTGTTCTCGCTATGCATGGGAGTTTGTTCATCCGTTTTTACCCATCTTTTCTGTTGTTTGTTTTTTTCTGTTCGTCACCATCCTGGTTTTAATTTCAAGGTGAATTAGATAATTACGGGGGAATTGTACCTGTGATATGTGGTTTCTCCAGCACACAGATTGTTGAGAAAAACCACATCTTTATTTACTTCTCTTTGTCCTTTTCCGGAGGGTGTAATGGTCTGACCACTTGGATTATGGATGGTTTTGCTTTCCAACAGAAAATGCATTCTTTTCCTTTTAGTTGTATTTTAGGATTTAATCTGCAAATAACGTGATAGAGGTGCTCAATAGATCAACAAATGGATTCTGGTTTGAAGCAAGGTATTAAATTATATAGATGGAATTTTCTGGAAAGAAAAGGAGGAACCATAGTGCATGTGTAGAAGGGGCGGTGTCAGCACTACAGATTCTGCAAGTGTTACCTGGAAGCATAGCGTTATTCAGCACTGGGATGTGCATGGTTGTTCTACCCTTATTTAGTTGAATGATTGAGTTTACATTGTAAACTTCCAAATAAGTTGGTGGCTGAAAGGCCTCTGACAAGGATGGAAAAAGAGTATATTTAATCAGAATTTTTTATTTCGTGCGCTCTAGCCCTTTGACAGGCATCAACTTTTTGAATTCTTTTGCTTTACATTTTGTGCCGGCTTGCTTATTTCCTGAATCACATCGCCAACTCGATTGCGATGTTGTTTCGGTATGCATTATCCTTGTTTAACACCCACTTTCAGAAATTCTTAGTTAAGATTCCTACTAATTTTTTGAATACTTTGTCGTTGTAGGCTCTTTTATATGTTGCCTTAGAAGATGAAGCACTCATGGCCCATAATAGAGAAATTGATGCACGTTTTCGTCTCAAGGAAATGCAGGACGAGTCTTTAATACTTGATGCTCATACTGAGTGTGATTCTCTGGAAGAGGTTCCTTTAGTTGGTAAAAGCATATCTGGCTGGTTGGAGGAGTTGGACCAAATAGCAAAAGATGTTGAAGCAGAGTTGGTGAGCAGAGACATTAGCTGCCATTTGGTCGAAGTACTTGATGCTGTAAATGCAGTGCTATTTGAATCTAGGGGCTTCAAAAGATTCCCTGTATACTTAGATTCAAAGTTTTCATATCTGCACAATGTCCTGCACTCTGGTTGTGGCAGTGGTAAAGCTTTCGAACTTGCTACATTCATATATCCTTGCATAACTATATTGTTTGGAGTTTTTGGACGAACAATTTTGATCTGTTTCTATATTATCTCCAATAACATTCTCAATTACTCTTCTCCATGGGATGTCCGAAATTTGACATCTCTCACATTTTTTGGTACCAGCCATTATGCTCAGCATCATTTATATTGAAGTTTGTCGAAGACTTGGTCTAACCATCGTCGGGTCTCGATTTGGGGAAGATTTTTTAATATGGCCCCAGACGGAGAACCTGGAGGTATTTTGCCTATCTGGAGATGGTTGTCATGGATATTGCGTGTATACTTATCAAATGAGATTATAGGTTTTCTGTTGCGATACTTAAAAAAAAGCTATACTGTTGCGAAGTTTTATACTTTTTTTTGGGAAGCAGTTAATATTTGACTTCTTAGAAACTGGTTTACCACTTAAACATTTTTTTTTGATATCTGCATGGGAGCAGGGTCAAGTGACCACGTTTCAAAGTTTCTTCTGTAAACAAAATTTCCCAACATACGTTAGAAGAACATTTTTAAACTTTAAGACCTCGGGTTGCCCCTGAAGAATGATTGATTAACTGTTTTTTGTTGTTGACAAATGTTCTTTCGATTGCCATGTTTTCATTTCTGCATATGACTGGGGAAATTTAAATAAAAGCTTTACTACCACATTTTTCCAAAAAAACTGTGATGGCAAAGATCCCGCTAACTGAGCTATTGTGATGGTGTAAGATACTTGCAAGAAACACCTCTAATGCAAGAATTTTGTCAGATCTCTTTTCCGGGTGCTTGCCATTCAGGGTTTTCCTCACGTTCCCTCGTCTTCTAGAATAAAATTAGCTACATGTCCATCTGGTAATAATAATATAGGCCCTATGTGTTGCTAAGTTCATGTAGATTTCTCATTTTTATCTCGTTGTCTGTTCTTTTCTTTGATTGTGAACTTGGTCTTTGTTGAGAAGAGAATTAATAAGATATATTTATTCCATAGAGCTAGGGTCTCTTATATATACAGAGAAAACCCTAGAGAGTACAAGGGTTACGGAACCCGAAGGGTCACGGGGGTTACAAAACTCGAAGGGTCATAGAGGGTTACGAAACTCGAAGGATCACGGGAAGTTACAGAACCTGAAGGGTTACAAACATAAATGCAAATATAATAACTCTAATACTCCCCTTCAAGCTGGAGCTGAAAAAGCTGCAGCTTGCAACAAAAAGAAAAAGTATACACCACATCTTTACATGATGCATCATAAGAACATATGTCTGCTGCTAGTAGAAGGCCTCGCTCGAGGACGGGTCTGCGGCTTTTAGGTCACTGGAACACATCTCTGCCATACTTGTAGAGTCGCTGTCATATTAAGTCACATGAACGTATGTCTGTCGTGCCTGCAGGTCACCGGAACATATCTCTATCGTGTCTGGAGAAGGATCATTGTAGAAGATGAAGTCCAACGCGGAGTACTAGTCGGGTCGTAAAAGAAGTATACGCCATGACGAAAAAGTCGATGTTCGATGAAAACAGATGATCTGAGTAGTAGTATGGAGGTCCAACATGGGCTGTTAGAGGGGGGCTCCATGCAGTGCCAGCAATGCAGGAGGTGCGATTGAGATGTTGGAGCCTCGCGTGATGCTTTAGATGCCGCTGGAGGTGGCAACTGGTGATGCTGGGGACTCAGACTACCTTGCGCAGGACCCCTTCTCTCATCAAGGGTCCCGCGCAAGGAGAGAGGACTGGTGGTAGCAGCGGGTTTAGGGTATTAGGCTCCGGTCTAGGACCGTCGCTCTGATACCATGTTGAGAAGAGAATGAATGAAATATATTTATTCCATTGAGCTAGGATTTCTTGTATATAGAGAAAAAACCCTAGAGAGTACAAGGGTTACAGAACCCGAAGAGTGCGTTTGGTTCGTGGGTTATCTGGGGGAGGGTAACCCACTTTATGTTTTGGTGTTTGGTTTGTGGGTTTAGAGTTGGGAGGGTTTGTGTGATGTGATTTTATTGAAATTTGAAAAAAGTGGGTAGTTATTGTGATATGATTGCATTGAAATTTGAAAAAGTGGGGTAGTTGTTGTGATATGATTGTATTGAAGTTTGGAATAGTGAGTAGAAGTTGAGTATTTTATAATTTTTAGATGATATGAGGGTATAATATATATTTTTTTGATGGAGAGAGAGTGGGCCCCAGAAGAGGGTTAGAGAAATGTGTTTTGGGGGTAACCCCCCAACCGAACGGCCCCAAAGGGTCACGGGGGTTACAGAACCCGAAGTATCACGGAAGGTTACGAAACCCGAAGGGTTACAAACATAAATGTGAATATAATAACTCTAACAGTCTTTAGTTGACGTAACTTATTGAGTAGATGGTTGATGTATCAGACTCGACCTTGTCTTTCGTAGCATGCATTTCCATCCGCATCGCACCGGATTCGGTAAGCTGCGTGTCCGGTGTACGAAAAACTGAGGTCCCCCAACCGTCACTAATGGCAACCTTCCAGCCGCCCAACAACTTATAACGCCGGTCACTTCTCCTGTTGGGGCTAGGAAGTAAGCCCTACAACCCAAAGTAACGAAGGACAAATAAATTTGCTACAAAAAGCCATGTTTAATTCATGCTTAAAAGTATCCTGGTATTTGATGAAAGAGGATGTTATGGCAGTTGCACACAGTTCATGGAAGGGAATTTGGGATTCGAGCAGCTGAATAAGGCCCTACTTTTCCTTTTGCCTAAGAAGGAGGTCACTACACATGTGGATGATTTCAGACCCATAGCTTTATCTAATACCATTTATCTGATCATTGCGAAGGTGCTAGCTAACCGACTTAAGAGGATTTTAAATAAGATTATATCTCCGGAGCAAACCACCTTTGTACCAAGAAGGCATATAGCGGATGGATGGGTCCTTGCAGCTGAGATGGCTTTGGATTGGAAACGTACACATGATAAAGGCTTGATGTGGAAGGTGGATTTCTCCAAAGCGTATGATTGTATAGACCGGCGCTTCCTTTGGGTTTCTCTACAACGACGTGATTTTCCAGATGGATGGATTGCTTGGATGAAAAGATGCATCACAACTGCCTCTTATGCGATGCTGGTCAATGGTCGTCCAGAGGGAGGATTTTTTCAATCGCAGGGGGGGGTCTGTCCAAGGTTACCCCTTGGATACTCTCCTTTTTGTGATTGCAGCAGACCCATTGGTTGTCTGGAAAGATTGGCGGACTAAGGGAGGATGGTGCGCTGGTTATTGTAAAGAAGGCATTTCTATACATATCCTTCAGTATGCGGATACTATGTTCTTTCTCAAGGGTGAGGCATCACAATTACGACCCACGT
Organism: Ottelia alismoides; assembly: GCA_037367405.1. NCBI lineage: Eukaryota > Viridiplantae > Streptophyta > Magnoliopsida > Alismatales > Hydrocharitaceae > Ottelia > Ottelia alismoides. Next base: position 693,988 of record JAZKJV010002835.1, read on the forward strand.
CTCATATCTTGGAGATTTCGGAGATATCTCAGGCTTGTGGATGAATAGGGAGAAAACGATTTTTGAGCCGTTTGGATTCTTAAAAAGAGGAAATTGCTGAGGCGGGTTCCATTCTTCGTTGTTCGCGTGGTTTACTTCCGATGACATATTTTGGTTTTCTTCGTTGTCCGTGTGGTTTACTTCCGATGACATATCTTGGTTTGCCCTTGGTGGTGGGGCGGCTGTGGGGCTAAGGACTAGAAACCAACACTGGACATATTTGGGAGCAGATTGGCTGGTTGGAAGGCGAGGATTTTGTCCCGAGGGGGGAAGTTGATTTTGCTTAAGCACATTCTTTTAGCGATCCCCATCTTCTTCTGCACTTCAAGACTTCTTACAAAGGGGGTGAGGACAAGACTTGAGGCACTGATGCATTGTTTCTTCTTGGTCATTTTAATATCAAGTTCAAGAACAAGGAATCATGCCTGAGATATTGTAAATAATATCTAAATTACAAGATACACCATGTAAGGTTAATAAAGAAATGTTGAATTGGATTAGAGAACATAGGGAGAGACTAGGAAAGAAGGAAATTCTACAGGCGTGGTGTACATCTTATAAGGTGGGAGACCATCATGAAACCCAAGAATAGAGGAGGACTTGGCATCCTGAGACTCGAGTACATGAATAAGGAGCTTCTTTGCAAATGGATCATTCGTTTATGGGGTGTGAAAGAATGATAAGAAAAGATGATTCGTTGTTTATTCAAGAGATCTAGGGGCTCAAAGGAGAATATTTCTATAGAATATTCTTTAGAATATAGAATATTCTCTATAGAATATTCTCTTAACAAATAGCCACATAGAATATTCTCTTAACATAAAAGCCCTCGTGGGGTTACAATAGAATATAAAGAAAGAATCTTCTGCAATCTCTAACACTCCCCCTCAAGTTGGAGCATATTAATCGATCATGCCCAACTTGGAAGATATCCAGAAAGGTGCTTCTTTGATAAGGCCTTTGTGAATATGTCTGCAAGCTGAAGATCTGTTGAGATATGTGGTGTAGAAATCTTGCCTTCTCGTACAACATCACAAACAAAATGACAGTCGATCTTGTAGAGATAGTTATTATTATTATGCTATGTACCTGTTTGTTATTTCTTTGTTTTCTCTGGACTACTTTGTCTTTACCCTAAGGTCTCTCCCTATATAAGAGAGCCTAGGATTTCTCTGAATAATTAATCTTGGTTTTTCTCCCAACATGGTATCAGAGCCCAAGCCCTAGGGCTCTCTCTCTCTCTCTCCACCCGCCGCCCTCTCTCCTCTCTCAACCTGCCGCCGCCGGCTCGGTTCCCAGCCCCGCCCGGTGGTTGCCAGCCCACCCCCCAGAGTTCCTTAGCGCCGCCAACCCCCCCGGTGGTTGCCAGCCCGTCGCCAATCCCCCCCGGCGGCCCCCTAGTCCCGCCGCCAACCCCCCGGCGGTCCCCTAGTCCCGCCGCCCCCCCCCCCCCCGGCGGTCCCTAGTCCCGCCGCCAGCCCCCCGGCGGCCCCTAGTCTCCGCCGTCACCCCCTCGGCGGCCCTCTAGTCCCCGCCGCCATCATCCCCCGGTGGCCCTAGCCGATCTTCTCGCGTGCCCTAGCCGATCCTCGGCGATCCCCGGGATGTCCGTACTCATCTCTTCCTTCGGATAGATGGATTTGAGTGCGTAACGTCTACATACACACTCGAATCCTATACAGTTTGTGTAGACATCTATCACTTTGTCTACAAACCCTAGTTTTTCGCCAGCGGCAATATGTCAGAATCGAAGGTTGATATGCCCTCCATAGGCGCATTCAAAGGTCCTGCGCCAATAGTCAAGATGGACGGGTCGAATTATGAGCTCTGGACGATGCAGTTCATGAGCCTCATGAAGTCGAATGGTAAGAAGCACATTCTACCGAGGATGAGCTCGCAGAGAAGACAGGGATATATGCTTCGTGGGAGGCTGATGACTCCTATGCAAAGGTCTGGTTGTCAGGTACATGACGATGGAGATTGCCAATGATGTCCTCCATCAGCTCACTGCCAAGGCGATGTGGGATATCCTAGCTGCTACATATTCGCAGGTGCGAAATGAGACCAAGATGTTACAGCTTCAGCATGACATATTTACGATGAAGCAGAGCGGCAGACCTCTTCACTCCTTATACACAATCCCTGAGGGAATGTTTGAGAAGTTATACAGTACTATCCCACTCACAGCGACTCCTGATCAACAGAAGACATTTCGGAATGCCACCATGGTGGGTGTCCTACTTGCGGCCCTTGATCCTGAATATGACGCCGCCCGTTCTCAGATCTTAGCCAATGGCAGTTAGTCTTCCAGTGGAGGATGTTTTAGGAGACTCAGTCGCATTACAGTTTCTTCCAGTTCCTCTACTCCAACCCCATCGGCGATGGCAGTTTCGCGTCGGAGAGGTGGCCCAGCTTCTGGACGTGGACGTGGACCCCAGTGAGGGGTTGTCGCTTTAGTCAGCCATGTTCCTATTGGCACCGCACAGGACACTCGGAGGAGACATGCTATTCTAAGCATGGGTTCCCAGCATCGGCAGTGTTGCAGAGCACTCTCCGTCCCAGTTGGCATCTACTGCAGACAATCGTTTTGAGGAACTTGTGCACGTCTTCGCGATATATGCCACAATCATCTGCTGATTCTCCTGGTGGACCTTCAGATGTTGTTGCTACAGCCTCCTCCAGTTCATCTGCTGCTGCTAGTACCTCAGTAGATCTACTGCATTTACACCGTCTCATGATATCTCTGATTGGATTATAGATTCGGGTGTCACACATCATCTCTGCCGAGATCGAGACAGGACTTGAGTCCTACAGGGACATTCCTCACGGCCGCTCAGTACATATCGCAGATGGTACTCATTATCCCCTTGTTGGACAGGGGGAGGTCTTCCTATCCTTTACTATGCATCTACAGAATGTCCTACATGCTCCTGAGTTCTCGATGAATCTGTTATCTATTAGTCAGATTACAAAGGATTTGCATTGTCGTGCTATATTTGACCCGTCTTCTCTTATTTTTCAGGACATACTAACGGGCAGGGTGATTGGCTGTGGCTCTGAGCAGAATGGTCTATATCGGCTGGTTCGGAATTCTTATGCTGGCGTCTCCTCTCATTAGGCCAGACCAGTTTCTCCGTACATCTGGCATATATGTTTTGGTCACCTCCCGCTCCAGAAAATGCGCCATCTTCTACCTCAGATCTCTCCCAGTTCGTCCTTTCGCTGTGAAGCATGTCAGTTGGGAAAGCATCATCGGTCGAGCTTTCCTAGTCGTCAGAGTCGGAGCAGTAGCTCCCCGTTCGAGTTGTTTCATATAGATATATGGGGTCCAGGTCGTGTACCCGATCATCAAGGGCACAGATTTTATCTAGTGGTAGTGGATGATTTCTCTCGTGTATCTTGGGTCTTTCTTCTAAAGAATAAAACTAAAGCAGGAGATGTGATCAAGAATTTGATTAATGAAGTGCAAAACGTGTTCTCCTCTACTGTCAAATATGTTCATACAGATAATGCCCTAGAATTTTGCACACGATCCCTTTCTCAATTCCTTCATCAAAGGGCATTATTCACCAAACCACTTGTGCGTACACATCTCAGCAGAATGGTGTGGCGGAAAGAAAGCATCGCCATCTTCTTGACATTACTCGAACCCTACTGATTCAGAGTTGTGCTCCTATTTCTTTCTGTGGGGATGCTGTTCTTACCGCGTGCTATTTGGTCAATCGTATGCCATCCTCTGTTCTTGGTGAGAAAATACCTCTCTCTATCATTTTCCTGATAAGGAATTATTCTCACTTACTCCACGTATCTTTGGTACTGTGGCATTTGTTCATCTCCTGTCTCCTGGACTTGACAAACTCTCGCCTAGAGCTGTCAAGTGTGTCTGTGTTGGTTACTCTCGGACTTAGAAGGCCTATCGGTGTTATGATCCCATAAACAAGAAATACTTCGTTAGTGCTGGA